>CM077082.1:60464257-61064257 GCA_039513925.1 Platanthera zijinensis | reverse complement strand
AATCCAGTCGACATTGTGTAGTCGCCGGCTTGATGTCTAGCCAATATTGTCGAGTCAACACTGAAACAATCCAGTTGACATTGTCTAGTCGATCGGCTTGATATCTAAAGCCTATAAAAATTCCATCCAGCCGATAAACAGTCAAGTCGATATACATTATACTGACTAGAACTCTAATCGATGCAGAGTCACTGTCCAGTAGATATTGTCCAGTCAACACAGAATTGGTCGAGTCGATATACATTATATCAACAACCAATCTAGTCGACAAGCACAGTCTAGTTGATATACACTATAACGATTAGATATCTAGTCAATTTGTCCAGGAAGATACAGTTCTCTCAGCATATTATCAAGTTGACATACATTATGTCGACTTGATCTCTAGTCGATATCACCATATCGGTAGATTCTAACCGACACTGATTCTCTTAACAATCATTCCAAGCTCGGCTCTTTTCACATATATCTTATACAAGCTAGCTGCTACGATCATTTAATCAATTTCTCGTACGATATTATGTGCGACATCATAAACTCATATCACGTTGGCAGTAAGGCTAACTCTTTGACTATATACATATCACATAAGACCTTAATAGTTTCCCACATGATCTAGAACATATCAACTATAGTGTCGCAAGCAATGAACGACGTCTAGCAATGTGTTTGAAAAACCCCTATGATTTAAATTAACAAATTAAATTATAAGTGATTTTACAACATAAGATTATTACTCATGTTGTATAAAGGTGGTAATATGATGATAGATGTTCTAGAAAGTCAGCTGAGTCAACAACATGAGGTATCCACACTGAATATAGAAAGAAAATCAAGTAAAGTCAATATGCGTCGACAAGAAATCGATGCATCGCCGACTAAAAGTCGACGTCATTTCGACGGGATGTTAGAGCAAAAACAGAAGATAAGTCAACACTACATTAAGGCAGAAGACAACACATGCGTCGACAAGTTATCGACGCAACGTGGATTATATAATTAAGTCGGTTGGACTTCATTCTAAAGGCAGATCACGATGCACCTTCTATTGGAAGTCGACGTAGCATGGAAGAAATATCCAATATGGAAATAACATTAAGATTTGTCCAGGCTTATTTTCAGGAGTTTGTTATGAAATTCTTTTGACTATTTTTAGCTCCTGAAAGAGAGGTAAAGGAAAGAATTTTCCATAAAATTTCAAAAGTATTTATAAGAAAGAATTTTGAAGAGAATATCGAAATTAATGAGGATAATTATGAAAGATTATCATCTTATTTCTTTGGAAGAAAATTCTCCAGATTAACAATTTGAATATGTTTAAGGAATGATATACTCAAATAATTGAGGACAAGAAGACAATAATATACAGAAGTAGAACAATACAGAATATACAGAAATCAATTACAAAGCCGACATAAGTTCTCTCTTCTTCTTCCTTGCTACTGCGAATAACAGATTCAGAGGAGATAATCTGAAATCTTTTGGATCAAAAGGCTTATAATCCTCGCAAACTCTTCTAGCAATGATTCATCAAATACAGAGGATCCAATACGTTGTGCCAATAGTCCTCAGAAATCTGCTGAGAGAGTATTCATGATTAGAAGACTTTTTTCTTATTCTTGGCTCCAACAGTCCTCAAAGGCACTCTTCAAGAAGAGGTTTATGTAGAATAACCTCCAGTTTATGTCAATCAATCTTTCCCATCTTACGTTTATAAATTAAGTAAAGCATTATATGGTCTAAAGCAAGCTCCTAGTGTATGGTATGAGACTATCCACTTTCCTTCCAGAACACTCATTCATAAGAGTAAAGGTGGATAAAATTATATTCACTAGAACACATAAACAACTACTTATAGTTCAAATCTATGTGGATAATCTTATATTTGGCTCAACATGCCCAAAACTTTGCAAAACATTTGCTGACCTAATGCAATATAGGTATGAAATGATTAGCATGTGGGAATTAACATTTTTCTTTGGCCTACAAGTGTAACAAAGTGATGCAGGCATATTCAGACCCCAACCTAAATATAAAAAAGAACTAATCAAAAAGTTTGGGATGGAGAATGTCTCCACCATGAAAACTCTCATGGCTACCAATGATGTAGTTGAGAGAGATGACTCAGGTAAATCCATTGACTAGAAAATCTACAGAGCAATCATTTACTCTCTTCTCTACCTTGCAGCAAGCTGGCCAGACTAATTCTTGTCACATGTGTGTATGCTAGATTTCGGGTAGACCATAAAGATTTACACTTGAATTCTGTAAAAAAAATTAAGTGTACACCTGAACTTGGCTTATGGTATCCAACATAATCTGAATTTAAGCTAGTTTGATACTCAGATACAGATTATGCTGGATGGAGATTGGATAGAAAAAATACTTCAGGAACTTGTAAGTCCCTGGGTGCTAGACTGATTTCTTGATTCAGAAAGAAACAAACTTCAGTCTCAACATTCACAACAGAAGTTGAGTATATAGCTGTTGAAGTTGTTGGTCACAGATTTTGTGGATGCAAAATCAACTAATGGATTGCAATTTCTCAATTAAAAACTCCACAATTTCTGTAACAGCTCAAATGCAATTTTTATTGCTTCAAATCCAGTACTGCATAACAGAACTAAACATATTGAAATCAGACACCACTTCCTCATGGACAACGTAAAAAAGAAGAAAATTTTCCTTGACTATGTGTTCACTGAAGATTAAAGGCATGACATTTATAGAAAGACCCTTGATGAACTAAAGCACAATCACATCATGAATGCATTCGGTATGCTTGATGGTGCACAATAAATCATATTATAATAAGCAAAAAATGTATGCTTCATAATAATGAATTGTTGGAAAAAATAACAAAAGAATTAAAAATTTTAAGTTTATATTCGACATAACATCGAATACAAGTCGACGCAACATCGACTTCTATTCGATACAACGTCCAAAGCTGGTGATTATGAAGAGTTTGAATTCATTCGAAGCAACATCGATATAAATCGACGCATGTGTCGACAAAAAATTTGATATAGTATTCTCAAAACTACGTCGAATTCTAATTGACGTAACCTCGACTTAATAAGCGCGCGTGGAAAAATTTCCTAAAATGCGTCGATTCTTTCCTAAAGTGTGTCGCTTTGTGCCCTAAATCTCGACGTATCATCTACTTTTACCAGATTTTTGTTATAACTTAATATACCTTCAAAACTCTTCATCTCTCCTGCTCTCTATTTTTTTGTTCACTTTCTCTCTTGTTTGTCAAGTGTTTGTGCAGGTACCTTAATGGCTACAAAGACAAACTCAGGATTCGGTGTTGACTTGGTTTTTTATGTTGTTGTGGCTGATGTCTTCAAAGGCATTCTACAACTCTTAACCAACTCTAGGTTAAATAAATTAATAACAACAAGATGCTTACTATATGCAGCAGAACTCACTAAGTTTCTGAACACTGTTACAATTAATGAAGAAGGATCAATGACACGACAAATTGTTGGGTCAGAAGTTAAGATAACCTCTAAAATCATACAAGTGACTTTTAAGCTTCCCTCTGGAGAAGGTGAAGCAGAGCTAACAAAAAAAGAAATAAAGGAGGTGTTGAAAATGATGAACATCTGGAGAAGAAGGATTTTTCTGAAGAGTGCCAATTTCTAGCAAATATTGTGGGCAAGATTTTTTCCCATAATGCAATTACTAAAGCACAACTATATTTGATGGGAGTACTGGTTTTGGGTAAAAAATTGACTGGGGAAATGTCTTCTATAGTTGATAGGTCATAAATATAGATCAAGGGAGAATGCCTAGATGAAATTTATGAGCCATGATACTGAAGCATCATTATCCTGCTCTGTGCAAATCAAAATGAGTGAATATTCCTCTAGGAAAAAGACTCAATTGCTTTATTTTCAAAGTGGACCAGACAAATCATCAAACCTAGGTCTCAAAAAGAGTCAACCCTTCCTTCATCTCCAGAAGCTGATCTGACAGCAAGAGCTGATTAAGGCAAAAGTGACCAACCTCATGAATGCATCATTACAACAAGAGGACACTACTTTCCCACCTCCAGCAGATACCTCTTTACCAAATGTACCATCAGCATCAAGTAACATTTAAACTCAGCTTTTCGAACAAAAGACCTGGGCAATCTTCGATATTTCCTTGGGCTTGAGGTTACAAGGAGACCTAATGGACTTGTCCTATTCCAACGGAGGTACTATACTGATCTTCTGCAAGAAGCGGGCTACTCAGGATGCAAACCTACAGACACTCCTATGGATGTGAATCATAAATTATCTGCACATAGATCTGGAACTGATCCAGTTATTACAAATCCAGAGTACTACCGACGCTTGGTAGGGAAATTAATCTATCTTACGGTTACACGACCAGGTATCTCATTTGTTGTTGAGGTTGTGAGCCGATTTATGCATGCTCCTCGAACATCTCATCTCCAAGTCGTCGAGCGGATTCTCAGATACTTAAAGACTGCGCCAGAACAAGGACTTGTTTACAAACCGTCCTCATCTCTGTCCCTTATTGCGTACTAGGAAAAAGTTCAATCGAAAAAGTTGGAGTTAGAGCATGTCTCTGCGTCAGGACAAGTTGCTGATAAATTCATGAAAGGTCTCTCTCGGACATTATATCATCAGTTCTTATCCAAGCTTGATTTCTACGACTTGTATGCTCCAGCTTGCGGGGGAGTGTTAAGATGTAATGAAAAAACCCATTAGGAGGAGTCCATGTATAAGCCCATGTATATTTTATTTAGCCCCACCTTGTAGATGTAGAAAGCTCTCCCTCTCTTCCTCTCTATATAAGTGTATGTAGTCCTGTATTCAAAGATATAATAAAATTCTATGTGATTTTCTCTCTCTTGCATCTTTCTCTACACAGCTAAATGAGAGTACACTAAAATTAAATGTCGGGTGAATATAAAATTCACGTCAACTAAGAGTGAAATAATCGAATTATATGATAGCAGAAAATTTCTAGTAATAAATGTATACCTATAAAATGCCAGGAAGTAAAAAACTAGTTTTAAAAACTCATCAAGAAATTGGCACCAACGATGGAGGATATGGTAGGCTAGCTGGGGTGGTTTTAGGAGTGTTTTTTTGGACCACACATGCAGTTAATGAGAAATGAAGGGCTTGGGGATGCTAAGGAGAAAGGAGGAGGGGCTGGGATGGGGAATGAGGTGGAAAGGTGGGTACGGCTGTATGGGTATTAGGATAGGGAAGATGGTTACTGGATAAACCCGGGAGGGCTGGTAAGCAGCTGGAGGGACTGGGAAGAAAATTCAGTGGCTAGGGAAGAGAAACTGGGTAGCTGGAGAGTGTGGGAAGATAATTCAGTGGCTAGGGAAGAGTAATTCAGTGGCTGCAGGTTCATATACGGACGTCAAGAGCAATTAGAGGTGGTGTAGGTCGAGGAAGGTGGTGGAGGTGGCTGGAAGCTAGCAACAGTAAGGTTCAGGAGCAGGAAAGGGGGGAGGTGGGCTTGATAGAGAGGGTTTGTGGCTCTAGGATGGATGATGGTTGTTGGAAGGGTCGGCATTACGAGGGAGTGTCGGGCTTCAACACCCAAACTAACCGAGTAGTGCAAAAACAAAACTCTCAATCCCCAGCCAAAATCCAAATAGCACGTATATAAAGAGAAGGATTTATGTCAGTATATATGATAGTCATGCTTGTACGATCAGATAATTTAATCTATCTTCCAAAATACATCTCAAAAAATACATCAAAAAAAAAAAATTGAGCCCGTCGTATTCACGGTCTCCGATCGCTTGTCCAACAATTTAGTAAATGCCAATACTGACAAATCGCCCAATCTCTTCTGTCCACTCCTTCGCATCAATCGTGGTCTCCGCATGCATGAATCCCTCAATCTCGTGACCTTCATGTTCTCTATCCCACCTATTTTCTCAATCGGAAGAATTATCTTCAATGGGCTCAAGTCATTTGCACAATCCTGCAAGGATGATGAAAATTGAATCATAATTGAAGAAGCAACACTGGTCAAAATTGATGAATGGGATGGCGAAGTCACTCTCATCATGACATGTTTGGAATTCAATGACATCCGAAGTGAGCAAGATATGCATGTTCTTGCCAACAGCAAGAGAAATCTAAGACAATCTCCATCAAACTTAAATCTATGAAGCAAGATATAGCAATCTGATATGAGTATGAACACAGAGGACTTATTTATGATGAACTACTTTGGGATATAGAATGGACAGGGATTGAGCTGGATCGGTATTAGAATATAAAGATAGAATGCAACAAAGATGCCTTGATGCAACAAAGATGCCTTGATGCAACAACGATGCCCAAACATTGACAATCTTTATCAAGCAAGATAGGATCTTTGAGTTCATTTCAAGCTTGAACTCCGAGTATGATCCCATCAATGTACAAATTCTGGATAAGAAAAAACTGCGTCTCTCTCTAAGGTGTTTAATACTGCTAGAGGAGAAGAGAGTAGTAAGGTCTTCATGATGGATGACAACATCAATGATACGCATATCCTGGGGAGCAGACACGACTACTATTACAGATTATCTTATTCGCAATTAATTATGTATGTGTCTTTAATTATTTTGTCATGTAGTGGGGGGCTCCATCTATATAAGGAGCTTTAGGTTGTAAGTTCTTTTATCTTTGGAGTGCTTATCATTTGGGGTTCTTTTGGTAGAGAAGAGTGCCTTGGAGGACCTAGTCTCTAAGTGTTTGGTGGGAGCTTGTCTCCCGAGTTGTATCTCTCATCTTCTTGTAATGTCATTTCATCGTTCTTGTAGATGATTCTTGATACGGCGCAACTCCTACGCATCAATTGGTTTGACTTAACTCACTTAGGGTTTCTTCGTAAACTCTAAACACACACTTCTGCCATGGCCCTCCTTCCTAACTCTCGCTATTATCGGATCGACACAGCCCAGAACATCTTCGCCCTAGCACGTGAGTTCCGATGCAAGCTCAGTCCACTCCACCCTAATACCATCTCTATCGCCAGTGCATGACCCCGTCAGGTCGCTCACTGGGACTATCTGGCACTGTCTTCGACTCTCCCTCTCAGTCCTCTTCACGCACGAGTCAAACTCGACAGCCCGGTCCACCTTGCTCTGCCATGGACCAAATCTTTTAATTGCAAGACATCGCTTCGCCTATCAGGAAGTACCAGGCTGAACTCGACATCAGTTTCAGTAAAATTTATCACAGATTTGCATCGCTAGCCTGACACTACGCCATTGAGCTTTTGAGGTTTCACCTGAACCACCCACCAGAGGAGCCACTCAAGACTCTGCAGCATGCTCATAGGACCCTTACAGGCTCAACCATGGGGGCAAGATCACTTTTTAGAATGGGTGTGATGATACACATTTGTTTAGCAAGTAGATATGCGGCAAATGTTATAGAGTATCTTATTCGCAATTAATTATGTATGTCCAAGTATTTTTTTTCATGTAGTGGTGGATCCATCAATATAAGTAGCATTAGAATGTGTGTTCTTTTTATCTTTCGAGTGTTTGCCATTTGAGCTCTCTTAGGATAAAGAAGAGTCTTGGAGGACCCAACCTCTGGATGCTTGGAGGGAGCTTGTTTCTCAAGTTGTATTCAATATCTTCTTGTAATGTTATTTCATCGTTCATGTGTGTGATTTTTTAAACGGCGCAACCCCTACGCATCATCAAAGACATCTCTGTCGATCGCCGATCGTCGAACCTCCATTCGTCGATTGTCGAACCTCCATTCGTTGATCGCCCAACCTCCATTCGTTGATCGCCCAACCTCCATCCGCCGATCGGCGAACCTCCTTTCTTCGATCGCCTAACTCCATCCGTCGATCGCTGAACCCCATTCGATGATCGCCGACCTCCATTCGCTGATCATCGATTCTCCAATGCCAACTGCAAACCTTCATTTGCCAATCATCGAATCTCCATACGTTGTTCGTCAAATCTCTGGCTTTCAGAGCCTCCATGTTCAATCAATAATACTCATATCCCAATCCAAGATTGCTTTCGACGCCTCACTCAACCCGAAGGTAAATCTCTCATCCTCTTTGTGCTCTCCTCATACTAGTTTAATTTCATGTCTAATATTATATGATCTTTAAAATTCAAAATTTTCCCTTAGTTATCAGGGAACCTATTTGTCGTCAATTTGAAAAATCTGTTGTTGTTCTTCTTTCATTAAATTCATGTGGATATATTTGTAGTATTGTTGTCATGTATCTTGGCCTCTTTAGGTGTGTTTACACGCCTAGGTCACTTATTGCATGATATTATTCATGAAAATTTTGTTTGTGTTGCAAAATTTAAAAATATCTCAAACTTATTGTTTTAATTTAACATCCTATTTTCCGGGTTGAATCATGTACCCTTTCAATTCGAGTTGTACTAAAAGTTTTGATGCTTGTTTTGATTATGTTTATTCCAATATTTCAACTTCACCTATTAATTCAATAATGGCCCTCGCTATTTTGTGTCCAATGGTGAGTAATATGATTTTGCGCGGGTCTATTAGATGAAGAAAAGATGAAGCTTGTAATATGTTAAATTGTTCAATAATTATGTTGAAACTCAATTTGATGTCAAGGGCAAGTTTTTTGAAGTGACAGTGTAGAGGAATTTGCTTGTTGCGAACTATAAGATTTTATAGGTAAAAAAGAAATTGTGTTGCAAACCTTTTGTCCTGAAACAACTCAGCAAAATAGAGTTGCTGAAAGAAAAAAAAAGACAGTATAGAGACTATAAGATGTGTATACTATAAGAAAGGCATGTTCATAAGAACTTATGGGATGATGAAGTCTTGGAAGTTGAATTTATGATTAATCGCATGACAATTGATAATTATGGGGAGAAATATTTCGTGCAAACCTTGCGACAAAATGTTGCTTTGTTTAAACTTCCTCCTAAAATGTTTGGATTGGTTTTGTCCATACTATTGAACTTGCTAATGCTAAATTGGAATCTCAAGCTAACAAATTTATGTCTAGTGGATATAGCTGTTGACCAAGTCTAGGCTCATCAAGTTGACGTGAAGAATATTATTCAGGGAATGTGTTTCTAAGAAGAAATTTACATGGCTCTTCCTCGTGGAATTAAGGCTCCACGTGGTTAGTTTGATAAGCTAAGCTCTAAGTTCCTTAACACAAATTTCTCCAAAAATATCTATGATCAGTCAGTCTTCATTCACGAGAATATGATTCATACTGCAATTTTGATAGTGTATGTGGAAGACATTGTTATCACAGGAGATAATGAACAACCTATTACTGACATTAACAGTGAGATGTCCTCTAATTTTTAAAGTGAGATGTCCTTTAATTTTTAAATCAAAGATTTGAATCTTCCCTGCTAGTATCTAGGTACTAAGCAACACGGTCCTCTGGGAACATTATGATCTCCTAAAGAAAATATATATTGTATCTACTTACTGAGACATGATATCTTGGGGGCATCAAACTTGATGATAGCTCAATGGATCTTAATTATTATATCCATAAATTGATTTTTCTTATCTTAATAAGTAATTAAAATTTCAATATATTCTCGGAAAATAAATCTACAAAATTATACTATTCGTGATATATCTTCTATTGAAGTGCCTGGTTAGCCAATTTAATCATAGTGCAAAAATTCATCATTATAAAGTGGTTTTCATAATTCACAGAGAAAGAAATCAGATATAAGAATCACAACCATCTTAATCAGCTTAGCTACAACAACATTTATTCGGTAGGATTTTTTCTATTAGAAGATATACTATGGGGACTTTATCTTTGTGGGTGGCAACTTGGTCATGTGGAGAAGTAACATATAAAATGTAGCTCACTCCTCTACAAAAGTAGAATATAGAACTATGGCACTTGCTATCTATGAACTAATGTGGACTAATTCCATTTTGAGGGATTTGAGTTTCTCCATTCAAAAATCCATGCCTTTATATTGCCATGATAATCAAGCAGTCAGATCATTTAGGGTTTTGGATCTCTTATTTTAGAGAGGGGCTTCTAGGAGGAACCAACCTCCCGAAGTTAGGCACGAGTATATCTCGTGATTCTATCTGTATTTTTAATTAGTGCAAGTCTTTTCTCCTTCCTGTAACATTGGTCTGACATGCCGTCCCGCCTGCCTCGGCCGTCAGGTTCGTTCACTGCACTATCGTCGCCAACCGCGACATTCAACCTTCCTCTTCGTCCGCGTCGCCACTGGACCAGCCCGACCCATCGCTGCCTGCCAGAGTCCGCCCACCAGATCCCATGTCGACAACTTTGACTCTGCCAGATCCCGCTTGTGTGCCTGCCCGATTCCGCTCCCGCCAGATTCTGCACTGTCAAATCCCGCTTCAGCCGGATCTCCCGCCCCCTGACGCTGCTCCACCTTAACGCACCATCGCTGCTCTGCCTTCTCACGTCGGCCTCATTTCTTCCTCCCAACCCTCTACTCCGTCGGATCCTGCTAGCGCCGCTCAGACGACTCGTCCTCTGCCTGCCCTGGTGTCATTCAACTCCTCCCCAGCGCTGCTCGGCTCCTCTGTGTCGATTCCTCTTCTGTGTGGATTCCTCTCCAGTGTCGGGCGGTGTAACTCTGTCTAGCAGCCACAGTCCACAACCTTCTCAGCAACGCAGCAGCGCTGATTGATTCTATACCACAGGGCCGAATAGAATCTCGCGTGGAAGCCCTAGAACACACCATCACCACCATCAACTCTCGTCTCGAGGCCCAAGTCGAGTAATTCAGGTTGATTATGACCATGCTCCACAACCTGCAATCCGATCAGACCTCTGAGCCTACACCTGCCTCTACCTTGGGATCCCCCATCACAATGGCCCCCGATAATCCCTCATTGACGAGCATGCCTCCCCAGCTCCCACGCCTGAACATCCCCACATTCAACGGGACTGAACCACTTGGATGGATTGTCAGTGTCGAACAGTTTTTGACATTCACCAGACTCCTCTGTCGCAGCAGGTCTCCAAAGCAATTTCGGCATAGAAGGATCCGCTGGCTCCGTCAGTCCTCTCCTGGCCTCACATGGACAGCTCACACGGAGACCCTCAATCAGCGGTATGATCACCGCTACACCAGCTCCATGATCGAGCGCCTTTGCGGAGTCCGTCAGACCGTCTCCATTGACTTGTACGTGGATGCATTCATCGAATCGGTCACCCATGTTCCAAATCTTCATCCCGACCATTGCGTGTGCTACTTCATGCATGGCTTACAACCTCATATCCGAGACCACCTCTGCACCCTTCAACCATTAATTGCCACCCAAGTCATGGACCTCTCCCCACTAGTGGAGGTCGAATTAATGGCGACGTATGGGGACCCTATTTCCCCATCGCCTCCCTCTAAACCTCCCTACCAACCATATTTTCCTCCCCCTTCTAAACATCCACCACTACCACCTCCTTTAACCCGCCCACCCTGTAACAACCTAAAATCAAATTATGCATAAAATTTTTATTTTTTATCCCCGATGATGAAAAAGGCACTTGAAAATGGTTCGAATTATTTTTTTTCGACGAATTTGTTTTTGACTTTATTTCATTTTCTTTTATTATTATTTTGGGTACCAATCCAAATGGACTTCAATATTGGGCTTGCTGTCTTTTTGATATGGGCTTGAATTTATGGGCTGGCTTTGTGTTGTGCTGGCTGGAATAGTGTGCTGGCTGGATTTGTTGCTGGCTGTGTTAGGTGTTAGCTGTGTATGATGTTGGGTTCGGTTATGAGACATCTGGAGCGGTGCTTGGCGTAACCTTGCCGCTGACCGCTTACTTCTCTGCTATAAATCGAGCCCGAGCGACTTCTTCTCCCGCACTTTCACTTCAACGCAGTTCTACTTCTGCGATTTCCGGCGATTCCTTCCTCTTGCTGCTCTGTGTCGACAGTGAAAGTCTTCTCGATCTTCTTCTCCTTCTTCAATTTCATCTCCTTCTTTCTTTGTGTCTCTAATTGACGGAGCTAGGTCGAGTTAGCTGTGCCGTCGCTGTCGTGTGTTCGTGCCGACGATTTCGTCGCTGCTGTACCACCGATTCGACTGTTTTGTCGTAGATTCTTCTGGGCCGACGACTTTGCTATGCCAATTAGGGCTGTTGTTGCTACTGTTCTTCTTCTTCTGTTGTTCCCTGCTGCCGAGCTTTCTGTGTAGCTGCTACTACCCTGCTACTGTTGCCCGACTCTGATACCTCCCAAGCTTCAGTGTAACTTTTGTGCCCTTCTCCTCTCCCTTCTGGTTGTAAGGATGCTCTTCTCCCTCTCTACTTATTTTCTTGCTATTATTTTACTGTTTTAGGACAGAAAATTATGTACTTTTTTGTGGAGGCAGATATCATTATTTTGAGCTACATTTTGTTGAATTTTCAAGGGGTGGTTTACCCAACTTTTTTTAGACTTTGCTGGACAGAATTTTTGAGGGGACGGATGTCCATTGGGGGTTGGTTTAGTCCATTTCGAGGCTTATTTATAGCTGTCCGGCAAAGTTTATAAGTGATTTAACATTTTTGACGTTTTCTGATTTCCGATGTTTTTAGCAACTATAAATTCTTTATGTAAACGATTAGAGTGAGACGCAACCCAGTAAAATGAGTGCTATTACAGTGGTTTCCACAACCAAGACCGAATTGGAAGAAACTGAGGATGGCGTCACAAGATAATCGTGATAGTAATGCAAATAAATGTGTGGATAAAAGCAAAGTTGTGGTGAGCTTCTTATTTCCTGAATTAGTTTTATTCAAGTAATTTTATTACCGTTTTACTTTCTGAAATAAACAATGCATGTGCATATGAGTATAACTCATTAAGATATCCCTACGGAACAAAATATGGGCGAAGGAAAAACATGAAGCGATATAATTATCTGAGGGGATATTTTATTTAAAAATAGCTAAACTTATTTATAATTATCTGAGGGGATATTTCTGTCTTTATGATATTACTCTATTTTACATGCACTTCTTATTTAAATTTATGAATTTTATGTGTGGTTTGAGGTATTAGTTAACTAGCCGCTAAATAGCTAAACTTCATCTTAAAATAGAACATGTTTAATACTATTTTATTGGGGCAGGCAAAGCCTGCCGCCAGGGGCGGGCCCGTGGACCGAGTACAGACACGCAGGGCACAGCCCCCTCCCCCCGTGCACTGTCACTCACACACACACACACACACACATACACGAGTGACAGTGCACGGGGGCCCCTCGTGCCCCATACGACAGTACCCGGCTCATGACGGCAGTTGTCTTTAAAAATTTTTTGGTTTTTTTATTGTTTTAGTATTTCAAAATTTTTGTGTAATTTTTTTTATTTTTAGAAAAAACTAAATTGTTATTTTAATAAAAGTAATTAAGAAATAAATAATAAATAAAATATAAATATACGCCACACGTTGATTTTAATCGTGGTTTGGGTTCGAAACCTAGTGGAAGATTTTAATTTTATTAAATTTCACCCGCCCGGTTTACCTGGCTCGCCCGCCCAGGCTCGCCCAATTGTGTTTTTTTCCTGCATAATAGATAACAGACAGTCGAGATTGATTTGGAGGCCTACGTGTTACACCACGCAATCACAACGGCCGACGATAAATCTTTGTATATATATATATAGAGAGAGAGAGAGAGGGGGGGGATTGGAGAATGGAGAGTACACACCAAAACCCTAGATCGTCTCCAATCCGCCACATTCCCATGTGGATCCGAGACGACCGCCGGTGAGCGATTTCTCTTGTATGCGCCGCACAGCGGGTTCACCAACCAACTTTGGGAGCTCAAAAACGCAATCGTATTCGCTGCTATACTCAACTGAACCCTCATCGCCCCCCCAGTTCTCGACCACCATGCCATCAGCCTCGGCAGCTGCCCTAAGTTCCGGGTCAATGGATCATCAGATCTCCTCTCCGCCGTCTGGGATCACATCATGGACCTCATTCGGGATCAGAGGTGAGTGTTCTCTTATCTGAGATCACACTATGTTTACTGTTTCTTAGTCATTTCCTGATGTTAAATCTTCTTTCTCTTGTTCTGACTGAAACTCAACCTCGGTTGCATTCTAGCTTTTTGTAATTGTAAGTTTGAATGGTGGTTGTAAAGTATTTACTTGCTAAACTAAGAAACTGTTTTGTTTAAATTTGGATTTAGTAAATCCTATCCAAACATGACCTAGCATTATTTGGTCTTTAAAGTCCGAAGTTTTGTAGCTGCCTAGTTCTTAACTATTGCAATTCAATAGCTCGGGACTGTTTGTATGCAAATTATTGGATTAGGAGATTCAAAGCGATTTACAAAGTTTCCACATGTGAGATCCACTTTTCAGATTTCACCCTCCTTGGCCGTCCCACAACATGAGGGGGCGAGTCATATCTGACGGCGGGCCACGACCGACACACGTGTATTCCCGCAGGAGGCGGTGATCCGCTGCCCGGCGGGCGATCCGAGACTGTGGTTGCGTCTGGATGGTCAATCCGAGTCGACTTCATATTTTACTTTTTATTTTTATTTTGAGTTGTATTTAATGCCGGTCCCAAGCCCGGATGAAAAATGGTGAGGGTTGTGTACGGTAGAAGACCAGCGTAAAATTTAGTCACCCTTATGAATATGGATCATTTGAAAAACATGAAGCGATATAAAAATACGTCAAGAAAAGAATAATAAAAATTCGGCATAAGAAAATGCAAAGGTTTCGAATCCTATGATGTAGAGGAATCTACGGATGGATTCACCAGTAGGGGTGAGCCTACGGAAAGCCCTTAAGTGGGAAGCCCTTAAGTGGGCGGTGGCCAAAAAGATGCATAACCAGAGCATTTCCTCCTTTATGTAATTAAAATAAAAGAGCTTAAGGGTTAGCATTAGGATATACTATCGACATTTTGCTTTATTGTAATGTATGCATATTGTTATCATCCACATTGTTTGCATGTACGACGCTTCATGAAATACTTATCTCACATAGTCATAAATTTTATGACTAACCCATTGTGTACCTATTTTTTTTAGGCAACAAGAGCGTCTTCCAGTGCTCCTAAGAGGATTCCTCCAGAAGAGTTAGCGAAGGTATGGCTAAAGATCTTCGTAGGTATTGGAGAAGTTCATCAAAAGCATAAGGGCTCGTGTAGAGATCCGTATTGTGACTTCTGTATAGAATATAAGTAGTACTCATGTTAATTTTCTTTTCATCGAATGATGTAATATTGAGAAATAAATGAATAAAGAATACTGGTGTTTATGTTCTTTGTACTTTGCATTTCTGATGTATGCGACCCTTTTTATTCAAAACTGTTATCCGATCCTTAAATTTGAAGAGCCCAGAAGTTGGATCTCTACACGCCCATTATGGGCCCACGCAACAATCGTCGTGTCTCTATTCACCACCTGTCCAACCAAGAGTGCAATGACTTACGGAGCAAAGGTCTGTGTTCCCGTTGCAAACAACCCTACTCACTCATGATTGTCCGGTGAAGGAGTTCTGGTTCCTCATCGGGGAGGATGTGAACGAGATCAGCACGGATGACTTTGACACTCTTATGATCACGGATGAACCGCTGAACAGCGCTCCGGGAACCTCTACAGCTGTCACCCGCGGGCATATAACTACTAGCTGGAGGGCAGCACTCCAACCATGGGGTCAAGGTCGATTTTCTGGAGGGGTGTATTGTTACGCACATTCGTGTAACTTATTATTATATTTTGTATTGTTATTTGTTGCATGAGAGAGTTTGTTTTCATCTTTTTGATCATTTAGGGGTTTGGATCTCTAATTTTAGAGAGAGGCTTCTAGGAGGAACCAGCCTCCAGAAGTTGGGCACAAGTATATCTCATGATTGTATCCGTATTTTCAATTAGTGCAAGTATTTTTTTCCTTCCCGTAGCACATTCCCATAGCTTCAAATCAAAATTGTCATGAGCAGACTAAGTTTATCCCAGTTGACTGTCATTTTTAGAGAGAATTCAAGACATAGTTATTTCTAATCCATTTGTTCCTTCTGGAGCTCAACTAGCTCATATGTTTACCAAAAGTGTTTCAAAAACTTCTACAAAAACTCTCTTCATGCAAGCTCCCAGTTTAGAGGTACATTCACGGTTCACCGTGCGGTGAACACATTAAAGAATACTTCACAGACTAGTGTTATTGTTCTCTCATCAAAGAAGAATTATGATCATTTGGTCGAGATCGTGAATCTACTAGAATTGAGCCCACAAAGTACTCCTTTTTCGAACATAATCATCCTTATTAAAAAAAGAGCAACTATTATCCTTATTAATAAAACTAAAAAATATTTCTTTCATCAAAGGACAAACTACACTATACTTTTACAAATTTCCTATAAATAAAGAGCATACAATAAATCCAGGCTATGGACATTGGGAATGTTACAAGGTTTAAGAAAAAGAGAAAACAATGGAAATTAAAATATAGAATATGAACAAAAATTATAAGAAGATGTACCATGAGTAGGTATTTCCCAGGAAAGATCATTGGAAATATGAAGTCACCACCCTCATTATTCAAAGTAATCATCTTTCTGTCCTGCTCGCTTTCACCAACTAACCTCGCAAGTGACACAACAACAGATGAGCTGCATTTCTCCTTGCAAAGTACAGTCCCATGAATGTTAACCTGAGCCTGAATTCCCAGGCAATTGGTAGTCAGGAACATTGGCCTCAATAACCCTTTTTTAAATTCGAAACAATCCAGAAACTAAGGACTTCTTATTATATTGAAGAATTGGGAAAAAATATCATAAAGCTGCAATCGGTAGGTAAATAATTTTTTTCAATCAAGTAATGTCTTTACCTCAAAAAACTCAAGATCAAGCAATGGAGTGTTGACTTTGATATCAATATATGATGGTGCAAACAGAGAGCTTGATGAAGTGTTTGAATATTTTGCCAATGCAGATATCCGATACTCGCCAGGAGGGACCTACAGTAAGGGAGCAAAGGTTAGCATAACAACAAATCATGGGAACACAACCATCAGTAATTTATGAAAATAGATTGCCTGAGGTAAATAGCATATGCAGAAATTAGACACCAAAAAAATTTAATTAATCAAAAGATTAATGATAAAGTGATCCCCTACCTTAGATATGTTTAAAGTGTAACATCCGAAAATCTGACGCGAAAAATAAATTTTATTTGTACGGGCAAGTCATGACGGATTGTGATTGAGGCAGCGCGTCATCAAGGTATAATGTTACTTTTCTTAATGGTAGCGACCGTTAGTTTGTTAAGTGCATTAATAATAGTGTGTAACGCATGTTATTTTAGAATCGAAGCGCGCGACAATTTCAGTTAGTATTCAAAAGAATTAGTATGACTTTGGGGTGCCAATAGCAGTTTCCCCCCTTTTTCTCATGCGGTTATCAACTAAACCGCAAGGCAAGAAATAAAATCCCGCACGCCTCTCTTATTTTACGGGAGATAAGAAACCGCAAGCCCGCATTCTTCATTCTCACGGGAGGAAAACCCGCAGTAGTCGTCCCCGACGCCTCCCGTTTCCGCAAGCGCCGTCGCATCCCGCACCCTAGCAGACGGCCGTTCCCCCTTCAGAATCGCTTGCCGACCCTTCCTCCCTCCTCTGCAGGCGCCAGCAAGCCTTCCTCTCCATTCCTTGGCCGTGGAAGTACCGGGTTTCAACCCTAGCCGGTGGTAGTGGAGTCTGTTTTGGTTCCGGTAGGTTCGATTTCTCCCTTCTCTTTGTTTCTGTACAATAACCCTTCGATTTGGAGATTTAGTTAAGCAAAGTTTTATTTTTTTTTGTGCTCTAATTAGGTTTGGAGTTCTAAATCCATAGCGGATTTTGTGTAGGGCATTTTGGGAGCCTCAATCACCCCCCCCCCCTGTTAAGGTAATATCTGAAGTTTAGCACTTGTATTTTACAACCCTAGTTATATAGAAATTTTCCACGGGAAAATCGTAAAGGAAAAATTATGAAATTAGGGCTTCCCTAAATTGCAGGACTTTGGTGGGGTCGAGGCAGTTTTCTGAAGATCCCCAGCAGTAGGATTGCATTCGGAAAAGCTAATGTCGCCGCGCCGAGTGTACGAGCGCCGCAGCACCACTGTAAGGAAATTTGATTCCTGTTAGTTAGACGTAGCAAAAAAAAATATATTTTGTTATACGCATGAGTAAGTTTCGTACAAGCATCATAAACATGCATAGGGAAGTGTGGCGGTAGGAAAATGGTCGAGAAAAACGTGTAGGATGACGCCCTTTTCCATGCCCAAGTTAGCCAAATTATGAACAGTAGTTTAGGTACGAAATTTTACCCGTGTACGTAAGTTTGGAGATTGTCCAACCAAGGGCGAGAAGGTCCCTTAAAGTCGACCACGAAAAAGTCAATGGTCGCTTAGTAGTACACCAGTAAAGATATCCCATGCATAGTAGCGTCAGACCAAAAAGGTCAGTGAGTACACAAGTCTTTTCGTGCTAGGTAGAGACGCACTACCTTTCTCATAAGGAATATGGTATCTTGTGAGCAGTACAGTCTTGGGAGTTTACTTCCCTTTGAGACAGTTAGTAGATTCGAGACCGTGTCCGCGTGACACTAGAACAATTGAGTTCGTCAGATGGTCTCGGGTCATCAATTTCAGTTGCGCGTTAGGAGCTACTCTGCCTAGAGCCTTCCTAGTAGATGAGCAGGTTAGAAGCCACATAGAACTCAAGTATAGACCCGTCGTGAGTCAGTACACTAGTTAGTGAACGTCAGGATTTGGGTAAATGAACGGAAAGTCACGTACATAGAACAAATAGATGTTTTGACCAGGAAGTAGTGCGAAGGCATGCATAACATATAGTATAAAGGTTTTTAATGCACAAAACTGTTTTCTAAAGGCACGCATTCATCATATGAAAACTGTTTTTAGTGTCACTAGGAGGAGTTATTTTTCTTTACTCTGACCCCTCGTGGGCAATGTTTTTCAGGTGACCCAGGTGGGAAACTACGCCTAGGATGAGCGTTATGGTGGCGTCAGTTAGTAGTGTATTATCCTTCAGTTTTCTTACTTCCAGTATACACATGTAAATGTGGTCAATGTAACTTATTAATGTTTGTTATGCAATGTATCAGATCATTAATGTTAAACAGATTTTCAGTTAATTTAATTCTATTCATGTTTAGTGGCTCTGTGAATCCAGATATGAGGTATGTGGTTACCCTTACTTTACTTCCTTAGCTTCCGTTGTAAGTTGTAAATTTTTAGTAGATGCTTCTTTACCTGCTGTATATTAATTTTTAATTCTGTTTCCTAGTTTTCTTTATATCGCTGACCCGGCCGGACGGCTGATTTCTGAAATACTGGGAAGGGGTGTTACAAATTGGTATCAGAGGGAGGTTTAGGATCCCTGGACCCTAGAAAGAATTCACAGAGTCATAGGATTGTGTAAGAGTAAACTCTTGTTAGTAGAGTATTTTATGTGGTGTTTAAGTCCTAGTTTTCGGTA
This sequence comes from Platanthera zijinensis, assembly GCA_039513925.1. NCBI lineage: Eukaryota > Viridiplantae > Streptophyta > Magnoliopsida > Asparagales > Orchidaceae > Platanthera > Platanthera zijinensis. The sequence goes on along the minus strand of CM077082.1, from coordinate 61,044,803 downwards.
GAGTACGAAATAAAATTGCTAAGCCAGATTTCTCAGATGCTTGATAAATAATTAGATTTTTTTGAATGTTCTATCAGGCACCACGAGTTAGTGAACCAGGTGAATCTTCACGTCAGGACCCGATTCCTAATGCGACCATGGGAGACGCTGCCGTGCCAAAGGTACCACCAGTTCCAGCAGCTCCAAAAGGCACAGACATAGCGTCTTAGATTGCCAAGGCGGTCACTGTTGCCTTGATGGAGTTTCAAAGAGGACTGGCTGCAGGGTTTCCAGCTCCAGTACAAGTACCAGTCCCTGCACCAGTTCCTGCCCTAGCACCTATGGAGATGACCCTGGAGCGCTATTTGAGAAATTTTAGAGAACTTCAGCCTTCGAACTACAGTGGGGATGAGACCCCGATGGACACAGATGATTGGATAGCAAACACCAGAGACCTGCTGAATGTTTTGGAGTGTCCAGAGAACAAGAAGGTTCCTCTGGAAGTTTTCCTCCTTCGAGGTGAGGCGAAAGTCTGGTGGGACAAGTACCGGGCAGATGATCCTGCAGGTAAAGTGTTATGAATAATTCCTTTATTTTAAGAAGTAGTGCGTTCACTTTAAATTGTATGACCATATGTTTGGCCAGGTCGTACATCAGACATATTTACTTGGGGCGAGTTCTCTAGAGCCCTTGCAAGCTGGTTCGTGCCTCCTTCCGCACGACGAGGTCTCTAGGAGAAGTATCTTAGGCTTTTCCAGGGGGACAGGACAGTTACTGAGTACGAGCGAGAGCTTACTCATCTGGCTCGATATGCGGGTGTGATTCAGGGAGATAAGGCTGAGAAGTGCAGCCGCTTTGTGGATGGCTTGCGTGACTCGTTGAGGACGCCACTGATGACTATGGTCAATGCTGATTACAGGAGCTTAGTGGATACGGCTCGTAGGCTGAAGGCTGACCAGCAGAAGGTTCAGAAGCGTAGTAGTTTCCGTGCGAAGCGATCTCAGGATTCGCATCAGCCGCAGCAAAGCAGGAATGATCAAGGGAAGAACTGGAACAAGAAGTCGAAGCCTGATGCTAAGAAGAATGGTCAGTCTGGAGACAGGAGCAAGGACTACCCCACTTGTCCTAAGTGTCAGCCTCGTCATCCAGGAGAGTGTTTGGCCAGCGCAAGCGTGTGCTACAAATGCCGACAACCTGGACACATAGCTCACTTCTGTCAGGAAGTTGGTGCAAGTCAGGTAATCAAAGTCTTGTTGTATAAATTACATTTATGTAATTACAATAGATCTTAGATGTAATTTTTTCCTGCAGTCGAAGTACGAGGTTGGTGGCTCTAGCAGGGTAGATAAGGGCAAAGCGTTGATGATCACTGATGGGAGACCGCAGTAATGTCGAGACTTAGTGCAGCCCAAAGCGTATGGGCTTGGTCAGCAGGAGGCGAAGGATCAGGAGAATGTAGTGACTGGTAAGTGCTTTATTTACTTAACAAGTTTATTTTAAATCCTCCGTAGTGATACATTTTTTTTTCATCATTCACAAATCATTCATGTAGGCATCCTTATGATTCGTAATTTACCCTCTAAGATTCTGTTTGATACGGGTGCCTCGCACTCGTTTATCGCGGAATCTCTAGTGTGTAAGTTGGATTTAGAAGTCTTCCCAGAGGCAATACCGCTGGAAGTTATGATGCCGAACAGATCCCTTCTGCAGACCAGAGATAAGTGCAGGGTACCGGTGCAGTTTGGGGATATCGAGATTATCGTGGAAGCTTTGCAGCTACCTATAGCAGGATTCGACTTGATCTTTGGAATGGACTGACTTTAAGCAGTCAACGCCAGGATTGACTGTAGGGCGAAACAGATTCAGTTCGATGGCCCCAACCAGACATCTTTTTCTTTTCAGGGTTTGAAGGGAGTAGTGAAAATGATCATAGCTGCAGTCCAAGCTAGAAGGTGCATCGGTAAAGGTTGTGAAACCTTCGTAGTTTTGATGAGCGTGGAGTCTAAGACCGACTGGGCAGAGGTACCAGTGGTGCAGGAGTTTCCCGATGTTTTCCCGGAAGAGCTCCCTGGTGCCCCTCCAGATAGAGAGATTGAGTTCCCGATAGACTTGCAGCCTGGGGCTACACCGATAGCCAAATCTCCCTATCGGATGGCTCCAAGGGAACTAGCAGAGTTGAAGACCCAGTTGCAGGAGCTGCTTGATTTGGGTTTTATACGCCCTAGTACTTCGCCTTGGAGTGCTCCAGTATTGCTCGTGAAGAAGAAGGATGATAGTCTGAGACTGTGCATAGATTACCGTGAATTGAACAAGCTGACCGTAAAGAACAAGTACCTGATTCCCATAATTGATGATTTGTTCGACCAGTTGGTGGGAGCGAGCACCTTTTCCAAGTTAGATCTGAGGTCGGGCTATCATCAGTTGAGGATTCGTGACGTGGATATACAGAAGACGGCTTTCAGTACCAGATATGGACATTTCGAGTTCGTGGTCATGCCGTTCGGGCTGACCAATGCCCCTTCAGTATTTATGGACCTGATGAACAGGGTATTTCGGAAGTACTTGGATCGTTTTGTCATCGTCTTCATAGATGATATCTTGGTGTTCTCTAAGAGTGCAGAAGATCATGCCGCACACCTCAGGATTGTTTTAAGCACCCTCAGGAAGAATCAGTTATATGCTAAGTTTTCAAAGTGTGAGTTTTGGGTTTCAGAGATTGCATTCTTAGGCCACATCATCAGTCAGAAAGGGGTTAGTGTTGATCCGAAGAAGATAGAAGCCATTAAGAGTTGGCCAAGGCCGACGACAGTTTCAGAGGTTCGCAGCTTTTTGGGTCTTGCTGGATACTACAAGAGATTCATCAGGGACTTCTCAAAGTTAGCCTTACCACTGACTTCCCTCACCAGGAAGGGTAAGGGCTTGGTTTGGACAGTTGAATGCGAGTTGGCTTTTGAGGACTTGAAGGACAGGTTGATGACCGCACCGATTTTGAGTTTACCTTCAGGGCCTGACGGGTTTCAGATTTATAGCGATGCTTCTGGTCAGGGTTTGGGTTGTGTCCTTATGCAGCATGGAAAGGTCGTAGCCTATGCCTCGAGACAGTTAAAAGTTCATGAGAGGAACTATCCCGTGCATGACTTGGAGCTTGCAGCAGTCATTCATGCTCTGAAGATTTGGAGGCATTATGTCTATGGAGTGCGTTGCGAGATCTTTACTGATCATAAGAGCCTCAAGTATATCTTTGATCAGCGAGAGCTCAATTTGAGGCAGCGTGGATGGTTAGAGTTTCTATCAGACTACGACGTAGACATACAGTACCATCCAGGTAAGGCGAACGTTGTAGCTGATGCCCTTAGTCGTAGAGGTTCGTGTTTTTCCCTTCTCACTCAGCAGAAAGAGTTGGTTCGAGAGATGGAGAGACTGGACATTGTCGTTGTGCCCCGTTGTATTTTTGGTTCTGCAAGGTTGTGTTGGATGGAGATTACTTGCGACATTAAGGATAGAATCAGGACAGCTCTATCTTTGGATCCAAAGATGACAGAGATTTGGATCTCAGTGCAGTCAGGTCAGAAAGAGAGGTTCTCTTTTCAGGATGAGTTATTATTGCATGATGGCAGGGTGTGTATCTCAGATGTTAGTAACCTTCGCGAGGACATTCTTTTTTAGGCACACAATTCCAGGTATTCTATACATCCTGGTAGCACGAAGAAGTATGCAGATCTTAAGAAGGTAGTCTGGTGGCCAGGTTTGAAGAGTGATGTTGAAGATTATGTAGGGAAGTGCGAGACATACCAGTTAATTAAGGCCGAGTGTCAAAGGCCTGGAGGCAAGTTGCAGCCACTTCCCATTCCCGAGTGGACTTTTGAGGATATATCCATGGACTTCATTCATGGTCTGCCGAGATCCCAGAGTGGGAATGATTCTGTGTAGGTTATAGTTGATCGACTTTCTAAGGTCGCCCATTTCATTTCTCTTAGGAAGACGGATCAAGGTCTGAAGTTGGCACAGTTTTATATAGACGAGATAGTTCGACTTCACGGTGTTCCCAAGACTATAGTTTCAGACCGAGATGACAGATTACCTCCAGGGAGTGGCGTTACGTACAGGAGCGGTTGGGTACCAGATTACATTTCAGCACCGCTTTCCATCCCCAGACCGATGGACAGACTGAGCGCACAAATAGGACTTTGGAGGATCTGCTACGTATGTGCATATTAGACTTTGGAGGAAAGTGGGAGAAGTATATTACTCTTGTGGAGTTCTTCTACAACAACAGTTTTCAGGCAAGTATTGGGATGACACCGTTCGAGGCCCTTTATGGTAGACGTTGTCGTACACCGTTATGTTGGGCTGAAAGTGAGGAAAGATCTACTATCAGGGAGTCATGGATTTATAAGACCACTGACATGATCAAGCTTATTTAGGAGCGTATGAAGACAGCTCAGGATCGTCAGGCCAAGTACCATGATCAAAAGCACAGGTCAGTAGAATTCTGTGTTGGAGACTACGTTTATCTAAAGGTCAGACCAGTCAGAGGAGTCTCTAGAATAAAACGGATGAAGAAACTGAGCCCCAGATTCGTTGGTCCTTTTGAGGTACTGGAAAGAGTTGGTGAGGTTGCATATAAGTTGGCCTTACCTGAGGAAATGAGTGGTATACATGATGTATTTCACGTCTCCTATTTGAGGGGAGCAGTCAGAGATTCTAGTCAGATCATCAGTACCGAGGAAGCACCAATTGAGACAGATCTTAGTATTGGGGTTAGACCAGTAAGAATAGTGGATTCAAGGATTCAGAAGCTCAGGAACAGAGAGATTCGCATGGTCAAAGTCCTTTGGATGAATTGTGGCCGTCCAGAATATACTTGGGAGCGAGAGGATGAGCTTAAGAGCAATGCTGACTATTCTTTCCTTTTCGATTCAGGTATGGTTTCAATTTTCGAGGACGAAAATTTTGTTAGGAGGGGAGATTTGTAACATCCGAAAATCTGACGCGAAAAAAAATTTTATTTGTAGGGGAAGGTCACGACGGATTGTGATTGAGGCAGCGCGTCGTCAAGGTATAATGTTACTTTTCTTAATGGTAGCGGCCGTTAGTTTGTTAAGTGCATTAATAATAGTGCGTAACGTATGCTATTTTAGAATCGAAGCGCGCGATGATTTCAGTAAGTATTCAAAAGTATTAGTATGACTTTGGGGTGCCAATAGCAGTCCCCCCCTTTTTCTCATGCGGTTATCAACTAAACCGCAAGGCAAGAAATAAAATTCCGCACGCCTCGTTTATTTTACGGGAGATAAGAAACCGCAAGCCCGCATTCTTCATTCTCACGGGAGGAAAACCCGCAGTAGTCGTCCCCGACGCCTCCCGTTTCCGCAAGCGCCGTCGCATCCCGCACCCTAGCAGACGGTCGTTCCCCCTCCAGAATCGCTTGCCGACCCTTCCTCCCTCCTCTGCAGCCGTCAGCAAGCCTTCCTCTCCATTCCTTGGCCGTGGAAGTACCGGGTTTCAACCCTAGCCGATGGTAGTGGAGTCCGTTTTGGTTCCGGTAGGTTCGATTTCTCCCTTCTCTTTATTTCTGTACAATAACCCTTCGATTTGGAGATTTAGTTAAGCAAAGTTTTATTTTTTTTTGTGCCCTAATTAGGTTTGAAGTTCTAAATCCACAACGGATTTTGTGTAGGGCATTTTGGGAGCCTCAATCACCCCCCCCCCCCCCCGTTAAGGTAATATCCGAAGTTTAGCACTTGTATTTTACAACCCTAGTTATATAGAAATTTTCTACGGGAAAATCGTAAAGAAAAAATTATGAAATTAGGGCTTCCCTAAATTGCAGGACTTTGGTGGGGTCGAGGCAGTTTTCTGAAGATCCCCAGCAGTAGGATTGCCTTCGGAAAAGCTAATGTCGCCGCGCCGAGTGTACGAGCGCTGCAGCACCACTGTAAGGAAATTTGATTCTTGTTAGTTAGACACGAACGGTGTTGAGCTTGGATACTAGAGAGAATGTTTCCTCATAATCAAAACCTTGTTGTTGGGTGAAGCCACGAGCCACCAGGCGGGCTTTCAGACGGTCAATTGTCCCATCAGGTGCATGTTTGATGAAAAAGACCAATTTACACCCAACAGGTGTCTGGCCGGTAGGTAGAGGTGTCAGGTTTCAAGTCTGGTTAGCCCAGAGAGCAGTCATTTCTTCTTCCATGGCCGTCCGCCAGCCAGGATGTTGGAGAGCCTCCTGCAGAGAGTTAGGTACAGAAATCGAGGATAATGAAGTGACAAATGTTTGAAGTCGTGGGGATAGGCGATGTAAGGATACATAGTTCGTCATGAGATGAGCGGTTGATTCTGGTGCTGAACCAGCAAGACACGGAGCGTCAGAGATCGAAGCCGACTGCATTGGCGTAACGGAGCCAGGATGACGACGAGTGTAGACATGTATAATAGGCAGCTTGGAAAGAGTGGGAGCCCGGTCAGGAATTTGTGGTGGAGTAGTAAAGGGAATGACAGGTCGTAGGACGGGTGGTGGGAGAGGAGTTGGATCTGGAGAGGAGAAGAAAAAAAGATCCTTCTAAAAGGTAACATCAACAGAAACAGTCACCTTGCGGGTAGTAGAAGAGTAGTACGCGTAGCCTTTTTGAGTTCGTGAATAGCCAACGAAGATGTGTTTAGCAGCCCGGGGATCCAACTTGTCCGTGGATGGACCGAGAATGTGAACGTGGCAAGTACAACCAAAGATGCGGGGTGTGAGAGAGAGAATGGCGGAGTAAAGGGGAACAGAGGTTGAACGGAGTGGCATTGTGGAGTATGGGGGAAGGGAGACGATTAATCAGATAGCATGTCGTTGAAAGCGCAAAGTTCCAATAAGTTTTTGGGGACCTGCGTGTGAAGCATGAGAGAGCGATCAACATCAAGCATATGTCGATTCTTACGTTTTGCGACTCCGTTTTGTTGGGGGGTATAGGCACACGATGTTTGGTGAATGACACCAAATTCAGAGCAAAGATTCGCAAATTAGTGGTTGGTGTATTCGCGTGCATTATCGGTGAAAAGAGTTTTGCTGTTCGTGTAGAATTGAGTGCGGGTCTCAAGGAGGAATGCCCGAAAGACACGGGGAAGCTCAGAGGGATCACGAAGTAAATATAGCGACGTCATCCGAGAATAATCATCAATAAAAGTTAAAAAATAGTGATACCCAGAAATGCTAGTGATTTTGTACGAACCCAAAATATCGGAGTGTACTAGAATAAAAGAAGCAGAGCTCTGAGTACAATGAGATGAAAAAGATGAACGTGGCAGTTTGCCGAAAATACAAGATTCGCACGAAAAAGGAGGAAGAGGCACATCTGGTAGAGCCTTCTGGAGGACCGGTAAAGGGGCATGCCAGAGACGTCGAAGCCAATCGATGGAGGAGACGGAGGAGAGGATAGTAGGAGAGTCATCAAGAAGGTAGAGCCCGTTCTGCAGTCGTCCCTTACCAATAATATTCCGCGTCCATCGATCCTGTATCAGAAAAGAAGATGTAAATGTTACAGAGCAATTTAAATCGGCAGTGAGGCGACCAATAGAAATTAATTAAACGGGGAGCCCGGAACAGGAAGAGCGGAGAATAGGAATAGAGAAGAAGTTAGAGGGATATCAGCAGAGTCGGAGACCAGAACAGTTTCCTCATTGGCCACTGTGATACATTTAGGATGAGGAGAGTCCAAGTACTGATGTGCCCGCAGGAAGGTTATGTGATGAGTGGCACCTGAATCCACTATCCAGCGCGAACTAGTAGAGAGACAGGAGATACCTTCATTTGAGATGGAGGCAGCGGAGGCAACAGAGGCAGGTGGGCGATTATGCAGGACATGAAGTTGTTGGAGCTGAAGTCGGACCTCTTTAAGGTCAGTACGAGTGGCAGATGAGTCGTTGGCAGCAACAGCGGCAAGCAGACGAGGAGGAAGCCCATGCTTGCGGTAGCAAGTAGCCTCAATGTGGTCGTCCTTACCCAGAAGGAACACTTAGGTCGTGGTCGGCCACCCCGACCTCTACCCCGAGAACCTGAACGTCCCCAATGAGCAGGAGGAGGGAGAAGCAGTAAGGGGGCAGAAGTCTGGTGAAGGAGGGCAGGTGACGGAGATCCAAAACTGTCAGGAGGTGGTGAGACCTTGAGCAACATGGAGCACACATCAAATAGTGACAGATTAGCAGCAGAGGAGAGGATCTGAGCCCGGACGCTCTGAAATTGAGGCGGGACACGAGCCATCATCATGGCAACACCGACGACTTCTTTTTGGGCACGTTGGGCATCAAGATCCATCGTAGGGGGTTGATGTTGAATCCACGCTTCAACCAAATTCTTGGCCCGAGCAACAAAGGAAATGAGGTTGGGGGGCCCCGCCAACGTCAAGAGTCTGAAGATTTGTTATGATGTCATACAGGTGTTGGAGACTATCTTTGTCAGAATAGAGAGAATGGAGCTCATCCCACATCGCCTTAACCGTCTCGTGAAACATGGTCATGCGATAAGATTCGTCATCAAGGAAGTTGAGGAGACACGTCTAAACTCGAGCATCGTTGCACAACCAGTCTTCAGTAGGAGCAGCAGGAAGAGCTTGTGTCAAGTGATGTGGAAAGTCTTTGGACTGAAGAACTCGGCGAACAGAGTGCACCCACTCCACAAAGTTCTTCTTCCCGGCTAAAGAAATAATGGTGATCCGAAATTCAACCCAGAGTTCAGGGACAAGGGTCGGGCGGTCTGCAGGAGAGGAAGCCGCATGTCCGGTAGAATCAAGAGAGGACCCAATTGCAAGGCGGTAAGGAGGCTAGATCGGTGGCAAGAAGACCAGTGAATAGAGAGGAGATCGCGCAAGCAGATCGGGAGATCAGAACAGTAAGCAGAAAGAGGCCACACGGTAAACCGCTCGAGAAGACCGCACGGTCTCAGTGACAACACACCAACAACAAGGCAAGGAAGAGGCCGCGAACAAAATGCGGAGCGGTTAGAGAGGAGAAGTCATCGCAACTAGAGAAGAGGAGAAGTCGCACGGTCACGGTGACAACACACCAGCAGCAAGGAACATGTCACGACCAATATGCGAAGCCCGCAGCAGAGAGGAGAAGACGCAGCGATTAGAGAAGTCACAGCGACCAAGCAGCGAAGAAACCGCGCGAGAGGACCGCACGGTCACGATGACAACACACCAGCGGCAAGTAAAGAGGTCGCGACTAAGATGCGAGCCCGCAGCAGTTAGAGGAGTCGTAGCGGTTAGAGAAGTCGCAGTGAGAAGAGAGAGGAGACTGCAGCGAGAAGGCGGGTAGAAAAAGCACGTGGTGTGAAGGCTAGAACGTGGAGGCAAAGAGAGTAGACAAGGAGAGCGCGTAAGGAGAACGCAGCGAGTAGAAAGAGGAGCGGGTAGACAGGAAGAAACCGCGCGGGTAGATGGGGAAAGGGGAAATGGCCCAACCTGGCAGAGAGAGTTATAAAAGGGCCAAGAGGAAGAGGAAGAACGGGAGGTGGAAGCCACGAGAGAGAGAGCAGAAGGAGGAGCAGTTAGAGAGGACTTAATTGTGCGGGAAGCAGTGGTTAGAGACGGGCTTAACCGCACGGGAAGCAGCGGTTGGAAAAAGACTTAACCGCACGGAGGACCGGTTGCTCTGATACCATGTAGATAAAACCTCAAACTTGTATATACTTTCTCAATAATAAAATACAAGGTATGAATACACATTTATACGTGGGAGAAAGAGAGAAGAGATCCATATACATGATGTGGAACTAAAGAGGAGAGAAGAAGAAAAATAAACAAATGAGCTCCATTATGAGCCTCTTTACATGGGCTTTTTGAACAGTATCATACATTGACATAATAAAAGATATGTATACACATTCAGTGACAATGGTGAGGACATCTAGAGGATTAACACAGGAATTTTCCACCACAATGGTCTTATATCAAGGTTTAGCTTTATGCGCTTATCCTTTTACCCTTATCTGAAATGAGCTCACCGAGCATATCCAACATGCATTATCTTGGTGTTTATTGCTTACGGATGATATCATTTTGGTGGATGAGACAAACGAGTGTGTAAACGCGAAACTTGAATTTTGACAAGACAATTTAGAAAAGAAGGATTTTAGGTTGAGCAGGGCAAGATAGAGTATATGGAGCTTAAATTTAGCAATACAAGAAGAGGATGGATAACTTCAGTATTAAGTTGGGAAATGAAGATATTTTTCGTAATGAGTGCCTTAATAACTTTGATCGATAGTTCAAAAAGATGGAGGTGTTGATAAAATGTGATACATAGAATCCAAGCAACTTAGTTGAAGTGGAGAGATGCATTAGGGATCTTATGTGATCGTAAAGTACCATTAAAATTTAAAGGCAACTTTTACCGTACAGCAATTAGACTAGTGATGCACTATGGTCCTGAGTGTTGGGCAGTGAATTGCGTACATGAGCAAAAAATGGGAGTTGCGGAGATGAGAATGTTGAAGTGGATGTGTGGACATACGAGGATGGATAAAAATAGAAATAAATGTATGAGGGATAAGATAGGAGTGGCACCAATTGCAGAGAAGAAGCGAGAAGCTCGATTAAGATGGTTTGGACATGTATAAAGGAGATCATTAGAGGCATTTGTTAGGCACTATGAGAGTGTAGTCCCTAAGCATGTTAAATAGGGAAGGGGTAGACCAATAAAGACATTGAATGAAATTATAAGAAAAGACATGATGCACTTAGGCATTAGTGAGATTAATGATTAAAGATGGGGCATAATAGCGACAAAGAATCCATATAGCAAACCCCAACATAGTGGGATTAAGTCTTTAGTGTTGTTGCATTAAGAACAATAATTACTCTAAATATTTGATTGATAATTGTTTTGAAATTGCAAACATGTTTAATGGTTTTATGTTTTAAACTTACATCAACTCATATACAACATTAATAATACTAAAAGGTTAAAAAATAAATGACTCTAATCCTAAGTATCTACGATATTATTGTTTGGGTCATATAAATAAGAAGCGCATTTTCAAACAACATAAGGATGAACTATTAGACTTAACTGATTATGAATAATTTGAGAGATGTGAATTTTGTTTGTTAGGCAAGATGACTAAATCACTTTTTACTGGCCATACTAAGAGGGCATATAATCTTTTGGGTATATTATATTTTAATGTATGCAAACAAATGAGCTTGATGGCTATAGGTGAGTTTAACTATTTCATTATATTTGATGATTTCAGTAGATAAATATTTATGTATCTTATGTGATACAAGTTCGGATCCTTTAAAAAGTTCAAGTTCAAAATTAAGTACAGAACTCAACTCAACACTCAAGCCTTTATCCCACTATAGTGGGGTCGGCTATATGGACCCTTTGTCGCCATTGTGCCCTATCTTTTGTCATAATCTCACTAATGCCTAAGTACATCATGTCTTTCTTTATAGTTTCATTCCAAGTCTTTATTGGTCTACCCCTCCCTCGTCTAACATGCCTAGTGACTAGACTCTCACAACGTCTAACAGGTGCCTCTAATGGTCTCCTTTGTACATGTCCAAACCATCTTAGACGAGCTTCTCGCATCTTCTCTGAAATTGGTGCTACTCTTGTCTTATCTCAGATACTTCCATTCCTAATTTTATCCAATCTCTTGTGTCCACACATCCACCTAAGCATTCTCATCTCCGTAACTCCCATTTTTTCTCATGTACACAATTCACTGCCCAACACTCAGAACCATAGAGCATTGCGGGTCTAATTGCAGTACGATAAACTTGCCCTTAAATTTTAGTGGTACTTTACGATCAAATAAGATCCCTGATGCGGCTCTCCACTTAAACCAACCCGCTTGGATTCTATGTTTCACATCATTATCAATATATCCATCTTTTTGAACTATCAATCCAAGATATTTATACACTCACTATAGGAAATATCTTGATCACACAACTTAACAACGAAGTCATCTGTCCTTCTTGTACTGCTAAATTTAAGCTCCATATAATCTATCTTTGTCCTGTTCAACCTAAAACCCTTCTTTTCGAAAGTATCTCGTCAAGATTCAAGTTTTGCATCTACACCCTCGCGCGTCTCATCAACCAAAATGAAATCATTCGCAAACAATAAACATTAAGGTATTGCTTGTTGGATATGTCTGGTGAGCTCATCTAAGATAAGGGTAAAGAGATAAGGGTTTAAGGCTAAACCTTAATGTAATCCAACAGTAATAGGGAATTCATGTGTTAATCCTTCAGATATTCTCAACCTTGTCACTGAATTTGTATACATATCTTTGATTATGTCAATATATGATACATTTACACATTTCTTTTCTAAAACTCTCCATAAGATCTCTCTTAGAACTCTATCATAAGCCTTTTCAAGATCAATAAACAGCATAAGAAAATCTTGTTTTCTTTCTAAATAGTTGTCAATGAGTCTCCTCAAGAGATGTATAGCTTTCATGGTCAACCTCCCTGGATGAATCCAAATTGATTTTCTGAGATGTTAGTCTCTCGTCTTAATCTTCTTTCTATTACTCGTTCTCATAGTTTCAAGGTATGACTCATTAATTTCATTCCTCTATAATTAATACAAATTTGTATATTTCCTTTATTCTTATAGAAAGGTACCAAAATACTTTCTCTTCATTGGTCTGGCATCCTCTTTGACTTCAGTATTTTTTTGAAAAAATATGTAAGCCACAAAATTCCTTCATTTCCTAGACATTTTCATACTTCGGTGGAGTATATGTCTGGACACAACCGCCTTTCCATTTTTCATCTTATTTAGAGCATCTTTTACCTCTAATATTTTAACTTAACAATAAAACGTTATGTTTTTATACTTATCTGATTTACCTAACTCTTCCAAGTTCAATTCATTTCCATTTGTTTTATTATAGAGTTGATAAAAGTATTTTTTTCATCGTTTTTTAATATCCACATCATCCGTCAAAACTATATATGTCTCATCTTTTATGAATTTTACTTGACATAAATCTCTTGTCTTTCTTTCTCTATATCGAGCAATTTTATATATGTCATGTTCTCCATCTTTGCTATCTAGTCGCTTATAAAATTCTTCATAAGTTTGACTTCTTGCTTTACTTACTGCATGTTTAGCTTCTTTTGGGCACTTTATACCTCGCTAAATTTTCATCATTTCTACAAGCGTAGAGTGATTTATAGCTGACCCTCTTTGCCCTCACTTTCTCTTGCACTTCCTCTTTCCACCACCAAGATTCTTTATTTAAGGGTACACGAACTTTTGATACTTCCAAGTATGTTCTTTTCATTTATCCTTAAATGTGAAGACATAACTTCGCATGAGATATTAAGATCAACATAAGGGTCATCAACTAGTTGTTCCACAACTGTTTTCTAGAAAATAATCTGCTTTTTCATTTTCAAGTTCCACCACCTAATTTTTTGCAACATTTTTGTTCATGTCTTAAATTTATTATATTTAATTTGTACATCTAACACAACTAACCTATGTTGTGTTGTCAATCTTTCTCCTTGTGTGACTTTGCAATTCCTTCATTTCCTAGACATTTTCATAATTCAGTGGGTATACGTCTGGCTCAACCGTTTTTCCATTTTTTATCTTATTTAGAGCATCTTTTACCTCTAATATTTTAACTTAACAATAAAACGTTATATTTTTATACTTATCTGATTTACCTAACTCTTTCAAGTTCAATTCATTTCCATTTGTTTTATTATAGAGTTGATAAAAGTATTTTTTTTCATCGTATTTTAATATCCACATCATCCGTTAAAACTATATATGTCTCATCTTTTATGCATTTTACTTGACATAAATCTCTTGTCTTTTTTTCTCTATATCGAGCAATTTTATATATGTCACGCTCTCCATCGTTGTTATCTAGTCGCTTATAAAATTCTTCATAAGTTTGACTTGCTTTACTTACTGTATGTTTAGCTTCTTTTGGGCACTTTATACCTCGCTAAATTTTCATCATTTCTACAAGCGGAGAGTGATTTATAGCTGACCCTCTTTGCCCTCACTTTCTCTTGCACTTCCTCTTTCCACCACCAAGATTCTTTATTTAAGGGCACACAAACTTTTGATACTCCAAATATGTTCTTTTCACTTATCCTTAAATGTGAAGACATAACTTCGCATGAGATATTAAGATCAACATAAGGGTCATCAACTAGTTGTTCCACAACTGCTTTCTAGAAAACAATCTGCTTTTTCATCTTCAAGTTCCACCACCGAATTTTTTGCAATGTCTTAAATTTATTATATTTAATTTGTACATCTAACACAACTAACTTATGTTGTGTTGTCAAACTTTCTTCTTGTGTGACTTTGCAATCTTTACAAATCATCTTATCTATTTTGCGAATCATAAAATAATCAATTTGTAACTTATTTGGTCCGCTTTTAAACGTAATTAAATGTTCTTCCCACTTTATGAAAAGCGTATTTGATACAATTATCTCATGTGCTAAGGCGAAATCTAAAATGGTTTGTCATTTTTCATTTCTTTCTCCATATCCATATCCTCCATAAACGGCTGTGTAATCTACATTTTCCTTCCCTATATGTCTATTTAAGTCTCCTCCTATGAAAATCTTCTCTTTTTATGGGATTTCTCTTATTAAATCATCTAAATCTTCCTAAAATTGCACTTTAATAGTTTCACTTAATCCTACTTGTGACGCGTAAGCACCGATCACATTAATAGTACAGAACTAACTCAAAAAAATAATTAAAGTTGATCTGATCGAGGTGGTGAATACTTAAGTTAGGAGTTTCAAGACTATCTTAGAGAGTATAGTATTGTAGGACAGCACACTACACCTAAGACACTACAACATAATGGTGTTGTTAAGAGGATAAATAGTATCATGTTGAACATTGTGCGATCTATGGTGAACTATGCAGATCTATTTGTTTCCTTTTATGGATGCACTACGCTCTGAAGATGATTGTTTTTGCACTAAATCGTGTTCCTACTAAAGTGGTTCAAAACACATCATATAATATATAGACTGAAAAGTTTCCTTGTAGTTTAGAGTTATTTACAAGTCGAGTAGTTATTGTATTATTATTATTACAAGTGCTTATATGTGTAAATGGGGTTTAGTCCCACATCGTGTGTTTACATTTACGAGTCTATTGTAATCTTATATATAGCCCTCAATGGATGAATAAAAATAAGAAAGTATTATTTTCCTTCCCAATCCAACTTGGTATCAGAAGGAAGAAACCCCTAATTTCTGTTTCCGCTATCGCCCCCATCCTCTTCCGTCTTCAAGCCGTCGGCCCGATCCCGCTCCCGTCCTCTGATCCCTCTCCCGCTCTTTGCTCGCCCTACAGGAATGATGGGCGGCGCTCATGCCAATGTTGACCGTTGAGAGGGACGTAGTCGTCTATTAGGTTTCTAAGTGGATATGCACATCACATGTGCATAGCGAAATAAATCAAAAAACTCAAAGAGAAATGGATCTTGCGATGATCATTGATCAAGAAGTAAAATAACTTTGAATAAAAGTATACTTTAGCGGGATTGAGTCACTACTCAATAAAAATACTCCAAGGAAATCCGACGAACACAAGCGGTTGGAGTTCCGAGCGTAGAAGTATGTCCACGCCTTTATGGGTATTCACACGAGCAAGAAGAACTCTTACACTCGTGTCTCACAAAATCTAGGTTGGAAGAAGGAATGTGCTCAACGTCTCAACTGATTGCTAGATCCGTTAAAGGAGAGGCGGCGGTGACAAAAACAAAGCTTAGGAAACGCTTTTTGGCGTCGGTGACGGGTCGGAATGGTCGGCGGCAATGGATCAATGGCTGCGACTTTGATGTTTCAGAATACTTCTGTCGGGATGAAGAAGTCGCCTCTTTTCGATCTCAATCAATTAGGTTAAGACTGGGGAGATAACATTTATCTCGTATATTTATACTCTAAACCGAAACAACACTTATTCACGGACCAGACCGAAATCAGACTTAGAGGATTGAACCGGAGTTAACAGCATTTGTCGAGATAACACGTGTATATACGACGAATCAAAGATCCATTCTTCGAAATAACACGAGAATACTCGACGAATCCAGACATACCAATTCGTCGAAACATCAAGAGAATACTCGACGAATCCAAGTCCAATTCTTTGAGATGTCAAGAGTATACTCGACGAATTCAGACGGATTCTTCGAAACACCAAGATATCTTTCGACGAATTACCCTTGAGTCTTCCGACAACTCACCTGGTCTTCTATATTCACAATATAGGTCCAAATCTAGAATGTCATAGGTTTGGCCTTTCACTCATATCACATATGAGCAATGCCAACACAAACCTTTTCAACTTCTCCAATACTCTTATGTGCGACCTCATAGACTCATATTGCGTTGGAAGTGATGCTACTTATTTGACTACTTCTATATCACAATGATAACACTAATAGTCTCTCACTTGATTTTAAAAGTATCAAACAAAAGTTCACAAACAATGAACGGCATCTAGCAATACATCATTGCTCTCCAAGCAATAAGAATTCTAAACTCATAAAACCTTTATGACAAATGTATCTGTGTTGTCGTGTCCTTTTGTCCCTTACAGCCGGAATAGAACTAGAGGTATAAACCATATCACCCTCATAATTGTTCAACCTAAGTTTCTTGATTTAGAATGGACTTCCAGAAATTGGTGAACCCAATATTATATATTAACTCAACCAAGAATGGTCATGTGTTTCTCAGTTCTCATTCTGTCAAGGGGCCCATGGATGCAACTCTTATCATATAGGAGGACAAATCCATTTCTGTCCACACGCAAACACCCAAAAGATTCGTAACATACCCAATAACCACATTTATCATCAACCTTTCTCAAGGAAGACTTTGGATGACAGCAAAGTACGTTCTTCCTCACTTGATGAATGTTGTGACTTCAGGTCAAAGAACCACAAAAACCATTGGCACTTGAGACCTACTTGTGACACGTTAATATAACAATCCACAAGGTATTCTCATGGTGGGTCTGTCCAGTACAACTTGTTCAATAACAAGTACACATGTGATGACTTGATATCACAATATCATGACCTATGAGAACCGGTCATCAGTCAACGCACATGCTAGCCTTGATGGATCATCATCGCCCTTAGCTTCTAAGATGATACGCCGACCAGGGACCATTTAAGAATAAAGCTTCTAAGAACATAGGCTCTCACATTCAAGTCATCAACTTGAATCCTATGAAAACAAACATTCTAAGGGAATTTATCGCGTTAATTAATCTATCACATACAAATAAATTTACATAATAAAAGAACTTATCATAACTATAAAATGAAATGTATAGTACTTTATTCATGAAATAAATTATTATAACTGACAAACATGCAATCCACAAAACTCCTATTAAAGTTGATCATTCAGGTATCTAATACTCATTGATCTAACATGATCAACATGTTTTTTCTGTGCGAGAGACTTTGTCAGTGGGTCAGTAATATTTTTTTCAGCCGACACTCGACAAATTTTCACATCTCCTCAATTGACAATCTCAAGAATAAGATGGAAATGCCGAAGTATGTGTTTGGAGCGCTGATGAAATCTAGGTTCCGAAGCAAGTGCAATTGCATCATTATTATCACAGTAGAGAACTACTGAATCAACAATGCTAGGAACTACACCAAGCTCACTAATGAATTTTATAATCCATACAACCTCCTTCGCCGCATTAGCAGCGGCGATATACTCGGCCTTAATTGTAGAATCAACAACTGTCTTCTGCTTGGAACTCTTCCAGATACAGCTCCTCCATTTAGGCAAAATATAAACCCTGACTGAGACTTTGAGTCATCCATATCAGTTTGGAAGCTAGCATCCGTGTAACCTCTTTACAACGAGCTCTTCCTCTCAACCAAATACCAAGAATGTATCCTTAGTCCTTCTCAAGTACTTTAGAATATTCTTGACGGCTATTCAGTGACTATCACCGGGATCAGACTGATACATGTTAGTCATGCTGAAAGCATAAGAGACATCGGGTCGAGTACATATCATTGCATACATATTGATCTAATTGCTGAAGCATATGGAATCAATTTCATGTGGTCCTTATCTTCCAAAGATTTTGGACAATGGTTCTTAGAGAGACTCACACCATGTGATAGGGGTAAGAATCCTTTCTTGGATTCAAGCATGTTGAACCGTTTCAACACCTTCTCAATACATGTACTTTGGGTCAAACCCAGCAACTTCTCTGATCTATCTCTATAGATCTTAATACAAGGTATGTAAGTCGTTTTGCCCAAGTCTTTTATAGAAAAGAAGTTCCCTATATTGTTCTTAACTTGTAGGGCCGATTTGTCATTCCCGATCAACAATATGTCATCTACATATAATATCAGAAAGACAACTATGCTTTCACTAATCCGTTTGTAAACATACGGTTCATCCTCGTTCTTGATAAAACCAAACTCTTTGATCTTTTCATCAAAATGAAGATTCCAACTTCGAGAAGCTTGTTTTAACCCATAAATGGATCTCTGCAGCTTGCATATTTTAGTGGCTTCACCTGGAGATACAAAACTCTCGGGTTATCTCATATACACTTCCTCAAGGAGGTTCCATTAAAGAAAACTATTTTGATATCTATCTGCCAGATCTCGTAGTCATAATACGCAACAATAGCAAACAGAATTCTGATGGACTTAACCATGGCAACAGGGGAAAAAGTCGCATCATAGTCAAGACCATGAGTTTGCTTGAAACCCTTAGCCACCAGTCGCCCTTTGAATATTTGTACATTCCCATCCATGTCGGTCTTCTTCTTGAAGAACCACTTGCACCCTATGGGTCTTACCCATTCACGTGCTTCCACCAAAGTCCAAACTTGATTTTCATACATGGAGTGTCCATTTCAGATTTCATAGCCTCAAGCCACTTCTCGGAGTCTGGTTCACTCATAATATTTTGGTAGGTTACAAGCTCATTATCATGATCCATAAGCAACACATTACCTATTTGAGACATGAGAAATCCATATCTCTCAGGCTCAAACCTTGATTTACCAGATCTAAGTAGGACTTGTGTTTCTTGAGCAGGTTCACCAGCTACAACATCTTGTACTCCTTGCCCAGGTTCTAATTCCGGTTCAATCACTGTTTGTGATTCCTGAACTTCTTCAAGTTCTACCTTTATAGTGTTTCTGGATAAGAACTCTTTCTCCAAAAAGACATCAGTACTTGCGACAAACACTTTGCCCTCAAACGGTACGTAAAAGTTTGGTTTTCATAGGATACACCATAAGATAACATTTATTTGGCTTGGGTTCCAACTTGTCAGGCATTTGAAGTCTCATGTATGCCTCACAATCACAAATCTTAATGAAAGACATACTATGACGCTTCTCAGTCCATATCTCATAAGGTGTCTTTAGAACCGTTTTCGTTGGAGCATGATTTAGTGTAAAAGCAACACTCTCTAGAGAAAATCTTCAAAAGGAAATAGGCAAATCTGCATGACTCATAATCGATCGCATCATATCTAACAGAGTATAATTCCTCCGCTCAGACACATTATTATGCTGTGGCGTTCTGGGTGGAGTTAGTTTTGATACAATACCACACTCTTTCAGATGATCACGAAACTCATGAATTAGATATTCGTCACCTCGATCAGATCAGAGTACTTTAACCCTCTTACCCAACTGGTTTTCTGCTTCATTCTTAAACTCTTTAAACTTTTCAAACGTTTCAGATTTGCACTTCATAAGAAACACATATCTGTATCTACTGAAATCATTAATAAATGTAACAAAGTAGAAGTACCCACCTCTAGCCATAGAACTCATGGGTCCGCACACATTACTATGTAGTATACCCAAGAGATCATTAGCCCTCTCATTAAAACCAGTGAAAGGGAACCAGTGAAAGGGACTTTAGTCATCTTACCTAATAAACATGATTCGCATCTCTCAAACGATTCATAATCAAATGAGCTCAGTAGTCCATCTCTATGGAATTTGGATATGCGTTTCTCATTTATATGACCCAAACGACAATGCTAAAGGTACATAGAATTTGAGTCATTCGTTTTTAGTCTTTTAGTAATTTCTATATTATAGATCGGATGGTCTAAATTCAAAATATACAAACCATTAAACATTTGATCTACAGCATAACAAATATCATTCTTAAATATAGAACAACAATTGCTCTTAATAATAAAAGAGAATTCAATCATGTCCAAACATGAAATAGAAATGATGTTTTGAGTTATCAGAGAAATATAATAACAATTATCTAGTTCCAATACAAGCTCACTGGCTAAAGAAAGACGGTACACTTATACGGCAACAGCAGCAACTCTTGATTCATTGCCAGCACGCAGGTCCACCTCCCCATTACTCAACATTCTTCTCATTCGCAGTTCTTGCACATTTATACAAATGTGAGAACCACATCTGGTATCCAATACCCAAGATGAAGGAGCAGAAATATTTACCTCTATAACATAAATATTTGAAGCGAAAGTCATACCTCCCTTCATCTGCAGACCTCAATATAAGAAGGCAGTTCCTCCTCCAATGACCAGCCTTACCACAGTGGTGACATTCCCCTTCGCCAAGTCTTTCTTCTTCAGTACTGAAGACTTGGGCTCAAGAGATGACTTTGGTTCAACCTTTGTCTTCTTGAAACCCTTAGCCTTGTCCTTGCTTTTATGCACCATCAGTATGGGGATGACAGACTTGACCTTTTTCATGTTGATCTCGACAATTCTTAACATGCCAAGAAGCTCAGGCAGTGTCTTCTTAATTTCATTCATATTGTAATTCAAGACAAAATGCTCATAACTGTCCGACAAAGATTGCAGAATCAGTCTGTAGCTAACTCTTGACCCAGAGGAAAACCTAATCTTTCAAGGTTCTCTATACTAAATCATCTTGATTATATGAATCCATACTAAGTCTCGAGCTCACATCTCACACTGAAACAACGCATTAGCAACGTCAAACCTCTCATGGCGAGCTTGCTTTTGAAACATTTTTTTGAGGTGCTCGTCAATTTCCTTACAACTCATGTTCTCATGTTGCTTCTGAAGTTCAGAGTTCATGGTGACGAGCATGAGACATTCGACATCCAAGGAGTTGTTTTGATACTTCTTATAAGCATCTTTATCATCTCAGGACACATTCTCGATAGGCTCTTAAGGGGAATCCTCTTCCAAAACAGAGCTTACGCTCTTGCCTAAGAATAATTCTCAGATTTCTGTACCAGTCCAGATAATTTGTCTCACTCAGTTTCTCCTTCTCAAGGATACTTTTGAGGAACAGGGAAGGTAACTGTAACGCCCCTGATTTTCCGATAATTATTTAATTATCGTGGTGATGTCATAATGACGTAAGGGCGTTACGTTAACGCGGAGTTGACGGCGCGTCGTCATTAGTGCGTTTTCACGTCTGTTAGGTCGAGCCAGCCAAATCTTGGAATTCTCATCGAAATTGTAAAATTTCACGATACGAAATTAAATAAATTAATTTTGAAGTTGCCCGTCAAGTTTCGTTGCAATCCGAGCAATTTTGGAAGCCTCGGCGAATTTCCGAAGTTTTGTATATTTAATGTTCGTCGTAAACTTTAGAAATTAATATCTTGAAAACAGCGCGTCAGATTTTGATTTTGACTTCGCCGTTGGATTCGTAGCACCAACTTTTACCTAGTGAGCGAATTTCGTCTGAATCAGTGTACATTTAGCCCTTCGTAAAAGTAAATAGTATAATATTTATAAATTTCTTTTATTTGTTATTATTATTATTGTTATTATTTCCCCCTTACTCACCGAAATTCACTAACCGAACTCCCTCCTCACTCACCGAATCCCCCTCCCCCTTAATTAAAATCCTAAGTTATAAGATATTATTAATATATTCTTCTTCTTATTATTATATGTATATATACATATATATATATAATTATATCATCTCCTCCCTTGTACAAAGAGCAGTCTGAACTCATCTTCCTCCTCACTGTTCATTCGCCGAACCAGAGCGGAAGTTTTTTTTTTCGGGACACTTCCGACGGCCACCGCCGGAGCTCCGGTGCACAAAATTCTCGTCGGAGCATAGATCCGGAAAGCTCTCGCGAGAGCTACGCGTGCACGGTAAGATTTGTCCGTTTCGTGAGTTTTTTAGCGTTAGGATTTTCGTCCCTAAGCTCCGTTTTGGGTTTTTCTTGTAGATTTCGTTTTCTCTCGTCGTCCCTAAGGCCGATCTGCGACGTGGAGTGTTTCGGATATCGAATCCCGGTAGAAATTGAGGCAAATGGTGATCTTGCTCTCCTAACTCACTTCTCCCAAATCTAGTTTCTTTTTCTTGGATTATGATGTGTTTAGTACCTAAAATATTCTCTCTCTAAATTGCTTTGTGATATGGTACAATTTTTTGATCGTGTCATTTTATTCGCCACGTCAACATGATCGTAACGTTATTATGCTCTACGTCGCGAAACCCTCATTGGAGAGTTAGCCCCCTCTTTTTGGTCGATAATTGCGATGTGTCAGTCCGTAAAAAATCATGAGTTCATCCAACGTTAGTTTTTTTTACCTAGTGTAACCCCTTCATGTCGTTGTTGCCGCGTTAATTGAATCGTCGCGTCATTTCGACCAAGTTATGTCGCCTTGTTTGATGTATGAGTATCGTATGATCTGTTGAAATTTTGTTGGTCGAAATCCTTGTCGTCTTCCGACGGAGAACTGTACGTCGGAAGTTTTGCTGCCTTCTGTTGTGTCGTTTGTTGTCGCGACGTCTTGATCGTCGCGTCGCTTTGACTAAGATAATCTCTCTGCTTGATTTTAAGTGTCGCTTTGACCAAGTTAACCTCTCCGCTCGATTGTAAGTGTCGTTTTGACCATGTTTATCATTTTGTTTGCTGTAAGTGTCGTTTGTATCGTTGGAATGTAGTTTGTCGGAAGCATCGCCGCTTTCCGTTGTTTTTAGTCGATGAAACCCTTGTTGCCATCTGTCGCTACATTTGCGCCTGTGTCATTTGGATCGTCGTGGCGATTTGAGCTAGTGTCCCCTTATGATCCATGTTTTAGTCTTAAGCGTCGTTAATTGATTCGTTTATGTTGTTTGACTTAGAAAATATTGTGGTTAAGGCCTTGGAGTTCTGTCAGACAAATTTGTGTCTTTGTGTCGATCGTATGCTACGATCTGGTTTTAGTCCTTGTTAACGACATCGTGCGCACTTAGCCGAGACGTTACAAGAAAGAAGTTTTGTTCTTTGTCGGCCTGTTTGATCAGAGTTCTTCTTGGTTTGATGCATTTATATGTATATATATATAATAAAATATATTATATTTGTTGAACTGTTGGTTGGCAGCGGATAAAGGACCGCAACCTCAGTGCCTTGTTTTGATAGTTTGTTTTATGGACTGTTGGTTGGCAGCAGATAAAGGACCGCCACCTCAGTGCCTTGTTGTTTGTGGGTCATACACTCAGGCTTTGCCCGGTGTTTTGATGTCATTTGGAGCTGATCAGTCTCTCTTAAATCATGAATTGATATTTAAAAAGATGAAAGATATATATATACATATGCATCTATTTCGCTCCCGGTTGTGGGCTTGCTTACTTTGTGCAGCATAGTTAGTTCCTCTATGCTTTTTTTTGTTTTTTATGATTATACTGACTCTTTGGTGATAGCTTGTTCGTCTAGTTTCTTGCTACTCGAGGTTTGTTGTTCCTCTTTGATTTCTATAGCACTGTTTGCAACTTGTTTCTGAGGTGTTCTTTCTGTGAATTTCTCAGGTTCGGAGCAGTAGTGGGTTGGGCTGGTTGAGCTTCAGTCTTCAGCGTTGCGAGTGTTGTAGTCCTTTGTTCTTCTGTCTCTCTTACTTTGAGGTAGATGTGGTTTTAGTCTGTTTAGACTTTTTTCTTATGGGTTGTGTCAGCTTGTTGACACTCATAGTGGCTGTTTCTATCGTTATTGTACTTGCTAGTTTTCTGTTGTTACTTATTGTATTTATACATTTGCTCTTTGTGAAAACTTTATGATAGGGTACAAGTTAGTTACTTTCAACTACTATAAAAAAACTGCATTTTGATATGGAGGCATAACATACTTTTTTAACTGAAAATCACATTATTTTGAAGCGCTACAAATCTACTTTTCTACTTATATACAATTTAGGAGTCGCATATTCATTTCATAAATTGCTGAGCCTTCATTTTCATATAGGATAATAAATAATCAAACTTAGTATTTTTCGTTGCGTAAACCTATACTTTTTGCTCGTGGACTAGTTGACCCACCAGACCGAGGGACACGGTCAGCAAAACTTAAAATATAAATTATGTTTTTAAGAAAATTTACATGTCTCTTTTCTTAAGTAAATGAAAGGTTTGGTTTGCCTGAGCGTCTGCAGTTGTCCCCTGCACAGCGCGTATTTTTTCTAACTCTGACGTATTATTTAATACGGAGAAAATGCGGGTTGTGACAACGAATGTGAGAAGAGTCACCCACCACAGCCGCTCGGATCTGCATGGCGAGATAGTTGAGGATTTGTCTTGGCATGAAGGGAGATATCTCGCTCATCCTGATCGACATCCTCCCCTTGATCAACCAATTCATCTAGCTAACCCGGAGAGTTTATTACATTGATTCTTGGGCACATAATCACATGAGTGCAGGATAGTTTCGTTACACAAAAGGGAGCGGTCCTCTCCTTTTGGTCATCTCCTGAAGGTGCAGCCCATGTAATGTGAAACAATGTCGGTCTCTGGGGGGTCTCGATTGACGCCCCTTTGTTTGTTAATTCATTTGCAACATGCGGTAAACAAATCAGAAGTATTTCGGAACTCAATGCCTAAATGTAGACGTTCCTATAGGCCCGCTATGAAGATCGACTGTAATGCTCCAGACAGATAAAAATTACAAGGGCTACAAATGTTTGGTACTATTCGAAGTTCATTGATTGGCCCAGTTTGCTTCAACAAAATGAGGTCGCCCAATATCTTACAGCGCAGAAGCAGACCGAAGCGCATGTTGCAGAATTGCTTGAAGTCTTTCCAGTGCAGGTGTTTCTATGGGGTTTGGCCGTATCACAGTTGGGTTTATCCAACTAAGTGGTAAGCCACTAGACTGAGCCATTTCGTCCACGAGGTCCATCGATGGATTTAAAAAATTATTCACAATGTGTAAACCTTTTCGTGGGATCTTGTTTGTCGTCTAATAAAGGGAAATCCAACATCCCATATTGTGGAACATTGCCCAGATCACCTCAAAGTGGAGGGAGAACCCCATAAATGTTTGGATGATGTTGCTTATGCAAATCTAGAGGTTCTCATGCATCCAGTTTGGCAGTTGATGCCTTGGGGGGAATTGGACCCATCAATCCCCCTGGAAATGACCCATCACAGCTAAAAAAAACTCATGTAGGTGCTTGAAACCGCCCATTGGCACTTCTCTGGTGATAAAGTGGTGGCTGGTGGGGGTGATGTGACCCCATCATAGTCGACGGTCAGGTCAGTTGCTACAGCAGGACACAATCGGGTTGCGATCCCACTACATATAGAATCATCGCGTGCGGATGATCAGTAGGGGATTGACCCCATCATTCGGAGATTGACATGATCCAATGTTGGGAGCTCCCTCTGGCACTGATAACCTCGCTGAGAAAGAGATTCCAAACATGTATACAACTTGTCTAGAGCAGCAACATGTGTCGCTTCGCTTGTCGCGGAGTCGGTGATGGCTTTGGTGAGCAATAATTTGATTTCTAAGTCGATCTGATTCAACATCCATGGAAAGTGGCTATAATACCATGATGTTAGGAAGCCGGGATTGTGATCTCATCACGGGGAGGTGGAGAACCAGTTCGAAGTCGAAGCTCCTTTCCTTATGCTTCCTTCTGCGATAACCCTTGGAATGTCTTATGGTGAAAATCCTAGCTAGGAGAAAGAAAGGGACAGACAGGGAAAGAGGAGATGAGAAATCTGGATAAAAAAATTTACCATCATCTTCATTACATGGATATAAATACCCATGGTCAAAAGTAGCCCAAATTACAAAAATGACTCTTATTAAGAAAATGCATTAAAGTTAAACTTTCGGACAGAAAATGCATTAAAGTTAAACTTTCGGACAGAAAATGATAACGTAGATAAAATATTGCAAAAGCCTCCAACGTGTCATCGAGTCATGGCGATCTTCCTTCTAATGTTAAACCGGCGGCCCAAGAACATGTTTGTAACAGAAAGTTAATCATGATTGGAAAAGAGTTTAAACCATTATATCCTTCCCTTCCCCATGTTCATCTGCAAAACATGTCCAAATTATCATGTCAAGACAATTCGAAGGATTCTCACTACCTTCAAGTCATATAACATGTAATCACTGGAAGTTATATGACTACATTCATGGTGTAGAACAAAGCTTAATATCAAGAAAAAAGCACCAATAAATAGTAAGACAAAATAGAATAACCATGCGGTAAACATCTCATATTATACAGAGAAATCATAAATATTTCCCATCAACTTCATTATGCTGAGAAGTTCACAATTTCCTTATTACACAAGAACATCCTTATTGTTATGTGCTACATACCCCGCAAAGGTAACCAATTTTGCATAACAGAAATATGCACTGCAAAAACTAGCTATTAAATGGGAGAAAAGTAACTGATAAAATAAGAGCATAACTAGGCTGTAATAAACTACTAAAACTAATAAAGTTATACACACCAAAAAACAGAAGCTTCCATTCTCATTTGTCAGTTTTGTCTGAGGCTTGACACTCTCAGGTCCATGTGTTAATGCCACCTATAATTTGCCATAAATTGCAGAACAGTTCTAAAAAACAATCCAATGATCTTGTCAACAAAACTGGAAAAATTACTTACCTTAGCAACAGTATTACGACTAATCACATGAACCACCCCACAAACGTCATAGTAGGTTGCTTTAATATCATCAATAGAGGCCATGCTTGGGAGAACCTGATATAATAATTGTACTATTAAAAAGGCTCTTAATGCAAGATAAAATAAAAATAGCAGGGTGCACTTGAGCATAAAACAACAAAACCAATGTGTTAACATGGGTATCGACAAAATGCAGTAACAACATACCAAGAAATTTTCCAAAGTACTGAAGTTATAGTGGTCCTTCTTAGCCATAATTGTATAGTGCTTGGAAGTGACCTGAAAAGATCAAAATAAGTTAAAAGGATGATCAGCGAAGTATATGTAACTTAAGTGAGAAATTAATGGGAAGATGCAAGATGCCATAACATTAAAATCAGAAATATATAAATCGTGATAGATGAGTTGAGAAAATACAGGATACAAGTTTAAAAAGGGACCCTTTTGTATTTTATCATCACCCTTACCAATCTGTTTTGTCATTCTCCAAACTCAATATAATAACAAGAAAAATAGTAATTCAAGGGTGTTGGCTAGACTCTTTTAACCAAAGCTATCAATGTAATAGTGCCTCATAGCCTTAAAGCTGAAGAGAGTGGAGGTACCATATGCCTGCCTTAAGAATTCTTACTTCATGTGTTGAAAAATGACAAGCTTTTTGGATCTCCTCTACCAAATTTTGGGGGACTGCCTCTGAAATCAATTGCATTTTATCTTTGGCAATTATTAAATACTATTTTTGCTCTTTGTTCCATATGATTTGTGTGATCTTCTCCAACAAGGCCAACATATTCAGAGCTACATTGTATGATCTTCTCTACGAAAGCCAACATGCTACCTTGTGTGTTTTTGTCAAAGAAGGAGAACATGTCATCCTTGTCTTGATTCTTCACCAGCCTATTATAGACGTTATTTTAATTTCCCATACATCTGGACAATTGTTTGACTTCATTATATGGAGAACGACATAAAAAATAAAACTTTAAATATCGTAGTTCTACATTAAAATGCTAGTTCATATAAGTTTTGTTTTAATATACATATATAGACACACACACACACTATTAAGGGAAGTCATTCTCACTTGGTGTAACATTTGATCTTCCTTATTCCTCCTTTTTCCTCAAGTGTAAAGTACAAGGCCATCAATCTTCATTTAAACCCAAATTTTGAAAACTAAAGAGGAATTTCGGTATTTTACGCCCATCCAACCCTAGAATACCATGTAAGACTCGAACATAGATATATATAAATATTTTTGTATAAAAACTATGTAAATATCCCCGATGATGAAAATATGGTTTCAGTGCTGATTCGACGTCGCACAGTAATTTTGATGTTCGGATTTTTTCGTTTGATATTATATATTTTGTGATAGCCGCTTTATTTTCTTTAGTCGGCCGATATTGATATGAGCCTAAGTGAATTTTGGTTGGAATTGGGTTGGAATATGGCTGAGCTATGGGGGAACCGGTGGGTTGGCTGGGTTGTTTTAATATAAGTAACAAAGGTTGTGTTAATTTTTGGTGATAACCGGTTGGACCGGTGGTGTGACCGTTTGCTTGAGTTAAGCGGTGGCCTAAATCCCGTGATATAACCCGACACCGTGTTCGTTCTTCATTTGCGACGGAACGAACCGACGGAAGCTCTCCTGCGCCGATTGCCCTAGCCGCCTCAAATCTCCTCTGTTTCGTACGATTTCTCCTTCTTTGGGAAGGTAATCTCTTTCTTTTGATTCCTCGCTCTTCTTGTATGAAGTTTGTGAACGGATTGATGAAAGAGGAAAACCCTAGGGTTTGGGGTTTTGGTTTTGATTCAATTCTTTTTAAATCAAAAGTTCCTATATAGCTTTCCAAGCCCTAAACCTTGACTTTGAACTAATTTTGGGAGAGATGAAGTTAGGGTTTCATTTGGGGGTTTTGTTTTGACCCCTTTGCAAGTTTGTTGTCGGTTGTGCTGTTGGACTGCTTTGTGCTAGCTGCCCGACTATTTTCGAGGGGATTTACGCCTTGCTGTGAGCTGCAATTCGCAGCCCATGGGGTTGCCTTCATGACAACCCATGCGGCTGTGCATGTAATACCCGAAAATTATAACTTTTGATATTTTGTTTACTAAAAACTATATGAATACTCCCCGATGATGAAAGAATAATTTCAGTGTCGATTCGACGTCGCACGTTACTTTGAGGTTCGGATTTTGTTGCAATCGATTTTTGTGCGACAGTCGTTTCATATCGTTTGAGTTTTTTTGTTGCACTTGGAATGACATGTTATATGAGCTTGCTGGCTTGGCCTGTTACATTGGCTTGAATCTAATAAAATGGGCTACCACCTCCTATGGCCGGTTTTTATTTGTTTGCAACCGGTGCTGCCGGTTAGGCGGTGACCTCCCGAGCCTTCATAAGTAAATCTTGTCGACTTCCTGCTTCATTTGGACGGGATTTTGACGGGAGAAAGCCGCAGAAGCCGATCCCGCCGCTTGCTCTACCGGGCTCGATTCTCCTCCGATTTCTGTGATTCTTCTTGCGATTGAAAGGTAATCTCCTTTCCTCCACTCCTCTTGTGTTGATTTTGGAGTTTGTGTATGGATTGGAGATGGTTGGAAACCTAGGGTTTTGGGGTTTTTGAGTTTCTTCACTTTCTTTTGTGTCCAAAAGTTTCTGTATGGCTTCCAAAATCCTACATCTTGATTTTGAACCATATTCGGGTAAGATGAAGTTAGGGTTTTGTTTTAACCCTTTTTGACATCCTGTTGCCGGTTGTGTGTGTGTGCCGGCTGTGTTTGGAAGGTGTTATGTGTGCCGGTTGTACTGTTTGTGTAGGCTGATTATGTGAGGGATGCTGCAGGTGGTGTTTGGGTCGTTTGTGTTGGCTGTCCGACTATTTTAAAGATGGGATTATACTTAAGATGAGCTGCAATTCACAACCCTGGGATTTGCCATGATGGCAACCCTTGCGGTTGTATGTTGGAGAATTTGGAAGTTTCTCTTGGGTATTTCAACATTATGTTGGTCGAATGATGCACAATTAGTAAGAGTCACCCACGCTAGTCCTTCCCTAGGCAACTCCTAGAGTCGTAGTTGTGACCGTCTTAGGAGTCCGCTCGTGTGTATTTGCGACGCAACCCTAAAGTAAATGATTTATTGATACTGCAGAGGATGGCGTCCGACGATAGACGCGGCGAGAATCCTACGAGGGACAAGGACAAAGGAAAACTTAGGGTGAGTCCTTACTGCTTTTTCCTCTTTTCTTGTGAAGCTATTTACTTTTCAGCTGTTACTGAATTTATGAATCGCCGAAAACGCTAACATGGGTTAGCTAGCGATAGAATTCTGAGGGGAAACAAATAAAAACATATCATATTTTTGATATAAAATGAATGCAATGAACTGATAGAAATAGAAATGATATTGAACACGCGTCGACGCAACGAAATGCTAAGGGTCGGCCTAGTAGGGGGGGAGGTTTCAGACTCCTACACCTCGTGAGGGGGTAGAACTCTCACACCTCGTAGGGGGGGGGGGGGGTCGAACTCCTACAGATGATATGAATCCCTTTAGGAGGCGTTGAAACCTGTTGCGCGTCGAAGCGCCCTAAAGTGGATACTGCTATGAAGGGTCGACGGACCCGGATGAATGAAATATTTGAATGACCCTTAGTATTTCGAGAATAAATTATGAAGAAAGGAAATTGATATGAAAATATGAATTGATATCAGATATAAATGATTTTACCTGTTTAGATTAGACATATGTTCATATAGATTTAAGTGCTGCTGACTCTTTTGTCTGTTTGCAGTGCGACGCTACAGGTAAAAAGTAAGGATTTCACTTAGTTTTCTAAACTAATGAGATTTTTAATTTATTTTAGGAACCGAGCACCAGCGTACCAGACTCCGCTAGTCGGGCTCAGGAAGATGCCGATCGGATACCGGTTGAAGACGTGGCTCGTCCACGGGTTAGCATGATTTATTTCTTGTACTCTGGTTGGCTTTATTTGTAGTCGAATACTTGTAGACAGTGTATATATTGGACATAAATGAAATGTGATGTTATGTTTGCACTGGTACACTTCGAATAATCTTTTTGCTGCGTATAATTATGTGAAAAACCTGCTTGGGCAAACGATTTAAATTGTGGCGGTTTTTGGGCCGTTACAGTGCATTGGAGCAACTTGGATAGATATGTGCTGAATGGTGTGCCCTCTTTTTGATCATCCATGTTAGTCCTTCTCTAGACAACTCCTAAAGGTCATAGTTGTGACCGTCGTAGGAGTTCGCTCATAACAATTTATGGCGCAACCCTAAAGTAAATGATATTTTGATACTGTAGAGGATGACGTCTGACGAAAGACGTGACGTGAACCCTTCGAAAGACAAGGGCAAAGGAAAAAATGGGATGAGTCCTTACTGTTTTTCTTCCTCATTTGTGAACTTGTTAAGCTAGTTACTTTTCAGTTGTTTGCTATCACTGAATATATGAATCGCCGAAAACGCTAACGTGGCTTAGCGAGCGATAGAATTCTGAGGGGAACCAAACACAAATAAATCCTATTTTTGAAATAAACTGAATGAATCGAAATGATTGTAATTGAATTGAAATTGAAAACGCGTCGACGCATCGAAATGCTAAGGGTCGGCCTAGTAGGGGGGATGGTTCATACTCTTACACCTCGTGAGGGGGGTAGAACTCTCACACCTCGTAGGGGGGGGGGGTCGAACTCCTACAGATTATGATATGAACCCGATTAGGAGGCGTTGAAGCCTGCTGCGCGTAAAAGCGACCTAAAGTGGATAATGATATGAGGGGTCGACGGACCCAGATAATTGCGATATTTGAATGACCCTAAGAATTTTGAGAAACAAATTATGAATAACAGGAAATTGAGAAATGCAGTACAACGAAATTATGAATTGATATCAGAGATAGAGATGTTGATTTTACCTGTTCCTAGCTTAGTAACATGTTCATATGAATTTCATTGCTGCTGACTTTCTTGTCTGCTTGCAGTGCGAAGTTACAGGTAAGGGTAAGGATTCACTTAGTTTCAAAACTAATTGACACCTAATTTCTTTTAGGAACCGAGCACCAGCGTACCAGACCCCGCTAAACGGACACAGGCAGAGGCAGATCGAAGACCAGTTGAAGACGTGGCTCGTCCACGGTTTAGCATGAGTTTATTCCTTGTACTTTTGATAGTGTAATAAATGAAAATACTTTTGTACCTGACAGTTAGACCGTGTGTATATATTTTGTATCTTAATGAAATGTGATCTTATGTTTCAATTGCTACACTTCTTTTATTATACTGCTACGTATAATTATGTGAAAATCCCACTCAGAAAGAATGATTTTAAATTGTGGCGGATTTTGGGCCGTTACAATTAAGTGGTATCAGAGCCAGGTTTTTCACAGTGCATAAAACGCAAAGAGTACCAGAATAGAACATAAACCACAATGATGGGATTTGAATAGCAGAATATACTGAACTGTCTTATGTTTGTTCCTCACGAACCTTTTCAAGTGTATTCGAGCCGCAGAATGCGAGAGGCTCTGAATGAACCTGAGGACTCAAGGTACTCCAGGTCCGAAGAAAGTGTGAGTGGTAGACAGTCTTCCGTAGTGCATATTGCCGATATTGCACAAGTCATCGCTGAAGCTATTAGGCTGGTTCGGGACACCCCTCCAGTTGTACCTCCTCCTGGAGTAACCCCAGTTGTGCCAGCTGTGCCTCCTCCAGTATATGTGGAACTGTAGCAGCCTCGCTTAATTGATATCGATATGAAACAATTTTTAGAATTAAAATCGCGGACTTTTCGCGGTGGTTTGTCTCCGATCGAGACGGAAGATTGGATCCTGCGGATTGAAACGATATTTGATACGATGCGGTGCCCCGCGGAGAGGAAGGTGAAGTTGGTTGTTTTTCTTCTGGAAAGAGAGGCTAAGAGATGGTGGGTGAATTTGATGAAAGGGAAGTTTCAGACCCGCGATTTGGCGATTGTGACTTGGGCAGAGTTAGTTCGTGAATTTACAAAGTGGTTTGTGCCGCGGACAGAAAAGAGACAGCTACAGGAGAAGTTTTTGCGGTTGATACAAGGAAACTGCTCTGTTCTTCAGTATGAAGCCGAATTTTCCAGCTTGGCATATTATGCAGAGTCTGCAGTGCCGACCGAGGAAGCTCGTTGTTTACGGTTCCAGGAAGGGTTGCGGGATGATAGCCGCGCTTCCGTGGTTCCGTTTGATATTACTGAGTATGCACTACTGGTGGAGAAATCTCTATTAGTCGAGTTAGATAATGAGAAGAGACAGAGGAGGACATAGATGAGGAAGAGGTTCAAAGAGGGCGCTAGCCAAAAGAAATCGGGCAGAACAGGTGAAGCCCTGTGGAAAAAGAAGAAGCAACAACAATCAGCGTCGACTAGTAGCACTAAAGTGTCCCAATCAACGTTGACCAAGTGTGCCAAATGTGGCAAGATGCACAGAGGGGAATGCTTGACCGGAGTTTGCTTTTATTGTCGACAGCCGGGTCATCGTCGAAAGGATTGTCCAAAACTGCAAAGGGATGAAAGTTTGAGGGGAGCTCCAGCCTTGCCGCCTCAGAAAATCTATCATATTGGGACTTCCAGGGAAGGGGAGTCGATAGCAACGACACCCGCTGAAGGGGCCAGAGATGAGAGGCGGATTCAGGCCCGAGCTTTCAATCTCGGTCAGCAAGAGGCGAAGGTTGATGATACTGTTGTCACAGGTATGCTGCTTGTTCATGATCAAGTACTGAAAGTTTTATTTGATACTGGTGCCAGTCAATCTTTTATTTCAACATTTATTCTTGAATCAATTCATATACGGCCATATCAAAGTACTCAACCTTTGAGTGTACTGCTGCCGAATAATACGATTCTGAAAACGAAAAGGGGAGCCGTAGTCTCACTGCCTTTTAATGACAAACAAATAGAAGTCGATGTTGCGGTCTTACCGTTGGTTGAGTATGATATAATCCTCGGTATAGATTGACTATCGGATCGATAAGCCGTCATTAACTGTAAAACGAAAGAGGTGGCATTCAAATGCCCAGATGGAAGTCTGATACTCTATAAAGGTCTGGGCGAAGTGGCAAAAATCAGGATCTCGGCAATGAAAGCCAGAAAAATGGTGCAGAAAGGCTGTGAGGCCATTTTGGCGATGATTAAAGAAATGAAAGAAGAAAAGAAAGAAATTACGGTTGTGCCCGTAGTGCAGGAATACCTGGATGTATTCCCAGAAGAGTTACCTGGTGTGTCTCCAGCCAGAGAAGTCGAATTCGAAATTAAAGTGACGGAAGGAGCTGCTCCTGTGGCAAAAACTCCGTATCGGATGGCGCCAAAAGAATTGGCCGAATTGAAAGTGCAATTGCAAGAATTGTTTGATAAGAAATTTATCTGACTAAGTAACTCACCTTGGGGAGCTCCAGTATTATTTGTGAAAAAGAAGGATGGATCTCTTCGTCTATGCGTCGATTATTGCGAGCTGAACAAGTTAATAATAAAGAATAAATACCCTCTGCCGCGTATTGACGATTTGTTCAATCAGCTGGTAGGCGCACGTGTATTTTCAAAAATTGATCTTCAATCAGGATATCACTAGCTGAGAATTCTAGAGGAAGATGTCTTCAAGACAGCATTCAGTACCAGGTATGGGCATTTTGAATTTGTGGTTATGCCTTTGGGCCTAACGAATGCTCCTGCAACTTTTATGGCCATGATGAATCGTGTATTTAAGGCATTCTTGGATCAGTTCGTGATAGTGTTTATCGATAATATATTAATTTATTCAAAGACAAAGGAAGAGCATGCCCAGCACTTGCGTCGAGTCTTGCAAACACTAAGGGAACAACATTTGTATGCCAAATTCTCAAAATGTGTGTTTTGGCTGACTGAGGTGGTCTTTCTAGGTCATGTGATTAATGCAGAAGGGTTGGCTGTTGATCCAGCTAAAATTGACGCAATAATCAACTGGACCCGACCGAAATCCGTGACTGAAGTCCGAAGCTTCTTGGGCTTGGCTGGGTATTATCGGAAATTTGTTAAAGATTTTTGGAAACTAGCATTACCCCTGACACAATTGACTCGAAAGAACGTAATGTTTACGTGGGGAGACGATTGCCAACAAACATTCGAAGCTTTAAAGGAAAGATTAACGACAGCGCCATTGTTGGTGATGCCCGAAGGCTCTGATGGTTTTCAAATGTATAGCGATGCGTCCTATAAAGGATTGGGTTGCGTGTTAATGCAACGTGGAAAGGTGATTGTCTTTGCTTCCCGACAATTAAAGGATGCTGAAAAGAACTACCCGACACATGACCTGGAATTAGCAGTGATTGTGTTCGCCTTGAAAATTTGACGTCACTACCTGTATGGTGTTCGATGCGAGATATTCACAGATCATAAAAGTCTAAAATATATCTTTGATCAACGGGAAATCAATTTACGGCAGAGAAGATGGCTGGAATTCATTAAAGACTATGATCTGGATATTCAATACCATCCAGGGAAGACAAATGTGGTCGCAGATGCATTAAGCAGGAAGAATATTGTTGTGATGTCCGTGATACCGCAGTATAATAGGAAGCTTCTTTTTATGCTTCAGGAAATGGGAATATGGGTGATATTTACACCTGAAGAAAAGCAAGCACAACTATTCCAGATGCGGATTCAATATTCACTTAAAGAGAGAATCCGGAAAGCGATATCTCAAGACCCCTTCTTGATGGGGATATTTGAAAAATTGAGAAAGGGAGAAGTGAGTGCTTTTATTGAAAAGGATTCTCTATTGCTCCTGAATGACAGACTATGTGTACCCGATGTTGATAGCCTGCGGAAGGATATCCTGTATGAGGCGCATAATACGCCATATTCGATTCACCCTGGTCGGACAAAGATGTACTACGATTTGAAACAGGACTTCTGGTGGCCACATATGAAGAAGGATGTCATTCATTATATTGCTCAGTGTCATACCTGTCAGATAGTGAAAGCAGAACATCAGAAGCCTGCTGGGTATCTTCGATCTCTCCCCATTCCGGAATGGAAATGGGATGATGTTGCGATGGATTTTGTATTTGGCATGCCTCGCAGTAAAGCTGAGAATGATGGAATTTAGGTCATCATTGACCGATTTACAAAGAGCGCCCATTTTATACCGATCAAACAAAGCGGGCAAACTGAAAAATTGGTGGAACTCTATGTAAATGTAATCGTGAGATTACATGGTATTCCGCGTACGATCGTTGATCGTGTCAGATCGTGATGGACGGTTTACATCAGATTTGTGGCGACGAGTGCACAACAGATTGGGGACAAGACTATTGTACAGTACTGTCTTCCATCCGCAAACTGATAGCCAGTCTAAACGCACCATCCAGATGCTCGAGGATCTATTACGAATGGTGGTTTTAGACTTGAAAGGCTCTTGGGAAAAATATTTATCGTTAGCTGAATTTGCTTATAATAACAGCTATCAAGCAACGATCCAAATGACCCCGTTCGAAGCTCTATATGGTACGCGATGCAGAACTCCTTTGAGCTGGGCAGAGGATGGAGAAAGGAAATTGTTTCCGCAACAGAGGACAGATAAAATTGAGGAGAAGATCCGCATAATTCAACAAAGAATGAAAATCGCTCAAGATCGTCAACAAAAATATTATAATGCCCGACATCGTCTGGTAGAATTTGTTGTGGGCGATCAGGTATGTCTAAAAATTAAACCGTTCAAAGGGATTTCCCGATTGAGACGGATTGGAAAATTAAGTCCTAGATATATTGGCCCCTTTCCTGTGAGTGAACGTCTTGGCGAGGTGGCGTATCGCTTAGCTCTGTCTACCGAATTGCAAAGGTTGCATGATGTCTTTCATGTATCCGCACTCAGACGGTATATTCTGAACCCAGAGTTGATGATATCTGCCAGTGATGTGCAGATAGAAACTGATTTATCAAGTCCGACAACACCTTACCAGATTATTGATCGGCAGAGCAAGAATCTTTGGAATCGACAGGAAAATTTTGTCAAAGTCTGGTGGACCGGTCATCCCGCCAAGGATGCTACGTGGGAGCGAGAAGACTTGCTGAGGAAAATATAAACCTCTTTCTTTGGGAATCAAGAAGATACTTGAATTTTCGAGGACAAAATTCTGATAAAGAGGGGAGAATTTGTAAGAATCGAACGTAGATATATATAAATATTTTTGTATAAAAACTATGTAAATATCCCTGATGATGAAAATATGATTTCAGTGCCGATTCGACGTCGCACAGTAATTTTGAAATTCGGATTTTTTCGTTTGATATTATATATTTTGTTACAGCCGCTTTGTTTTCTTGAGTTGGCCGATATTGATATGAGCCTAAGTGAATTTTGGTTGGAATAGGGTTGGAATATGGCTGAGCTATGGGGGAACCGGTGGGTTGGTTGGGCTGTTTTAATATAAGTAACAAAGGCTGTGTTAATTTTTGGTGATAACCGGTTGGACCGGTGGTGTGACCGCTTGCTTGGGCTAAGCGGTGGCCTAAATCCCGTGATATAACCCGACACCGTGTTCGTTCTTCTTCATTTGCGACGGAACGAACCAACGGAAGCTCTCCTGCGCCGATTGCCCTAGCCGCCTCAAATCTCCTCTGTTTCGTACGATTTCTCCTTCTTTGGGAAGGTAATCTCTTTCTCTTCAATCCTCTCTCTTCTTGTATGAAGTTTGTGAACAGATTGATGATGGAGGAAAACCGTGGGGTTTGGGGTTTTGGTTTTGATTCACTTCTTTTTAAATCAAAAGTTTCTTGATAGCTTTCCAAGCCCTAAACCATGACTTTGAACTAATTTTGAGAGAGATGAAGTTAGGGTTTCATTTAGGGGTTTTGTTTTGACCCCTTTGCAAGTTTGCTGTCGGTTGTGCTGTTGGACTGCTTTGTGCTAGCTGTCCGATTGTTTTCGAGGGGATTTACGCCTTGCTGTGAGCCGCAATTCGCAGCCTTTGGTGTTGCCTTCGTGACA
Organism: Platanthera zijinensis; assembly: GCA_039513925.1. Classification (NCBI taxonomy): domain Eukaryota; kingdom Viridiplantae; phylum Streptophyta; class Magnoliopsida; order Asparagales; family Orchidaceae; genus Platanthera; species Platanthera zijinensis. The sequence continues at coordinate 61,006,901 of CM077082.1, read as the reverse complement.
ACCCTTGCGGCTGTGCATTGGAGCAGCTTGGATAGATATGTGCTGAATGGTGTGCCCTCTTTTTGATCACCCATGTTAGTCCTTCCCTAGACAACTCCTAAAGGTCGTAGTTGTGATCGTCGTAGGAGTACGCTCATAACTATTTATGGTGCAACCCTAAAGTAAATGATATTTTGATACTGCAGAGGATGACGTCCGGCGATAGACGTGACGTGAACCCTTCGAAGGACAAGGGCAAAAGAAAAATTAGGGTGAGTCCTTACTGTTTTTCTTCCTCATTTGTGAACTTGTTAAGCTAGTTACTTTTCAGTTGTTTGCTATCACTGAATATATGAATCGCCGAAAACGCAAACGTGGCTTAGCGAGCGATAGAATTCTGAGGGGAACCAAACACAAATAAATCCTATTTTTGAAATAAACTGAATGAATCGAAATGATTGAAATTGGGAACGCGTCGACGCATCGAAATGCTAAGGGTCGGCCTAGTAGGGGGGATGGTTCAGACTCCTACACCTCGTGAGGGGAGTAGAACTCTCACACCTCGTAGGGGGGGTCGAACTCCTACAGATTATGACATAAACCCGATTAGGAGGTGTTGAAGCTTGTTGAGCGTAGAAGCGCCCTAAAGTGGATAATGATATGAGGGGTCGACGGACCCGGATAATTGCGATATTCGAATGACCCTAAGCATTTTGAGAAACGAATTATGAATAACAGGAAATTGAGAAATGCAGTACAATGAAAATATGAATTGATATCAGAGATAGAGATGTTGATTTTACCTATTCCTAGCTTAGTAACATGTTCATATGAATTTCATTGTTGCTGACTTTCTTGTCTGCTTGCAGTGCGAAGTTACAGGTAAGGGTAAGGATTCACTTAGTTTCAAAACTAATTGGTTCCTAATTTCTTTTAGGAACCGAGCACCAGCGTACCAGACCCCGCTAGACGGACACAGGCAGAGGCAGATCGAAGACCAGTTGAAGACGTGTCTCGTCCACGGGTTAGCATGAGTTTATTCCTTGTACTTTTGATAGTGTAATAAATGAAAATACTTTTGTACCTGACAGTTAGACCGTGTGTATATATTTTGTATCTTAATGAAATGTGATGTTATGTTTCCACTGCGACACTTCTTTTATTATACTGTTGCGTATAATTATGTGAAAAACCCACTCAGAAAGAATGATTTTAAATTGTGGCGGATTTTGGTCCGTTACATACCATATACTCCAAACAGTGAATTATTATCCCAATATCTGTTGTTGGGTTAAGACTTATTTCCTAATATCTTCCCTAGGTTAACGAGGATATTGTATGATGTCAATCATCTGCTCACGCCATGATCCCAATCGTCGTGCACGCCATCACTGTGCACCCTTGCCATTAAGTTTTTTCATCGCTCACTAGTGTAGGTATCACCCTCCTCTTTCGTATCTCCTTTTCCCTATTTTCCCCAAATGACTCCTTCGCTCGACTTCCCAAAGGTCTCCCACAAACTTTTGGTTCCCTCTATTGCCATGCTTGATATCCACCTCATCATCATCATCATGCTCACACATCGGATTCTGGATCAAAAAACCCTCCACCGACGGAATCCTCTATGACAATCGAAGCTTTCGATCTATACAAGGTAAGTCCCAAGCTTCTTGATTCCTTCTATCTACTTCATCTTCTCTTTTATTAATCTATTCCAGCAGCGCGACTGCGGCGGATCAGGATTCTCACCTCTTCCCCAAAGTAAGAATCTGTCTTTCCATATTTCTTCCTCTTCCACATTTTAAGTGTGTGACTTAATTTTCGCAAAGGCTAATAACGGGATGTTAGTCCTTTAGGAAGAATCTGCAACCCATGCTCTATGAACACCTCTCCACTTTCTAAAGCCAGAAACAAGCTTGTTTGCTTCTGCTTGCAATCCTAATGTAGATTCTTACTTCATAACGATTGGTTTATATTTAGGTTTTGGGTTATCATTTGAACAAACCAAGCTTGTAGATTGCGGCCGACATGTATGATATGTCGGCCGACATGTCATTTTTGAGGGGGAATCGACACATTTTTGCAACATTTGACAATTCTGGCATTTTTTAGTATTGCGGACGACATGTCGTACATGTCGGCACAATATTGCACCTAATGTCGGCTATTTGCGGCTCAATATTGTGGATTTCTTTAATTTGTTCAAAATTTTTAATAAATTTTTTTGTATCGAATGAATTCATTAGAAGGTTCTAGCAAGATTCCTAACACTTCTTCCATAGTAGGCCGAGATCTGTGTTGGCATTTGGTAAAAAGGTAACTCCAAATAACACCAATCAGATATGATTAACACTTGTTAGTAGTTTAATTTTCTTATATAAATTTTAGTTTACACTTAATTAGACAAAATAATTACCATCTAATTTATAAATGAAAATATTGTGATATATATAATTAAAATATTGCAATACAATATTTTGAAATGTCCTCGATATATCCTCATAATCCAACATTCGACATAAAAACCTAAACTAACATGAGTCTGACATCCGACATCTGCAACCTTGCCACAAACATTAGTTGTTATCTATATAGTATAAGGGATACAAAAATGTCATGTTTAAATTTTAAAGAATTTTCATTTGTATGAAACTGATTCCACTTGTTTTTGGCTATTTTTTATTTTTATCCACTGCCTTTAATCTTTATTTTAACATGTAATATATTTATACAGTATTTAAAGGGAAAAGTCCCCTTTGGTAAAACCTTCATAATGCCAATACTACTCATGTTTTTTTAATCTAATGCAATCAAATTCTTTCATGCATTTCAAAATAATATAAATTATAGCGCCCATCTACGTAATTATGCATGCAAAAAAATTTTAAAAAAAACAAATTGTGGAAATCAAGTTTTCGAGTTGTCGTATTTATTATATTATCTAATTGTGACTGTCAAAACAAATAAATAAGCGTGACTTTGAAAGGAGCAAAGAAAGAGATAAAGGGCTCTCACACGTGAGAGGTTGTGAGTCGTGGGACTGTCGTCGCGTCATGGCACTATCACAAATTCATATATAATGTCAATTTAGATTTAATGAAATTCCCACCCTAACACTAGCTACTTAGGATTCCACACCAGAAATCAACATCCTCGACTTCCTACCCATTGTTGGGTTGGCCAATACTGCTCCCCAACAATCTCACGCTCTTCTTGGGTGGCCACAGGTACTTCCCCATTGACCATGGTAGTGCTCCTTTTCCTATTCGAAGAACCTTAAGAGTACTCCATTGTTCACACTTGTTAGCCTAAACAGGGCCTCCATACATCTCCCTAATGTTCCTTCGAAGCCGTTATTGCACTCTACAAAAGAACCCCCCCCCCCCTATAATCTCGTGCATTACCTCGCCATTTTCAAGCACTTTCCCGTTGACCACGCTGGTTTAGGTATCTCCTCCAATTATTTCCCGAACTATGATCCACCTAATACTCGCATATTGCTCCCATTTCCAACTTCAAATGGACATCATGTCGTTGTCATATGTTTCCTAATCAACCTCAAACAATTCTGCATTGACTACGCAATTGGATATATCCCCTCTTCATATCTTAGGTGTCCTCTAACGTAACTTTTGCTCTTCCCTCCACCAATGTGAGAGCCATAGGAATTCCATCAACTAGAAGCTCTTTTAATACTTGAAGGTAAGCCTGAAGATTCTTTGTTCCTTCTGTCAAACTCGATCTTCTCATTTATTGATCCTTCCAGTGGGTAAGCGTTGGCAAACAGACTTTTCACCTTTTCCCTAAAGTTAAGAATCTACTATTTATTTCTTCTTCAATTTTTTTAAGTCAGTGAACTACTTTCTCGTTATTTGTTTGTCTACTCACTAGCACTATAGATTCTTGTTTTTTGCTCTCTTATGTTATTTAATGTTATAGGGGCAAACTTTAAACTATAAGGCAATGTACTGATTTAAGAGAATTTTTATATCTAACACTAGCAATGACCAAGAATTTACCTTGAGTATTTGATGCACTCATAGTCGCACCCAATGGAATCAATGCAATGCACAAATAAGTCATTAGATGCAGTTTAAAATAAAGAAAGTATGTTAGAATTAACATGTCAAATTTGGAGTGCAATCTGGACGAGGATAGCAATTTCAATTCAGTTCGCAACGTAAATCATCCGATGAAAGACAATTTTGTAGCAATCAATAAAACCAAAAAAAACAAAATATTCGTCTAGAGAAAACCAACTTGGAGGAAAAGAAAACATAAGGAAAAAAGAACAAATAAATAAAATAAAAAATTTCCCTCAGAAACAAGGTTAATTACAATAAATTAGGCAAAGGTGAACTCAAAGATTAAGATAGATCTCACAGGGAGTAAAGAAGTATGGTGGTGGAGGTTAGTAGGCGGTTTGATGGAAGATGAGAGATTCCTCATGCAAACGGAGTAAAGGCGGCGGCTTGCAAGGAGGACGGAGCGGTGGAATAGAAGTATGAAGGCATCGAAATCTATGGAGACATAAAAGAGGGAGAAAGTTCACTTAGACGAAATGGGAGGAGGAGAGAAAGGGAGAAGGGCTCATTGTTGGAAAAATAGTGGGACAGTAGTTTTTTTTTTTCAAGAGAGAGGGAGTAGTTGAAGTTCCGGTTTTTATAACAGCCACGTGACTAATTTCGTGAAGTGAAAATGAAATTCACAAGGATAATTGAGTGGATTGAAATTCGCGTAGGCCGTCATAATCCTTCTTTTTGTTTCTGTTATAAAACTTTGATTTTTTTCCTGCTTCTCATTTCTTTTGTAGCAGGTTTTTTTGTTTTCTTTTACTTTATGTTTTTTTAATTGAACTCTATTTTTGGGAACACATGTTATAATACTTCTAACTTCTCGTGAAAATAAAATTGGCTTAGGCTCAAAGTTAAGATTAAGGGGAAACATGAAATATGAGAGGAAACAAAGTTTGACATTATCAATTCAAAGGATTACGCCTTTGACTAATCTAGATCAACTAAATGCACGACTTAGTTAATTATTTCTTAGGGAATACACTACTACAAACTCACCAATACATAAAAAAACTACAAGACAAAAAAAGCGCAAAACAAGTGTGCCGCATAAAAGAAAATGATTGGCATAACAAAAACAAAATAAAATGCATGCATAAAGTGAATTTATGCGTTGTGAGCACCTATCTGCATTAATTCCTCCAAGTAGTAAAATCTCGTCCCGTAACGAAAAAGACAATAATATGTAGTAATATGTCAGGGCGGCAGCTCGACAACTCCTCGGACTAGATCCACGAACAATCCAAGAACGATCTTCCTAGGCAACGTAGTAAGAATCGTTGATGTACCCCAGGTCGATTCTAAGTGGTAAGGAGGATATACATGATGTTGTCGATCCTGCCAGTCCCTAAATGGAAGTGTCTCTAAGTCCACCGCATCTATCATGTCTCCTGTGTAAGTTGTCAGGTCAGCAATGATGAAAACGGGGGAGTGACAACAGTAGCCGGAAGATCTAACAAGTAAGCGTTAGTCCCCAATCTGTGAAGTATACAAAATGGGACTTCCTCCTACTCAATTTGTCGTTAGCATCAACTGGGAATTTCTTTAGCCGGACATATGCTATACTATATCTCCCTCCTAAAAATGTTGCTCTCCTATGACCGTCAACAACTACCTTATACTATACGTTTGAGATATGGAGTCTCTCAGGTACTTCCCTCTAGGCCTTTTGGATCTGGCCGCTAAGCTCACTAGACACTATAATAATCCTGGTATGAAAAAGTAAAGGAGTACTATCTAGTATGTGTGGAATAGGCTGACAATAAAGAATCTCAAAGGGGGTTTTGATAATGGAACGGTTCATAGAGTTATTATAAGCAAACTCGGCTTGTAGAATTATTAAATCTCACTTAGTTGGTCTTTCTCCCACAAGACACCTAACTGCCACAGATCGTTGTAACTGTGTGTCAGATGTGAGGCATTATTTTGAAATGTATGAATAGGTATCCCCTATGAGTCTAGGTTCATCCTATCGTACCCGTACTAGACCAAAATGTCCCATCTTTGATTGATAGGTCGTTATAATTGTGATTCAACTCGTTTTGTCAGACGATATGCCTACTCAATTTTTCCAATATTGTGTAAAGCAATTTGGTCTTGGATAGAAAACTTCAATCTATTCAAGTACCGATCTACAGTTTTCCGGTTGGAATCCCCCAACCCATTCCTAGCTTGTTGGGTATAAACCTCATCAGTATATTCATCAATAGATTGTATTGTCTCAAATTAGTAAATTCTTGAAATAGTATATGCATATAATCAGTGGGTAAGAATTTGCCAAAAAAAATTCTTTTCATTTGATCTCATTCTAAAATCTTCCCTTTTCCTTATTCTACCCTATTCGCCTTAAAGGCTTTCCACCAAGTAAGGGAATGACCGGTAAATTTTCGACTCAGAAATTTGACTTTCCTACCTTCAGGTATCTCCTTTCACTCAAAAAAAATGTTCGATTTTTTTACACATTCAAAAAATTCCGCAGGATTCAATTTCCCTCCAAACAAATTAACATTAACTCGAGTCTCTTTGTTCCCAACTCCGATCATAGAGCTCAAGTCTATGATTTATCTAGATTTGATGGAGTTTTCATGAAAATTCCCCTCTGTGTGGGCTCTATATTCTCTTGGTCTATTATAGGTCGGGGAATGTTTTCCAAGGTGAGTGTGGTAGTGAGGATCTTCATTTGTTTCCTAAGGCCATCTAGGATGGTTTGTTGCATTTCTAGTAATTGTTGGAAAGCAAACGTGTCATGCCATCTTTCTTCCATAATGGGGATAGTATTTTTCCATTGATTTCCTGAGTTAGCAATGAAAGATATGAAAATGCAACTGGGATACAACTATTATGTTATATGGATCATATGATGCACTCTAATCAGTGTTGTAGATGTCGGCCGATATGTCCGACATGTCGGCCGATATGTCCGACATGTCGGCCGACATAAAGGTTTTGGAGGTAAAACGCCACGACATCGATATTTTAAGTAAATATATCGTTTTAGAAAATATCACCCGATATATCCGTTTAACCCGATATATTAGGCGATATTTCGCGACCGATATATCGTTGAGAGTATTATAAATATATTTTTTTTCATTTTTTGAAGAGACCAAACATTGGTTAAGGTGTTGTCGTGTGCCCTTGAGGTCACGAATTCGAGTCCTGGAAGCAGCCTTTTGCAGAAATGCAGGGTAAGGTTTTCCTACATTTCACCCTTGTGGTTGGATCCTTCCTTGGAACCTCACTGCGCAGGGATGCTTTGTGCATTGGTTTGTCCCTTTTGAAGAGACCAAACAGAAACAATTTGTTTTGTGATTCATTTTGTGCATCTCTCTAAGTCTAGTATCAACTACTTTCTTATCTAGCTCTCATTTGATGATCTTTATCTCGTTTATTGCAGTCGACGGCTCTTTCTTGTGTAATTTATAAACATGCACTATTTGTATATATATTTATTGTGTAATTTATAAATATACATTATGTATACAATTATACATATTTATAAAATCTGTGTAATATATATGAATAAATTTATTTAAATATTAAAAACCGATATTATAAAATATCCCTGATATATCCCCCGCAATCCGACATCCGACATTTCAAACTCAAACCGACATGAACCCGACATCCGACATCTACAACCTTGACTCTAATATGAAATGATGTCATAAGATAGATTTTTAGATAGCAAAATAATTTTGCGACATGATTTTTCTCAAAAAATCCAAATATGACGTGAACCAAAACCTCTAAGAAAACCTATCTCTGATAGCACTTGATGCACTCGTAATCGCACATGATGGGATAAATGCAATGCACAAATAAGTTTTTAGATTCATTTAAAATGAAGAAAGCGACTTTAGATTTAACAAGCAAATTTGAAGCACAATCCATAAGATTAGCAATTTTAATTCAGTTCGCGAACCAAATCAACCGATGAATGGAAATTCTACATCAATCAATAAAACCAAAAGTAACGAAATATTCATCGAGAGAAAACTAACTTTAGAGGAAAAGAGAAACTAAGGAAAAATGACAAATAAAACTAAAAACTTTCCCTTGGGAACTAGATTAATTACAATAAACTAGGTAGAGGTGAACCCAATGATTATTATAGATCTCACCATGATGAAGGGTTGGATGAAGGTGGTCAGTGGAAGGTCCGATAGAATACGAGAGCCTTCTCATGCAAACAGAGTAAAGGCAGAGGCGGGGTGGAAGTATGGAGGCTTCGAAATCCGTGGAAATGAAAAAGGGACAAAATTCTTTTAGAATAAATAGGAGAAGAGAAAGGGAGAAGGCCTCGTGGTTGGAAGAATAGTGGTACAACAGTTTTTTCGCGAAACATGTAGTGTGTCTTTCTTATTTTTGGTAGTTCCGGTTTTTATGACAACCAGGTGACTAATTTCATGGAGTGGAAATGAAATTTGCGTGGACAATGGAGTGGAATAGAAATTCACGTGGGTAACAAAGTGAAATTGAAATTCACATGGGTAAGGCCCTCATAATCCTTCTTTTTAGTCTATGTTTTAAATCTTTGATTCTTTTATAGCAGAAATCTTTTTGTTTTCTTTTTATTTTCTGTTTTCTTAAACTGAAGTCTTTTTTTTAATGATATTTTATAATAATTCTAACTCCTCGAAATAAAATTGGATTAAACTAAAAATGAGGATTAATACTCAACGTGGAAGTGGGAGAGGAAATAAGTTTTGATCTTATAAAATCAAAAGATTACACCTCCAAATATTCTAGAGCAACAAAATATATGACCTAATTAATTAGGTAAATTGGAAGACACCATTACAACCTCTATAATACATAAAAAATATAGAAAAATAAAAACATGAAACAAGTGATCAACATAAAAGAAAATATTTGACAAAAAAAAAATGCATGCACAAAGAAAATTTAGGCAATATGAACGCTTGTCTGCATCAAAATTCCCATGGTAGGCACCTATTAAGCTCAAATATGAATCCTTTCTAAAAAATTTGAGAACTCAAGGCCTTTCTACATTAATTGAACACTCGAAGTACCTTAATTTTTCAAGATTAGATTTTTCACGAGACATTCATTTTCATCTGTGACCGACTGCATTAGGCATGCACTGCCATTCATTCAAATAAAATTGCTCCAAATTACATTTCAAATTAAATGACATTTTAGGTGATATAGGTGAGTTCTCGCTACTAAAAAAATCATGAATGGCATTCCAATGAGTACTAAAATAGCTGAATTTATTTGTGCTTGAAGATCTGCTTCAACAGATTAGATGCTTTATTTAATTGTTGGAGTCAATGGGTTATGCACTTCATACATACAACAACATTCAAGCCTTTATCCCACTATAGTGGGGTCGGCTATATGGATCCTTTGTCGCCATTGTGCCCTATCTTTTGTCATAATCTCATTAATGCCTAAGTACATCATGTCTTTCCTTACAGTTTCATTCCAAGTCTTTATTGGTCTACCCCTCCCTCGTTTAACATGCCTAGTGACTAGACTCAACGCCTAACAGGTGCCTCTAATGGTCTCCTTTGTACATGTCCAAACCATCTTAGGCGAGCTTCTCGCATCTTCTCTGCAATTTGTGCTACTCTTGTCTTATCCCTGATACTTTCATTCCTAATTTTATCCAATCTCGTGTGTCCACACATCCATCTAAGCACTCTCATCTCCGCAACTCCCATTTTTTGCTCGTATACACAATTCACTGTCCAACACTCAGAACCATAGAGCATCGCGGGTCTAATTGCAGTACGGTAAAACTTGCCCATAAGTTTTAGTGGTACTTTACGATCACATAAGATCACTGACGCGTCTCTCCACTTCAACCAACCCGCTTGGATTCTATGTGTCACATCTTTATCAATACCTTTGTCTTTTTGAACTATCGAACCAAGATATTTAAAACACTCATTATGGGAAATATCTTGATCACCCAACTTAATAACGAAGTCATTTGTCCTTCTTGTACTGCTAAATTTAAGCTTCATATACTCCGTCTTTGCCCTGCTTAACCTAAAACCCTTCTTTTCTAAAGTTGGCATATTGAGAATTAGTTGGCAGATCTTTGCACTTCATACATGATTCTCATAAATTTAGCGTATTGAGAATTAGTTGGCAGATCTTTTCAAATAACTCACTCTATGGCAAATGTTTAATTCAGTTAGCTTGCTCAGGCAAGCCCCTCCCATCTGAATATGATTAGCAAGCGTAGAGTAGGTCCAACGATGGCTATTTTTAGTATTCTTCTTTCCCCATATAAAATTAGTAAAACTTCTCTCAATGATTTTGACGACGGACTTATGAATGGCAATGGCAGATATCATAAGAGAAGAGTAGCTTTGATGCTGAGTCATTACTAGAAGAATTCCCCCAAATAGATTTTGTGGCACTGCTCCTCCCATCCGCTCAAAGTAGTTGAGCATCAAAATGTTACTTCCTCGGGTGTGATCCTGACACCTGAGCTCTTTGACGTTTTGACACTTCAATATCATTATAAAATTCGGTAGTGAACTAGATTTTGTTTTCTCTGACATCGAAGGAGCATCTACCCCTAATGCTTTGCCATCAAAATTGATTATCGTGAATTAAAAAGTGAGATTAGTTGATACATACTCATTAGTATTTACAAGTCGAGTATTTACTGTCATTATTATTATTACGAGTATTTGTATGTGTGAGTGGGCTTTAGTCCCACATCGTGTGTTAAAGTTCGTGAGTCCCTTGTAATATTATAAATAGTCCATTATGGATGAATAATAGCATGCAATTGTTTTACCTATCTCATTCAACTTGGTATTAGAGCCTATACGAAACCCTAAACCCTAGCTGCACGTCCTTTTCTCTTTCTCCCGCGTTGTCTCACTCCGCCCCGATCTCCCGCTCTGTCGTTTTGTTCGCGCATCTACTCTTCCGTTGCGGCCTCCGGGCGTTATGGAGGCTGCCGCTGGCTACAGAAGGGAGCACCGCCGGCTACTGAAGGGAGCGACACCGCCGCCCCTGTCGATGCAGCCGACCCTGCATGTTGACACCAACGCCTATATCCACTGTTGCTGGTGTCGCCGACTCCACTGTTGTCCTTGTTGCCTAGATCCACTGCAGGTTGACGTTGACGCCTCGATCTATTGTTGTTTTGATGCCGCCGACTCCACTGCTATCATTGATGCCGCCGACGCTTCGATACCACAAGTCAGGCGGGTCCATTGATTCCTCCTGTGGCCGCTTGCACCTGTAGCCTCTGACGGGTTGTGTTTCTAGCCTCATGCTTGTTTCTTTTTGCTGTCTTGCTCATGCTCTCTGCTTTCTGAACCGTATCTCTATTTGCTCGTTGATCTTTGGTGTCGGTAGACACGAGTGACTCCTCAATCTCATCGTTGGGTGTGATTCAGCCTCATATGAGTGACAATCAGCGGTCCCATGGCCACTCAGGCACCCTGAAGATTATCACGGTCTCGTTAGATGACACAAACTATCTTGAATGGTCATGGGTTGCGCAACATGTCATTCGAAGTCATCAGATGTTTGGTTACATTGATGGAACAGTTAAGGATCCTACAAAAACTGATCCCGCCTGGAAGTGGTGGGACTCAGAAAACTCCCTGGTCGGTTTCCTGGCTACTTCACTCTGTCTCTGAAGGTCTACCGGAGCTACATACTGATGGACTCGTCCTTCAAAATCTGGACCCGTGAGCGTGAGCACTCTCAAATTGGCAGTTCTACACAGATTTATGAACTTACTTGTCGGCTGCCGCATTTTGGAACTGCGGCAACGCTCTATGACGGTGTCGTCCTTTTTTCGGAGTTCGAGCGCCTATATCAAGAATTGGACTATTTTTTGCATTTCACTTCAGCATGCACTGCGGATGCTGTTCAGTTACAACGAGAGGACCACCTTTGTCTTCCTGTCTTCTTGATAGGGTTGAACATGGAGTTCGATATGGTGCGAACACATTTCCTTCACCGTTCCCCTCTTTCGTCCCTTCGGGAGACTTTTAGCATGGTCCTTGGTAATGAATTCTGTCAGAAGTCCCTTAGTGTCAGTGTTCCTCCTGAGCGCTCTACCCTGACTAGCATTGGTCGTGGTCAAGCTCTCAGCCCCAGCTTGTCTTTCTCCTACTTGTGATTATTGTGGTCACAGAGGCCATACTTAGGAGGCGTGTTACAAACTTCACCCACATCTTGCCCCTCATGGTCGTGGACGTGGTCGGGGACCAGGATGTGGGGGCCATCTCCAGTGTGGCCCCAAGCCTCATGATGTTGCTTACTCTACTGACATCTACGACGAGACCCCAATGCTATTTCTGGGCAGCTCACTGCCCATGAATTGGATGATTTCCGCCGCCTGCTGCACTCTCAGCCTGATTCTCTGTGTTCCCCTACTTCCATTGATTCTATTGTTATGTCGAGTGCTCATGCGGCTACTACCTCATCTTCCGAGTGGGTGATTGATTATGTTACCACTCACCACATGACCGGCTCCTCTTCAAGTTTTCTCTCTTATACTCTTTTGTCTAGTAAGGACAAAGTCATTTCCGCTAATGTCTTGTTTTCCCCCAATGCGAGCACAGGCAATATTGCATGTTCTCCTACTATTTCTGTCATTTGTCCTTCATGTTCCTTCTTTTCCTTTTAATTTACTTTCCATTAGCAATATTACTCGATCCCTTAATTGCTATGTGATCTTTTTTTCCTAATTCCTGTGTTTTTCAGGAACTGGGTACGTAACGGAACATTGACAGTGGTAGGAATCGCGATGGACTGTAATAATTGGATCTCCAATCTCCTTCTCAAGCTCTCTCTTGCTCTACTGTTACAGTTGATGATGTTCTCCGTTGGCACCTGTGGCTTGAACATCCGTCTCCTACCTATCTTCAGAAATTATTTCCTGTTTTTTTACCATTTTTACAAACTTTTGTCTGTGATGTATGTGATATGTCTAAACATGTGAGACATAATTCATCGCATTTATCTTCTCCCAGTACCACTCTGTTTGTAACAATTCATTTTAATGTCTGGAGGTCGTTCCCTGTTTTATCTATATCTGTCTTTCTTTATTTGTCACTTTTAGTGATTATTTTTCTCGCACAACTTAGGTGTATTTGTTACAAAAAAGAGTGAAATTTTCTCTCATTTTCCGATTTTTCATAAAATGGTTCAGACCCAATTTAAGGGCTCTATTTGTGTCCTTCGAAGTGATAATGGAGGGGAATATGACGAGCATGGAGCGTTTGGCTCATACCTTACCAGTCATGTTATCATCCACAAGACCACATGTGTCCACAGCTCTACCCAAAAAGGAGTTGTCAAACTAAAAAACATGCATCTCTTGGATGTTGCCCGTTGTCATCTTGCTACTATGCACCTTCACAAATCCTATAGGGGTGATGTTATCCTTACAGCTGCCTACCTTATCAATCGGCTTCCCTCGCGAGTTCTTGGCTATGCTACTCGCCTAACTCGGATGTCTACCATGATTGTAGTTTTGTGCATATTTGTTTGCCTCACCGAGACAAACTGGGCCCTCGGGTTCATCGGTGTGTGTTCCTTGGCTACTCCTCTACAACGAAAGGGTATCGGTGTTATCACCCCCCTTCGGGCGTATATTCTGCACTATGGATGTTACGTTCCGGGAAGGGGAATCGTATTTTCTGTCTTCGACTCACTCTCTTCGTCAGGGGCAAAGTAGTTGTGATGTGGATATTCCTCTTTCTCTTCTTCCTCCTTTGCCACCGCAGCTTCCTCCTCCACAGGAATCGGGTCCTAATATCCCTGATCCTTTGCCCGATACTCCAATCTCTCCTTTTCCTCACATGTACCACCGACGCTCCTCGGGTATACAGGCTACTAAGGTTCCGCCTCTATCAGAGTCTTCTTCTGCCTCATATACTGATGATGTGGATCTGCATATTCTGCTTGCGTTGCTGAAAGGTAAGGATGCATGAACTAAACACCTTATTTCTAAACATGTGGCTTACCACCATCTTACCCCAGCCCATCAGGTTTTTGTCTCTTCACTTTATTCGATTGATATCCCTAAGACATGGCAAGAAGTTTTGGGTATCCCGACCTACACTTAGGCTATGAAAGAGGAGATGTCTTTTTTAGACAAGAACCATACCTGGATGTCACTTCTCTTCCTCCTGGAAAAAAAGTTATTGCCTCGAGATGGGTGTTTTTGGTCAAATAGAATCAAGAAGATAAGGTCAAACGATATAAGGCACGGCTGGTTGCCCAGAGATACACACAGACTCATGGAGTAGACTACCAGGAGACTTTCGCTCTGGTGGCTAAGATGGACTCTATTTGGGCATTGCTATCAAGCGCGGCTTGCATGGACTGGGATCTTCACCAACTAGATGTTAAGAATGCATTTCTCTATGGTGAGCTTAATGAAGAGGTTTCTATGAAATTCCCTCCTGGGTTCGTGAAAAAGGGAGCTGAAGGCCATGTCTGTCGTTTAAGGAGGTCCTTATATGTCTTGAAACAGTCTCCTAGAGCATGTTTTGGCAGATTACTCACGGTTATGCTCAAGTTTGGGTACAAACAATGTTGTAGATATCGGATATCGGGGACACGTCAGTTTAGGTTTTTCATGTCGGTTTTACTATGTCGGGGGATATATCAGGGATATTTCATATATCGGGTTTTAATATTTAATTATTTATATGTGTAATTATTTATAAATTTAATCATTTTTTCATTTATATATATTAATAATTTGATATTTATTGAACTTCTAAATTTATTAAACTAATATAAGCATTTTGTGTTATACAAGTAATAACGGTATAATGCATGAAATAAAACAAGAGAGTAGAATATCGGGAAGTTGTCCGTAACAATGAGAGATAAGAAATCTTTAGTTCATAATTCAAAGACCATTCATAATTGGCATCGATGATACACTTGGGCAAGGAAGAAAACCAAAGGAAAAAAAGAACCTAAACAATGAAACAATTTTGGTCTATTATCTATTAGACCATAGACACTAATTAAAATAAGTTGAAAAAAAACCAATCGATAAAATATCGGGATATATCGGCCGATATATCGGCAAATATATCGGTCAATAATAGACATATCAGAGGATATATTTCAAAAGGATATTTTGCAAAATAATATCGGAAACGTGTCGTTTTGTCCATAAAACCTTTATATCGGCCGACATGTAGGACATGTCGGAGGATATCTACAACACTGGGTACAAATAGGCGCACTCTGACCACACTATGTTTATTCGGAGACGTGATCAGGGAATTGTGGTCTTTATTGTCTATGTGGATGACATTGTGATCACTGGTAACGATTTGGAAGAGAATGTGAATCTCAAGTCTCTCTTATCTGTTGAGTTTGAGATGAAAGACTTGGGAAGATTACGATATTTTTTGGGTATTGAGGTGACAAGATCCAATCAGGGTATCTTTATATCTCAGCAGAAAAACATTCTAGATCTATTGCAGGAGACCGGGATGCTTGGCTGTGTTCCAGCGAACACCCCGATGAAAAGAAATCATGAAATTAGTGAAGATGGTGACAGTGATCAGGCAGATTCCACACGCTACTAGAGATTGGTTAGAAAATTGATATATTTATCTTATACTCGTCCCGATATTACCTATGCAGTTGGCATTCTGAGTAGATACATGCATGTTCCCAGGATCAGACATCAAGAGATGGCATACTGTGTGTTACGGTATTTGAAGAAAGTCCCTGGTCGTGGACTGTTGTTCTCCAAGAACGAACACTTAAGGATTAAAGTTTTCACTAATGCTGATTGGGCAGGATGTCGCGATGATCGGAAATCCACAACAGGTTACCGTTCCTTTGTTGGAGGAAACATTGTGACATGGCGCAGTAAGAAGCAGAATGTGGTGGCCAAATCGAGCGTTGAGGCAGAATACCATGTAATTTCACAAGGCATATGAGGGTCTAAGGTTGTGTACCGTTCTACATGAATTGGGGTTTCCGTAACGTCTCCTTTTTCCTAGTTTTGTGACAACAAGACAGCGATTAGTATAGCTAACAATCCAGTTCAACATGACAGGACAAACCACGTTGAGGTGGACCGATACTTTATCAAAGATCACTTGGATAAAAAAAACTATGGCCACATCATTCGTCCACTCTAAAAATCAACTGGCAGATGTGTTCACTAAAATCTTGGGAAGTGATGCATTCACTGATGACATCAAAAAACTTGGAATGGACGACAACTTTCGTCTGACTTGAGGGGGAGAGTTGAGAGATACTCATTAGTATTTACAAGTCGAGTATTTACTATCATTATTATTATTACGAGTATTTGTGCGCATGAGTGAGCTTCAGTCCCACATCGCGTGTCAAAGTTCGTGAGTCCCTTATAATATTATAAATAGCCCATTATGGATGAATAATGGCATGCAATTGTTTTCCCCCTATCTCATTCAACTAGATTATCATCATCTTTATATTTAGAAAAATTGAAGCTGACATTAGCCCATCATTTTTCTCATCATTCTAAAGTTCAAACAAATATTGAGAGAGAGAGAGACTATTATCAATGTAATGTTGAGTCTGATGTACAAGCAAGAAACATAAAGAATATCTAAATGTTACTTAAACTAATTAAGAATTTCTTATAGACAACTAAAAATGAAATACCAAAGTGTCATCTCCCAAAGTTATCTCAGTCCTGGAAAAAACAAGCTCGGTTGGTCTTCTTGCTGCATTTTGCAGCCATGGTGGAAAAATTTCATCGAGGAGCTTATTTTCTCCATGATCTATTGCAGCAGTGGAAATTCATGTGTATCATGCATCGTGTCTGTATAACTATATATATGCACGAATATCCATATATATAAAGATATACATATATATAAATATATATATATATATATATATTTGTATATATATATGTAAATATATTCATGTATATCCAGACATATGTATTGTGTGTACATATATATATATATATATATATATGCAAATATACACGTACATATATGTGCATATATATATATATATATATATATATATATATATATATATATATATATATATATATATATGTGATGCAGCATGTGCCGCATCATCGCACATTTATTTTACTATTGTTTCCTATATTTTCTTTGTGCAGCGCATGTCCTCGCGCGCATCTATTTTATTTATCGCATGTGTATTATTTATCTTGTAATGTGCACATCATTCGCGCTTGTTGTAATGGTTTATTGAGGTGATCGTTCAATAAGTACTTGAATAAAAAAATCCATCAAATTAGGTAATAGGTTAATTAAGGCAAGCACTCTAATCCATATATTTGAATTAAGCATAAATTAAATATCAAAAATTCTAATTAAAGAAGTCTTTTGAAAAAATATTGTGACAAATTAATTTCTTGTTATTTTAGAAGAAAAATAAAATAATAATCTTTTTCTCATAATTGCTGCCTAAATAGTTTTCCCCTAATTTAATCAGATACCTTTATTTCCTTTTATCAAAATCATATTCCTTTATCAAAAGATTACCCGCATTTATCAAATCATTTCATGTTATCAACTCACGTCAATAATAAAAGGGGGCCCACCCCTCCTTCCCAAAGCAGCTTGAACAAAATTCGGAACAGGAGAACTTCTCCCTATTTCCGATAGGTCCAGCCCCAGCCGTCTGCGATCGAACTCCCACATTGCTTTTCCTCGCCTCCTCCGCTGCCCGTCTTTGTGGGCGTCGACGTCCACTCCTCCACCAGAGCCCGTTGGATCAACGACGACACGTTGCCGCACCTCACCTCCACCGCCACCTTTGTGGCACCGGCGACCTCTCCTCCATCAGAGTGTGACGGATCGACCTCTACACCTTTCGCCGGTTGACTCCTCCAGACCCCCTGCTCGGCTCCGTCCACCCTCACCCACCACCGTCCACAACCAGCATCCTTCCCGACATCGCCGGACTGCTATCATCTAGGTCGGCCCTCCAAGGAACATCCAATTTTCGTTGGTTGTTCAGCCAATCTCATCCAAGCCAGGCTTCCCCCAGTGTAACCTTCACTGTTGGCGTTGCACCTATGGTATAACCCCAATAATCCCACCTCTCTTGCTCATTCTATGTTAGTAATATTGTATGCTTCATTTATTTTGATCTTTAACATCAGAGCTTGCTTGCCCTTAATCAACATTAAACCTATTTGTCGTTAATTTTCCGATCTGCACGTTTCCTTTGTTTCTCTCAGCTACGCTTGTGGAAGATTTATTTCAGGTCGTTGATTATGTTCGAGTGCTAGATTTATATGCGCGTTTATGAAATTGAGACAAGTTGTCGCTTACCATTTGCTCAAGAACATCACACGAGCGCTACGAGTTTTAAAAGAGAAATCAACTTTATTTATTTAAAATCAACTCGAGTAATCTTGTTTACATCAGTATGTAAACACACCTATATACTATATATTTACTTTTATTTAATGAAAAAAAAGTATTTTATTGATTATAGATAAATCATATAACTCAGCACCAAAACCAAAGTCTCCAGAACTAATCTGGAACTAGGAATCAAACATCCTCATATTTTTAAGAATTCCTATCACATAATACTAGGCCTTCTTTATATTTTCAAAAATGCCGATAAGAAATAAAGTTATACCTGGTCAAGCTTGTAGAATCCATCATTATCTGAGGTGGCTTTTTTCTGTCCATCCACAATAATGCTCGCTCCATTGACACCACCACCATTCCCATCAGTAACACGACCCCCAACGGAAAAACCAGTGACCTTGCCCAAAGTTTATCATGATCAGAGCAATGAATTAAAAAATAGACAAATATAAATATCAATAAGCCAACACCGCATATAAAGGCTTATTTACAGAAAAGTTTAGATAAACGAAGTCTCGGTGTTTGGAAAGTGAACTTAACATGTAAATTAGACTAGTTACAGATCGTCATACAACATAGAAACAATACGGTTCTTACGAGCCTTGCAAGAAAGAGTAATTGTTGACGCCAAATCAACAACCAATTCCAGAACATTTGCGAGAATTCGTGAAATAGGTTTAAATTTAATTTTATTTTTAGCTAGTGTCAGCGTGTTACCAAAGAACAATGCATTGAAACCGAACCCAATTGTAGTTAGAAAGGTTTGTTAGGACGTCATATGTAAGTGTATCATAACTTAACTGGAGTATATGATAAAACGTACACAACATTGGCTAGAATGTGGCCTGCAGAAAGTAACATATTGTGACTTAATTGTAATGAGAAGTCAACAAGAGTTTCCGAAAATAAATATTAGCATTGCTACAAGGAATGTAAGGGAAACGAATTTGAATAGTAAAATAATCATTTAGAAGAATCAACGTCACTGTCCGTAATGAACTAAATGAAAATGGGAGAAAACCAGGGACATTAGAGAAGGTTAATTAAATATCCTATGTGGGAGGGTTAACAATAGGAAGAAATAGGTATATTTATAGACAGTTAAACATTAGAGGCATTTCAAGTGCAGATCGGTCTTTGGCTAGTTGCAAACCCAAAATAAAATGTAAACACACTATGTACATAATTTTGTATTTTTCTGAAAAACATTTGGTGGGACCTAATGTTGAGAACGAGGGAGAGAATACTCACCTTAGGGTTCGATACTTCTTCTCTGATCTTGCCGAAGAAGAATAATTCCTTTATATGCTTAGCCACTCCTTAAGATCTGGTCAACACCGGGTGAACCCAAGTAAGCTTGACTGATAACACCCCCCCCCCCCCCTCAAGCTAACACCGTAAGCATTCAACATCCCGAGCTTGAGCGAGAAAGAATGAAGAGATTTCCCAGAAACATCTTTGGTGAGAATGTCAGCAAGTTGATCCTCAGATGACAAACACCACAGTGATAGTCTTGTCTTGGATTTCGTCCTGAATGAAGTGGCAGTCGACTTCAATGTGTTTGGTTCTCTCATGAAAGACAGGGTTGTTAGCTATATGGATAGCTGCTTGATTATCACAGTAAAGATGCATTGCTTCAGAAACAGAGAAGCTCATCTCCCCCAATATAGACTTAACACAGATGAGTTCACAGGTAGTGACAGCAATAGCACGATACTCGGCTTCTGTGGAGGAACGGGCAACAACATTTTGTTTTTTACTTCTCCAGGAAATAAGATTGCCACCAACATAGATAGAATATCAACTTGTAGATCTTCTATCCGAGGAAGAGTCTGCCCAATCAGCATCACAATACCAGTGGACCTTAAGATGACCATGATCTTGATAGAAAATGTCTTTTCCGGGGTCCTTTTTTAAATATTTGAGAATCCGCAGGACAGCTTGATAGTGATGAACTTTAGGGTTGTGCATGAATTGACTTACCAAGCCCATAGTAAAGGAGATATTAGGTCTGCTAATAGTCAAATAAATCAACTTTCCAACAATACGTTGAAATTCTGACTTCCTCTCAAGATCGGAAGAATTCTCCTTGTGAATGTCATAACTCAGATCCACAGGACTATCCACGGGTTTGAAAGCCAAATATCCAACATCTCTAAGAAGATCCAAGACATATTTACGCTGAGAAATCATAATCTTCCCCGCAGATCGAGCGATCTCAATTCCGAGAAAGTACCTAAGGATTCCCAAATCCTTAATTTCAAAGGCAGAAGCCAATTCCTTTTTTTACCAAAGTAATGTGGTGTTCATCAGTTCCGGTGATACTAATGTCATCCACATAGACAACAAGAATAGTAGTACATTCTTCATTTCTGTAGACAAAGACGGAGTGATCTGAAGTGCAACGAGTGAAGCTTAGATGAACAAGTTTGTCGCTTAACTTGGCAAACCAGGCTCGAGGCGACTGTTTGAGGCCATACAAGGCTTTCTTAAGGCGACACCCATGTCCTTCAGGAACATCCATACCAGGGGAGGCATCATATAAATTTCTTCCTGTAAATCAACATGGAGGAAGACATTTTTAATATCAAGCTGATGTAACGTCCAAAATTTATGAGCAGCAATGGACAATAAAATTCTGACGGAGTTTAGCTTAGCGACAGGGGCAAATGTCACTTGAAAATCAATTCGATCAACCTGAGTAAAGCCTTTAGCAACCAATCTCGTCTTATATCTGTCAAGAGTTCCATCTTAAAGAAATTTAGTTGTATATATCCATTTGCATCCGACAGGACGACGCCCATGTGAGATAGGAACATTTTCCCAAGTTTTTTGACGTTGGAGAGCATTCATCTCCTCCTCCAAGGCCTTCGTCCAATGAGGACACATGATAGCCTCTGAAAAACTATTAGGGATAGAAATAGAGGAAACAAAGGCAAGATATGCTTGCAAAGAGTGAGAGATAGAATTATACCCAACATACTTATCTATGGGATATCTAGTCCGACTGCTATGAACTTGCAGCGCAGAGGTGGTCTCCTGAGTGATGTTGTTGCTCGGATCTGGCGGAGTGGTGGTGGGTGGTGGTGGGTGGTGGAGCATGAGTGAGGCATTCTTGACCAAGATTTCTATGTTTCCTTCTCTGGTACACTTGAATATTCTTCCTCCTTCTGTACACACGAAGATCCTTGGTAGGAACTTCCTCTCTAACAGGAATATCCACACATCCCGGAGCAAGCACATCAACCGAAACAGGAAGAGGTGGCACTGTATCATTATCATCTTTGCCCTTCTCCTGAAATGTGATAACCTTTCCCTCATCAGAGTAATAGGGAGTATTTTCAAAAAATGTGATATCCTTTGAGATAAACCTTCTCTGAAGAATAGGAGAATAACACTTGTACCCCTTTTGGGTTGGCAGCATATCCCACAAAGACACATTTTATTGCTTGTGGGCCAAATTTATCCTTATGAGGCCCCACAATATGGACAAAAGCAGTGCATCCAAAAGTTTTGGGGGGGGAGACAGAATAGAGGCATATTTGGGCTTTAGGGGGTACTTTCCCCCCAAAGTACATGTAGCCATCCGATTAATAAGATATACGGAGGTAATACCTTCATCCCATAGCCCCTTAGGAACATGCATCTCTTGCAACAGGCAACGGGTGGTCTCCAAGATATGACGATTCTTCCTTTCGGCTACCCCGTTCTGTTGAGGAGTCCTCGGACATTAAGTTTGGAAAGTAATGTCATGCTCTCCCAGGAACCTTTGAAGGTCACTGCATGTGTATTCGCCTCTGTTGTCACTCTTAAGGATCTTAATTTTAGTTCCAAATTGAGTCTGCACATAATGATAAAATAACTGAAATATTTTTGAAACTTCATTCTTCTTTTTCATGAGGTACACCCAAGTAAAGCATGAGTGATCATCAATAAAAGAGACAAAATACTGAAAATCATTCACAGAGCAAATAGGAGCAGTCCAGATATCAGAATGTATCAAATCAAAGCAATTTAAACTTCGAATACGACTAGGGGCATAATTGGTTCTACAGTGCTTAGCCAGTTCACAAGACTGACAATCAAAAGTAGGTTTTTCAATATTAAGAAAATGCGGGAAAGTAGCTTAAAGTCTTCAAACAAGCATGTCCAAATCTCTTATGACACAACATCAACTGATAAGGGTTGGTAGACTTCTGAACACCAAAAGCTTGAAGGTTGTCCAAGACATACACACCATCAGACTCATGTCCACCACCAATCGTCTTCCCACTCGCCAGATCCTGAAAAACACAATGGGCGGACAAAAAAGTGATAGAACAGTTAAGCTGTTTAGTTAAACTGCTCACAGATAAGAGATTTGTAGGGAATGTGAGAACGATAACAACAGATTTGAGAGACACGGAGGGAGAAAGATGAATAACCCATTTACCAGTCACAGGAGTTGAAGATCCATCAGCCGGTCTCACACTGCCAGAAGCAGGAGAAATAGAAGAGATCCTCATGGAAGACCCAGTCATGTGGTCGGAAGCCCCTGAGTCAATGATCCAAGAAGTAGATGGTCCTTTCGAGGACACAGGAGTAGAATGAGCATGAGATGTCGTCCCCACAAAATCACCAGAAAAAGATCGCCCGGTAGCATTGGCTTTTAAGGCCTTCAGTTCTCTAGTCAAACTCTCGTTCTCTGCCTGAAGGTACCCAGTATTCTCCAGATTACCATACATAGCCATTTGGGATCTAACATATTTCCCATCGGCACCACGAATCCAGCCTGGAGGGATCATGTGAGGATGAAGATCCTAACATTTCTCCTTCCCATGACCTTTCTTCTCACATTGAGGGCACTTCATCTTACTCTTGTCTTCTAGTCTCACGTTCCTCGGGTGTCATCTCTTCTGCTCTACAGTAAGGGCAGATTTTTCATGACCAACCAGAATGTCTGAACGAAGGGAATTTATACAGCTTGTTTCCCCTAGAATATAATGAGCCATTGTCTTTAGATTCGGCACGGAATCTCTACCCAATATCTAAACTCTCTGGAATTTAAGTTCAGGAGGAAGACCAGAAAGCATCTCAAAGACCCTCCGTTACATGAGGTCAGTCTTGTAATCTTCTATAGTCTGAATAGCGGAATACTGATCTATTTCAGCTCACTTATGGGTCAACTTGCTGTAATATTCTTTGAAATCAGTCATTTCTGTCATGTGGACTTGCTCAGTTTGGAGCTGATATATTCTAGCCAAGTAATTTTTTGAGTAATTCCGTTCAATCAACTCCTACATCTCTTTCACAGTTTGGCAGAATAAAAAGTGACTTGCAATCTTGGGTTCCATAGAATTGACAAGCCAATTTATCACAGTGAGGTTCTCACCTTCCCATTCCTCAAATAGGGGGTCAGACACGTCAGGAGCTGGTTTGGATCCGGTGAAAAACCCAAGTCTCCGACGACTCCAATGAATATCTGCATAGATTGGGCCAAAAAAAGATAATTTCTCTCATTGAGCTTGATTTGAGTAACACCATGATTGAAGTCCATGTTAGAACTTCCTCCACCATAGTGTTTACATTGATTAACCACCCCTTCAGAGGCACCAATACCCTTCAATTTGTCCTCCATAGGAACAAACACTGACGGTAGCTAGCACAAAAAAAGACGGCAACAGCTGCACCCCTGCACCAACAACCTGCAAGAAAAAAACCGGCTCCAGCCGCACCACCAGACGGCAGCACCAATAGACGGCAGCCTCTACACCTCAGGAATGACTGGAAGAAGATGTGAAGATGACTGCACCAGGAAAGACAAAATGAAGGTTGTTGTCGATCGATCCCAGCAGCCAGAAGACGACGATCGAGGAAGACGATCGATCCCTGACGATCCTGCTGTCAACGCCAGGAGAAGAAGAAGAGGAAGACGACCCTGAAGACGATCGACCGATCCCTGACGATCGACGGGCCGACGGAGACGAACGGATGCTGAAGACGATCGATAGATCCCTGACGATCGACGGGCCGACGGAAACGAACGGATGACGGAGACGAACAATCGATTGATCCCTGCTATCGACGGGCCGCGAGCCTTTAGGCTGAAGCGGAAGAAACCTCCTCTAATACCATGTTGAGAGCGAGGGAGAGAATACTCACCTTAGGGTTCGATACTTCTTCTCTGATCTTGCCGAAGAAGAATAATTCCTTTATATGCTTAGCCACTCCTTAAGATTTGGTCACCACCAGGTCAACCCAAGTTAGCTTGACTCATAACACCTAAAACCCTATTCCATGCCACCTTTATTTCACACCTCCCCCAACCCTTCAATGCCAGAACGCCCGAGCTCATCGCCGCCAACCATTAAGGAAATGTCGCCTCCCCTTAAGGAAACACCACCTCCCCCTTAAGGAAATGTTGCCACTCCTCAAATCTCTCGTTGAACTCCAGTCACAGTGTGGAAGCAACTGGTGAAGCCCCCTTGCTCTCCTCCCTGATTATGTTGCAAGGTCAAGGACATTTCGTCATTGATGTCGTTTACGGAAAATTGTCGGCTAGCGTCGGTCATTAAATTCTCCTATATACAAACGTCGGAGTGTGGTAGCACCTTCCTTGCAACATCTGTTGAGGGATTCCTTACTCCAAAGTCGGTTGTAGTCGATTTTGGCCCTGAAACGGAACTAGCCGCAGGTTTGTGCCTTTCTCTGAAAAATCTGATTTTTCACAAAAATTGCTTGTTTTACATATTTCTTGGATTCATAGATTCTCAATTAAATATTGGACAATTTTATTGTAAAAGGGAGCTAGATTTAAGTCATTAGAGTACTATTTTGTCACAAATATTTACTTTTTAAACCTAATTAGAGTTGCTATTTTGATTTTTAAAAGTTGTTAAGTGAAATGTGATTTTGATTATCAGTTTTTGTTTATTCGCTCTTGATGTCAAAATGGTGTTGTATAAAGAGTCATATCAACCTACATAAATTGATGTTGAAAATCAATTTATCACATTTATTAGTCTTCCCAAAAAGGAAGAGTTGATGGATTGGGCTCAAAATATTACAAAGGGATTAGGATTTGTTATATTTATACAAAGTACCAATAAAATTACAAGTAGGTCAAATTCAGAGTTACGCTTGGTCGTGATAGAGCTGGTTATTATTGTGATAATCAACGTAACAAAGTAGGTGTTAGAAAAATTTAAGAAACCCACTATAAAGAGGTGTGGTTGCAGGTTCTTTTTAAAAGGGGAAAAAGAAGCATATCCAGATAAGTGGAATGATGAGATAAAGTGTGGTGTACACAACCATGAAATGGTTCAATTTGAAGTTCATTCATCTGTGGGAAGATTAGATCTAACCAAACAAAAAAATGTGCATGAGATGTACTCTACAAAGAGTAAAACCATGAAAAAGATTATCAACCTTGAAGCAAAGAGATCCTTCCAACACCACTAATTTGAGAATCATATACAATGAAAGGGTAAAGATGAAAAGAAAGGATTAGAAGGTGGAACACTGATATAGTTTTTATATAAGTGCATTATTGATAATTAGATATGTTAGTTTTTTAAACAAAGTTTCAAACAAAAGAGGTCATTTAGAAAGCTAATTTTTGCTCGCCCAATATCTATACAATTTACTTAATCCAACTGTTTTTATAAATTTAAAATATAAGAAAAACATATACAAATTGTCATTACTACGTATTATTGGGGTTATTTCAACAAATAAATTATTCTATGTTGAATACCACCCCCAGAAAGATGGGCAGAAGGAAGTCCTTAATCGCAACCTTAAAAATCAGTTACATTGTTTTGCCTCCAACCAACTACGACACTAGTTTATGTAGCTACTGTGGGCAGAATTTTCTTACAAAAATTTTCAGTCAACTACAGCAATGACTCATTTTGTATTGATCGTGGGTGACCCACACAAAAGGTTTCGCATTATATGTCAAGAGAGTACGCGGTGGCCACTTTAGAATCTATCAGATCACAATGAAGCCCTCTAATATCTCAAACTCAATTTGTTGCACACCCAATAACATAAAAGTCTTTGTGAAGCTCTGACCCCACCATGAGTCTTCAATGGACACACGGGTTGAACCAAGAATAGTGTGCTTATTTTTATGGCCCCGTCTCTGACTTGAAGCTCATCGGCTCCATCGCATATTAATTATTATTGCCATACCGGAGTAGCTTTCATCCTGGCTTCCACGTATACCAGGTGAAAAGGGCCGCCAGCCTACACCCAATGAAGGACTCACAACCAAGAATTACGCCACAAGTTGCATGCACTTACGAGCAAGACTACATTCATGATTCATGCCAGATCAACTAGGGTGACAAATGGGTTCCCAGGTTTTAGTCCACTAGCATGGGATGTACATTTTAAGGCCATGGATTAATACTGACAAGCTATTGAAGTAATTTTCGTATTTACACTTCCAAACAAAGTCAATTTTCATCAAGTGTTGTTATGTATTTGGAACCCATATCACCCACAAGGGTGCAGAGGCCTCCAATATTATAGACTTACAGAAGGGAGATAAAACAGCACAAAGCAAAGAAGCTCAAGGAAACTTAGAAGAACTGGGTAGAGGAATTAAGGTCCTTTGATGTAAGTAGGGTATTTTACCCAATTTAAGAAAATTGCGGGAAACAAGGAGGTTGGGTGCGGTGGTAGGGTGTGGTGGGATGGATTTAGAATGGATTTGGGGCATACGAAAGGGATCATCCCTCTCATGTGCATCAATCCCATGCTTCTCATGGTGAATATTCATTCTTATCCATCTTGCTAGCGAAATAATTTGGTGAAATTGAGAGAGTTCCCAACTACAATAGATTTACATTAAGGATCACCATTAAATTTATCTATCTGTATGGCCAAGGAGTTGTGTTAAACCATTAATTTTATATTTCACAATTAATTTGTGTGTGCAAGTATTTGCCCAGTATTATTAATCGTCCTAAAAATTAACAGAGCAATAGGAACCTAAATGTAAGGTCTGAAAATGATATATAATTACAAATTTGAGAGAGAAGCAATGAACTTAAAATCATCAATTTAAGAAAATATAGTATATAAATATTTAGTCCAAAATTACTTCCAAAAGCATTTCTGATATGATATTTTCATGTAAAAATAGAAAGAAATATAATATCATTCACTAATACTTACTATTCTATTATAAAAGTAAAAGTAGTTGCCCAGTAAAATTCGGCCAACAGAGAAAGACAAGTCTTCCTCCCGTCATTCTCCCTGCTGACTTAGCATGCCTCTTATTCGAAACTTCCAGTTCGTACCCGAAGGTGCTCCTCTTCCCTTCCAGCGGGGAGCATGTCAATATTGGAGGCATCCACCGACCCTTTTCCAATCGCCATCTGAGACATTTGAAACCCTTGCAAGATCTGATGTCAAGTTCGTTCACGTCCTTTAAGGAGTTCAGAACGACTCCAGCATTTCCCCCTCCAGTTATTGGTGGGTGATCACCCCCGCGAGCTCCTTATCCTTTCCACTATGGACAGTGGACTGCTCTTCACCGACAAATCATTCCAATAATCCATGTTCATTCAACTATAACCTTACATGTTTCGGACTGTGTCCAACGTCACCTTAGCCTTGGGTAAATTTACTTCAGCACACATTTAGTAGTATAAATTTTATGCAGAGTTAAAAATACATTAACATAAAAATCCCTAATTTTATCTAATGTTATCATTATTCTGACATGATCTTTGTATGTGATCTCGCCTTGAAGAATTATTAGAACATTGCTAAGATTAGCTTCGCGGGAGCGTGAGAATACTCCTTTCAGATTCTGTAATACGATCTCATGTTAAGTTTTTATAATTTGAACGTACTAGATAAACTCAAATTAGACTTGAAGTCACCAATATTTGATTTTATATTAGGAACTACATTGAGAAATCAAAAAACTGGATTGATTGTTAGATCCTCAACCAATTATGGATCATGCTCTATCCTCTCCTCAGAAATTTCTTCTCTAAATGAAGGTCTTCAAATGCATTTCTGTTTAAATATTCAGAAATTCAAATTTATATTGATTTTCACTATTTAGTCAACAGCATTCAGCTATCTAATTTCATTCAATGACAACTTCAGAATAAACGGAGAAAGATAACACATTTACACACTTATTCTACTATCACTTTTAGCACACTCATACGGAAGGAAACAAAATGGCAGATACATGTGATGAATTCAACTTTACAAGTTTTTCCTCCTATTACTTTACCACACAGAACATGCTTAGGAACATTAAATTCTTTTGCAAATTGAATGTACACGGCAACCATTTCATTAGGGCTAATTTCTCCTTCTACTCTATTTGTTGCCTAATAACACCCCACCCCCCCCCCCCTATTAGTCAATTTGTTGCTTCTTATCAGGAAATTATTCCAATTTGTACTCAATTTTCATTCTCAAAAATAAGATCTCTTTTTTTTCATTCAAGAAATGTTGAGAGCTTTATTGAATAAATAAAAGCTAGAGTGATATTGAATTGATTTGATAGTTGGGAAGTCAGTGATAGACAATTTTAGAATGAAAAAAATGAGAATGATAAAATGAATAAATGGTAAAGTTAGGAAGGATATATGAAGATAAATGATTATATTAAAAGAGTTGGTGGAAATAACATCTAGTGAAGATGAGATACTAAAAAAACAGTGAGTTGGGCATTTAGAACAAATGATGTAGGGTGGGCTAACAAAGTTGGAAAACAAACTCATGTCATACGATAAGGGAAAAAATAGACCGCCACCAACATGAATACAACTTGTGCAAGAATTTAAGGGATAAACTAAAAAAGAGGCTTTTTAAATCTGTACAAGAACTATTAAGTAAAATTTTACACCCAAAATTGCAGGCCAACTTGAACTTTTAATATTAGGTAGGTCATATCTAACTGTTGGTCGAAAGATTAAATCGGACTTTAGGCTAAATAATTTTTAGTGCGGTCAATCCTAGCCATTGACCTTTTAAATATGGCATCCACTAAAAGGTCATAATTTTGTACAAAAGATGAAGTTTCAAAAGTATTTTTACTATACTAGGTGGCTTGACTTCCATATATATCTGTACAAGCACTATTTTTCCAGTTTCATGCTTGTTGAAAAATATTTTTCATCCATGGATATAAGCTTCAACACTCTGATAAAATTGCTTACTACTTGATACTTTATAGGAATAAAGGTGAGTTATTTTGCCATCATTGGGTAACATAGATTTGCGGCATCTGGCTGAGGGTTACAGGTTGCTTGTAAGAGATTTGGCATAGTCCTAGCAGACAGATGAAGATAACAGATGGTTTTCGTGTACGTACTCAAAAAAAAAAGGCTGGCGCATTGTCTCCTTGTTTCTATACTTAACTCTACATGCCTCAACGAGCTCCAAAATTCTTGGTAGAGCCTCCTAGATCAAATTCAAATTGCATTAGTTATCATTTATGTAACATGGGTGGCAAAATTAAACGTGGAAAACATCAAAAGTAAAGATGGATGTGTGGTGAATAGGGGCATAATAGACAAAAAATGATTATATAAGACAGATGGTAAGAGTAGTGCTGCGGCTGAAGATATGATGGAAAGAGAAACCAAAACTGGGTGGAATGCACAATACAAAATAGAGGACGTAGAAATAACACAAGTAGATAATTTAATGTGAAAATTTTAGAATGGAGAGTACTAGACAAAATTAATATGGGTAAATATCATACAAAGGTTTGCAGAACATAGAATTAACACCTTGTGTAACATCCAACAAGAATGAATGATGACAAAAATAGAGTCAGCATCCCATGTAGCATCCAACAAGAATGAAAGAGAATAGTTTGAACATGTATATCAATATTGAGGGTGGGGACACATTGAGTACAGGTATTCAGCTAAAGAGAGAGGTTTCAGAACTGTCTTGTCAGTTTCCTAAACTGCCTGATGAGCATTAACACCTATAACACCAAAAAAATCAGAATAATCAACTGGGGTGATTCTTAATTTCAGAATATAGGAAATTAAATCTGACCTCAGAAGAGTTTATCACAAAACTATATTAGCCTGTTGAAACATTAAGTCTTCAATAAATCCTAAAATTCAACTTTAGCTTTTTCACTCCAACTGCACAAGATTACATGCAGCAACTATAATAGCAAGTGGACAACTGACACTTGGATAAAATTATAAAGGAAATAGTTGAAGGACTTACACTCTTCTAGTTAAGACACATGAAACATTTCTTATTAATTTCGCACAAGACATTGAATAAATTTACAACTAATTTCTACCATTTTCAACCATAGGTATTAGTCAACTCACGAGCACTGATCCAAATAAAATCTCTGCGCCAAAATAAGTTAATAAAAAGTGGTCATTTCCCTGACGTTGTCAAAGCAGCAAAACTCTGGCAGATATTTGAATTTAATATAATGATGAAAATCTTAAGCATGGCAAATATTCTTAGGAATAAGAACGCAAAAGGTTTCCCACAAACGTGCAAAATGATAATCAAGAAACCAGTAAGCATTCAAGTTTAAGAACTAAGAGTTAAGTAGTCAATGAATTTTTCATACCTGGAACTTCTGGGAAATTGTAACATGATGATGTTCCACAGTTACAGTCATCGAAGATGGTGAAACATCAAATTCAGTATTCTCTCCCTTATAGTAAGGTAAAAGATCATAAACCCCTAAAGCATAGACAAAATAAAATCAGGTCTAGAGTACCAATTTTATCAGATATCTCCGAAGAGACAAAATTAGGTCTAGGGTAGAAATAGACTTTTTTAAAGAAAAAATTTATGTTACATGAATGATGGGAACCACGCCACACTTTGGGCCTACAGGACGATCAAGACTGCTCATTTCGAGCAGATTGTTGGCATAGGAATTTTAGAATTTTTAGGTATTTTTTATGATTTTTATTTAGTATGTTTTGAAAGCATTCATGATTGAAGAATCATGACCGTTCATGGCTCTTCCTTAGCCCATGTACAGAGGTAGAAGTCTCACTTGAAAGGCATTAAAAGTTTTGAAGAAGACTCATGATTGATCACTGGTGTCAAATCCATAGTCAAGGTGCAAAGCTTGCACATTTAACTCGCCCTTCCATCTCATCCAGTCACCCCAATTCCCCTCCAAAAAAAATTTGACCACCTCCCCTCCATCTCCGGTAACCACTACCACCTCCAATCGCCACCCCGTCATCTTCAGAGTCATTGTCATCGCTCGCTTCTTTAGTTTAATTTACTTGAAGGATGAAACGATGTTAAGACGATGACAGATGACATTGGATCCACCCCAGGCATGTCGGTCGCTGACCAAGCAAAGATATCCAGATTATTCAGTAGATACAAGATCAATATGTGGCTTTATCTTATTCATTTAGCTTGGTATTGATGGAGAGTGTCCTATCTCCATCTCCCCCGGCAACTGCAACAGTTTCAACGACCTCCAGGTGAGCGCCAACCCCAGCGGCTTCTTCTGTGATAGGAAATTTTCTCTTGGGCATTTTAGGTTCTTTGGCAGCTTGACAGCATTCCTATATTTTTTCATTGTTCCATTTAGGAGGAGGGCAAGCCGCAATTGCATTAGCAGAGCTCACATAACATTTCTGAGCAATCTAAGAGTCGATGTGAAACCTGAATTGTATTCCTCCTACGCAAAATTTGATTGCTTGATGATATGTGGAAAACTGGAAATGATGGCTTGATATCCACTCAATATTGACCAGATAAAATGGCATTGTAACTGCTGGGAGTGTCAACCACTACAAATGTCCCTTGGTGAGTAACTTCACACATAGTGACTTTTAACAGCGGTGGACAAGAGCCCGCAAAGGAAGAGGATAAGGTATTCTAATCGAGCTTCGAGTCGATACAAGTGAGTGGAGTTGGTGGAGACCGGAGCGGAGACATCCTCATCGGCTTGATATGGAACTAGAAGGCGGCGCTTAAGGCAGGGATCTAGCGCGAGGGAACTAGGCAGAGGCGCACCCAACTGCGGGATCAAGAGTACGCGGAGAGAAGAGGCACAAGTGTGTTGAGAAAACGTCTCAACTCTACACCTACCAAAAATGAGATAGATACTGTGAGTCAACGATTACTCTGAGTCACGAATAATTAGGATGAGGAAAAGTGTGGCGTGAACAGCAAGACCAGAATTTGAACAACGCAAACTTTTAGTTGTGTGAATTTATTGATCAGAAACATATTACAACATGGTTTCAAGTAGTTTTGAATGTTATAGAGAGTACTCGCTGACATTGCTTTTGGGTATGCAAGTACTAGGGAGATCTTGGCACAAGTTTTGACGCCTTTATAATTACTATTCATGACACATTTATAGGTAACAGGGGGTCTACCTATGGCATCTGCTAAAAAATGAGATGTCTGCTTACAAAATGGGACAAAATAAAGAAAAAAAGACTAAGTAAAAAAGCTAATGAAGGGTTGAAGAATACATTTGGATTGTTGGAAAATGCTATTGGAAAGCCAGACAGTCCCTCTTGGGTGGTCGGTGAATAGGCTTGGATGACGGATGAGTTCCCTTGAATGGGGATATATGTGAGCCAATAAACGGAGACACATGTTAACCCGATTGATGATGGCGAGCTCTGCAGAACTTGAGTACACCGAATCCCCGCATTTTTTCAAATCTTAATAAAGATTTAGAAAAAAAATAGCACCGACGAGTTCCGCATCGCTTTAAATGTTCTTGGCGTTAAAATATATGAGCAGGTCATTTTATAAGAGAACAAACATTCAAGACGACGCGATTCTATCTGAATACTATGTGAATACTGCTTAATGACATGACGGCTCCCAAGGCATCTACAGTGGCAGAACTTAGAGCTCACGGTGTCGCTGTCACACTGGCGCCGAAAAAGTTTCACCTGCATTGGGTGAAACGAGAGGAGTGGGGAATACTCCCAAACCTTTCCAATTATTGACATTATGAGATCACCTTCAGATGGAGAGATCACCATCAGACATAACCCCCGTCGAAATCCTAGCACTGGTACTTGATCACTTCAAGTAGATGGGAGCACAATTTGATATCATTAGCGATGGCATAGCTAGGGTTAGTGTTATAGTCGATCAATTAGAAACAACTAGTTGTCAGTCTACACCACAAGTACGAGAGACACCACCATGTTATGAAGACCTCTTGGATAATCCCTGTGATTCCCCACCATCATCGGAGAGACATGTTAGAGACCTGCCTCGCCAAGACCGGCGAGAAGGAATCCCAAGTAGGCTTACGAGTATTGAGAGGTCCCAGACCCTCTGAGACACCACCTTCATCTCGAACTCTCAATAAACCTCGTCCTCCCCCATCCACATGCTCGAAGAGGTCATGCTCCACCAAAACGATACGATTATGGTCATGAAGAACATTATTATGACTACCAAGATTCACGACGTAGAGCATCCCCAACTGAAGATGACATTACCTGATGCATCTAAAATTCTAAATTGACGCACCATTCCTTTGATCAACTGGACCCGAAATTATTTAGTGATTGACATTAGACATGGACCACTACTTAGAGTGTTATGAGATGAGTAATGAGAGATGAGTGCATTTTGCCAAGATGAAGTTATAGGACAGACCAAGGTCTACTAGACAAGCCTTGAGAGATCTCTTAACCAGTACGGTTATTACCGTAACACCTCATTTTTTTGTAGTGATTCTTGGGTTAGTCCCTGAACCCAGAGTAGCATCTAACAAATGATGAAACAAAAAACCTCAGGAGATCAAACAGGCCACCCTCTCGACAAGGATATGTGATCGTTGACCGATTAGGTACCGATCAGTGACTGGCGATTGTCGACCATTAGGACCGATCTGCGATCAGCGACGGGCAATCAGTGACCAAGTGTTTGATCATTGATCGTCAACTGAAAGGCCGATCAATGATCGCCAACCAAGAGAGAACCGATCAGAGGTTGTCGGCCGGGAGAGACAAAAAGTAATCGTTGACCAATTTAGGACCGATAGGTGAGCGAATGGAAAGCCGAAATAAGGCGGGTAAAGTGGGATGATAAACTAGATTGAGACCTTGGATCTAAAGGAGAATTAATCTGATGGCTGGAGACGCTTCAAGAGATTAACTTAGGTTGAAAAAGGCGAAAATAAAGAGAGAAAAATACCTATTTTCTGGAAACAAAGAGCGAGAACGAGAGGCAGAGGCGAAAAAACTAGGCTAGACGATTTTGTTGTTGAACCCGAGTGGGAGCGTTGTACAGCGGTTTGGTTTCAGATCCGTGGAAAAAACTCCGCCCTTTGATCACTCCATATTTTGGAACCGAAGAGAGCTCCAAGAGTAACGACTCTTCTCTCAGGCCGTAAGACCGATGGATGTTCATATTCTTTTTGGTTTCGTGCATAGGAGAGTCTAAATTACTAATTAGTGGAGGGTGTAACAACCTGTATTCTAGAAGAAAAAAATAAAACAAAATGAAGGGATTAAATCAATTAAGTTAGCAATGGCGAATTTGTAATTATCTTGAAACTTCCCTCCTCTTAACTTAGCCGGCTAGCCCCCCCCCCCCCGATCCCTATGATTAACATTTCGGCCTAGGTTTTTTCCGCACCCGCAAGACGCACGAAGCGCCGCACCTAACAGTCGTTGCTTCCGCCTTCTGCACGCTGACGCCTCCTCCCGCTCCCCCCTGCTTCCGTCGGCGCCTCCTGCTCCTCTCCCTCAGGCTGATGCCTCCTGCCTTCCCCTTTTGCTCCAGAGCCGACAACCCCACCTATCGAAGAGCCAAAAATTTCCTCCCCTGGCTGGAATTCTCTTCTCCTCCTCAAGGGAGGGCATCGCCTCCTCTTTCTTCAAGTGTGGACATCAGCCCCTCTCCGCTTCCTTAGGACGACAACCTCTCTCTCCCTCCCATCCATAGGCCGGCATTCATCCTCTCCCTCTCCAAAGCCGTCTACTGCATCAATAACCTCTCCTCCCCTCTAGGGTTGGGGTTTCTCCTTCCTCCAAGAAGCCAACAGCAGATTTCCCCCTTCTCTTCCTCGAGGCCAGCAAATTCCTCACTTCTTTGGGCTCCGATTGCACCTAGGTTTATGGCTCGAATCCTCCTCTACTCAGATTTTGGGCTCGGATTTGTTTCCTATTGATAAGATTCTCCTCTTGTTCCCCTTTATTCATATTCCCATGAATTTTCTTGGAAAATTTGCGCTCCAAATTTCATATATTTTGTTATTCATGTTTTTTACCCTCTTGTTATCGACTAACCATTGTGTATTTGTGTTTTCCGACGCCGCTCTTCGATTTTGTTTGTGGGATCTCGCTCAAAACCCTCTCCGATTTAGGGTTCTGTAATCTAAGCGTCTCCAATACTCCGTTTCTGTGCGGTTATCTCCCCTCCCCTCACTTTTGAGGGAGGTAAATCTTCTTAACCCTATTTGTTTAAATTCTGTGTCGTAGAATGCATGGGTTAGCGTAGTGAATTTTGCTATATAGCTTTTATCGTTCTTGAGCATGTTTGAAATAAGGTTTCTGAATTTTGCATGTGTCGTTCAGCCGCCACCATCAGATTCAGTCTCATTTAAGAAAAGAAGAGAAATCTCTCTCTCTTGCAAACATTGGCTTAACTTGATTGTGTCTTTTCTTATGTTATGTGAATTTACATTTAAATACCTACATCGTCAAATTGTTAGATCAGGTCTTGATACGCTTAGAATGGTATGAGTTAGTGAATGAAAGTGGTTTTGATTGGATTCTCACTTAAATGAATTGTGTCTCATTTGTTGGATAATTAGAAAACTAGACATTCTTTTGAGCATGAGCATTAATTGTTATAATGATAAATGTAAAGATATATTGTTAGCAAATAGATAAATTGTGTTTTATATAAAATGTTCTGATCATATACATCGTTACTTGGAAGATAATCGTGTTCTATATTTATGTTTAATTTCTTTTACAGTCGAATTTTTTTATATAATAATTATGATCAGTCATTGTCTTTTTTATCATGGAAAATCGATAGGCTAAATAATATATGTACTAGAATTTGACATGATTTGTATGTTCATTCATCTAAGATTGTCATTGCATAAAATGTGTATCAGAACTGTATAATGGGTTTTTTTACAAGTGCATTTATTTTTCAATGTTATATTTTAAAACTTCTGCATAAAAACAATCTATTTTTACTCAAAAGTAATTATTTTAAAATTAATTATCAGTATCTCAGCTTCCTCCTAACAGGAATGGATTTTCTTTCTGCTCATGCATATGGCATAACAACCCGCCGAAGCGCACTCTAACTTTTGTTTAGACGGGTCGTGACAGTTAGTACCAGAGCTAGGTTAGCTTCTGAAGATAAAGTATTTTATAATTTTCACTTATTTTGAATCTTATTATATAAATATATACATACATTCACCATTCATTCACCCAACTTATCATTATTTGTTGTTCGTTGCTGAAAAACGCTCACACTACACTTATAAACATGAGTAGTATACATATGAATGTTAAGGAGTTATGGGTAAACTTAATATTTTTGTGCATATGAATTTTCACTAGGATATACACCGCTTGTGAATATTAAATGGTTATGGGCATTTTAATATTTTCAAGTGTGATGACATTAGTATCATAATATGCATGACGTGTTAAGTGCAATGGGCATTTAACATTGCATGCGTATCCATTCATTTGTATTCATATCATAAATCATTGCACAAGTGTCAAGGGATTTACTATTTGTTTGGCATAGCACATGATCTCATTGTTGCATTTGCATGATGATTACTTAGAGTTGTCCATTGAAAATGCTGTAATTATTACATGATTTATGTAACCGACGGTATAAAATATGTTAGAATCTCTAGTTTCGAATCTCTAGTATTCGTAATCAGTCAATCATGTTCCGCTTGTCTATCAATCCTTATTCGGTCCACTAGCATCTCATTCTAGTTAGTTCCTAAGTGTCAGCGTCACAAGCAATGCAATTCTAGGCATGTTCCTTTAGTTGTATAAGAGATAAATGAGGGTCTTCTTGTAATTTGCTCCGTTGAATTATTTCATCGTACTTTTGGGCTCTTCCATCTCCAGATTGACCTACTTCTATCTCCACTCAATCACCATTCATTTTCTTTTCCTTTGTGGTGTTCTATCTTTGTTTCGTACAAAAAATTTTCACTCTTGAATTCTCGAGTCTTGTCCCTCAATTTTGAGCTAGTTGAAAAAATTCTTGTGTTTCCCAAAGCCAATCCTTCGTATCCGGTTGAACCCGCTAAGATTGTGAAGTACACATGAGAACTTGAATCTGGCATGTATAGCAAGTATCCGCAACTTTTCTCTTGATCTTGGTAAGTCTCTGAATTTATTGTCATTTTTATTTCCTTATATTCACAGATAGCTTTCATGCGTTGATCTACATCTTGCTGGAAAGAATGACATCTGCATCTTCGTCATATTAGACCCCAGTCAGGAAATCCTCAGAAGTTTCGAGACAAAACTTTCTAAGTATTGAAGAATGTAACAACTTGTATTTTAGAAGAAAAAATAAAACAAAATAAAGGGATTAAATCAAATAAGTTAGCAATGGCAATTTTGTAATTACCTAGAAATTTCCCTCTGATGTAGAGTAGGCTATGGGGTGCACAGAACCTAGGGCGCTAAGTAGAAATACAAATGCGACACACTAACACGACTTTACATGCAATGCGATCGTCAGTGATGGAGACAAATAATAATGAGCAATGATATTTAATATGTAACACCACGCAAATATTTAAAATTGAAAATAACTAATTAATTTGGCAATTTGATAACGGCTTTCCTCCGCTCGGAGGACCAAAGCAAAGCGCGCGGAGAATAACTCCACTTGCAAATTATTAACGTACCGAAACAATTTCTACTAGCAAGAATCACAGCACATACACTAATTCACCAAGGAAATGTCAAATCAAATAAACCAATACCACACAAAAACTCGCAAAGTAGCGGGTTGAACCGAGACACTGAAGAACTTGGATCTGGATGTGTAGATCGGCGATCGGGGGTGGAACCGGCGGCGTGAAAATGAAGGCGGTGGCTGTCCTCGGCGGTAAATGATGAGGTCGGGTGAGAAAAGGGTAGATCCGGCCACATACGAGTAGATCCGGGCAGGGGAGGGGTATATCCGATATTTTGGGATCGGATCCGAGTGAGTGATGATGAACGGACGATGGAAATAACGGACCGGGGTGTTAAAACTTCAGATCTGAACCGATCTAAAATTTTAAGGTTGTTTGGGCGGTGGATCCACAGGAAGGAGAGAAAACTCCAAGGGAATTCTTTAGGGTTGGTGGGGGGCCGGTTGGTGGGGTGTAAGGAGGGCGATCTGGGGTTTGCGAAGAGAGGGAGGGCTGTGGAAGGGGCGGCGGGCTGTTATAGGGGGGAGGAGGGGGCGACGAGTGGTGGCCGGGAGGGGATCTGTTGTGGAGGTCGGCGGTGGGGTTTTGGGAGTCGGCGGTTGTAGGGGCCTGGGAACAGCAGGCCGCCGGTTTGGGAGGGGGATTTGGGGGCTGCCGGCGGCTGGATGAGAGGTGTGAGGGGTGGAAAATGAAGGCTAGGGTTAGGAGTTACCTTGGGGGGAAGAACGAGCACCTAGGAGTCATCACCTAGGGTTTCACCGAATCGGCACTGGGGCGGGATCACTGGAATCCGGAAATGAAGTTCTCCAAATTCTGCAATGAAATGATTTCAGCCCCTACAACTCCTATTTATAAGAAGAGAACAACCTAGGGCTTCCACATCAACGGCTATGATTGGTCGGTGGGGTCGGCCACTAAATACATGAAAATGAACTCAAAAAAATAAACTAATATATGTTTTCGACTCGCGGCGCGGATCCGGACACATCTGCGGAGTCCGATTGTCGATACAGACACGTCATATATGGTAAGTCATCAAATCAGCCTCGAACGGGCCCAAAGCTCATGTTCGTCTCTGCTCCGCATCACCCACCTCTTAACTTAGTCGGCTAGCCCTCCCTCCCAATCCCTCTCATTAACATTTCAGTCAAGGTTTTTTTCGCACCTGCAAGCCGCACGACGCCCCACTCCCGACCACCGTTGCTTCCGCCTTCCGCACGTCGATGCCTCCTCCCTCTCCTCCCCATGCTTCTGCTGGCGCCTCCTGCTCCTCTCCCTCAGGTCGATGCCTCCCGTCTTCCCCCTATGCTCCAGAGCCGACAACCCCCCCCCCCCCCCATCCAAGAGCCGAAAATCTCCTCCCTTGGTCGGCAGTTCTCCCTTCTCCTCATCAAGGGAGAGCTTTGCCTCCTCTTTCTTCAAGTGTGGACAACAGCCCCTCTCCGCTTCCTCAGGTCGGCAACCTCTCTCTCCCTCCCATCCATGGGACGGAAGCCATCCTCTCCCTCTCCGAGAGCTGGCTACAACATCAATAACCTCTCCTCCCCTCCAGGGTCGGGGTTTCTCCTTCCTCCAAGGAGCCAACAACAAATTTTCCCCCTTCTCTTCCTTGAGGCCAGCAACTTCCTCACTTCTTTGGGCTCTGATTGCACCTAGGGTTTTGGCTCGAACTCTCCTCCACTCAGATTTTGGGCTCGGATTTGGGTCCTATTGGTAAGATTCTCCTCTTGTTCTCCTTTATTCATATTTCCATGAATTTTCTTGGAAAGTTTGCACTCCAAATTTCGTATATTTGTGATTCATGTTTTTACCACTTGTTATCGTCTAATCATTGTGGAAATGTGTATTTGTGTTTTCCGGCGCCGCTCCTCGATTCAGTTGGTGGGATCTCGCTCAAAACCCTCTCCGATTTAGGGTTCCGTAACCTAAGCGCCTTCAAATCTCCGTTTTCGCGTGGTAATCTCCTCTCCCTTCAATTTTGACTTTTGAGGGAGGTAAATCTGTATAACCCTCTTTGTTTAAATTTCGCGTCGTAGAATGCATGTGTTAGCGTAGTGAATTTTGTTATATCGTTTTTGTCGTTCTTGAGCACGTCTGAAATAAGATTTTTGAATTTTTCTCCCATCGTTCAGTCGTCACTGTCAAATTCAGCCTCATTTAAGGCAAGTAGAGAAATCTCTCCCTCTTGCAAACATTAGCTTAACTTGATTGTGTGTTTCCTTATGTTATGTGAATTTATATTAGAATATCTACATCATCAAATTGTTAGATTGGGTCTTGATACTCTTAGATGGTATGAGTTAGTCAATGAAAGTGATTTTGATTGGATTACCACTTAGATGAATTGCGTCTTATTTGTTGGATAATTGGAAGACTAGTAATTCTTTTGAGCATGAGAATTAATTGTTATAATGATAAATGTTAAGATTTATAGTTATCAAATAAATGAATTGTGTTTTATATAAAATGTTCAGATCATACACAAGTTTAATTGGAAGATAATCGTGTCTTAGAATTGATTAATCTAATTGAATATTTGTTATCCTAGAAAATGATGCATAGTAATCTTATCACCGTGATTACTTGAACCCGCAAAAATATAAAGTTCATTATCTAGTTTCTTTTGTGTCATCGAATCTTGTTTTCTTATGTTTGTCTGGTTGTAAAACTTAGATAAAGTTTGTTTCATGATCTGATTTTTCACTTACATATTTTACTGATTACAACTTATGTCATTACGTGATCGAATCTATGATATACTCCGGAATAGTCTAATAATTTTAGTTATTTCAGCTTGTCTCTTACTTGTTTGTCTTGTTAGCTTTGCTTCATGTAAACTGGTACACAAATATTTTTGATTTCTCTGCTCGTATTTTATTTTACTTTGCTGCTGTTTATTTCAATGTTCTGAGATTTTTTTATTATTTTGGAATTTGTCTTAGCATTCGTGACTGCGTCGCCTATTTCTCGAGCCTGATCTGCATCAAGCTCCCGCTTCTAGAAGTTTATCTTCTTATTGTGTCAAGTTTTATGTTTATGTTTTATTTTCTTTACGGTCGAATATTTATTTTATGTAATAATTATGATCAGTCATTTTTACTGTTATCATAGACAACTACTAGACTAAATAATATATGTAGTAGAATTTAACATGATTTGCATGTTCATTTATCTGAGATTGTCATTGCATAAAATCTATATTAGAACTTGTATCATGGGTTTTTATTAAAATACATATGCATTTAGTTTTCATAGTTATATTTTAAAGCTTTCGCATAAAAATAATCTAGTTTTACTAAAAAGTAATTATTTTAAAACTAATTATCAATATCTCAGCTTCCGCCTAACAGGAATGGATTTTTTTTCCTCCATGCATGTGGTATCACGACCCGCCCGAAGCGCACTCTGACTTTTGTTTAGACGGGTCATGACAGTGGGAATGACTTCCTTTACTTTGTTAGAACCGTGAGGCGTAGGATTGCGACCTCGGTATGAATACATTAGAGAATCTGACGTGAGTGCATATTGGGCATAATGTGTGAAGTCTACATGTGGTCGTAGGCCCAGATTGGTGATGAAGATGTGACAATCATATAGGCTTCTCTAGATTACGTACCGAAAAATGATTACAAAGTGAACACATGTTGTGACCGTTAGTAACAGAAGTTAAGGATACCGCAGTATGGGCAGAACGTGTTATCATTCGTTAGTCGTGAAGAGAAAACCAAAAGGCTTGTAATGAGTGCATTTGATTGCATGTTGAATGAGTGTTTACGTACCATGATTGTAATGATAGAGATGGTGATATCTCTTTGCTCAGCATTTGGCAGTGAGGTGGGCCTAAACTTCCTGCTAAGGGGCGAGATGATATTATTCCTCAATACTATTAAGTATTTTGTGGTGAGATAATGCTCCTACCAAGAGATGAGATGACTGTATGCCTCCCTAAGTCCCTATCATTCCGTATTCGGTGGTGAGAACCCACCAAGATGTAAGATGACTTTATGCCTCCCTATGATTCGGTATTTGGTGGTGAGATGAATCTCCCGCCAAGAGGTAGGATGCTTCCCTATCTGATGAAACACGGTTGAGATGAGCTTATGTCTTGATGTTTGATAAATTGATGTGGAAATGGCGGTCGTGAGTGCCCCCACTTGTTGTGAATGTTGTTTATTATTACATCATGTGGTGATGTGATAAAAGGTTGTGGTGACCTTTTGTGTGAACTTAACTGGTCATTAATTCCAACGTCCACTAATTTTACTTGTGCAAACAAAGAAAATTTTTGTGATTGAGACTTCACCATGTTTAGTAAAGAATAGTTATTTTTCTGCTTTTGATGCCTATTACATGTTGCTCGTGCATACTTACAGGTGCGTTGATTCGTCCCGGAGTCCGCTAGGATTACTGAGTAAAGAGTTGTTATGTGGTTATTGGTC
The DNA here is from genome assembly GCA_039513925.1 of Platanthera zijinensis. Taxonomy (NCBI): domain Eukaryota; kingdom Viridiplantae; phylum Streptophyta; class Magnoliopsida; order Asparagales; family Orchidaceae; genus Platanthera; species Platanthera zijinensis. The sequence goes on along the minus strand of CM077082.1, from coordinate 60,964,171 downwards.
ATCTCATAGCTGACTCTCGTTTCCTCTGACTTGTGTTTAGTGCAGGTACCATAGCTCGCGGTGGAATTTAGCGGACTTAGCCCAAAGTTGGAATAAAAAAGAAAGAAGAATGAAATGTGGTTGAAAATGATAGCAGCATGCTATATATATGTATATTATGTATATCTATATACATATATATATGTATATTATGTATATCTATATACATATATATATATATATATATGTATATACATATATATCTATATACAGAGGGCTACTCCTGTGCGAACTGATTAAATAAGCACAGTGCACACATCTCATCCAGGCCGCTCGATCGAAGCTCATCCAGGCCGCATCCGACGGCTGTGCACTTTTAACGTCGTTGTTGGCGGTTGTGGGCTCGCCGGCCACCGGCCGCCCGGCATTCGCTGGCGCGGCCGTCGACGAACCCCGGGCGGTCGGTGGCCAGCGAGCGCACGGCCGGCGGAGGCGGCGGTGAAAGTGTGCACTGGACAAATCCCGGGCCGTCGACGAATCCCGGGCCGTCGACGAATCCCGGGCGGTCGGTGGCCGGCGAACCTGCAGTCGCCGGCGGCGGCCAATAGCTTAACTTTTTTTCTAGTAGTGGCGACCAGCGATTGCGGTGTTGCCGGCCACCGCCCGCCCGTGGTTCGTCGGCGTGGACGTCGACGAACCACGGGCGGGCGGTGACCGACAACACCGCAGCCGCCGACGAACATGGACAAGAAGGACCCAGCGGCGGCCGGCGAGCCCGCAGTCGCAAGCCACCATTGGGTCCTTCTTCAACTTGTTTGCCGGCTCGCACAGGCAGGAGGAAATGGGGAAATCCACGGTGGTGCGTATTGTGCGTAATAAATTATGTATGTATAATAGTAATCCTCTCTATAAATATATATCTATATATACATATATATATACATATATCTATACATATACATCACCACCAAGATATTTATAAACACCTCCATCTTTTTGAACTATCATTCCAAGATATTTAAAGCACTCACTGTGGAAAATATCTTGATAACCCAACTTAATTACAAAATCAAGGATCTTATGTATTATTAAAGGCACAAGGGGCAACAAGGCGCAAAGGGGACTTGGAGCCAAGGCGCAGGCACATGCCAGACAAAGGCAAGGCGCAATCACATCCACTTTAAATAATCAGCATCAAACATCATTTCAGCTTCTCAATCAAATTCTTTATCTAGTCTACTAATTAATCATCTATTACTATCATTTATATCTCTTAAAAAATAGAATCAATGTGTTCCCACGAAATTACAGGCCTTTCCTTCGTTGGAGTAAGGGAGAAAGGGAAGGCAGTGGAATGTTATGCTTCCCAATATCCCACAACTCAGCCGAGAGTATACTCCTTGTGCCAACATGAGGTCATTCGATAAAATGATGTCGTGATAAGTATGAAATTGAGTTAGCTTGTATAGCTTTAAGTAATGTATACATCATGTATGTTCAAGTGCTTTGTATGTGTTGACAAGGACTTGTGTTGATTTTCAACTAACCGGCGAGAGCTCTTTTCGACATTGGTGCTTTGTATTCCTTTCCGTTGGAGTAATTCACATTTTGGGTCGGAGTCTTGTATATTCTAGCAAAAAATAAATTGGATGTGTTGTTGTCTAATGGTTGCACGATGAGCGTGGATAGGATTTGTGTGAAGGTTCGGATTGGAGACCAAGACTTTGATTTGGAAATTGGAAGCATCATCACTATCACTATTGGAATTCGATGTGATCATTGGCATGGACAGGCTTGCAAGAACGGTGCATGCATAGATTGCAAGTTAAAGGAAGTAACATAGGTAGAGGAATCGAAGGCGAACCCATATTATCTGGTTTGTGAGGGGTGAGCAAGGCATTAACGACTGCCCTTCAAGTGGTGAAGTTCGTTTGAAAAGGTGTGAAAATGTTCTTCACCTTGATTGATACTTCGGAGCGCAAACCCGGTTTAGGTGATGTATCAGTGATAGTGGAATAGACGGATATTTTTCCAGTGGAGCTCCCTGGGGCTCCACCACAGTGTGAGATTGAATTTTATATTGAGCAAGTGTTGGGAGCCAAGCCTACGTCACGCTCACTTTATAGAATGACGCCAAATGAAATGGCAGAGTTGAAAGTCCAGCTACAGAAGTTGTTGAAGCAAGGCTATGTAGGAACAAATTCTTTTTCTTGGGGTGCATCGGTCCTCTTTGTGAAAAAGAAGGTCAGTAGCTTGCGGCTATGCATCGACTACCGAAAGCTAAACAAGTTAACGAAGAGGTACAAGTATTTGATTCCTCGTATCGATGACTTGTTTGAACAGTCGGTTGGATCTACCGTATACTCAAAATTGGATTTGAAATCCGGATACTATCAGTTACGGATACCGAAATGTGATATTCCGAAGTCGATGTTCAGTACACGCTATGGTGACTTTGAGTTCACGGTGATGTCATTTGGGCTTATGAATGCATCATCGGTAATCATGGATTTGATGAACAGGCAGTTCTGAGAGTACCTAGATCGGTTTATCATTGTCTTCTTTGATGACATCTTGTTATACTTTTAGTCACAGAAAGAGCATGCGGAGCACTTGAATGCAGGTTTAAATGTATTGAGGAGAAACCAGTTGTATGCCAAGTTTTTCAGGTGAGAGCTTTGGCTCTACAATGGCATTTCTGGGTCATGTGATTAGTGGACAGAAAATAGCAGTGGATTCATCGAAAATTGCAACGATTCGTGATTGGCCTGAGTTGAGGAATGTAGAGAAAGTCCAATGTTTATTAGGACTTGTCATCTACTATAAGCGCTTCGTGGAGAACTTCTCTAGGATCGCACTTCCTCTCACTACTTCAACCAGGAAGGAACATTGGTTCGCTTGGACGCCAGAGTGCACAAAAACCGTTAAAGAATTGATAACCCGACTAGTCTCTGCACCGATTTTGTGTTAATCATGCGGGACAGAAGGTTATCAAGTTTATAGTGACGTGTACGGAAATGGCTTTGGTTGTGTTTTATGTCAACTTGGAAAGGTGATAGCTTATAATTTGCGAAGAGAGGAACCACCGTGTTCATATCTAGAATTGACAACCATAGTATTTGCCTTGAAGCTATAGAGACATTATTTGTATGGCGTGAAGATCGGTATTTTCAGGGACCACAAAAGTTTTAAAGTATTTATTGAGCCAGAGAGAGATGAGGATGCGTAAAGAAGGCGAACTGAGTTCTTAGGGGATTATACTTTTGATATTCACTATACATCCGGGAAGGGGAATGTTGTCGTCGATGCATTGAGTCGTCAGGCACCTATACAAGCGAGTTGGATTTTGACTCAAGATGACCTTTTAGCTCTTGACTTTGATGAGTTGGAGATTTTATGGGTTGATAAGAGTACACTGGTTACAACATGTTTGAACTGGATGGAGGTTCAATATAATATTGTAGACCGAGTTCGACAGGCTTTGAAACTCGATGGGAGTATGAAACGCTGTGTTGAGTAGACCGCAAAGAGGTCAAATGCAGTGTTTTCCTTTTAGGATGGATTCTTAAGGATGGTAGGCTATACATCCCTAATTTTTTGAAACTTTGAGATGAGTTGATGTGCGAGGCGGATTTCACCAAGTACCTGATTCATCATGGGAGTACAAAGATGTACATGGACATGAAAAGATTGTTTTGGTGGTCAGGCATGAAGAGAGGCACTGCATAATTTGTGGCAAAGTGTCGTACTTGTGCTCTAGGAAAGGCCAAATGTCAACGACCAATTGGATTTTTGAAGTCATTCTTCATTCCTGAATGGAAGTTCGATAACATTTTGATGGACTGTGTACATGGATTGCCAAGGTAGCAGTAGTATAACGACGTTATAAAATGATCATTGATCGTTTAATGAAAGTGGCACCCTTCATTCCAAACCGGAAAGAAGATTATGTGGAAAACCTTGTAAAGCTATATGTGGAGAACATAATACGATTACAAAGTGTGTCTCGTACATTGTTAGTGATTGAGATGGGCATTTTACGTCAAATTGAAGTCTGGATTCAACATCAGCCCCCTACCATGGATCTTGCTACCCAACGTGCCATAAAAGAAGTCGTCGGTGTTGCCATGATGATGGCTCGTGTCTCGCCTCATCTTCAGAGTGTTCGGGCTCAGATCCTCTCCTCTGCTGCTGCTCCGTCACTATCTGATGTGTGCTCCATGTTGCTGAAGGTCTCATCACCTCCTGACAGTTCTGGACCACCGTCACCCGCCATCCTTCAGCGGACTTTTGCGCCCTTACTGCCTCTCCCTCCTGCTCGTGTGGGACGTTCAGGTTCTCGGGGCAGAGGACCGGGTGGCCGGCCACGACCTAAGTGTTCCTTTTGCGGTAAGGACGGCCACCTTGAGACCACTTGCTACCGCAAGCATGGGCTTCCTCCTCGTCCGCTTGCCGATGTTGTTGTCAACGACTCATCTGTCACTCGTACTGACCTTGAAGAGGTCCTGCTTCAGCTCCAACAACTTCAGAGTCTGCTCAGCCGCCCACCTGTCTTCGTTGCCTCCGCTGCCTCCATCTCAAATGAAGGTATCGCTTGTCTCTCCACTAGTCCGCGCTGGATAGTGGATTCAGGAGCCACTCATCACCTTATCTCTCTGCGGCCACATCAGTACCTGGATTCTCCTCATCCTAAGTGTATCACGGTGGCCAATGGGGACACTGTTCCGGTCTCCGGCTCTGTTGATATCCCTCTCACTTCTTCTCTATCCCAACGCTCGGCTCTTCAAGTTCAAGGCTCCCCGTTTAATTTACTTTCTATTGGTCGACTCACTGCCGATTTAAACTGCTCTGTAACATTTATGTCGTCTTTTTTTATATAGGATTGATGGACGCGGAATATCATTGCTAAGGGACGACTGCAGAATGGGCTCTACCTACTTGATGACTCTCCTACTGTCCTCTCCTCCGTCGATTGGCATCGGCGTCTTGGGCATGCCACTTTACCGGTCCTCCAGAAGGCTCTACCAGATGTATCTCTTCCTCCTTTTCAGTGTGAATCTTGTATTTTCGGCAAATAGCCTCATTCATCTTTTCAATCTCATTGCACTCAGAGCTCTGCTGCTTTTATTTTAGTACACTCTGATATTTGGGGTCCGTACAAAATAATTAAAATTTTTGGGTATTGCTATTTTTTAACTTTTATTGATGATTATTCACAGATGACGTGGTTATATTTACTTTGTGATCGCTCCGAGCTTCCTCGTGTCTTTTGGGCATTCCTCCTTGAGACCCGCACGCAATTTTCCACGAACATCAAAACTCTTCGCACTGATAATGCTCGCAAATACACTAGCCGCAAATTTGCGAATCTATGCTCTGAATTTGGGGTCATTCACCAAACATCGTGTGTCTATACCCCCAAACAAAACGGAGTCGCGGAAAGTAAGAATCGACATCTGCTTGATGTCGCTCACTCTCTCATGCTTCGCACGCAGGTCCCCAAAGCTTATTGGAACTTTGCTCTTTCAACGGCATGCTTTTGAGTAACCGTCTCCCTTCCCCCATACTTTGCAATGTCACTCTGTTAAGCCTCATGTTCCCCTCTACTCCGGCATTCTCTCTCACACCCAGCATCTTTGGTTGTACTTGTTACGTTCACATTCTTGGTCCATCTACGGACAAGTTGGATCCCTGGGCGGCTAAATACATCTTCATTGGCTAACTCAGAAAGACTACGTGTGTTATTCTCCTGCTACCCGCAATGTGACTGTTTCTGCTGATGTGACCTTTCGGGAGGATCTTCCTTTCTTCTCTGCTCTAGATCCAACTCCTCTACCACCACCCGTCCTACAACCTGTCATTCCCGTTACCACTTCACCACCAAAATTTCCTGACCAGGCTCCCACTCTTTCCAAGCCACCTCTTATACATGTCTACACTCGTCGTCATCCTGGCTCTGTTGCCTCAATGCAGTCAGCTTCGACCTCTGATGCTCCGCGTCCTGCTGCTCCGACACCAGAATCAACCGCTCATCTCATGGCGAAATATGTCTCCTTACATCGCCTATCACCACAACTTCAAATATTTGCCACTTCATTATCCTCGATTTCTGTACCTAACTCTGTGCAGGAGACTCTTCAACATCTTGGCTGGCGAGCGGCCATAAAAAAAGAAATGACTGCTCTCTGGGCTAACCAGAAAAAGAACCCGGTACCTCTACCTACCGACCAGACATCGGTTGGGTGTAAATGGGTCTTTGTCATCAAACATGCACTTGTAGGGGAATTGACCGTTTAAAAGCCCGCCTGATGGCTCGTAGCTTCACCCAACAGCAAGATCTCGATTATGAGGAAACATTCTCTCCAGTAGCTAAGCTCAACTCCGTTCGTGTCCTCCTCTCCGTGATTGTGCATCGTCACTGGCCCTTACATCAACGGGATATCAAGAATGCATTTCTAAATGGCGAACTTAAGGAAACGGTCTACATACAGCAACCTCCCGGGTTTGAGATCACGGGGGAGTCCCGAGTTTGTCATCTTAAGAAGTCCATTTATGGTCTCAAACAAACCTCTCGGACATGGTTTGACAAGTTCAGTAAGGCAGTTCGGGAAGTCGACTTTACTCGGAGCTCAGCAGACTTCTCCCTATTCACTCGACATCGGGCAACTGGAACGGTTCTTCTGTTAGTATTTGTTGATGACATCTTAATCACTGGAAACGATTCAAAGGGAATCCAAGCGGTCAAACAGCACCTTAGCTCCGTCTTTCAAAGAAAAGATCTGGGGCACCTTCGATACTTCCTTGGTCTTGAGGTCGCGAGACGTCCGGATGGACTTGTCCTCTCCCAACAAAAGTACTGTCTTGATCTCCTTCAAGATGTTGGCTACTCTGGATGCAAGCTGACTACTCCAATGGATGCAAATCATAAATTGTGTGGACATGCTTCCGATATAGATCTTCCTCTCCAAAATCCTGAATATTATCGACGACTTTTTGGAAAATTGATCTACCTAACGGTCACAAGACCGAATATATCCTTAGATGTTGGGGTGGTCAGCCGGTTTAAGCATGCCCCTCAAATGTCTCACCTTCAAGCCGTCGAACGTATCCTAAGATATCTTAAAACGACTCCGGGTAAAGGGCTGGTATACAAAACCTCATCCTCTATTCCAACGTTGGTTGCATATTCTGATGCAAACTATGTCGTTCCTTGGATGATCGACGGTCAACCAGTGGTTTTTGTACCTATTTTGGAGACCATCTTGTTACCTGGCGAAATAAGAAACAATCTGTGGTTGCTCGATCCTCAGCTGAAGCAGAATACCGATAGATGGCATCGTTTGTCTCTGATCTCACGTGGCTTGAAAGTCTCCTCGCCGATCTAGGAGTGAAACTTCCCTCACCAGCCAACTTATTTTGTGACAGCCAAGCGGCAATACACATAGCAAAGAATCTGGTTTTCCATAAAAGAACGAAACATATTAAAGTGGACGGTCACTTTATCCGGGAGAAAGTTCAAATGAAGAAGATAGAATTGAAGTATGTTCCGGGTACTGAACAAGTTGTTGATATCCTCACAAAGGCCCTACCAAGTACCCTATTTTATCAGCTCCTGTTCAAGCTGGGTGCCTATGACTTGTACGCTCCAGCTTGCGGGGGAGTGTTGGAAAAGCTCATGTATAAAGGCCCATGATGGAGCCCATTTGTTTATGTTTCTCCTTCTCTCCTCTTTAGTCTCACATCATGTATAGGGATCTCTTCTCTTTTTCTCCCTCCTATAAATGTGTATTCATACCTTGTATTTGATTATTGAGAAAGTATATACAAGTTTTAAGTTTCCTCCACAAACTTCATGAGTCATCCTGAAAGAAAATATGTGTACTAGTTATTATAAAACTTATGCAAATAGACACATGAGGGAGCAGAATTTCAAGGAGGGAGGGCAGGTGAAGGTTCGTATATGAGTTGAGAGGTTCACTCACGAAACAACAACAAAATTATATGGCGAATGGGACCCTGCACAATCTTGCATATGATTAGAACAAACACATATGAGGTTGGCATCCCAATGAGAATGTATACACTGGGTACTCAAGGTAAATGACTTGATGTAATATTACGAGCGTGTGTATATTAATCCCTTCTTTTTCCTTATCCATGAGTCACTAGATCCCTAGCTTATCCCCACCCTTTCCTGTGTATGGATGATGGAGTCACCACTTGAGCGTCAGTTGGCACCATCAGCAGTGCCACCTGTCCAGATTTCAGACGGAGAAACATTTTAGTCAGAGGTGCCCGACTTATGCCAAGTGTATGACCGCCTTCATTCTTCGGAGAAAAATGCTAATTGAGTGGGTGACTCGGTGGGGAATTGATGTTGATCGGCGGACCTAGTGTCCCACGAGCGTACACACCCACAGGAAGCACTGGTTTAGTTTACATCTGAATGATCTGAGTCTATGCATTTGTCCGGATAGTCGTTTCAACAGTTTTATCATGTATCTACTTTTTTTATTTTGTGTTTTTTTAGTGTTGATCACAATCGATATGAACGTGCAATATAAGCCGTTCATATTGGTTGCATTAATCATCATTTACTATTTATTGACGAGTATACCGGAGGAATAGTACCAAAAGCTTAGTTCAAAAATTCCAAAAGTTGTCGATCCTCCTCACAGTGCAACACAGTGAGCCCTAGGTGCAACTGTTAGGTTAGTCTTCTTCCCCTTTGTCGTCTTCCCAAGACTCGTGCTCCTACGCCCTCCATCGCCCGCAACTCATCCTCGTCCTTATATCCATTAAGGCCAACTCCACGTCGACTAGCCCTCGCTAGCAAACCCCGCATCACTAGCCGCGTTGTCTTTCATTCCCCCTGCCCAATGTTTGTCCCTTCCTCATTCCACCGCCAACTCCTCCCTCCATGTCGACGCCCGCGACCATGACAGTGCACCAATCCCTGGCCTTAGCCCATGCAACCAAATCCTCCCTATCACCCGCTTCAATACCAACCATCCACTATTACCCACCATTCCCGAGCCCAACCCCATCCAAGACAATTGGCGCCTCGTGAAGGTAATTCTAGCCACCCAAGCCAATCTTGTACCTAGCTACCAGAACCTTCACCTATGCACACACACGCGTAAGTCGTTATTTTGGTATTATCGCTCTTTTTCATTGTATACTAGGACTATTTTTTGTGGAGGTGGCAATATATGTGTGCTTCTTGATTCTGTGTGAATTACAGGGTTATTTGTTGCACGCTTTAAGTAATTGCGCTCGCTCATATGCACATCAAAACTTAATCTCTCGAACCAAAGTTTTGTTTCTATCTTGTGTTTATTTCATAAATTTATAATCGTGTTATTACTTTATAGAATTATAACAATACAAAAATGGACTTTTCACTATTGCATGCATCATTTAGGTCAATAATTAGAATCACTGCCCCGACTCGACACCTCACCTAGGGTTATACTTGTCTTGGATCCACCTGCATTGCCTACCATGCATCACTCTACATTAGTATTACTATTGTACAATATTATTTATATATTCTTTATCGCAAGCGTAAATGTCGGCTACATGTCTCATTCATAAATGAATTTCTTAAAAAGCGTTAAAAATAAGAAATAACATTTTTAAACATCAACGCATCATTTCTAATATTAACCTACTTTTGGAGACCGCAAACTTATGAAGTAATGAATTTTTTTTATTGCACAATTATGTTAAACAAAAGCGATAATCTAACAAGGATTTAAAAACTGGTACGGAATTTAAAGAATACACAACACCGCAAGAAAAAGACAGCTTGAGATATGAGAACAATGTGGTTTCCAAGTTTCCTAGAGGCCACAAAAATTATTTATCCAATTTTACTTCATGAATTGTTATGTATTATACTGCAGACTAGCCTTGAAGCTCTGTTGTTGGATATGGAGGGTCATTAGATTGTCTCTTGATTGAGGAGGGAAATCTGCGTGAAATTGAGGAAATTAGGGATAAAATGTAAAAAAGAGCTGAGGAGAGAGAAACTTTTATTTCATTAGCATTTTTTAATTAGCCTTTCTCTGTGTTTTGTAATAGATTGTGTCAAGTTGGTAACCTATTGTCTTTGTCAGTGGGTTCACTATTTCTATCTTCTTCCAGCAATGTAATGTTACTCCACTCTTCAGAAACGGCATCCTCATCGGGGTTACATAATTTGAAACACCTTTTTGCATCATCATTTGGTTTGGTGTACTATGGTTTAATGAAACTTCCATATGAACTTACAAATTTTTGGTGGACAGCATCAATATTCACCAACCTAACTCTGGTTGACAGCCATGTCTTTCCAATCATAGTAAGTTTCTATTCTCCGCATAAAGCATGAGAGTTTCATTATCATTAGCAGGTTTCATTATCATTAGCAGGTTTCATTATTATTAGCAGGTATCATTATTATTAGCAAGTATCCTTATTATTAGCAAGTATCAACCGCATAAGGATACGCTTTTTATCAACCTCAAATAATCTCATAACTTCTAGATCAATTGAACATGTATTGCTGTCGGTATTGATTTATTAATCGACAGTGCATCATGATCTTTCTCATCAATCATCTCACAATCTATAACAAAAGAACGGTTGATTGGGGAAGGAAGTTGGCTGAATGGAGATAATACAGTTTGGATGATCTAACATATACTTTTATAAACATCATCAACAAACACTTTAAAAATCCATGAGCATAAAAAACTCAGCTAGTGCTTTCTACCAGCTTGACTGTAGTCTTTCCATTGTCCATGTAAAGAGAGCTGTCAAAATTATTATCAGCTATCTTCCGTAACCAAAATCCACAAAGAGTATTTATTGGCATATGAGGTCATACGATCACTACAAAAATTTATGCAGAATACGAATAAGAAGGGTTCCTTTGATAGGTCTCTGTCCACTTTATCCCTAGTGCAATCATCACAGTAATGAATAAGTACCCCATTTGTTGACCAACACACTGCAATAAGCAAGCAGACTTTTTTCTGCCACAAAGGTAAAAAAGAAACGTGGCTCAAAGCTGTATGCCATATCAGCGTCATTTTCTTTGTTAAGGTGAGATCTATGAACTTCTTTTCTTCTTGATGTCGAAAGTGCAGGTAAAGATTATACATTTTGTTAGAGGCATGTGACATCCTTGTTTCTGATTGCTTATGGTGTCTGTAATCAAGCTGTGGTGTCATGGTTACTATTGACTGTAACTTTTGGCTCTTGAAGATTACACATGTCAATGTTTCATGAAGTTTCGGGAATCTATGAAAGTTTTTCTTATAAGTATCAGTTTATTACTTTCTCTTGCTCTAATTTTGTTGTGTTATGTTGGAGCCCTCTTTTTCTAACAAGATTTTATATGAGGGATGTGGTCAAAAATTTTGGGGAATTCTGGAGGAAAATCATTACTTGCATTTTCAATTATAAACGTACAAATTTTGATGTCCCCAATGGTTTTATGTTGGTAGCCTTGGCACTTTTAGTGATGTCCTCAGTAGAGTTGTCCTCTGTTCAAAACATTTGAAATAAATAAATTGTTATTTGAGGGGCCTCTCTGGAGCCAAATGTTCTGCTCATCTAAATAGATGGTTTGTATTCAATGTTTGCAGATATTCTTTCTTGTTGTGTCTCTGAATTAGAGTGCTTACAGTTGTTTCAAGGTATTCAGGAGGTGTTCTTGGTTATAGAACAAGTAAATCAAACTACAGCTGCATTATGTTTGCGGGTCTTTGGTGGATTGTGTAGTTGGCTGGGAGGAACTAAACCAGTGCATATATGTGTAAATCGTTGTAGTATCACTAGTTTGCTCTCCCATTGAACATCCATTACCATGAAAACATAAAATATTTTGGTTGGCCTCAACTATGTTAGCCAGGAAATCCCAGTGGTTCGTCTTAAGCTATGATGCACGGGGACGGAAACGGGATACGGGATACGATACGAAACGGATACGGGAAACGTGAATTTTTAAAAAATAAGGATACGGGAAACGTTTTTAATTATTTTAATATAAGTACTAATTAATATAAGGATACGGGCCTTAATTAGCTTATACTACATAAGAAAAAGCTAACAACTAAAAATATTACTTAAGAAAAATCTTATACTGGTACAAATTGTTTGTACTAACGAAATGCTCTACATACAGTTAACAGAGATCATACTAACAGAGATAATGAAATGCTCTACATATATTCCGGTACAAATATTGAAACTAATGAAATGCTCTACATATATTCCGGTACAAAAATTGAAACTAATGAAATACTTTACATATGTTCTACATACAGTTAACAGAAAAAGCATAAGCTCTACATATGTTCTGGTGCTGAAGAAGAAGAAGAGGGTGCTGAAGAAGAAGAGGGTGCTGAAGAAGAAGAGGGTGCTGAAGAAGAAGAGGGTGCTCAAGAAGAAGAAGAGGGTGCTGAAGAAGAAGAAGAGGGCGCTGAAGAAGAAGAAGAAGCTTACCGTGAGATCGGGAGAGGGGAGCAGCGTCGATCGGGAGAGGGGAGCAGCGTTGATCAGCAGCGTCGGGATCGGGAGAGGGGAGCAGTGCCGGTATCAGGAGAGGGGAGCAGCGCCGGGATCGGGAGAGGGAGAGGGAGAGGGGAGCAGCGCTGGGATCGGGATCAGGATCGGGAGAAGCAGCGCCGGGATCGGGAGAGGGGAGCAGCGCAGGATTGAAAACCTAGCGCGATTCGAGTAGATTAGCGGGATTGAAATAGTGGGATTCGTGTATCCCCCCAGCGCGATACGCGAATCGTAAATATTTTTTATTTTTTATTTTTAAGTGCGTTTCCTACAGTTTCGGAAACGCGTTTCCGCGAGTTTCCGGGTGTTTCCCGTATCCGGTACGCGTTCGAGTCGATACGTTGCCCATTTTTAAGTATCCGTGCATCATAGGTCTTAAGTACTATATGGCAAAAATATAATCTTCCTAGTTCCATTCTTGTTTCTGTTTTAACGTTATTGTTCACTTCTTTGTACCCCCTTCTTGACATTTCAACTGTGTAAAGATGCGCTTGAAAATCATTGTGCTTGGCAAAATTATTTTTGTGACTATCCCTTAACACATGCAGTATGCACGAGGTATATGTCAAGTTGTAGTACCTTCTTTTGGTGCTTTAAAATAATGTATGATTCGCCAATACTTTCGAATTTGTTGGTACCCTAGTTTGATTTGAGTTTAGTCTTGCCTTTTTAATCCCTTGACCCAAGAATTATCTATGGACATTGGTTGGTAGTCTAGCTGTAGAGTCCTCACTTTTCCAGATTGAGAATTTGGTTAAGTAGTTTTTCGTTCGACTATAGTCGAACGCCGCTCGACTATCGTCTATCGGCTGATCGACGATCGTCTATCCGTTGGTCGACGCTCTGTCTGCGTTGATAGGTCGACTATCTGTTGATAGGTCGACTATCTGCTTGGCGTGGTAGATCGACTATCTGTCCTGATAGATCGACTATCTGATAGTTCGACTATCTGTTGATAGGTCGACTATCTGTTCCGCTTTGATAGGTCGACTATCTGTTGATAGGTCGACTATCTGTCGTCTTTGATAGTTCGACTATCTGTCCTGATAGTTCAACTATCTGATAGTTCGACTATCTTTTGATAGGTCGACTATCTGGTCTGTTTTGATAGGTCGACTATCTGTTGATAGGTCGACTATCTGTTTTCTGAGGTAGGTCGACTATCTGCTTGATAGGTCGACTATCTGTTTGAGCTTGATAGTTCGACTATCTGTCCTGATAGATCGACTATCTGATAGTTCGACTATCTGCTCTGATAGGTCGACTATCTGCTCTGATAGGTCGACTATCTGCCGAGGTAGTTCGACTATCTTCTTCGATAGGTCGACTATCTGGATCGTTCGACTATCTGCCCGACAGTTCGACGATCTCCGTGCGTCGGTCGACGATCTCCGAGGGTCGTTCGACGTTTTTTGTCTGCCTTCATATTTTGTATTTATTTATTATATTTAATTAATTAATACATTTTCTGGCAAGTTGTTTCAGTTGATTTATGATAATATTTCCAGGCAATATCTGCTCCATTCTTTTTGCCTGAGTAAAATCTTTTTAGATAAAGTTGTTTGTCTTATTAGCTGTCTTTGTATTTTACTTTATCTGCTAACAGCCCTTTATAGCCGTTAGACTGAAAAGTCTTCTTTTGCTATAAAGAGTATTTCTCTGATGTGACTTTATTTAGTCCTTCTGTTATTTGATTTGATCTTGCAGCTTCTTAGAAAGAGGTTCATTCCTTTTATAGGATGTCATGCTGCAGAGTTTGTTTTGCTGTGTGTTATTTGTAGCCCAGGTCTCAAGTTTCAGAAGAAGACAAGTAATTCAAATTGAAGAGAGCCGTTGCTTGCTGATGTTATAAAAAGGACCCTTTGAAGAAGGATTCAAGCTAGTTAATAGCTAATAGCTAACCAGTTGTTCACTTAAGCTTTCAAGCCTTCATCAAGATCAAGTCTTCTGCTCTCAGCAATACTCATCTAACTGAGAAGTGTTAAGATCTTCTACTCCTCTTCAACCTGAGTTCTCCTGCTGTCAGGAAGTTCAAACTCAGAGTTCTCTTGAAGAAGAAGAAGAAGAAGATAGCTGCTTGAAGATCTTTAATTTTATTATTTATTATCTTCTTGTAGTTTTTCCTTCAGAGCTTTCTGAAGAGTTTTTCTGCACTGAAGCAAGACTTCACCTGGATATCTTTGAGCCAGGGGGAGCCTTGATTCTTTAGAGCTTTCTAGCTCAGTGCAAGTTTTTGTACTTCTCTAATCTTTGTAAAATAGAGAAGACATTTTAACCTTCTTCCCCCTCCTGTACAGGGTTATTACTCCCTTCAAAAGTATCTCTTGGTGGCAGGGCACCTGATCAAAAACCTGTGCTTGGTTTTTAGACACCTGATCAAAAGTCTAAAGGGTTTCTGGATCTACCTGAAGCAGATTCTGTTGGTGGCAGGGCACCTGATCAAAAACCTGAGTGGATTCCTACCGTGTGGGTAGAAGAGTGGACGTACCCAAGTTGTTTGGGGAACCACTATAAATTTCCTTGTGTCGTCTGGATTCACTTGTTTAATTCCTGCATTGTGGCTGTGAATAGATATAACTAGGATTGCTAGTTGCTTATTAGGTTTTCCAAGCCTTAACTGTAATTACAGTTAGCTTGAGTTTGTGCACATCACTTGTGTTAGGCTATAGGGTTAAATCTATATCTATAATCTTTCCATTCCGCACTTCACTTCAAGGGAGTTGGGTAGACCATTAAGTTTTGTCTTGTGCAAAATTTGATAACTCTATTCACCCCCCCTCTAGAGTAGTATCTATCCCTTCACTTTCAATTGATATCAGAGGGAGGTTGACTGACTGAATAGGCTAACACCTAAGTCACAAGATCCTGATAGATACCAAAGCTTATAGATATTCACTATCATGGCCCAGTCCAAGGATTATTCTAGCACCAGACCTCCAGCATGCAACTTAGCTAAGTTTGGCATCTGGAAGGCAAGGATAAAATTATATATGAATTCTATTGATGAAAGCATCTTTGCTTCTATTTTGTCAGGACCCCCAAGAGCACCTGCTGCTGCTACTGCATCATCATCTGATATGAGTGCAGTGCCTCCTCCAGATTACAACGATGAGTACAAGAAGACCAAAATAGCAGATGCCAAGGCGATGAACATACTGGCTCAGACAATGTCTGATGAGGTATTCCAGAAGGTTGCTGACTGCTCCTCAGCAAAAGCCATGTGGGATACACTGAACCAGATTGTAGCTGGTTCAGCTGATGAAAGGAAGGACAGAAGGTCCAACCTGATCTCACAGTATGAGAACTTCAAGAAAACTGATGCTGAATCAGTTGAAGCCATGTACACCAGGCTCAGCTCAATCATCAATGAGCTGAGGACCCTGGACAAGGACATATCATTGACAGAGGTCAATGATAAGATTCTTATGTGCTTCCCTAGCACATGGGATCTAAGGATCTGGCCCATCAAGGAAGCCAGAAGTACAAATGAGATCTCCACTGAGGCCCTTCTCGGCAAGCTCAAGTCTTTTGAACAAGTGCTGAAGACAAGGGAAGCAGAAGCAGAAGCGAAGACCCCCACTCCAACAAGAAAAGAGCAATCTCTAGCTCTTAAGGCTGCTGATGCTTCTGAAGGCAGCCAATCAAATGAGGAACTAATGGCATTGTTTGCCAAGAGATTTCTCAAGATGAGGAGAAAGGAGTTCAGAAAGAAGTCTTCACGTTATGAAGACAAACCAAGGTATGATCGTTCTCCTGCTAAAGAAATTATTTGTTATGGATGCAGGAAGCCTGGACATATCTTGCCAGAGTGTCCAGAGGAGAAAAATAAAGACAAGAGGAAAGAAAAAGAACAACACAAGAACCACTCCAAGCCATCCTCCTACAAAAACAAGAAGAAGGAGAGAGGTTTCATTGCTGAAACCTGGAGTGATTCTGATGAAGAATCCTCCTCATCAAGCTCCAGTGAGGATGAGGAAGAGAAGAAGGCAAAAGAAGTTTGCCTCATGGCAATAGATGCCTGCAGCAACCACTCAGCTGCAGAGAGTTCAGATTCAGATGAAGAGATGCCAACAGAAGATGAGGTACTATCTTCTTATGACTTCACTTCAGAAGAATTTAAATTAGATTTTAAATCTTTATGCTTAGATTTGATTAGCTCAGAAAAGGAGATAAAAGAACTTAGAAGTAAGTTAGCTGACTCAGAAGTAATTGCTACAGAAAACATTAGGTTAAAGGAAGATCTCACTACTTGTAGTGAAGAAATTAAATTTCTTAAAATAGAGTTAGCTAAGTCTAAGAGGTTAGAAGAATCACTTAATGGTAGAAGCCTTAAGTTGTTAGAAATTACCAGCATGACTAACACTAGGTCAGCTAATAACAAACTAGGCTTAGGAGCTTCTCCCAGTGAACCCCCAGTTCTTCTTAAAAACAATCTTTCAACTCCAGTGAACTTCATTTCAGCTAGTGGAAAGAAAAACACTGAGCAAGTAAATCTAGTTAATAAAACCCTAAATAAAGCTAAGAGAGAAAAGAGAAAGAAATTTTTTAAAGAAATACAAAGAGCGTCGAACGCAGCTCGACGATCGGAAGCTCAATGGTCGAACGAAGGTCGACGATCTGAGCACCCATCGTCGAACGTCGATCGACGTTTTCAACATGATTTTCAAAATCATAATCAGTACCATAGAAACCTAAATGAAAATAGAAACCCTAGGTTTGTTGACCCATCATCTGCATGGAGAATCCCACCTAGGAGATCTCACCCACTAGGTTATCACCCTCAGCCTGCATTTTCATATATTTCCAGTTTTTCTTATGTGAAAAACAAGGGACTCAAGGTTACCTGGGTCCACACTGTCTAAATAAATGTCTTGCAGGTGAAGGCCTATCCAATCACTCAAAATAAGTGGTATTTGGATAGTGGATGTTCCAAGCATATGACAGGAAATAAAGATCATCTGTCAAAATTCAAAGCTAAGCTCGGCCCAAAGGTTATCTTTGGAGATTCCAGCTGTGGTCAGACAGAAGGCTATGGCAGGATTACAATTGGAGATGTCACTTTCAAGAGAGTTGCATATGTGACAGGACTGAAGCACAATTTGATTTCAGTCAGCCAGCTGTGTGATGCTGGCTACCAGGTTTCATTTTCTAACTCTTCTTGCAAAATTACTTTAAATAATAATATTGTTTTAGTAGGCATTAGAATAGGTAATATTTATTTAGTAGATTTCAATTCATCTCATTCTGAAATCTGCCTGTTTAATGAAGTAACAATCAATAATAATTCTTTATGGCATAAGAGGCTTAGTCATGTTAACCTTAAAAATATATCTAGGTTATCTAAACACAACCTTGTTAGAGGTTTACCTTCTTGCCCCTACAAGAAGGAGAGCCTATGCAAGGCTTGTCAGCTAGGCAAGCAAACCAAAAACTCTTTTAAATCTGTAAATAAGAGTGATTCTCCTAGAATCCTGTATCTATTACACTTGGACCTTTTTGGCCCAATAAATGTACAGAGTTTAGGAGGGAAGTATTACACCTTAGTAATTGTAGATGACTTCTCTAGGTTCAGTTGGGTTTTCTTTTTGAGAACTAAGTCTGATAACTTCAAAGCCCTTACAGACTTTCTACTATGTGTGCAGACTGAGTACTCTACTCATGTGGCCTTGATCAGAAGTGATCATGGTACTGAGTTTGACTCTCTTCTCATGCAAGAATTCTGTGAGAGAGAAGGTATCAAACATAGCTTCTCAGCTCCTAGAACTCCTCAACAAAATGGGGTAGTTGAAAGGAAGAATAGAACACTTATTGAAGCTGCTAGTACATTGTTGGCAGATGCTAACATGCCTCTCTCCTATTGGGCAGAAGCTGTTAGTACAGCTAATTATGTCTTGAATAGAAGTTTGATACACAAGCTTAAGTGTAAAACTCCTTATGAGTTGCTTAAGGGAAAGAAACCTAAAATTAATTATTTTAAAGTATTTGGTTGTATTGTTTATATTCATAATAATAATAAAGAATATATTAGAAAATTTGAAGCAAAAGCTTCAATGGGAATCATGCTTGGATATTCCCAATTAAGCAAAGCTTATAGGGTTTATAACAAATCAACCTGTAAAATTGAAGAATCTGTGCATGTGTCTTTTGATGAATCTCAGATGTTTTACAAGGAGAAGGAAAATTCTCCTTCCTCAAGTTCATTGCAGGTACCTGATGCCCCTCAAGAAATTTTTCAACTATCAACTCTTCAGATCACTGAATCAGACAGTGATGAAGACATTGCTGAAGCTGTTGTTGTACCACCAACAGTAGATCAAATTCCTCCTGAGGAATTAATCCCAACTGTTGCTGAAGATCACATCCCACCTGCTGATATTGTCACACTTAGAGATCACCCGACATCTCAAGTGATTGGAGACATATCAGCTGGTGTGCAAATAAGACATCAATTAAGACAGGATGTGATGCACGCTTGTTTCCACTCACAGGTTGAGCCCCTCACCTTTAAAAATGCAGAGCTAGATCCCCACTGGATCATTGCAATGCAAGAGGAACTCAATCAGTTTGAGAGATGTAAAGTTTGGACTTTGGTTCCAAGACCTAAAGGCCAACTGATCATAGGCACCAAGTGGGTGTATAGAAACAAGTTGGATGCAAATGGAATTATAGTAAGGAATAAAGCTAGGCTTGTAGCTCAGGGCTACAGACAGGAGGAAGGTATAGACTATGACCAAACCTTTGCTCCTGTTGCAAGGCTAGAAGCAATAAGGATCTTCTTGGCCTATGCAGCCTTCATGAAGTTTAAGGTGTTCCAAATGGATGTCAAAAGTGCATTCCTAAATGGTGAGCTTAAGGAAGAGGTGTTTGTTGAACAACCACCAGGGTTTGTTTCATCAACTCAGCTTTCTCATGTGTTTAAGTTGCAGAAAGCTCTTTATGGACTAAAGCAAGCTCCTAGGGCCTGGTATGAGACCTTAGCTAGTTTCCTGTTAGAGCACAACTTTACTAGGGGAGTAGTTGATAGAACACTTTTCGTCAAGCATCACAAGGACACAATCCTGTTAGTTCAGGTGTATGTAGATGATATTATTTTTGGCTCCACTGATCCCAAACTGTGCAAAAAGTTTTCCAACTTGATGCATTCCAAGTTTGAGATGAGTAGTATGGGTGTGATGTCTTACTTTCTTGGTCTCCAAGTTAAGCAAGATGCTGATGGTATCTTCATCTCCCAATCCAAATATGCCAAGGAATTGGTAAAGAAATTTGGGATGGCTGATGCTTCAGCAATGCCTACACCCATGGCTACTAATGTAGTTATTGATTCTGATGATCACGGCAAGCCAGTTGATCAAAAGAATTATAGGGCCATTGTTGGTTCCCTATTGTATCTAACTGCAAGTAGGCCAGATATAATGTTTGCTACATGCCTTTGTGCTAGATTTCAGGTCAACCCCAAGGAATCTCATCTGATTCTTCTAAAGATAATCCTGAGATACCTGAAGGGATGTCCAAATCTAGGACTTTGGTACCCAGCTGAGTCAGAATTTGAATTAATTGGATATTCTGATTCTGATTATGCTGGTTGCAGAGTTGACAGGAAGAGCACCTCAGGAACTTGCCAGTTCCTGGGAGAGAGATTGGTCTCTTGGTTCTGTAAGAAGCAGGCTTCTGTCTCAACTTCAACTGCAGAAGCTGAATATATAGCAGCTGCCAGTTGTTGTTCACAGATCCTGTGGATTCAAAACCAGCTTGTGGATTATGGTTACTCACACAAGAACACCAAAATCATGTGTGATAGTACCAGTGTTATCTCAATTGCACAAAATCCAGTGCACCACTCTAGAACGAAGCACATTGAGATTCGGCACCATTTCCTGAGAGATTGTGTGGAAAAGAACAAGATTTGTCTTGAGTTCATATCCACTGAGTTTCAGAGAGGTGATATATTCACCAAGCCCTTAGATGAACAGAAGCATCTGTTCTTTTTAGTTCAACTAGACATGATCAATGGACGAGACTAAGTGTGACTATATCTGCCAATGTTGAAACTTGTTTGAAGATAGTCGAATGACGTTCGAAGATAGTCGATCGGGTCAAGCCCATCGTCGACCTATGGTTGATGAAAGTTTGTCTGATTGAAGATCGTCGATCGACGTTCGACCATAGTCGAACAAGTCGAGCTCATCGTCGATCTCTGGATGACGACAGTTTGTTGTTTGAGAAGCCAGAAATAGTCGAACGATTGTCCGACTACTCTGCTTCTGAGCCGATGGTCGAACGGCCGTTCGACCATCGGGTCTAGTATCTTTTTAATAGATCGACTTTCTCCGGTCTAATATAAAGCCGATAGTCGACCTAGGTTAAAAGATCTTTTGCTTTATCGTCGACGGAGCGTGTCTTTTCGCATTCTGTCTTCCCGCTTGCGATTTTCTGCCGCTTCGTCTCCTTCGTCTTCTCCGTCCTCCTCGCGCTTTCTCCAGCAATCAATGGCGATTTCTCCCGCAGTTCTAGCAGTTGTAAAGTTCGATGCAGGCTTCAGTGTTGATTTTGACGCCTTCAGTAGCTGCGAAGCAGGGATCGTGGAAGTTCTGCAGCTTTGCCGGGATCAAGGACTAGAGAGATTAATGTCTTCAAGGATTAAGTTAAATATACCCGAGATCAAGGAATGGGCTTTCACGTCGTCCTCCACCGACGATTCGATGACTGGCACCATCGGCGGAGAAGAGGTAATTTTATCTCCAGCCGTTCTGACTGATATTTTTGGATTAGTTAATGGTGAAGAAGATTATGAGCAAGATGCTCAAGAATTTGGAAGAATGTTAGTTGAGCTGGGACATGCAGAGGGCATTCCCACCAAGCTGCTCAAAGTAAATTTCCCTTTCAAGATTAAGTTTCTTGCTGAGTTGGTCGGAAAAGTGCTCCTCGGTAAGCACTCTGCTCACGACAATATCACAAGACAACAATTTGCACTGATGTGTGCAATTGTTAATCGGAAAAAGATTGATTGAGCCGGAGTTGTGTTTGATTTGATAAGGAAAAAGACTGGTAAGAAGGAAGTTACTCTCGGAAGGGTCATTGGAATTTTCCTGAAGGAAAGGTATCCCCATCTGCTGGTCTCCGCCGCAACAACAATAAATGCAAGCAAGAAGATGGACCCAAACCTGTTCTCTAAGTGGAAGAGAACCTTTGTGAAACCCGCTCTCACAGGGGTTGCTCCAGCGACATCTGAGAGCACTAGGACCGATTCGGTCGCTCCTCACCCTGTTGAAGCTGGCTCAGCTCTTTCCATTCCCTCTTCTTCTGCTATGTTGTCTGCTTCAGTTGAAGTTCCATCAACTTCAGCTGAAGTACGACTTTCCCCTTCTCCTAATAGAGAAACAACCACGGTTGTTCTCCCTTCCCCTCCAGCTTCTCCTCTTCCTGCTCATCAGGCTAGGATATCTGCTCCTAGCTTTGATTTGTTAGGGTCTGAGAGGATTCCATCACCTCCTCCGTCTCCCATTCATTCTCCAGTTAACACTCATGTTAACTCCCCAGCTCCTTCTCCTATTCAATCTCCAGTCCACACCATTCTTCATCCCAGCACTACAACCATATCTGCTGCAGCTCCATCCACTACACTTCCATCATCTTTTGAGATCACCCCAGCACTCATCTCCGGCATTCTGGAGTTGATTACCCCGTCAATCAAAGTTATGATTGAAGAGGCAATCGCTCCACTTGCCTCCTCCATTGATACCTTAACCGCTACCATCAAATCGCTTTCCAAATCTGCTGAGCCCTCTTCCTCAAGGGGCCTGATTTCAGTGTCCACTGAAATCAGGCAGGGGGAGATGTTCTGTGAAGATGCCTCAGAGCCTCCTGCCTCCCTTCCAGCAGTAACAGATACTGAGATGACAGTTCAAGTAGTGGCTGCTCCAGCTGAAAAAGAATCAGCCTCTGTGTTATCGGAAAAGGAAATATCTGATGCTATCATGTTATCTGAGTTTGTTGTGAAAGTCTGCTTAGAAGATCTCACCACTCTCGTGGTTGTAAATTTCCTAGAAGGGATTATTACATCCTACCTAGATGAATCTTGGGAGCTGGTCAAGTATGAAGGTAATTCATTCATCCGCTTTGTTGATGAGTCAATTAATTTGATAGTTTGTGAATTCCTGGAAGGAATGATTTCTGTTTATTTAGCAGATCTGTGTTCATAATTTCTACAGATTATATTAGAGAAGATTTAGCTGCTCAGATTATAGCAGTTGTTTCTGAAGCTGATCCAGTTGTTACTAATATTCAAGTAGATCCAGAATTGGATTCCTTTTTAGATGATAGAGAAGATGAGTCTGAAAACCAGGATGAAATCAAAGCTGACACTCCTGTTCTGAGTGTGGAAGAAGAAAAAGCAAGAGCTGCCTGGAATCAAAGAGTACAAGATTCTTTAAAAGAAAAAGAAAAAGAGTTGCAAGTTGAAAAGTCAACCATTTGGGATGATTCATCAGGATTGGATTTAGATTCTCTTCTGGCTCAGGATGCCATAGAAGAGGAAAGAGAGAAATCTGAACTGAAGTTAAAAGAAAAGGCTGTTTCTGAAGCTTATGATCCTTATGATAATCCTTCATCATCTCATTCTGATGATGAAGATGATTCTGATATGTCTGAGAATGCTAAGAAAAGGAAAGCTGCTCAAAAGAAAAGGAAAGCAATTGCTCCTCCTCCTCCCAGCCGAGATAATGATACTCCATACTATATTCTTAAAGGGATTGACCCCAAATTGAAAGAATTTCAGCATTGGATGTGGTTCTCCAAGAACCAGCAGAAAGAAAGAAAGAGAACTAAGAGATATGACTCTCCTGCTCCCAGATGGACACCCAGAGGTCCTCCTCCACCTCCCAGTGCAGGAGCCTCTGGCAACCTCTCTGCGAATCCTTCTGTCTCCTCTGAAAAATCTGCTTCTTTTCAACCTCAGCCAAGGAAAAGTTATCAAAGTTCGCAAGGCAGATCGTATTCTGGCTCTCAAAGATAAGTGAAGGAGGTTGTGTTTCAAAGACCAACTTTTTCCCCTCCTCCTTCTCCAAAGAAAAGAATTCCATCTTCTATGCCAGTACAGTCTGAGAAAGCTGTTTCAAAAGATAATCAAGATAAAGAATCAGTTGCTGCTCCTCCTGAGTCTGTTTATGAAAGTCCTGAGCTTGATCCTAATTTTAGGATGGCTCGTTTTCACGAACTGGTTGGAGCAGCTCAAATAAGAAAAGCAAAGGCAGAAGGAAAAGATACTACTGGTTTAACCACCATGTCTGCATTCAGAAAGAAAGAGTTTGAAAAGTTCCAGGTTAATCCTGATGTTTTTGACCCCTCAAAATACATGGAAAAGCACCCTGAAGCAGTTGTTCCTAGGGCTGCAGAATTGAAGATCATTGGTGTGCAGGATTTGAAGCTGTTAAAGAAAGAAGCTGATGATCCTCTAAGGAAAATCTCTTTTGTTTCTAGCTCTTCTGTATCTAAGCCTGACTCTGTTGATCCTTAGTTTTATTTGTCTATTATCTATCTAACTGCTAGTTAATTGTTAACTATTTCCTGTATTATTTTTATTGCTCTTTAGCTAGCTGTATTTTTTTTGTGTTTGAGAGACTTAACTCAAATAGGGGGAGATTGTTGGTACCCTAGTTTGATTTGAGTTTAGTCTTGCCTTTTTAATCCCTTGACCCAAGAATTATCTATGGTCATTGGTTAGTAGTCTAGCTGTAGAGTCCTCACTTTTCCAGATTGAGAATTTGGTTAAGTAGTTTTTCGTTCGACTATAGTCGAACGCCGCTCGACTATCGTCTATCGGCTGATCGACGATCGTCTATCCGTTGGTCGACGCTCTGTCTGCGTTGATAGGTCGACTATCTGTTGATAGGTCGACTATCTGCTTGGCGTGGTAGATCGACTATCTGTCCTGATAGATCGACTATCTGATAGTTCGACTATTTGTTGATAGGTCGACTATCTGTTCCGCTTTGATAGGTCGACTATCTGTTGATAGGTCGACTATCTGTCGTCTTTGATAGTTCGACTATCTGTCCTGATAGTTCAACTATCTGATAGTTCGACTATCTTTTGATAGGTCGACTATCTGGTCTGTTTTGATAGGTCGACTATCTGTTGATAGGTCGACTATCTGTTTTCTGAGGTGGTCGACTATCTGCTTGATAGGTCGACTATCTGTTTGCGCTTGATAGTTCGACTATCTGTCCTGATAGATCGACTATCTGTCCTGATAGATCGACTATCTGATAGTTCGACTATCTGCTCTGATAGGTCGACTATCTGCCGAGGTAGTTCGACTATCTTCTTCGATAGGTCGACTATCTAGATCGTTCGACTATCTGCCCGACAGTTCGACGATCTCCGTGCGTCGGTCGACGATCTCCGAGGGTCGTTCGACGTTTTTTGTCTGCCTTCATATTTTGTATTTATTTATTATATTTAATTAATTAATACATTTTCTGGCAAGTTGTTTCAGTTGATTTATGATAATATTTCCAGGCAATATCTGCTCCATTCTTTTTGTCTGAGTAAAATCTTTTTAGATAAAGTTGTTTGTCTTATTAGCTGTCTTTGTATTTACTTTATCTGCTGACAGCCCTTTATAGCCGTTAGACTGAAAAGTCTTCTTTTGCTATAAAGAGTATTTCTCTGATGTTACTTTATTTAGTCCTTCTGTTATTTGATTTGATCCTGCAGCTTCTTAGAAAGAGGTTCATTCCTTTTATAGGATGTCCTGCTGCAGAGTTTGTTTTGCTGTGTGTTATTTGCAGCCCAGGTCTCAAGTTTCAGAAGAAGACAAGTAATTCAAATTGAAGAGAGCCGTTGCTTGCTGATGTTATAAAAAGGACCCTTTGAAGAAGGATTCAAGCTAGTTAATAGCTAATAGCTAACCAGTTGTTCACTTAAGCTTTCAAGCCTTCATCAAGATCAAGTCTTCTGCTCTCAGCAATACTCATCTAACTGAGAAGTGTTAAGATCTTCTACTCCTCTTCAACCTGAGTTCTCCTGCTGTCAGGAAGTTCAAACTCAGAGTTCTCTTGAAGAAGAAGAAGAAGATAGCTGCTTGAAGATCTTTAATTTTATTATTTATTATCTTCTTGTAGTTTTTCCTTCAGAGCTTTCTGAAGAGTTTTTCTGCACTGAAGCAAGACTTCACCTGGACATCTTTGAGCCAGGGGGAGCCTTGATTCTTTAGAGCTTTCTAGCTCAGTGCAAGTTTTTGTACTTCTCTAATCTTTGTAAAATAGAGAAGACATCTTAACCTTCTTCCCCCTCCTGTACAGGGTTATTACTCCCTTCAAAAGTATCTCTTGGTGGCAGGGCACCTGATCAAAAACCTGTGCTTGGTTTTTAGACACCTGATCAAAAGTCTAAAGGGTTTCTGGATCTACCTGAAGCAGATTCTGTTGGTGGCAGGGCACCTGATCAAAAACCTGAGTGGATTCCTACCGTGTGGGTAGAAGAGTGGACGTACCCAAGTTGTTTGGGGAACCACTATAAATTTCCTTGTGTCGTCTGGATTCACTTGTTTAATTCCTGCATTGTGGCTGTGAATAGATATAACTAGGATTGCTAGTTGCTTATTAGGTTTTCCAAGCCTTAACTGTAATTACAGTTAGCTTGAGTTTGTGCACATCACTTGTGTTAGGCTATAGGGTTAAATCTATATCTATAATCTTTCCATTCCGCACTTCACTTCAAGGGAGTTGGGTAGACCATTAAGTTTTGTCTTGTGCAAAATTTGATAACTCTATTCACCCCCCCTCTAGAGTAGTATCTATCCCTTCACTTTCAGAATTGACATTCAGTCAAGGTGAAAGCCCTTGGGACAGGGACCTAGTGAGACTCAAATAAAGCAAACTGCAATTTTTAAGAAAGTACACTCTCCCTCAGTTAATATATTGTGACTTGGAACTAGCATATGAAAGTTCAAGCAGCAGCAGTTAAAACTTGATGCCGGTAGATATATAGAGTTCAGTTACACGGTATAATTTTTGGCACGGTAGCTTAGAGCATGTAAATTACCGCATGGTAGTGAGTTAAAGATAAATTTTCCATCAGCATTTGATATTGAATGACAAAGTGCATTCTTCTGGCTGGGAGTATTTCCGACACCTTGGGGACAGTAGACTTCCAACACATCATCTGAATACAAATATATATGAACTCCTAATATAGGATTTCCCTGAAACAAAAAAAGAGTTTCTCATGCCCAAATGAAGTTGAATAACGAGATCACCATAGATATATCAAAAACTATACTACCATCTCTGCCAATGAACTTCAAAAAATTTGCTACTTTACTATACAATTTTACACAAAATTGCTGTGTTAATTGAAAATTGTGTCAAGAAATTTGATAAACATAAAGCTCCAAAGCAACAAACTTGCTTTCTGGGTGAGCCCTGACCAACCAACCGAGTAATTTTCTGGGCAGCTCTTATATAGCGAGAACATCTTGCCCAACAAGCAAGCACCACTAAAATGAACATAATAAACAAGTATGATATAGTGGAACCAAGGTGGTAAGGTCACCACATTGTAACAATAACTCTATAGATACATGAATTAAGGCTTGCAGTGAAAGGGGCATTACAAAAGAGAAAATCTAGAAGTTTTGATATCTGATTGGAATCCCTGCTTGGTCTCTTGTCAGGGTACCGTTCGCTCCTTTAAGAGCAGGAATCCACGCTCTTGTCATTGCTAGGGATTTCTGTTGTTGTTACCGAATGGTATTTTCTTCCAGATTGTTTGCTCGATCTTGATGGCGACCCAACAATCTTCCTTCTGGATTACCTGCTCGATCTCGACGCCTCCTCGCCTAGCCATGTCGATGTTATATATAGTCATATCAAGTCTCGATGAGGGTGTGTACTTCCGCAACAATACCCTGGCGCGCCTGTTGAAGCCTTGACGTGCATTGACAATGTCTCATAGGGCCTCGACGAAGTCCCTCTGTGTTAACATCATCTGTTAGCGCTTCCTTTGTTAGTTCATGCAGCATCTGATGCAATTAACTTGATCCTTTGTTCATTCCTAAAGTGGTTGTTGTTATTATCTTGATCTGGCGTTGCTTCTGTGAGTATGCCTACACTCCCCGCCGCCCCCTCCAGGGGTAAGGACGTCATAGGAGTGAAGCATTAGCCTGGAATCTTTAGATGTCTTAAGTGTACAGAGTCAGGTCACAAATCTTCTGAGTGTTCGCGATGCCACTTCATCGCCAGCATTGATTTGGAGAGTGGTTCAGAACCTGATAATGGAGTCCCTCAGTGACTCCCAGCAAGACCCGACCCCAGAGCCTGAATTAGAGAGTGAGGGCGAAGTTGAGGGAGAGCAGCCCGATCAGTTAGTGTGTGTTCACCATCATAGTCTCCTAACTCCTAAGGCCCCCGCTGACAACGATTGATTGAGGAGAAATATTTTCCATACCACTACCCGCATACAGGGGCATCTCTGCTCCAACATTATAGATAGTTGTAATACAGAGAACTTTGTTTCTCAACGCATGGTAGATAAGTAGAAGTTGAAGACCCAGTCCTTAGGAAAACCCTACAGTCAGTCATGGGTCACTAATAGTACGAACATTCCTATCACACGCCAGTGTGTCAGAGTTTTCCATAGGTAGTACGTATCAGGATGCGGTCTGGTGTCATGTTACCTCTATTGAGGTTTGTCACATTCTATTGGGAAGACCTTAGAAGTATGAAAAAAAATTATTTATGATGGTGTAAAAAACTCTCAATCCTTCGATCGCAATGGGCGCAAAATTGTTCATCTTCTCCAAAAAAACAGCCTTGTTCCTAAATCCCTAGAGAGATCTGCGCACCCGTCTAGCACTGTCTCTGTTATATCCTTTCCCTCCGCCACTATGCTGCTGACAAGGCCTCAATTTCAGGAGGAGATGAGGGATAGTGAGGTAGTGTATATGTTATGTTGGCTTGACACCACCCCTACTACATTAGCTGTCCCTGGCACCGTGCATCCTCTCATTGAAGAGTATAGTGAGATCATGTCGGAGGAATTGCCCGATCAATTCCCTCCAATGAGATATATCCAGCACTGCATAGATTTTATGCCAGGAGTTAGTTTACCTCATCACCCCCATTATCGCATAAGTCTGAAGGAGCGCGAGGAACTCCATAGGCAGGTTACCGAATTTATATCGAAGGGCCAGGATATGGAGAGTATGTGTCTGTGTGCCGACCATGCATTACCAGTTCCCGAGAAAGATGGGACTTGGCGCATGTGTGACAACTTAGCGATAAATAAAATTACCAGCAAATATCGTTTTTTGATTCCCAATTTGGATGACATGTTGCATATGCTTGGTGGTTTCCAGGTGTTTTCGAAGATCAATTTGAAGAGTGAATACCACCATATTAGAATTTGACCCGGGGATAAATGAAAGACTGCGTTTAAAACTAGGGAAGGATTATACGAGTGGTTGGCGACGCCTTTTGGGCTCTCCAATGCTCTCGGCATATTTATGCGAGTGATGAATCAAGCGCTTAGATCACTCATAGGAGTCTGCGTGGTGGTGTACTTTGACGATATCTTTATTTATAGTATTGATCCTGATCAACACTTGATTCATCTTAGGCAGGTCTTAGGAATCCTACGTGAAAATAAATTATATGTGAATTTGAAGAAGTGTATGTTTATGACGAATAGTTTGACCATCCCAGGATATATAATCTCATCTGAAGGCATTAAGGTTAATAGAGAAAAGGGCAAAGCGGTTGAATCCTGACCTAGCCCTAGGACGATTACTGAGGCTCGAGGATTTCACGGATTAGCATCTTTTTATCGGCGATTTATTCGGGATTTTAGTACCTTGATAGCTCGTGTAACTGACTGTTAGAAGAATCAGTTGTTTATTTGGGTTGAAGAAGCCAAGTGTGCATTTTGTTGGTTAAGAAGAGACTCACGAATGCACATGTATTAGTATTGCCTGATTTTGATAAGATTTTTGATGTTGACTGTGATGCGTCTATTATAAGCATTGGCGCAGTTTTGAGTCAGGAAGGTCGGGCTATAGCATTTTTTGGTGAGAAGCTGAATAAGGCGAAGACTAGATATTTCACCTATGATATAGAGTTTTATGGTATTGTTCTGGCTCTCCGTCATTGGAAACACTACCTGATACAGTATGACTTCGTGCTTAATACCGATCACGGGGCACTAAAACATCTGAACTCCAAGGAGATCAGATGTCATGCCAATTGGGATGCTTACCTACAGGAGTTCACTTTCCATCTGAAATACAAACCCGGTGTCACGAATCGAGTGCCCGATGCACTTAGTCGCCTCTCCCACTTATTAGTTGCGCTTCAGTCGCGCATCACAACCTTAGATTCTCAGTGTGACAATATATCCCACGGACCCTTTGGAGATATTTGGACATCTTGTTGTCACACCAGGACTGATCCCACTACCCAATATATTGTGAGTGACGGGTATTTATTTAAGGGCACGCGTCTTTGCATTTGTGAAGGCCCACTTCGAGAGACCCTGATGAGGGAGCTTGACTCGTCCGGGTTAGAGGAACATGAAAAACAATCCAAATTATTTGATCTTGCTAGCTCCCAGTATTACTAGCCAAAAATGAAACAGGACGTTATTGATCTCATCAGGCACTACACGACATGTCGGTTATATAAGGGGCACGCTCAAAACACTAGATTGTACACCCCCTTACCGATACCTTAGAGACCACAGGATAACCTCGCGATGGACTTCATAGTAAGACTTCCTCAGAGAAAGGTAGATTCTATCTGTGTGGTGGTCGATTGGTTTTCTAAAATGACGCATTTTATCCCGTGTAGGAAAACATCTAGTGTCGTATATGTTTCCGAGATATTTTTTCAAGAGGTAGTGTGTTTACATGGTGTTCCCAAGTCTATTACGTCTGATAAGGATACACGATTTATGAGTTATTTTTGGAAGACGCTCTGGAGCCGACTGGGTACCCAGCTTGAGTTCAGTAACGTGTATCACCCTCAGACCGATGGACAGACGGAAGTCGTTAATCGGAGTTTGGGAAACTTTTTTAGATGTTTAACTGGGGAAAGTCCGACAAAATGGGATGGTGCACTCCCACAAGCTGAATTTGCAGACAATATTTCTAAAAATCACTCCACTAATAAATCTCCTTTCGAGATTGTGTAAAGTTTTTACATCCCTAACCTGCTTGACCGACACTCTCTCTCGTGTCACGAACATATTTCCTTCAATGTGCAAGCCCATATTAATTCTTTGAAAGAAATGCATAAGATCATTACTAATAAATTGCGACTTCTAAAACTTATAAAACCATTGTCGGTCGTCATCGCCGGGAATTATATTTTTAAGAAGTTGATTGGGTATATGGTTATTTCAGGAAGTAAAGATTTACATTAGGGACATATCATAAGCTACAGCAAAGGAAGTTTGGCTCATTTTAGGTTCGGAGGCGCATCGGAGAGAATGCCTATCTGCTTGATCTGCCTGTTGAGTTTGGTACTTCCCCGATTTTCAACGTGGCCGATCTCACGCCATTCTTTGGAGAGCCGCCAGATTCCAGCCCGATGCCACCATCAGCAGCTCCAGACATTCCACGTAATCTAGCGCCAGCTCCAACACCCGCTACAGAGGAGATCGATCAGGTTCTCAACGTTCAAGAGTTTCATACTCGCCATGGGACATATCAATGTTACTTGGTTTCTTGGCAAGAACGAGACCTCACTGGCAGTTCCTGAATTACTACCACTGAGTAACAGAGAAGACGTCAAGATCTTTCCGTCGCCGGTTCTTGTGAATTCTTGTCGGGGTCGAGTTCTGTTAATCCCGGGGGAATTGATGTATCCACATCCATTTGATGCATTCATGCTTATGGTTTTCGTTATTTTTATTTCCTTATTATCGTTATTTTTTAATGTCATTTCCAATAGAGTTCGGCTAGCCGAATTGACTACTCGGTGGGACCCTGAATAAATCGTTCAGAAATTTAAGTAGCTGGGACGTAAAAGGCAAACCAATTTTAAATTTAAACGCATAAGATAACAAATGGAAAATATCACTCTCAGATCAAAATTATCAGGTTATTGGAAACTCCCCTCACAAGACAAGTCAAGATATTCCCATAATAGTCATTTGAGCCCTCGCTTTAAAAAAAACATGAATAGCAAAAAAGAAGGGAGACAGGAAAATTGAGAGAACGAACATATTCGTTCTCTCTTCCTCCCAGTACAAACCCAGGCTCTCAACGTCCCTTTCCTTCCAAGCTGTTGACGCAACTCCTGTTCCAACCAGTCGCAGTCAGCGTACATCAATTAACTAGACATCGTTGACCTCAGAACCTCCATCCGCTGCCCAAAAACCTTCGCCGGCCTGCGCCCAATTTTTTCACCACCTGCCTCCGTCTAACCGGCGACGACGCAGCTGATTTGGACACCATCAACTTCGACACTCTCGCTCGGCGTCCAAAAGAGCCGCTACCCAGTTTGATAGAATCGGCGCCCCTCTTTCGTGTGTCTATTGCCTGGAACGCCAAGACCTACTGAAGCTTTGCTTATTTCTTTGGTCAAATCCCCAAATCCTGCTCGTCTTTGTAATTTTAATCTTATGCACTCTAAATTTAATTAATTGGGCTTGCCTCAAACGTTCGCTTTGCTTGTTACTATTAACTTCATAAATTGTTGTATGCGGATATCGGCTTGAGAATGCAAGATTTCGTCGGATTATCACTGGAAATTTAAGAGTTCTCTCAAATAACGATCAACGAATTTTCAAAAGTCCAACGTCTCTTTAAACTTTTCGCGCACAAAATCTCGGATCTGCTCTCTTGGATCGCTTAGGTTACATCAAGAGCACGTAAAGTTGAGGCCACACTTCAGAAGAGGACATCCGGGCATAGATCTACTGATAGGCCTTCCTCGATCACCACCACCACTGCACCCACCTTTAGGATTTCTGATCCTCCTCCTAATGTCACTACTGGGACCCCATCTCCCGGGGGAAGAAGCCCATGGGATCAAAGCCCAACACTGGAGTATTCTGGTGCTTCAGGTGTACGGAGTCTGGGCACAAATCTTCTGAGTGTTTGTGACGCCACTTCGTTGCAATTACTGATTCTATCGATGCGCATGAACCAGAATATGGAGTCTTCCTTTGTGACTCCAAGCCAGAGCTAGAGCCCGAGTTTGATAGCGTTATCGAGGTCGAAGGAGAGCAACCTGAGCACTTAGTTTGTCTTTCTCTATAGCTTGGTTTCCCCTAGCGTGACCACTAAGCATGAATTACATAAGAATAAAAATTTTTGCACTACTGCGTGCATTTAGGGACACTTTTGTTCCATCGCCATTGATAGTAGTAGCATAGAAAACTTTATTTCTCAACGTATGATTGAGACATTAGGACTCGAGACACATCCCATAGAACAGCCCTACCACTTATCTGGGATTAATAGCCACCTGACTATGCATGTTAATCATCGATGTCTTGTGGAGTTCTCTAACAAAGACGTGTATCAGGATTCCATTTTATGTAATGTTGCCCCCATCAATGTCTGCCATATTTTACTAGGACGATCATGGCAATTTGACCAACATGTCTTGCATGATGGTGTGAGGAACTTCCACTCCTTTGTTCACCATGGGCAAAAGATTTTTCTTCATCCCCAAAAGAATAAACTTGTTCCTAGGCTTCCTAGGAGCACCTCACCAGCCTCTGCTTTGCCTTAGTTAACATTACACCACTTCTATCTAGTGCTACACTTCTGACTCTAGAGAGTCATTCATTTTGGATGTTGTGGAGGCGCCACCTCGCATTGATTTTATATTCAGCGATCACGTGTTTAGTTTGCATCAATATCTCGTGAGTGTAGGCGAGCATTTTGGGTTACGTCAGCGGAACTTTGAATTTTTAGGCTTAGCCTTATTAGGGAAATTGAAACGTTTCATAGAATTTTTACTCCAAATAGGGACACGCAATTTAAGGGATTCCTCTGTTTGATTTTAAATAGTAAATTTGTGAATGATTTTAAAATTGGTAGTGCTAGCTGGATTCTCGCGAATGTTATGATTGATTTGATTAATCTTGATTTAGTAGATGCACAAAGGTGTCTAGCAGGACGGTCTATGACATTGTATAATTTAATGATTCCACAGGTTGGACTTGCTTGCTTCAGTTTTGTTTCTAACATCGTTCTTTCGTTCCACCCTCTTCCCCACCTTATGATGTTCACTTATTTGTTGCTTTGATTTTTACTGGTCATTTATATATTTTGCATGATATTATTACTCACGGCTTGCGAGCAACTTCGAAAAACTATAACTTCATGGAGATTTTATCACCGGGAGTTGTCTTTTTCTAATGGAGATTGGCCTCCTGGGTCTTTCGGGAAAGAGGGTGTACCGTCAATTCATATGCAGCAACGACGGGACCTTTCTTTGTTCCACTTACTACGACAACGGGAGTTGCAAAGTACTTTCTCAGCTTGACGCTTGGACGTTTCAATGACGAATTTTATCATATTCTCGACGGGGTCGAACGCTCTCAACCCCAGGGGAATTGATGCAACTCGAAGTTGCTTCGTTACTTTATTTTTTTATCTGTCGTAATTGTGTAGCCCACGTCTTTATTGCGCTTGCGCATGTTTCTATTTTTCGTGCTCATTGTTAGTATTTTGTTTTGTCGCACACGTTCGTCCTGCTTAATTGCGTGACCGACCAATAAGATCTTGAATGAAAAGGTCTGTCAAATTAACAGTAGTGCCAATTTAGGCAAGCAAGTGAATTGTCATAACAATTAAACTACTATTATATTCATAAAAATAAATAATTCTGAAGTTATATTTGTAATTGCATATAATTTCAGAATTCTAAATTTGGGGAGTAACCTCAAATTGACTCATTAAGGGCATTTGGGAGTTAGCCTAAAGTTTATCAGTCTCCATTAAGCGTCTATTAAATTCCCTAGCCTATTCTCATTCGACCCTCTTTTTTAAAAAACCACTGGCCCACCCCCTCTTTGAAATTATTGTCCACAATTAATGCTCTGTTATAAAACAATCAGCCCTTACCTTGACCCTACAGTTGAGGAAAAAAGAGAAGAATGGGGTCAATCCTCTGATCTTTTTGTAACCCCCAGCCGACGCCCTCCTGCTACCACCTCTGAACGCTGGACGCCACCTACCCCTCACAAGCCAGTGCCATCGCCATCAGAGTCCTTCAAAGGCTCTGTTCTCGGTCGTCTGTAGCCTGGGGTTAGAATTCCCCCGCCATTCCTTCCTGCCCAGTCCGTTGACATCGCTCCTCCTGGGCGCTACCTGCTCGCTCGACTTCGAAGGAGCTTCCTGAGGGCTCTACTATCTCTGGCGAACCTTACTCCAGCAGCCCCCGTCATTATCGAGCCTCCAATAGCAGTGACGGTTGACCTTGAGTTCCCATCATTACAGTATTATCAAACAGAGTCTCCTCCGGTCTATTCCCTCTCCTCTGAGGTCGTCTTCGTTGCCGCTGAAGGTATACTCCTTTTTTCCCGCTCGTGGATTGCTAGTATAATAATATGCTTAGTTGTATTCAATCATAAAATTCAGAGCTTGCTTGCCTAGGACGACATTAATCATGTTTGTTGTTAATTTCTAAACTGTAGTTTTTTTTCTCTCTCTTGAAGCACATGTGGAAGGAATTTTTTTCAAAAGCGAATTCCGTACAAACGTAAGTCCACTTACGCACAAGTACGAACACTAGAAAGGTTATTGATTGAAAATGCTCGAAAAAATCCACCAGTGCCACTTAGTTTAAAATTGATTTCCAAGATTTATCGTTTAAACTCAATTCCCGAATTCGGGAATACATCATCTTTTCTCTCGTAGCTTCATCAGCGCCAGTTCTTCTCTTTGGTGCTCTCGACTCTCCCGGTTGGCTCCTTTCTCTAATATATGCGTCCTCACTGGTTGTTCTCTCTCGGACACTCGACTCTATCCGTTGGTGCTCTCACTCTCTCAGTTAGTGCATTCTTCTCACTGCCTCTGTAACAACCCCTAACACTAACAATAATAATTATTATTATTATTATAATTATTATAAACAAAGACTTAAAACAAAACGTAAACCTCCCCCCCCCCCATCTTTAAAACAAAACCCGTGCCAGCGGTATTTCCCGCATCCCGCGGAAAAGCTCCCGATCCCGCTGCGTAGGCAACGCCTCCGTCTCCCGAGCGCCCGGCAGCCCTCTCCTCCGCCTCCAGTGGTCGGCAACACCCCCCCTCCAGGCCCGGCTCCTCATCCTCTTGTTTCCCCGTCGTCTCCGGCGCTCCCCTTGGCCGGCAACTCCCGCACAACTCCTCTCTTGGTCGGCTGCATCCAAGGGAGGGGCCGACAATTTTTCTCCTTTCCTCTTCTCCTCCTCCGGCCAGTGAGAGCAAAGGCAGAGTTCTTCTCCGGCAACCCTAGCTCCTCCTCGTTCCAGCCGGTGGATTTCGTGAGGGACTCCTAAGGGTTTCGCTCGAAACCCCTCTTCGTGGATTTCTGACCAAAGATCTGGACTCCTTCGGTAAGGAATCCCGCCTAACTCTCGTTTTCAGTTTTTTTGCGCTATTTTTCGCTCACCGATCTAGGGTTTTTGGACGATCCAACTTATGTCCATTGTATAACCCGCTAATCCCGGATTTGTGTGTTTTCCAGTGCTAGTCCTCGGATTTAGGTGGTGAAATCGCTTCAAACCCTCTCTGAATTAGAGATTTTTGCTTCCAAATGCCGCCAAAATCCCTGATCCCTCGCGATAGCCTCTTCTCCCCTCACTTTCGAGGGAGGTAAATTCCTAAACC
Organism: Platanthera zijinensis; assembly: GCA_039513925.1. Classification (NCBI taxonomy): domain Eukaryota; kingdom Viridiplantae; phylum Streptophyta; class Magnoliopsida; order Asparagales; family Orchidaceae; genus Platanthera; species Platanthera zijinensis. The sequence goes on along the minus strand of CM077082.1, from coordinate 60,927,807 downwards.
CCTCTCCTTTTGTGTGGAGCGATTATTAAACGCATGTGCTGGCATAAGAAACTTGTTGATTCAATTTGGAATGCATTTTTTATCTCGAACAGGTATAGCTAGAGCTTTTAACCTCGCTTGCGCCACTTAGTTGTCACTAGCATTTTCGATGTCACCTTAAGCCAAGTAGAGACACCACTCTCGCTTGCAAACATGAGATCTAATTTACTTCACTTTTTGATATGAAGTAGCCCCTTATAGACTAGAAACGTCTAATTAATATCTTGTTCTAATTATTTTTGAATCCCTGAAATTATTGAATACCTTAGGCAAACATTGAGAGGAGAGTGTTGGTTTTGTGCGACGTGTCGAATCGAGCTCCCGACTAACTGGTAACAAAAATCATTAGTCGATCATTGCAAGCACCGTTGTTGATAAGCCTTGCATCAATTCATACACTAGAATCATGTACACAAAATGACAACACCTTCACCCTTTCAATGTATTCAGCTTAGGGTATTGCAGCTAGGCTAAACTCCGGAGTAGGCCATTAAATTAAAAGCATCTTGTTTGACATGGATACTTGTCTGGTAGTAGGTTGCTACGTGTAAACTGGTTCACTGAGCTCTTGTTTCCTCTCTTACTTTTGTGCAAATTATTAACTATAATCTTTATGTGTTTACATGTTCTGGAGCATTTTCCTTCTGTTTGGATTTGTCTTAGGTTTCGTGACTGCACCGCCCGGTTCCTTAGTTTTTCTTCTTCCAGCTACAGCTTTGCTTGGAGGTTTCATTTTGTTTAATGTATCAGCAGGTTCTATGTATTTTATTTCAGTTACTGTTAGATTTTTCTATTCATGTATTAGTTATCGTCAGACATTTTCTCTTGTACCGTGGACAACTGTTTAGGGCAAAGCATTGTACTAGTTCATTTCACTTGTGCATTTTCTACCTTTGTGACTAGTTGCATTCATTAGTTTCAGTACTGCTTGTGACAGTTTTTATAAAAGAAATGCATGCACAACAACTTTTTAACTATTTATGTATGGCTTCCGCACTAATTTAAAATCTTTTAAAACCCTTTCAAAAATAGATGATTTAAAAACTAGTTATAGAATTTCTGGTTCCGCCTTAGCAGGCATGGTTCTTCTCTACATGCCTGTGGCATCACGACCCGCCCGAAGCGCAATCTGATCTTGTTGAGACGGGTCGTGACAGTTGGTATCAGAGGGAGGTTAGGTGAGGTTAGTGAGGTTAGTGAGATTAGTGAGGTTAGCCCCCCCGCCCCAAAGAAGTATTTTGAAAATATTACATACTTTTGAACACTACTATGTAAAAATATCTATACATGTATCATTACTTCACTCACTCTATCATTGTCTGTTATTCGAGGCTGAAACACGCACACACTCACTCATAAGCATGAGTAGTATGCGTGCAAATGTTAAGGGAGTATGGGAAAACTTAGCATTTATATGCATATGAAATCCCACTAGGATACACACTGCTTGCAAATATTAAATTGTATGGGCGGTTTAATGTTTTCAAGTGTGTGGCATTAGAATCATAATGCGCATGACATGTTAAGTGATATGGGCGTTTAACATGACATGTGTATCCATTCATTGGCATTTTTAGGAATGCATTGTAGGCATAATTACATTGCATGCATATCATAACACACTGCACAAGTGTTAAGTTAAGAGCAACAAATGACGATTGTACACACATGGATTTCACAAATCATAATTTTATCGCACGCAATTCCATCGTCGCATTTGCATTTGCATGGCTATCACCTAGAGTTGTCCACTGAAAATGTTGTAACTATTACATGATTTATGTATCTAACAATGTTAGAATGCTAGAACCTGTAGTCTCGATTCGTTATGCCTAGTCTAACTGTTTCTCTTACTCAATTCTTTTATGTCTCTTTTAGATGGCTCCTAAGCGATCGCAGCGAAAGAAAGCTACCCCTGCTGCGAGGGAGGCCCCTAGAGATGAAACTGCCCAGCTTTTGAGACAGCTTCTGGAGCGTGTCACCCGTCTGAAGGGGGAACGCCAAACTCCTGATCCAGCCTCTGGTTCCGGCAGCGCAGGGGCGACTGGAGTAGCTATTACCACCACCCCTCCTGCACCTGGATCTGGAACCGGCTTGTCTGCTGGCACCCTCGAGGCCCCGCTCGTGCCAAGTCAGACTACCCCTGTAGCGATGGCAGACACTCTGGCTTTCAAGAGACTAAATCCGTCTACTTACAACGGCGACCGTGATTACTTCGTGATCACTGAATGGGTCTCCCAGATGGAGAAACATTTTGAGTATCCTGCAGTTCCCGAGGCCCAAAAGGTTCTCCTTGCGGCCTATCAGCTAACCGAAGATGCTTACACTTGGTGGCTTCAGCGCCGCAGCCTCTCCGATTCTGCCACCTTGACTTGGGGACAGTTCAAGGATGCTCTTATGGAGAACTTCCTCTCTTCGGTGGAGCGGGACAAGTTAGCTGAGAAGTTCCCGTCCCTTCAGCAGTTTGGCAGGACAGTGACCGAGTATGCGAGGGTTCTCCCACCTATCCCTCCTTGCTGCGGAGTTTGTGCTAGATGAAGCCAAAAGGATCAGCCGTTTCGTGAAGGGACTCCGTCATGACTTCCAGCAGCATGTGGTAGCCCATGGCACCACCACCTACGCGGAGACCGTGGGAGCCGCCTTGAAGGCGGAAGCAATTGAGCTGGATCGATCTGCCAAGAAAGTCCAGCACGGCACCAGCAATGTTGCAGCATCCGACCTCAAGCGCAAGAGTGCTCCATCTCAGGAGCAAGGTCCCGGGCCCAAGGAGGTGTACGCCTTCTGTCACGAGATGGGCCATGTTGCCCAAGTATGTCGTTCTCTCCTGAAGAAGCAAAAGAAGGACATCCATGCTCCGCCACCTTGGATGACGCTTGCCTCCACTTCCACCGTCTGTGTGTACTGCAAGAAGTCGGGCCACCAGCTGAAGGACTGTCGTTGTAGGCAGAAGGCCTGTTTCAAGTGCGGGCAGGTTGGACACCTCAAGCTAGACAGCCCTATGAGGGAAAGCTCGATTCCCGCTCAGCCACTGCAGGTTGTCCCCGGAGCTCAGGACAGAGGAAAGGTCGTGCTGAACGTTACCACTCAGGGTGAGGCGCTCGCATCTACCTCCGTCATCTCCGGTATGTTTTAAGTAAAGTTTTAAATTTCTCGCATCCTTTAATTACCTTCCCTTAGTATGGATAATCTTGAAATGTATTTATGATGTTTCATTCTAGGGATTTTAGGGTCAAGAATAAGTGGATGCAAATTCTTTTCGATTCCGGGGCATCTCACACTTTATAGCGCGTCATATCGTGAATCTTCATAATTGGCCTACTTCGACACTTGAGGTCCCTTTCGAGGTTTTTGTACCCGGTCATCTGCATCTCTCAACCAGCAGATTCTCAACTACCCGATCCTGCTTGGAGAATTGCAAGTTTTCGCCGATCTCATAGTTCTGGAAATGTCAGAATTTGACGTAATCTTGGGAATGAATTGGTTGGTCGCGTATCGAGCTAAGCTAGACTGTGTGGCAAAGAGGGTCAATCTCAGCATTGGCGGCAAGGACTACAGTGTTCATGTTCAGACCCACAGCCACCTGAAGGTAATTCGTGTTGTGCGCGCCGCTCGCCTTCTTAGTCAGGGTTGTTCTGCTTGTTTCGTGTATGTTTCATATTCGGATGCTGTCATACCGCAACTTGAGTCTATCCCGATTGCCTCTGAGTTTCCCGACATGTTTCCCACCGAGTTGCCTGGAATGCCTCCCGATCGTGATGTAGAGTTCTCTATTGATGTGGAGCCTGGAACGCGCCCCATATCTAAAGCTTCATATTGTATGGCACCGCGCGAGTTGGAAGAGCTTAGATTGCAGTTGGATGAGATGCTTAAGCGTGGATACATTCGTCCCAGCTCGTCTCCTTGGGAAGCCCCCGTTCTCTTCGTAAAGAAGAAGGATGGTTCCCTGAGGCTTTGTATCGACTATCGGGAGCTGAATAAGGTTACCATCAAGAATAAGTACCCCCTCCCACGCGTAGATGACCTCTTTGATCAGCTCAAAGGCAGTTCTGTGTTTTCCAAGATAGATCTCAGAACGGGTTATCATCAACTAAAGATCAAGGAATCTGACATCCCCAAGAAAGCCTTCCGGACTCGGTATGGACATTTTGAATTCTTGGTGATGTCTTTTGGGTTGGCTAACGCCCCATCTGGTTTCATGGATATGATGAATCGTGCATTCTGTGAGTTCCTAGACAAGTTCGTCATCGTCTTCATAGATGATATTTTGGTCTACTCCAAAACTCGTGAAGATCATGCAGTTCACCTTAGACTCGTCCTCTCCACCCTACGCCAGCATCAACTCTATGCCAAGCTGGCAAAATGCGAGTTCTGGCTAGATCGTGTTGCCTTCTTGGGGCATCTCATTTCAGGGGATGGACTATCCGTTGACCCCTCCAAAGTCTCCACAGTGATGGACTGGAAGCGACCTTCTACTCTTACCGAGATCCGCAGTTTCCTTGGGTTGGTTGGTTATTACCGACGCTTCGTCAAGGGTTTCTCCTCCCTTGTCGCTCCTCTGACAAGGCTAACTCAAAAGCATGCGAAGTTTGAGTGGACAGATCAGTGTGAGCAGGCCTTTTCTGAGTTGAAGCAGCGACAATGTTCCGTGCCAGTGCTAGCTCTTCCGTCAGATGGGTTGGACTTTTCAGTCTACACTGATGCTTCTGGAGTTGGTTTGGGTTGCGTTCTAATGCAGGATGACCGTATTATTGCTTATGGGTCGAGGAAGTTGAAAATTCATGAGCGCAACCATCCCACCCATGACCTGGAATTCGCCGCAGTGGTGTTTGCCTTGAAGCTGTGGCGACATTATCTTTATGGTGTGAGGTGCCACTTTTACACCGACCATCAGAGCTTGAAGTACATTTTTGTTCAAAAAGACCTCAATCTTCGTCAGAGACGTTGGCTCGGGTTTGTTTCAGACTATGACTAACAACTCACGTATGTTCTTGGTAAGGCCAATTCAGTGGCAGATGCGTTGAGTCGGCAGGCTTCTGTTGCCGCTTGTGCACCCATGTCAGCTATTCTTGCAGCCCTGATTGATGACCTCGACCGGATGGACATATCCATCGCACCCGGGGGTCGTGAGGGGGTTTTCGGTCCGTTATAGGTAGAGCAGGTGAAGGATTTACAGCCATCTAATCTCGCACTTCAGCGCATTCGCCGGCAAGTTGAACTTGGGACTCTTCCGGATTTCTCCATCTCTAACGATGTTCTTCGTTTCCGAGGTCGACTCTGCATTCCTAATGTCCCTGAGTTACTTGATAGTATCTGCAGAGAAGCGCATGAGTCCCGCTCATCTAGACATCCGGGAAACAACAAGATGTATCATGACTTGAAGCAGATCGTTTGGTGGCCTGGTATGAAAAATTACATCGCTCGTTTCATCTCTCGATGCCTTACATGCAAGAAGGTGAAAGCTCAGCGTCAGCGTCCTGGTGGTCTTTTGCAGCCTTTGCCTATCCCAGAATGGAAGTAGGAAGATGTTTCTATGGATTTCATCACTGGATTGCCTCGCACTCCGAGAGGGCATGATGCGATTTGTGTTATTGTGGACAGGTTAACTAAAGTGGCTCATTTTATTCCGTATAAGGAGGGTCATTCCACCGAGAAGATGGCCCGGATCTATGTTGCAGAGATTGTTCGACTCCATGGGATTCCTCTGTGGATTATTTCTGATCGTGACTCGAGATTTGTATCGCACTTCTGGAAGGGATTTCAGCAAACTTTGGGCACTGATCTCAACCTGAGTACCGCGTATCATCCGACGACCGATGGCCAGACCGAGAGAGTTAATCAGATTCTTGAAGATATGCTACGGTGTTATATTTTGGACTACAAGGGAGCTTGGGATGAACATCTACCCTTGGTTGAATTCGCCTACAACAACAGCTATCAAGAGAGCCTCAAGATGGCTCCCTTCGAAGCACTGTACGGGCGTCGTTGTAGGACCCCGCTCTACTGGTCGGAAGTCGGTGAAAAGGTGATTTTGGGCCCTGAGCTACTTCAGGAAATGGAAGAAGCCACCAAGAAGACTCGTCTTCAGCTCAGTCGTGTCATTGAGAGGCAGAGAAAGTATGCAAATCAGCGTCGTCGTCCGTTAGAATTTGTCGTAGGTGATCAAGTATTCCTGAAGGTTTCTCCTACTCCTGAGGTGAAACGGTTCGGTCGTCATCATAAACTCAGCGTGAGGTTCGTACGACTGTACGCCATCTATGAGCGTATTGGGGGATCTTTCTATCGTGTGGAGCTACCTACTTCTTGGTCGGTGTCCATGACGTCTTTCATGTTAGTCAGCTTCGGATATATATCCACGATCCTAATCGTATTCTTGAAGAAGTTCCAGTGATTCCTGAAGCCAATCTGTTTTATCCGATCGAGCCTTCGAAGATCGTCGAATATCAAGAACGCAAGCTTCGAAAGAGAACCATTCTGATGGTGAAGGTGCTTTGGGTGCATGACAAGTGTGAGGAGTACACTTGGGAACTCGAATCTGACATGCGCAGCAAGTACCCGCAACTCTCCTCTTGATTTTTTGATACGTCTCTAAGTTTGGCTTCCTTGTTATTTCAATATCTTTCATGGTTAACTTTCATACGTTAATCTGTAAACTTCTGTTTGAAGTGTATGTCGTCTGAAACTTCGTTGTTTTAGTTCCATTCAGAGAATTTTCATTCAGGTTTCGGGACGAAACTTCCTAAGTAGGAGAGAATGTAACAACCCCTAACACTAAAAACTATAATAACAATAATTATTATTATTATAAAAATTATAAACAAAGACTTAAAACAAAATTTAAACCTACCCCCCCCCCTTCTTTAAAACAAAACCCGTGCCAGCGGTATTTGCCGCAAACCGCATCTCGCATCCCGCAGAAAAGCTCCTGATGTCGCTTCGTCGACCCCGCCTCCGTCTCCCGAGCACCCGGCAGCCCTCTCCTCCGCCTCCAGTGGCCGGCAACACCCCCCTCCAGGCCCGGCTCCTCATCCTCTTGTTTCTCCGTTGTCTCCGGCGCTCCCCTTGGCCGGCAACTCCCGCACAACTCCTCCTCTCTTGGCCGGCTGCATCCAAGGGAGGGGCCGACAATTTTTCTCCTTTCCTCTTCTCCTCCTCCGGCCAGTGAGAGCAAAGGCAGAGTTCTTCTCCGGCAACCCTAGCTCCTCCTCGTTCCGGCCGGTGGATTTCGTGAGAGACTCCTAGGGTTTCGCTCGAAACCCCTCTTCGTGGATTTCTGAGCCCAGATCTGGACTCCTTGGGTAAGGAACCCCGCCTAACTCTCGTTTTCAGTTTTTTTACGCTATTTTTCGCTCTCCGATCTAGGGTTTTTGGACGATCCAACCTATGTCCATTGTATAACCCGCTAATCCCGGATTTGTGTGTTTTTCAGTGCTTGTCCTCGGATTTAGGTGGTGGAATCGCTCCAAACCCTCTCCGAATTAGGGATTTTTGCTTCCAAACGCCGCCAAAATCCCTGATCCCTCGCAGTAGCCTCTTCTCCCCTCACTTTCGAGGGAGGTAAATTCCTAAACCTCTTTTCTTTTGTGTGGACGATTATTAAACGCATGTACTGGCATAAGAAACTTGTTAATTCAATTTAGAATGCATTTTTGATCTCGAACGAATATAGCTAGAGCTTTTAACCTCGCTTGCGCGACTTAGCTGTCACTAGCATTTACGAAGTCACCTTAAGACAAGTAGAGACACCACTCTCGCTTGCAAACATGAGATCTAATTTACTTCACTTTTTGATATGAAGTAGCCCCTTATAGACTGGAAACGTCTAATTAATATCTTGTTCTAATTATTTTTGAATCCCTGAGATTGTTGAATACCTTAAGCAAACATTGAGAGGAGAGTGTTGGTTTTGTGTGACGTGTCGAATCAAGCTCCCGACTAACTGGTAACAGAAACCATTAGTCGATCATTGCAAGCATCATTGTTGATAAGTCTTGCATCAATTCATACACTAGAATCATGTACACCAAATGACAACACCTTCACCCTTTCAATGTATTCCGCTTAGGGTATTGCAGCTAGGCTAAACTCCGGAGTATGCCATTAAATTAAAAGTATCTTGTTTGACATGGATACTTGTCTGGTAGTAGGTTGCTATGTGTAAACTGGTTCACTGAGCTCTTGTTTTCTCTGCTTACTTTTGTGCAAATTATTAACTAGAATCTTTATGTGTTTACATGTTCTGAGACATTTTCCTTCTTTTTGGATTTGCCTTAGGTTTCGTGACTGCGCCGTCCGGTTCCTGAGTTTTTCTTCTTCCAGCTACAGCTTTGTTTTGAGGTTTCATTTTGTTTAATGTATCAGCAGCTTCTATGTATTTTATTTCAGGTACTGTTGGATTTTTCTATTCATGTATTAGTTATCGTCAGACATTTTCTCTTGTACCGTGGACAACTATTTAGGGCAAAGCATTGTACTTGTTCATTTCACTTATGCATTTTCTATCTTTGTGACTAGTTGCATTCATTAGTTCCAGTACTGCTTGTGACAGTTTTTATAAAAGAAATGCTTGCACAAAAACTTTTTAACTATTTATGTATGTCTTCCGCACCAATTTAAAATCTTTTAAAACCCTTTCAAAAATAGCAGATTTAAAAACTAGTTGTAGAATTTCTGGTTCCGCCTTAGCAGGCATGGTTCTTCTCTGCATGACTGTGGCATCACGACCCGCCCGAAGTGCACTCTGATCTTGTTGAGACGGGTCGTGACACTCTCCCTCTCAATCTCTCGCTTTGCATTCTTCTCCTTGCATATCTCTCTCATTCTCTTGCTTTGCATTCTTCTATTTATCATTCTTTGCTAGGTGCCTTACTGGTAGTTGTAGCATGGTGGTTGTGGTCTATTGGTTGCTTTGATGCTTTGATGCTCTACTATCTTTCTGGTGGCTGTAGCATGGTGGTGGCGGTTTGCTGGTTGAATGTTACCTTAGTGCCTTGTTGGTGGTTGAAGTATAATGGTCGTGGTTTGTCTTACTGCCCTGCAACCTTGCTGCAATGCAGCCCTGCTACCCTGCTGCCCTGCTGCCCTGTTGCCCTGCCTCCCTGCCTCCCTGTTGTATTCCTGCCATGCTGCCTTGCTGCCCTACTGTCCTACTGGTGGTTGTATCTTTATGGCAATGAATTTTTGGTTGTCTTGCTTGTTGCCCTGTTGCCTTGCTGTATTGTTGCCCTGTTTCCTTACTGTTGGTTGTAGCTCTGTAGTAGTGGATTGTTGGTTGCCTTGCTTGGTGTTTGTGTTTGCTATTTTATGGTTGCCTTGCTGGTTTGTGCCTAATTACTACTTGCGAGGATATATTTACCCGTCTTTTGATGCATTATTTTATCTGTTTTGTTGGACAACAAATGATTTGAAATACCCCTAATTTTTAGTTATTTATCAAACTTCATTTTGCAATCGATGATGTATGTCCATAGAGAATGATGAGTATATGTACATCCAACTTCATTATTTTCTAGTTGTCTTGCTGTTTTTGTGTCTTTTGATAAATAAAATGTTGAATACCTGAATGTCTTGTTCCGTTTAAGAAATTAAATGATAAATAAAATATTGGATACTTGAATATCTTGGGTTCTTTGCTTTGAATGATAATGCTAACTTTGAATACCACTGATGATGCAAAATATCATTGGATAAATAAAAAGTTGTATGAAAAATTAGAAAGATGGTTAAAGATCTAACGATCTAATAAAGTTAATGAGGCTTTCTGATGTTGATTTTCTCAGCTAATTAAATAATTTTGGTTATTCCTTCTCATGATGCAAAATCTCTATTTCATTTCAAACTAATATTGTTTTCATTTCATACACCCTAGAATGGCTTCTTTTGATAGATCTAGTGAGGTTACCGTATCGATGGTACCAACTAGTAGACATCCAGTTAGGCATTTGGTAAGAAGTTGGTTGTAAACGACACCAACTGAATCAAATGCAACCATTGTAAGAAGACGGTGAATGGTGGAATTACTCATTTCAAGCATCACTTGGCTGAGTGGAAGAGTAAAGTTAAGTAATGCCCTCAAGTTCCCACTGATGTTAAGGCGAAGGCTGAGTCGGCCCTAAATTCAAACTTGAAGAGTAAGAGAGCTAAGAGTGCAAAGTTACAAACAAGCTTGAATGAGGTGGAAGTTGGAGGCTATGTTGCACCGACACTGACACACGACACGCGACTCGTCAATTCTCAAAAATATCATATTCCGGCACGCTGAGACACATATATTAAATATTTATTTTTTATAATTACGTAAATCCCAAAACATTTAACAAAAACTAAAAAATGAACAATTAACAAATATTCAAATAAATTAAATCATGTTTAAATATTACTTATCGAACATTTAAATGCAAAACTTAACAAAAGATCAAAAAATGATAGAACATTAACACATTACCATTATATATCATCAGTAAAAATAATAGATTCTCAAGCAAACTTTTTCCCCCATTTTCAATCTTTTTCCTAGAAAAAAATATTCACTCTACTAGTAGATAATGCTAGAAGGGGGTAAACACTTTTTAAGAGCAAGACTCGTTATTCTAGGATTCACTACTTTTTCTGATTTTTCCACCTCAAATAGATCACTCTTTCAGACTTTCACACTTTCCAATTTTTTTTCACAAATCATTAACAAATATGCTCTCACTCTTGTATATGAAGTTATAAATTATTTTTCATAAAAATTGCACTTCCAAGAAAAATTGTCTCCCACCTCACCATGAGTAGCTAGCTTAGGGACATGCGTGTCCGATTGAGCGGGACACGCGAGTCCCGCGTGAGCTAGCGTGTCGGACTTCCGACACGAGTGTCGGAGAGTAAAACGAGTGTCGAAGAGTCCGACACCGACACGCTGGGCATTTTGAAGTGTCGGTGCTTCATAGGTTGGAGGAGTATATGATGATGAAGTAGAGGAGTCTGTTATGCGTAGCAGTTTGCATTCGAGCACATGTTCCAAGTGACCAATGGATCAATTTGTACATGCAGTTGCGGAGTTATGCAAGGGAAAAGATTCCCAACAGAGTACAATAGAGAGTAAGTACAAAAGAAAGCCAAGGATAATGTTGTCGCGTATATAGGTAGATAGGCATATGAAAATAGGATCCCATTTAATGTCATGTGCAAGTCCTCTTTCTAGTAGATGGCACATGTTATTGGGTTATGCGGACCTGGAATGAAGATCCATACATTTTATGAATTGAGAGAAAATTTTGTGAACGGAATTAGAGAGGACGAAGGTGATGTTTGGCAGTTAAGAGCTTAGATTCGAGAAGGTACAAGAGTTGATGGTTAATGTTGATCCTAACAAGGATGAAAATGAAGATGGCGATGATGAAGTCTTTTCTGTAGAGGGGTTAACGTGGGCACAACATGTAGATATAGTCGATACTGATCATAATGCGAGGAGGCCTCCTAGACTAACTAAAAGCAAAAATGTGGCAATTAGTTATCAAACAAAGGGAAAGAGAAAAATATCTGACATGGACGAGGCAGATCTAGAGGGTTCATCAGATGATGGTCATACTCTATCTACGTTGTCGACTATAAACGATGAATATAAAAGAATAAGGTATGTTTGAAATTTAATTTTTAAAATTTTGATGTAATGGAAACTATACATAGTTACAAAATTCTTAAAATTACTAGTTTTACAAATTCTATGATTAAAGTATTGTATGTTAAATGTTTCATATAGTTTTCAATATTTAGAAGTTCAATAGATTGTAAAATAATTAGTATTGTAACATATATAAAATAAAAAAAAATGGAGAAAGAGGGGAAATTGAAAATAGAAGTGATTAATTCATTCATCCACATAGGGGCTTTAAATAGGAAATTACATGGACACACAAACTCACATATACTATGTGAGACTAAACTAAAACACTCTTAAATGACTCAATTAATATGAAATATTCATAACTCCAACACTCTCCCTCAAGTTGAATGGGAGACCCTTCAGCTTGGACACATCAAATAACAGCAATAGAGGTAGGTGATGCGGAACAAACATCAGACGAAACCCCGAGGGAAATTCCAAATCGGGAAATCAAGTCGGAGGCATAACCGTGCACAAAGCTGACCCACACACTATGCAGGACCCACTCATGGCGTGGACTCGCTGGAAACCAATCAACCAACATTACCCACACACAAAACATGTGAAAGAGAACGAAAGATGTGGAGCAAATCATCAACCGGGCAACCGGAGATAATCCGTCGGGAATAATCCATCGGAGATAATCCGCACAAAGGGCGGTCCCAAACGACTAAGTCCCGCATGGCACGTTCTCACGCGACACAACCTGCTAAGATTAGAACATTAACATAAATTGTGTCCCAACGCACGACCAATCGAAAGAAATATAGGGAGATGCATAACAACAGATGACATAAGATTAGAGGCCGTGTGGAACAAAGGCGAAAAAGTCGGGAAAGATCATTCGAGTAGCCTTCATCCCAACACTTCCCCACACGTGAAAAACACGTGCATATAGGCATGAAACACTCAAACATGAACAACCAAGCAAAAAAACACAGAAAACTACTAAATAAGCAAGAAACTCCATCAGGGACGAGAGAGGAACGCCTCAGAAGAGGTAGCAGCAGCTGGTAGCATCAGAGACAGGAAGACAGTGGCCGAAAGCGGCTGAACAGAGAGTAGCGTAATGACCAAGGCTAGAACACAAAAAAAGGGATGAGAGAACTCAGCGGACAGAGGGGGCCGGCGAGATGTGGAGCAATCATCAATGGTTCTGTCGTGAAAGAAGCAATATGGAAGGGAAGCCGTCCTCGTAGTAGCAACACAAAGAAGAAGGTGGACATGAGCAGCAACGGGCTGAGACGTTATGATCTGGAGAAGCCAAGGCCGGGATAAGAACTTGGCGGGATCACCTGAAAGCAGCTGAACGCATGGAGCCAGATCTAGCTCCGTCGAAGACATGGTCGACTAGAATTGGACGAGATCAGAAGAAGCAGAATCGACGACAAGATCGCGCGGAAGAACAATGGGAGAAGCCCTAGCTGCTGTCGACGAGAGAGGAGGGAAGATCGGTTGTTTTCGTGGATGCCTGAAGATGTTGACGAGGAAGGATACCGCTCCCTCCGTCCAGGGGAAAAAAATCGCTCGCTTTGGAGACAGGATCGAGCAATAGAGAAGTCGCGCGAGCACGATGGGACGGAATTAATGGCGGGAAGAATTTATGCTCCCTCTATTGCGATCCCGTGTCGACGGGAGCGGAAGCAGAGCTACGCAGCAGAATACCTAGCCACGCAGTCGGCAATGGATGGAAACGAGAGCCTCTGATACCATGTTGGAAGAGGGGAAATTGAAAATAGAAGTGATTAATTCATTCATCCACATAGGAACTTATTACATGGACACAAACTCACATACACGATGTGAGACTAAACTAAAACATTCTTAAATGACTCAATTAATATGAAATACTCATAACTCCAACAAAAAAATAACATATAATTATATATATAATTATTTAAATATTAAAATCGATATATGAAATATTTCCGATATCTATATATATATACGAGTGATAGACACGGGGCTCCGACCCTACGGCCCAGCGTGACAGTACCTGAGCTGCGGCGGCGGCCTTCGCCCGGCTACGTAGGTAATTTTTAAATTTGTCTTAATTATTAATTTATTTGTTAATATTATTTATTATAAATATACTGGTTAATATTATTTTTTAATTACCATGTATGATTTTTTTAAGTATAATTTTTTATAAATATATATTTTTTTGTATTTATAAATTTAGTTTTGATTCCATCCAAAACGGAACAGAACATACGCACATATACTTGCTACTATTTTTAAAACTTTGATTAACACTCGTTAACGCACGTTAATTGTCAGGTCCTAAAGAATGTTAATATTCCCCACCCAATATGGCCTAAGCAATACCACTGATTTCACTTGCATGGCTTCGCTTTTTTGTCCCAAGTCGTTTGTTTATGAGTATTCACTTGGGTATAAATAATTTCACATCATAAGGTAGGATCCCTATGAAATTCGTAGGTATAAATATATATATATATATATCAGTTTTAATATATATATATATATATATAACTGATATATATACGTGGTGATGAGAAATACAGAAAATATGTCTCGTACGTGCATTTTTCGAAAAGTGTTCAACATGAAAGTTATAGATGTCGTCAAGATCTACAACTTTCATGTTGAACACTTTTCGTAAAAATGCAAGGAACCGGGTGTATTTTCAAAAGGCGCAGAACCGGGCGGAACTATTGCGATTCGCAATAGTTCCGCCCGGTTCCGCGTCTTTTGAAAATACACCCGGTTCCTTGCATTTTTACGAAAAGTGTTCAACATGAAAGTTGTAGATCTCGACGACATCTATAACTTTCATGTTGAACACTTTTCGAAAAATGCACGGAACCTGCTGTATTTTCAGAAGGCGTGTGCGCTGTGTATATAAGTTGTATACACAGCCTGTGTTTTTCCATTAAATCCATATATATATAGCGCTGGCACACATATATACACATACATATACATGTCTATAAGCTAATATTTTATATATAGTATATATATACGAATGCACTAATTAGGAATCTACTAAAAACACAACACCGTTCTGTATTGTATATATATGTAGTACCTGGGAAACTACAAAACCTTGAAGATCATAACCAGATACAAAAAAGATATCATCCACCACGGTATTTCCAAAGCCCAAATTGACCTACAAGTAGATCATATTAGAATTCATTGAAGCACATTTAAGATGTAGGGAAACAATGAAACGTATCATACATCGGATGAACCTCTAATTTCAACTCCTAAATTAGGATGTGAAGCTCTTAATTTGTAAGCTCCTGCAGCAAAATTAGCAAGCAGTCAGGAAAAAATATATGTTTTCTAAATTAAGCAATTCACATCCCAATATTATTGCAAAGGTCTCAAGAGCATTTCAATCATATGCAAGCAGGTCTCCAAAAATAAAGATGACCTAGACAACTAACTACCCTAGACGCCTTAACCAATAAGATTTCCAACCCTAGATCACCGTCAATATAATCCTCACTCTTATTACAAGTTCAATACATCAAAACGAAGAAAGAGTGATAGATGAATAGAGTTTGATAAAAATCTCATCGCCAATTCTAGTCCAAAGAACCATAACAACTACTGAAATGAAATACAATTGAAGGAAAAGACAACCTAAAGTGAAGAACGGTGACACTTATCCTAAGTGTAGCTCCCCACTGGTGACTCCTGAAAGAAGATGTCTGAAGACTGGTCAGCCCAACTAGTAAGCAAGAAAGATTACTCCTCTCAGTAACACTAAAAATATATAAATAGTTTAAATAAAAAATAGGAGTCTTTGATTATTAATGTATGCTTCTGAATAATCTGTCTGTAGTCTTATAAGTTGTTATCTCCAATGATACATTATGAGTTCTGTTTTATTATCTGAGTTCTTGTATATGCTGAGTTTTAATACCCTGAAATCTTTCTAAACATTGGGTAATCAAATTTTATGTATTACGAATTATTTCACTTATTCCGATTGTGGGGCCCCAAATGACGACCTGAAAACGCCATGAACTGAAGTGCTCCCTGAGTGGAACACGGGCTCGTAACTAAAATTTTCCAAATCTGGAACTATGACTGACGATCCCACGTTGGAGGTTCTTGCAGTCCACATAAGCCTCAGACGTGGGTTCGTTTGCCACAGTTCCATATTTGAAAATTTCCAGTTACTAGCTCATGCTCCACTCATGAAGCATTTTAGTTTAGGGCGTCTTCGGGTCGTCATTTGGGGCCCCGCAATCAGAATAAGTGCAATAAATCATAACAAGAAACATACATTAATAATCAAAGAGTCCTATTTTAATATATAAACTATTTATGTATGTTCAGTGTTACTGGGAGGAGTACTCCGTCTTACTCATCAGTTGGTGTGACGACCCAAAAATGCGCCAATTAAAATTAATTATTCCCCGATGATGATAAAGAGGCAAAACAGATTTTTCGTATTATTTTTTTCGCGTTTTTATTGTTTAAATTTTCTTTATTTTGTTATTGGGGGTGCCAATAGCCAAATGTTGTGATGGCTCTTTTTCTCATAGTTTGTGACATAATTATTGGGCTGCCATTTATTTTATATGGGCTTGTGTAAGTGGGCTGGCTGAATTGGTGTGCTGATTGGATTTACTCTGCTGTACTAGCCACCTTTAATGTGCTGGCTGATTAGGTGTTAGCTGGTCTGGGCTTTGGGCTTGTTTGGGTGGCATCTGGAGCAGTGCTTGGCTTCTTGTCGTTGGCTTATTCCTCTGTAATAAAACGAGCCTGAGCCTTTGCTTCTCCCGCACATGTCTACCGCTGCTCTGCTTTCTCTCTGTCGTTGCTCTGCTCCTTTTATTACCTGCTGCTTCTTCTTCTTCTTCCCGGCTTTCTCTACTCTCCTTCTCTGTGCTTCTATGTTGATGATTCTGTTGTGCCGCTATTAGGGCTTGTTGCTCCCTGTTGTTGCTCCCGAGCCATTGTTGCTCCCTGTTGTTGCTCCCGAGCCATTGTTGCTCCCTGTTGCTGCTCCCAAGCCATTGCTGCTCCCGAGCCATTGATGTTCCCTGTTGTTGCTCTCGAGTTGTTGCTTCCCTGCTGCTGCTCTCCTGTTGCTGCTCTCCTGTTGCTGGTTTCCTGTTGCTGCCCACTGCCTCTGGTTTAGGGCTTGTTGCCGCTAGTCTTTGGAGATGTTGTTACTTCATCTTCTCCCTTCTCCTTCAGTGCTTCTTCCGGAGTTCTTTGAAGGATTCCGTTGAACCTCGGCGTGTCCTCAAGGGATCGGTGGTGCAGCGAAATCAATTTTCTTTCTCCCACTGTAAGGATTTTCCTCTCCTCCCATTACTGGTTTGTTCATTACTCCTCTAGTTGGCTATTTTGCTTACCACTTTTGGGTTGTTTTGGGTGTTGTATTACAAGTACGTGTATTGAACGTGTTGATTCAACGCAAGTTATTAACAAAACAGCTAACTTGTCTTTAAACTAACCAGAGATTGAAGATGTTGATCGCCAACAATGAAGAAGAAAAAAAAACGATAAGTAACTTAACTTTAATTTTATCTCTTTTGGTTAAACATATAAGATGTTAAATTTTGTAATATTTACGAATGCTTAATGTTTGAAAACTTTATGCTATGTTGCATTGATTTGTGAACTTGTACTTCAAGTTATGATTTATGTTTAATGTTTCGATGTTTTGAGAACTATTTATTGCACTTGTGATATATAAATATACATTATATTTGTTATAACGTATCATGACGTACCCGTATCCTTGTTTTTAAAATTTTGTCGTTCCGCCGTATCGGGTACGTATCGTATCCGGTACCTGTACCTGTACCGGTGCTTCCTAGCATTTTTGTTGTTGGATATTTTTATTGCTATTTTTATGCCAATTTTGAGCTGGTTAGAGAAATTGAGGGTTTGTTTTGGGCAAAAGAATTTTGTTTAGCATATTTTATGGCCAATCACTTTGTGCCGTTTTTTGTTATTTTTAGAGCTGTTTCTTTGACTATTTTGTGTTGTTTGGACGGCTAAGGTTGAGATTTGCAATCTTGCTTGAGGACTGTTTTGGTTGGATAGCTCATTTAGATATTTCTTTTGTCGTTTATTTTGGCTTTCGGATTTTAACGGATTTTAAAACGCTTTTTAAAAACATTAACACTATAAATATCAAGTGACGCAACCTAAATAAAAAGTGCGTACAATTTCAGTGGTTTCCGAGGCCCAAGAACAGGAGGATGGCGTCACAGGATAACCGTGGCGGCAATGCGAACAAAAATACTGATAAAGGCAAAGTCTTGGTGAGATTCTTATTTCTTGAATTAAGTTTTATTCGCGTAATTTCATACTTCTGTTTACTTTTTGAAATAAATAGTGTCTGTGCATATGAGTTTAACTCAATGATATATCGCTATGGAATAAATGTGGGCGAGGGAAAAACAAGAAAGTGATACATATTTCTGAGGGGATTATTTTTAATTAAAAACTCTTGTTTTCATAAAAATTACGATAAAAATAAGAATAATAAAACTCAGCATAAGGAAATGTGAAGGTTTCGAATTTATGATATAGAGGCATCTACTTATGGATTCACCAGAAGGGGTGAGCCTATAATTTCACCCTTCGGAGGTGTGGTCAATTCAAGTTTGCATACCTGAGCATTTCTTATTTTATGTAACTAAAATTAAGGGGCAAATTAAGGGTCGGTATTGAGAGTAAATGAAATTGATGATTTATGGTAATGTATGCATATTGTTATCTTCCCTTGTTTGCGTGTATGACTATTCACAAAACACTTTCTCACATAGTCATAATTTGTATGACTAATCCATTGTGGACCAATTTTTTTAAGCAACAGGAACCACTTCTAGTACTCGGAAAGGGATTCCGCCGGAAGAGTTGGCGAATGAATAGTTGAAGATTTTTATAGGCATTGACGAAGCTCAGGAAAGGCACAAAGTCTCCTGTACCGATCCCGATTGTGATTTTTGTATTGAGTATAGATGAATACTTGTAGTCTCTTAATCGTCGGATGTAAATAAACAAATGAATAAATAAAATTTATGATGTTCATGCTCTTTGTACTATGATGTTGTGACCTTATTTATTGAAAACATGTTCGATTCTCGAATCATTTGGGAAGCCCGGAAAAAGGGTCTTCACAATTGGGTTGACCCGTCTTCGAACATCTTTCAGGAGTCACCAGTGGGGAGCTACGCTTAGCATAAGCGTCACGATTCTTCACTTTAGGTTGTCTTTTCCTTCATTTGTATTTCAGTTCAATAGTTGTACTTGTTCTTTGGACTCCATGTACTGGAATTGTCTAATGTTGTTTTTTTCCTTCAGTTGTATTTCAATGTAACCGACAGTATATAAGCTTTCATTGATTGATATCAATGATCGTTCAGCATTCCTTGAGATCAATGAACGTTGAGAACTCCGGTCGGCGGTCGCAGGTCAACAATTTTCAGTCAAACTACTTTGATTACAGAGCTTATTTTAAGAGTTATTTTCCTTAGCTTTGCTTCACTTCAAGAGACTTGCACAAAGAGATTAAAATGACATCCCCACCTAACATTTTGAAGAGTTTCAAAATTATCAAAATATTAACTTTATCTCATTATAGCCATAGAGATTTTTTCCAATAATCTCCCACTATTTAATGAAGAGAATGCTTTACAAATATTGATAAGAAAAGAGAGAATTTTCTACAGTTGGACATTCTTATATACAAAGTTCTATTGGGTAACTCCTAAAGTAATGGATAAGGTTTCACAGTAACAATGCAGTAGCTGCTTACATACACAGAGCATTCATACATACAGGTACAAAAGACAAGAATACATACTTAAACTTAAAAAATAGACACAAAGAGATCCTGCAAAAACTTCAACTTACATTCTGTTATGGGCAACGTCCCCAATCAATTGTCGTATTTTATTTAATATTTCTATATTTATGCATTTTATCTTTTAGTGTTGGGTGATTTACAGTAACGTCCATGTATCCTAAATTTAAGGGACCCAAGGGGATCTGGTAAGGGTTTGAATGAAAAGTCTAGTTTTCTTGTCCTCTTATTGTGATATATTAGTAGCTCTCTGCTCTAACGAGCAAGCCCTGCATAGGCATCCGACGAGTTACCACGATATCCTCCACCATCGGCATCTTCTCCGACTCCGGCCACTACTCCGACGAGTTACCATTGTTACGGAAATAGACTCATAACAACTTGGTATTAGAGCTAGCCGGTCCTCTTCAACACGCCATCCCTCGTTTCTCTCATTCCAGCAACCCCAAGCCGTCCTTTCAAGCCACGACATCCATCCCCGCCGCCAACAACCACTGCTTCTTCATCCTCAGGCCGAGCCCTGTTCCGCCCCTTGCCCCTGCCCTCAGGCCCCACAAAACCATCTCCTTGTTGCGTTGACACCTCAGGATCCCCCGCTCGTCCAATAGCTTTTTTCCTTTCCCTGCCAGAAGACCACGCGACCAGTCTACACGCGTCGTCTCCGCCTCTCGACGCCCTATTCTACGTCGTCTCAGCCGCTCGCCTCCCTATTCAGCGTCGTCTGTGCGTCTCGACGTCGATCGATGCTTCTTTCGCCGCTTCTTCCCACGTCCAAGCCACAGACGACCAACAACTGCTCTTTTGTCGTCCATCACGCTGCCCTCTCCCATCGACCAAATAGTCCTCACGAAGGATCTCTTCGAGCCCAGCCCCGCACAGCAACGCCTTCGTCGAGCCCTGCTATCCTCGAGTCGCAACTTTCTCGAGCTCCATCCCCGTTTTCTCGAGCCCTATGCTAGTAAAATCCTGACATAGCCTCTTTTGGAGCTGGTCTCCTGCGGCCTTGTATTTCTATAATCCAACGTTCACTGTGGGACCCACATCAAGTTTTATTTTTTTTTCTTTTTAAGCTGCTGCCAACTGATTTCATTCTTACCGCACAGCTTTGTTTCTCTCTAGCGCCACTATTTGGACTTCTCTTATTCTAGTGCCTTCAAGGCAAGGGATAGTGAAGGCTTGAAGCATATATATTTGTCTTCATTGGGCGATGACGCGGCTCTAGCGGCAACTCCCAAACAGCCTCATCAGAGGAATCCAGTACTCTGTTGAAACCGGTACCCGATCCCAAAGCGTGTTCATACCCAAAGGGGGTAGCCTACACTTACTTATCCTGAGCTGAACTCCTGGAAAAAGACTTTTAACTAAGGAACAGATCCTGAGCTGTAGCGCGGAGATCCCGCCACACACCGAAAAGATCTGAGAGAGCTTTCCCTCCAAAGCCAACGCTGAGCTGGGTACCTTGGAGGGCTTTAGAAACCAACCAAAGCAAACCAGAGAAGGAAGAAATCCAAAGACCGATCCCCTCCCAAGGTGCCCTTAAAGGTCTATTTATAGTTTTTCTGACTTGGTCTATCAATAGCGCAATCCCGCCATTTCGAAATATTATGTGCAGCAGTCTGCCAACAGCCAAACTCCGTTGTTTGGAGAGATTATTAGCAGACCAGCGAGGGAATTCTGGTAAAAACATTGTTAAGCGAGAGTCATGCGATACTTCCACTTGCCTGGACCGGCGAGTGCCCTTGATGGGGTTGGCACTCGCTGCCGACTAGAGGGCATGGGCAAGTACGAGCATGGTAGTCAAACTCGCCTCTCCCTTGGTCTGATCCTGGGGAGAATGCAGACCCACGTGCCCCATTCGCCTCACACGCCCTTGGTTGCATGGCTTACGCGAGTCGGGGAGAGATCCTGCTCCACTCGCCCATGCAACTAGCCTGACTCTCAAAAACTACTTCCCCAACCTCAAACCTGCTCTGAAGGACCCACTCGATGAATACAGGGTTATACACAATCTCTACTCTTTGCGAGATTGTCTCAAGCTCGAAAAGAAAAGTCCAACCCCAGGTATTCAGCGAGTGACGGCCACCTCCAAGGGAATCTTTTCGTGGGTCCCCCCTGGAATTATAAATACCCCCCCCCCCTCGTAGGGCGTCGGGAGAGCACCTTACCAACTTGTTCTCTCTCTATTCTCTTCTGCCCCTGACTCCAGATGTCTCTCCCGCAGGAGGTTTGCGATCGCATGGCAGCCGTGCGAGAACAGAAGGGGATCTAGTAAGGGTGTGAATGAAAAGTCTAGTTTTCTTGTCCTCTTATTGTGATATATTTGTAGCTCTCTGCTCTAACGAGCAAGCCCTGCATAGGCATCCGACGAGTTACCACGATATCCTCCAACATCGGCATCTTCTCCGACTCCGGCCACTACTCCGACGAGTTACCGTTGTTACGGAAATAGACTCATAACAACTTGGTATTAGAGCTAGCCGGTCATCTTCAACACGCCATCCCTCGTTTCTCTCATTCCAGCAACCCCAAGCCGTCCTTTCCAGCCACGACATCCATCCCCGCCGCCAACAACCACTGCTTCTTCATCCTCAGGTCGAGCCCTGCTCCGCCCCTTGCCCCTGCCCTCAGGCCCCACAAAACCATCTCCTTGTTGCGTCGACACCTCAGGATCCCCCGCTCGTCCAATAGCTTTTTTCCTTTCCCTGCCAGAAGACCACGCGACCAGTCTACACGCGTCATCTCCGTCTCTCGACGCCCTATTCTACGTCGTCTCAGCCGCTCGCCTCCCTATTCAGCGTCGTCTGTGCGTCTCGACGTCGATCGATGCTTCTTTCGCCGCTTCTTCCCACGTCCAAGCCACAGACGACCAACAACTGCTCTTTTGTCGTCCATCACGCTGCCCTCTCCCATCGACCAAATAGTCCTCACGCAGGTCTCTTCGAGCCCAGCCCCGAACAACAACACCTTCGTCGAGCCCTGCTATCCTCGAGTCGCAACTTTCTCGAGCTCCATCCCCGTTTTCTCGAGCCCTATGCTAGTAAAATCCTGACATAGCCTCTTTCGGAGCTGGTCTCCTGCGGCCTTGTATTTCTATAATCCAACGTTCACTGTGGGACCCACATCAAGTTTTATTTTTTTTTCCTTTTTAAGTTGCTGCCAACTGATTTCATTCTTACCGCACAACTTTGTTTCTCTCTAGCGCCACTATTTTGGACTTCTCTTATTCTAGTGCCTTCAAGGCAAGGGATAGTGAAGGCTTGAAGCATATATATTTGGGTCTTCATTGGGCGATGACGCGGCTCTAGCGGCAACTCCAAAACAGCCTCTTCAGAGGAATCCAGTACTCTGTTGAAACCGGTACCCGATCCCAAAGCGTGTTCATACCCAAAGGGGGTAGCCTACACTTACTTATCCTGAGCTGAACTCCTGGAAAAAGACTTTTAACTAAGGAACAGATCCTGAGCTGTAGCGCGGAGATCCCGCCACACACCGAAAAGATCTGAGAGAGCTTTCACTCCCAAGTCAACGCTGAGCTGGGTACCTTGGAGGGCTCTAGAAACCAACCAAAGCAAACCAGAGAAGGAAGAAAGCCAAAGACCGATCCCCTCCCAAGGTGCCCTTAAAGGTCTATTTATAGTTTTTCTGACTTGGTCTATCAATAGCGCAATCCCGCCATTTCGAAATATTATGCGCAGCAGTCTGCCAACAGCCAAACTCCGTTGTTTGGAGAGATTATTAGGAGACCAGCGAGGGAATTCTGGTAAAAACATTGTTAAGCGAGAGTCATGCGATACTTCCACTTGCCTGGACCGGCGAGTGCCCTTGATGGGGCTGGCACTCGCTGCCGACTAGAGGGCATGGGCAAGTACGAGCATGGTAGTCAAACTCGCCTCTCCCTTGGTCTGATCCTGGGGAGAATGCAGACCCACGTGCCCCATTCGCCCACACGCCCTTGGTTGCATGGCTTACGCGAGTCGGGGAGAGATCCTGCTCCACTCGCCCATGCAACTAGCCTGACTCTCAAAAACTACTTCCCCAACCTCAAACCTGCTCTGAAGGACCCACTCGATGAATACAGGGTTATACACAATCTCTACTCTTTGCGAGATTGTCTCAAGCTCGAAAAAAAAAGTCCAACCCCGGGTATTCAGCGAGTGGCGGCCACCTCCAAGGGAATCTTTTCGTGGGTCCCCCCTGGAATTATAAATACCCCCCCCCCCTCGTAGGGCGTCGGGAGAGCACCTTGCCAACTTGTTCTCTCTCTTGTCTCTTCTGCCCCTGACTCCAGATGTCTCTCCCGCAGGAGGTTTGCGATCGCATGGCAGCCGTGCGGGAACAGAATAAGTCTGAGATTGTCAAGTTCATGCCTTGGCACTCGCGTAAGTCCACGAAATTGGGCTGACCCGTCTTCGAACATCTTTCAGGAGTCACCAGTGGGGAGCTACGCTTAGCATAAGCGTCACGGTTCTTCACTTTAGGTTGTCTTTTCCTTCAGTTGTATTTTAGTTCAATAGTTGTACTTGTTCTTTGGACTCCATGTACTGGAATTGTCTAATGTTGTTTTTTCCTTCAGTTGTATTTCAATGTAACCGACATTATATAAGCTTTCAGGTATTAAGCTTTCAGTAATTGATATATGTTAGAGAAGCCTAGTTAAGGGCCTATCTAGTGACCCATTTTTTCCTCTTTTCCTCCTCATTGTATTAGTCCCACATGTTAGATTGAGATCTCTTCTCTCTCCTTTCCTATATAAATGTATTCATACTTGTAACTATTAACACAAGAAGTATATACAAGGTTTGGGGTCTCTCTTTACATGGTATCAGAGGAAACCGGTCTACTCCTTGTATTTGTTTTTCGGTCTACTGTTTGCGGTCTCCTGCTTCTGTCCGCCCGGACTTGGTTGTCCGGCCTGTCCACCTGGAAACCGCGCGGCCTTTCCTCCTCCCTCTTAGTCGTCGTCTCGTGCGGCCTGTCTCCTTCTAACCGCTCTCTCTACTTTGTCTCCCCGTGGCTTCCACTTCTCCTCCCTCTCTTTTATAAACTCTCACGTGGGGCCCACCTTCTCGTGTATCTGTCCGCGCGGTCTTCCTCCCTATCTACGCGGCCTGTTTTTCGCTCATTTCCGCCTTCCGTCACTTTTCTAGTTGCCACGATCTCCCTCTATCTCTGACCGCGCGGTCTCTCTTGCTATCCGCGTGAACCCCCCTCTCTCTCTTCTTCCCGGCTTTACCTCTTCCTGCTGGTCGCGACTTCCCTCGCGTTGCCACGGTTTCTCCTCTAGCCGAGTGTCCGCACCTAAGTCGTGGCACCTCTACTTGCCACTGGTGGCTTCACCATGACCGTGCGGACTCCCATCCTGCTTCTACATCCGCTAGCCGATGCGACTTGTCTTGTCGATCGCGGTCTCTTCTCTTCCTGCAAGGCGCATCCTGGTCGCGATTCTTCTTGTCGCTGGTGTGTCCGCCAAGACCGTACGGCTTGTGTTTCTACAGCTCCTTATCTCTCTATTCGGCCTTCCTCTAGCCGCCCTGCTTGCCGTTTTAGCTGCCCGGCATTCTGTTTTAGCCGCCCAGCCTCCTCCTGCTAGCCGCTCGGCCTTCTCCTTATTAGCCTGGCCTTCTCTGCCAAGCCGAACGCCTTCAACTGCTAGCCGTTCGGCCTCCTCCTGCTAGCCGCACGGCCTTCTCCTTGCTAGCCCGGCCTCCTCCTTACTCGCCGCCCGGTCTCCCCCCCCCCTGATAGCCGCCCGATCTCTTCTGCTAACCGCATGGCTTCTGATGCTTCTGCTACCACCTCTGCTCCTCCAGCCCGTGCGGCTACTGCGGCTTCCGAACTCCGCGATGAACTCCAGATTACTGCCATTTCACTGACTGGGAAACGGAACTTCGTTGAATGGGTTCACTCGGTTCGTCGTGTCCTGTAGATCAAGGGTCTTCTTCACCACTTGACCCGAGCTACCCCCGATGCTCCCTCCGATGACTGGCTTCGCGATGATGGTCGGGTCCAGTCCTGGCTCCTAAATTCTATGGATACTGAGCCTTACAGGATGGTCATGTATCATGACACAGCCAAGGCCATGTGGGAGGAACTCCACTCTTTTTACTCAGGGCACAACAGTCTTCAGCACCTATATGATATTCTCTCCGACCTGCAGAACCTCACTCCAGGTGCTCCAAGTGATATGATATCTTTTGTTACCCAAGCCAAGACCCTGGTCGAGGCCTGGATTCAACATCAGCCTCCCACCACTGATCTCACGACTCAACGGGCCCAGAAAGAGGCTGTCACCATCGCGATGATGATGTCCCGTGTTCCTCCTCACTTGCATAGTGTTCGGGCACAAATTCTCTCTTCTACGACGACTCCTTCGTTGTCAGATGTCTACTCCATGCTGTTTAAAGTTACGCCTCCTACTGAGGCTCCTCCAGGATTTGCATCAGCTCTCCTTCAGCAGTCTCTCCTTCCGACCCCTCCTCCTGCTCGGGCTCTTCCACCTGGAGTGGCGACCTCCGTCTCGGGGACGCGAGCGTCGTTCTTCAATGAAATGCACCTACTGTGGTCGGGATGGTCATCTCGAGACTACTTGTTACCGCAAGCATAGTCTACCTCCCCACCTTGCAGCTACTTCCTCTATTGCTTCTGCTTCCACTGGGGCTTCTACTCCGGATTCGGCGTCTACTACTCGCCAACATATCGATGAGCTCCGCACTCAACTCCAACAGCTACAGGGTGTCCTCGGCCGCTCCTCCGGCTCGGTTGCGTCTTTCTCTGCGGAAGGTATAACCTGTCTCTCTCATAGCCCCCGCTGGATCGTTGATTCTGGCGTTAAACACCATATTACCTCCCAGAAGCCTTCCCAGTATCTCCAGACGGCTCATCCTTCGCATATATCTGTGGCCAATAGTGACACCTTACCGGTCTCTGGCGCCGCAGCTCTCCAACTTATCCCGGCCCTTTCTCTCTCCTCGGTTCTTCATGTTATGGGGTCGCCCTTCAATTTACTCTCTGTTAGTTGCCTGACACACGAACTTGATTGTTGTATAACCTTTTCTCCTTCATCTTTTCTTATGAAGGATTGTCGCACCCGGAGTATCATTGGTGAGGGGCAGCTGGTGAATGGGCTCTACATCCTGGATATACCACCCACTCTTCTGTCCTCTATCTCCATCGTCGACTGACATCGCCGTCTTGGACATGCTCCTCTTCCGATCCTCAAGCGAGCTCTTCCCGATGTTCCACTACGGGAGTTCTCTTGTGAATCTTGTATCTACGGTAAACAACATCGTTCTTCCTTCCCCCCTGCATGTACCAGGAGTAGTACTTTTTTATCTCTAGTTCATTCTGATGTATGGGGTCCCTATAAAGTCCCCAGTATCTTTGGATTCCGCTATTTTGTCACGTTTATTGATGACTACTCGCGTGTTACATGGCTATATTTACTGCATGACCATACTGAACTTACCTCTATGTTTCGTGCATTTTTAACTGAAATGCGTACGCAGTTTGTCACCCCTCTCAAAGTCATTCGCACTGATAACGCTCGCGAGTATACTAGTCGCACATTCTCCACTCTTTGCACCGAATTTGGCGTCATCCATCAAACTTCGTGTCCGTACACCCCTCAACAAAATAGGGTGGCTGAACGGAAAAATCGTCACCTCCTTGATGTTGTTCGGTCCCTTATGTTTCAAATGCAGGTTCCGACCGAATATTGGAATTTTGTTGTCTCAACAGCATGTCATCTCATCAACTGCCTACCCTCTTCTGTTCTTGACTTTGTCATACCTATTCAACTTCTCTTTCCTTCCGTGAATCCCACCTCTCTCACCTCGCGAGTCTTCGGGTGTGTTTGTTATGTTCATCTTCTTGGCCCCCCTTCCGACAAACTTGTTCCTCGGGCGGCCAAATATATGTTTGTTGGCTACTCTCGTACTAAAAAGGGGTATGTTTGTTACTCTCCTTCTGATGGCAAGTTGATCGTCTCGGCGGATGTCACGTTCTGCGAAGATCAGCCCTTCCACTTACCTTCACCCCCTTCGACTTCCCCAACCTGCTATACCTGTCACGTCCTCTTCCTTGCCATCTCCAACCACCTCTCTCCCTGCCCCCTCTCGGGTTCCTCCGCCCCTTATCCGTGTCTACACCCGTCGCTTCAAGGATGCTTCCCTGCACCAGCTACCACCCTTCAGTGACACCCCGGCAACGGCAGATCCGGCTCCCGCCTCTACAGCTCATCCCTTGGCCCACTATGTTTCTCTCCATCGGCTAACTCCTCTCTACACCTTTGTCACCTCTCTTTCCTCTATCTCTATTCCTAACACTGTGCAGGAGGCGCTGCAACACCCGGGGTGACGGGCGGCCATGGACGATGAAATGCGGGCTCTTTGGGCTAACCAGACTTGAGATCTGGTTCCTCTTCCCACAGGACAGCATTGTGTGAGCTGCAAGTGGGTCTTTGTTGTTAAACATGCGGAAGATGGCACCGTGGAGCGACTCAAGGCCCGCCTCGTGGCCCGGGGTTTTACTCAGCAACATGGCTTGGATTATGAAAAAACCTTCTCTCCGATGGCCAAATTGAACACCGTACGCGTTCTTCTCTCCTTGGTTGTTCATCGACATTGGCCCCTTTATCAGCTGGATGTTAAGAACGCATTCCTCAATGGCAATCCGCAGGAGATTGTTTGCATGCACCAACCTCCCGGGTTTGATACCACGGGGGAGTCTCGGGTCTGTCTTCTTCGGAAGTCTATTTATGGTCTCAAACAGTCCCCGCGGGCTTGGTTTGAAAAATTCAGCAAGGTTGTCTGTGATATTGGCTTTATTCGGAGCTCAGCTGATTTCTCTCTCTTCACCCGACATCGGGAAACCGGAACTGTGATCCTACTTGTTTATGTTGATGATATCATCATTACTGGCGACGATACTACAGGGATACAACATATCAAAAAACAGTTAAACTCTGCCTTTCAGACCAAAGACCTTGGCAACCTTCGATACTTTCTTGGCCTTGAGATTGTTCGACGCCCTGATGGTCTTGTGTTATCACAAAGGAAGTACTGTATGGATCTTCTTCATGATGTCGGCTATTCTGGATGCAAACCTGCGGATACTCCTATGGACGCTAATCACAAGCTCTCGGCTCACAGCTCTGACTCCGATGAGTTGCTTACAAATCCAGAATACTATAGACGCTTGGTTGGAAATCTGATCTATCTCACGGTTACTCGCCCAGACATCTCTTTTGTTGTAGGAGTCGTGAGTCGTTTTATGCATGCTCCCCGGACATCTCATCTTCAGATTGTTGAGCGCATTCTTCGATATCTCAAGACCGCTCCAGGACAAGGGCTGGTGTACAAGCCATCCACATCTCTATCTCTTGTCGCGTACTTTGACGCTGACTATGCTGGATTCATTGATGATAGGCGCTCCACAACAGGTTTCTGTACCTACTTTGGAGGACATCTCATAACTTGGCGTAGCAAGAAACAAACCGTGGTTGCTCGCTCTTCTGCTGAAGCAGAGTACCGGGCTATGGCCGCTGTCGTTTCTGAGTTAACTTGGCTTGAGGGCCTTCTGGGTGACTTAGGTGTTTGTCTCTCATCACCGGCGACCCTATTTGTCACAGTCAAGCTGTCATACATATTGCCAAGAACCGATAGGGCTGGCACTCGCTGCCGACTAGAGGGCATGGGCAAGTACAAGCATGGTAGTCAAACTCGCCTCTCCCTTGGTCTGATCCTGGGGTGAATAAAGACCCACGTGCCCCACTCGCCTCCCACGCCCTTGGCTGCATGGCTTACGCGAGTCGGGGAGAGATCCAGCTCCACTCGCCCATGCGACTCGCCTGACTCTCAAAAACTACTTCCCCAACCTCAAACCTGCTCTGAAGGACCCACTCAATGAATACAGGGTTATACACAATCTCTACTCTTTACGAGATTGTCTCAAGCTCGAAAAGAAAAGTCCAACCCTGGGTATTTAGCGAGTGGCGGCCACCTCCAAGGGAATCTTTTTGTGGGTCCCCCCCTGGAGTTATAAATACCCCCCCTCGGAGGGCGTCGGGAAAGCACCTTGCCAACTTGTTCTCTCTCTTGTCTCTTCTGCCCCTGACTCCAGATGTCTCTCCCGCAGGAGGTTCGCGATCGCGTGACAGCCGTGCGGGAACAGAATAAGTCTGAGATTATCAAGCTCATGCCTTGGCACTAACGTAAGTCCACGCACTCACCCCTTAAACAGAAGAAGATCAGGAAGACCGAGACCGTCAAAGCGTCGGGCGAGTTCATCCCTCCGAACCCGACGCCCCCAACCTATGAACCTGGGCTCACCCTTCGAGACAGTGCGCAGGTTATCGGGACTTTGTCTCCCTTACTACTTGTTAGAGCACTTGTCCTTGACCATTTCGATCATTCGCAAGGAAAGCCTGCCGACGAAATGGTTACTGACGCGACCCAGATGGATATTGGCGCGCCCCTTCGCGATGAAGCAACCCCGCGGGGGAGGGGGGCCAGGAAGCTCTCCTTCAAGGGGACGTGTGCATATGTGCCACCCCTTTAAACTACCAAGTGACGTCTGGTATGCTACCAGTTGCTCGCACTCTGGTGCTTCTACTATGATTTTTGTCTTGGCTTGACCCCATGTTGATGTATGCAGCTCTTCCTTTTGGGACTACCGGCCTAGATACACTACTGCCTTGATCGTCGGCTCGCGAGCCATCACGCAAACGCAACCCGAACTTGGCACTTGCGGGGACTGGCGTTGTTCACATTCCCACCCATTCTTACGCTCTGGTATCTAATAAGGAGTCTTCCCACCCTGGCCGCGGGAAAGCGCTTGCGCTACCTCTAGGCCCACCTTTTCAAGAAAGGCCAAGTCCGTCTCGCCAACCCTCCAACTCCGGTTCGTTAGAGCACTCGGCACTTTTACTTTCTACTTTTCTTTTCTTTTCCTCTCATTACCTTTTTACTTGAATTGTATCGTCTTCCAAAGCCCCAGACACTCGGGTGATCTCGACAGCTGATGAACCTTCTGACGTGGGAGGCTACTCGCCTCCCCCTTCCCCAGACTCAATTGAGGACTTCTTAGGCAACCCGAACGGCCCTGTTGAAATGAAGAGACAAATGGTCGGCAGATTCCGCTGACCAGGCTCTCAGTAGCTGGCAGGTCTGGAAGATATACTTGGTTGTGGAAAGAAAATTTGGCCTCGAGCGGATCCTGCTGACCAGGCTCTCCCTAGCTGGCAGGTCTGAAAGTCACTCGGAGGCGAAAAGAAAATTTGTCCCCAAGCAGATTCTGCTGACCAGTCTCTCACTAGCTAGCAGGTCTGGAAGTCACTCCGTGGTGGAAAGAAAATTTGTCCCTGAGCAGATTCCGTTGACCAGGCTCTCAGTAGCTGGCAGGTCTGGAAGATATACTTGGTGGTGGAAAGAAAATTTGGCCTCGAGCGAATGAGTGACTTCCAGACCTGCCAGCTAGTGAGAGCGTGGTCAGCGGGATCTGCTCGGGAATAAATTTTCTTTCCACCACTGAGTGACTTCCAGACATGTCAGACAGTAATAGCCTGGTCAGAAGGATCTGCTTGGGGCCAAATTTTCTTTCCGCCTCCGAGTGACTTTCAGACCTACCAGCTAGTGAGAGCCTAGTCAGCAGGATCTGCTCGTGGCCAAATTTTCTTTCCACCACCGAGTGACTTCCAGACCTTCCAGCTGGAGAGAGTCTAGTCAGTGGGATCTGCTCGGGGCCAAATTTTCCAAATCACATACATATATACAACAATAATGAAAAATACTTTGGATAAGAGACAATAATAGTCAAAGACATTTTTCTTTCATTCATAAAAGTTGAGGAATAAAAGGCGTTTCAAATCATCACCACTTCAAGTGTGACCTAGGGACACCCCTTCCACATTCTGGAGGCGGTACCCTCCCAACTTCAGTGCCTCTTTAACTATATAGAGGCCCTCCCAGTTGGTATTGAGCTTCCCCACAGCCGCCAACTTCATCGCCGCGTCTACTTTCTTTAGGACAAGATCTCCTTCCACAAACTATTTGACTCTGATATGTTTGTTGAAGTACCTGGCCATCTACCGCTTGACTTCCTCCTGCCTAACGGCGGCCAAGTCGCGGAGCACCTCTACCGAGTCCAATTAGAGTCGTAGCTCACCTTCATTCTCTGCTCTCCAT
Organism: Platanthera zijinensis; assembly: GCA_039513925.1. Taxonomy (NCBI): domain Eukaryota; kingdom Viridiplantae; phylum Streptophyta; class Magnoliopsida; order Asparagales; family Orchidaceae; genus Platanthera; species Platanthera zijinensis. The sequence continues at coordinate 60,896,132 of CM077082.1, read as the reverse complement.
TCTTCATCTCTTTCTCTGGCGGCTACCACCCGCAGTGACTTGACCTCAAACTCCACTGGAAGTACGACCTCACAACCGTGGGAAAGCTTAAAGGGGGTCTCCCTTGTCGCTGTATTGGGGGTGGTTCTCAGGGCCCACAGGACCGAGGGAAGCTATTCTACCCAGCTCCCCTTCAGATTCTCTGTCTTCTTCTTTAATAAGTTCACAATGATCTTGTTTGTCGCCTTCACCTACCCATTGCACCTGGGGTGGTGGACAGACGCAAACCTGCGGTCCGTTGTCTGTGACGATGGGTTGAGGAAATCTGTGTCGGCAGATGATCTCTCCTCACATGAAGTTGCGGATCACTTGGGAGGTCACCTTGGCCAGCGCCTTGACCTCTAACCACTTCGAGAAGTAGTCGATCATGACCAGGAGGAACCTCCTTTGCCCGCTTGCCTGGGGGAAAGGTCCCACCAAGTCCATCTCCCAAATTGCGAAAGACCAAGGTGATGTGATGATCCTAAGTCTTTGGGCCGGTAAGAGTTGGAGTGGAGCAAGCAACTGACACTTTTGGCATCTCCTTGCAAACTCCGCTACATCCTTGTTCGGGGTCGGCCAAAAATACCCCTGCCTCATCACCCTTGACTCCAAAGTCATGCTTCCTGAGTGACTGGCGCACTCGCTAGAGTGGACTTCCTCCAAGATCTTCGGGACCTCTTCATCGGCCACACACCGTGCCAAGAACCCTGAAAGGTTCTTCCGGTATAAGCCTCATTCGTGCAGCAGGTAGTACGTCAACTTGTGTCTGAAGCGCTTCTTGTTCGGGATATCCTCCGGAAACTTGTTTGTGGTCAAGAAAGTTACAAATCGGTCCATCCACGAGGGGCGTTGATCTACCTCCATCAGCTCTCCTTCTTCGATGGATGGGAGGAACAAATTCGTCAAGGCCCCTCTAGCCCGGGGTCCAAACTTGGAAGGTTCGGAACCCCCCGATGAGTCCCCACACATTGGCCAAATATTTTATAAGTGTTGGCTCCATTGTCTCAAATTCAACCCTGACCTACGACGCCACCACAATTGAGTTTGTGAGAACCTCCACGTCGTGCACCCCCAGCTCCTTGTCCAGACGCAGTCCCGCAATCACTGCCTCATACTCCGCTTGGTTATTAGTGACGGGAAAGTGTATCACCACAGTTTGATCTATCCTTGTTCCTTGGGGGCTTTCCATCACCCCCCCCCCTCCTAGGGAATGCCTTCCCGAAGCTCTATTTACCAGCAACTTCCAGGAGACCTGCTGAGCAGTTCCTTCTACTTACGCCTCGACCACATAGTCGGCTAAAAAATCCGCCATCTCCTGAGCCTTTATCGATAACCGGGGGTTGAAAGAGATATCAAACTCACTTAGCTCCGCGGACCACTTGGTCAGTCTTCCTGAATGTTCTACACCTTCGAAGATCTTACAGAGAGGGTGATCGGTCACCACTTTGATCGAATGCGCTTAAAAGTATGGTCTGAGCTTCCCGGCTGAGATGACCAAGGCAAATGTCAACTTCTCCAAAATCGGATATCGAAACTCTGCCTTCTTTAAGACCCTGCCCATGTAGTAGATGGGTAGCTGCTTCTTACCCTCCTCTCGGACCAAGACGAAGCTTACGGTCTCCACTCCGACTCCGAGGTACAAAGTTAGATCCTCCCCCTCCTTGGGTCCATGGAGAAGTGGAGCCCTTGAGTTGATTCTTCAAGCCTTGGTAAGCCTCTGCGCACTCTTTTGTCCATTCGAATTTTTGGTTGCCTCGCAGCACTTTGAAAAAAGGTGAGCACTTCTCTCCTGCTTGAGAGAGAGGAACCGGCTCAACCCGGCGAGCTTTCCTGTCAAACGTTGAACTTCCTTGGTGCTTTGCGGTGACTCTAGCTCCATTATGGCCTTTACCTTATCAAGATTAGACTCCACCCCCGTCGGGGTAAGAAGACCCAGGAACTTCCCTCTGCTAGCCCCGAAGACGCACTTCAAGGGGTTCAGCCGCATCTTAAACTTACGCGTGGTGGCAATGTTTCCTCCAGGTCCCGAAGGTGAGAGCTCACACCCTTGCTCTTCACCATGAGGTCATCCACATACACCTCCAAGTTCTTTCCCCTCTTCTCCCGAAAGACTCGGTTCATCATCCTTTGATACATCGCCCATGCATTCTTCAGCCCAAAGGAAATCAACAATAACACCCCTCCCTCGTGATGAAAGAGAGATTTTGTCATCTGGTGGATGCATCCTGATCTGGTGATAACCTGAAAAAACATCCAAGAAGCTCATCACAGAAAAATCGACGACCGAGTCAACTAGCGCGTCGATTCGCGGCAGAGAATAACAATTCTTAGGGCATGATTTATTTAAAAGAGAAAAATTGACATACATCCTCCACCGACCATCCCTTTACTTCACCATTACCACATTGGAGACCTAGCCGGAATACTGGATCTCCGATACAAAACCTGTCTTAGGAGTTTCTCCACCTCCTCCTGGATGAGCTCCTCCAGCTTGCTAGCGACGGTCCTCCTCTTCTGGTGAATGGGGCGTGCTTTTGGGTCGAGGTTCAGACGATGGCACGCCACGTCCGCATCGATGCTCGGTATATCTGTCGCGCTCTATGTGAAGATGTCGACGTTCTTCTAGATGCACTTCAGTATCTTCTCCTGGTCTTCTGGGCTCAGGCCTCTACTGGCCCATACCTTCTCCATCTTCCCTGCCTGGGTAAGGACTTCCATCTTCACTACCTTTTCCACTGGCTCTAGCCGAGACAGCTCCTCCCACTCTCCCTCCGCCCTCTCTCCTTGAACAAGTGCCTCTTCATACCCAACCTCTTCTAATGTCATCAGCTCGGCCTGATTTCCAGCGACTCGTCTGCCCCTAACTCCTGGGCGCTGGCCTCCTCTTCCCCTGCTTCTTTCGCCTCCTCCTTCTCCTCTCCTAGAACGGCCAACTCCCTCATCGCCTCCTCCTCAGCCTTTGCAGCCTCGTTTTCATGCCTTGCTCGTTCCTCCATCTCCCTTTCCACTTCCTCCGCCTCTACCATCCATGAGATGGTGTTGACGGCAGTCACGTGGTACTCCATCTCCCTTCCACTTCCTTCTCCTGTCTTGCCACCTTGGGATCTCCTCTGATTTGAACCTGGACTTCTTCGCTGTTGAACTTGAGACATTGATGGAACGACGAGGGGACACAGCGGAAGACGTTGATGAGGGGGCACCCAAAATGGCATTATAGCTGCTCGGAGTGTCGACGATGACAAACTGACAGTTCCTTGATGTAACGCACTGTGCCCGGTATGCAAAATAAATTTATACATGCATCATTTAACATAAGAAAATATATATATCAGTAATAAAAATTTAATAATTTCAGGTCATGTCCCCGATGATGGAAAAAGGCATACGCAGTGATGACTCGGCCTCGCCATGAGCTGTTATGATATGGAGCTAATATCGTTTGAACGTTTTTATATTTGTGCCTATGTTTATCTACATATGAAAGTGAACGATGCTTATAGGTTTAATATGGTGATGTGAGTAAGCTGGCATGACACGTTTGAATAAGGCTGATTGTTGGACTGATTTGTTGGGAATGCGGGTTTAAGGAATGTTTTTGGGTTTATATGTTGGGCTAACATGTAAATATGCGGGCTAGATTGAGCTAGCTGGTTTGAGTGGGTTGACATATTTGGCTCACCGCTTTATGTTTTGAGCGGCGGCATCTTTCGGGATAAAACCCGTCTTCCGCGATTTTTTTTTCTTTATGTGCGCTGCTGCCTTATCTTCTATTCGGGCGCTGCTATCGGGGGAAAGCGGAGAACGCTAGGGTTTGGCGATTCATGTCTTTCCGTCGTCTGGTAAGGTGGAATCTTGCACTCCTTTTCAATTCTTCCACTAATCGAACCCTAAATCTCTATTCTCTCACAGTTTTTGGGATTTTTACTCCTCTTTTGGCCGGTGGAGGAAAGTTTCTTAATGGATCTCAGGTAATTTGTTTCCTTGTCCATGGATCTTCTAACTTTGTATAATTTATTTGGGGTTTTGGGCTTTGGATTGGCTGGCTGGTACTGTTTTCGGGCTTAGCGCTGCTGCAGTTTGTGACCCTATTGTTGCAGTTTTGCTCCTATGTTAAATGCTATTGTTTTGAGGCTTAAGGTTGCTGCAGTTTTTGTTTTCATATTGTGGCAATGTGTATTGCTTAGCCTTGGGTTTGTGGCTGTTTTCGGCTTTGGTTTGCTGCAGTTTTTATCAGCCTTCTTAAGCCTCATTTTCAGCTAAGTGTGACTGCAGTTCAACCCTATTGTTGGTGCTTTTTGGGCTTCGTTGTGACACCGTTTTAGCCCAATTTGAGTGCTGAATTCAGCTAAATGTTGCTACAGTTTTCAGCCCTATGTAAATGATTAAATGCCTACCGAATATACACGCATGCGTCGATTTGAGTGCGTTGTGTCGCTTTGTGAGATGTAACCTCGTGAAATGGTGACCTCATATATGTACAGATAGTGCGAAGGATGGCATCTCCCAGTAGACGCGACGTCTATTCAAGGCGAGGCAAAGGAAAAGAACGAGCCATGGTGAGAATATCCCTTTTTAATATATGTTTTACCTCAATGTATGCTTTGGTTTAAAATACATGTTGATTTCTATATTGCAAATGTTTATAATTGCCTATGCTATGAATGGCCTCCGATGGAGGCAATCAAGCAAGAAAATATTTCTGAGGGGACTGTTTAAAATCAATAACCCATTATAAATAATTATATGTGTCGACACATGGACATGTTAAGGGTAAGATAAAATGAAGAATATTGATATGATGGACTGTAATACCAAACCAGTCGAGCCGAAAGGCATAAACGCGTGTTGTACGTACTGGTTTGGAGACTGATGACCCCTAAGGGGTTGGGCCCAAAGACTGAAAATGAAATATTGAGATTGACATAAATACCCTTAACAGTGCCTAAAATGAACAAATGAAAAAAATCGTTTTACAGCTTACTGTTTATCGTTTATTGCTTAACTACAGCACTAATTCGCGAAATTGCTAGAATGAAAAGTCTGCATTATATGATTACTGCATCTATTTCCGTCATCAATAGTAGTTGTTTTCGTACATTTTCTATAACTGTAAAACAGGTTGAATAAAAAGGGGTAAGGTTTTCACTTAGTCTTTATGCAAGACTAATTGTTTTATTTCTAAAATTTTAGGAACAGGAAAGCCGACAGCCGAGCATCAGTGAAGCACAGGTTGGTAAAGTTTATTTACCTTGCTATTATATGTTAGTTTTCTTCATTTCAATAAGCAAATAAACTGTATTGTAGATGCTTAGTAATTAGGTTCTATACTCGTTATGAAATATTGGAAATGCTCAGTTTCACTCTGATATTACTGCAAATATAGATTTAGATTTTAAAATTGAAAAGAGAAAATTGTGGCGGTCAAGTGGGCCGTTACAATTTAGTGGTATCAGAGCCAGGTTTTCAATTGAACCCTGGCCATAACGAGTATGTCCTAGTGTGAATAAACTAATTTACGCGTGATTTACATGGAATAGGTACAGGAAGCCCGAGAGGCCATATCTGAGGGCGGTGCATCGGGGCAGGCTCCGCAAGAACTGCCACAAATGATACCTCCGCAGGGAGAGCAACAGACTCCGCAGCAGCTAATGGAGTTGACGAAGATGTTAGCGGAGGCTATTAAAATGGTTCGAGATGCGCCCCCTTCAGCAGCACTGGAAGTGACAGGACCGTCACAACCGAGACAATTGGATATTGATTTAAAGCAATTCATGGAGTTGAAGCCGCCAGTATTTCGGGGAGGGCTATCTCCCCTGGAGACAGAGGATTGGATTTCTCGTATTGAAACAATACTAGAAGTTATGCTTTGCCCAGATGAACGAAAGGTGGGTTTGGTTACGTTTTTGTTGGAAGGAGAAGCGAAGCGGTGGTGGCTGAATGTGCGAGGCAGGTTGGCAGGCCGCGGACAAAGAAGCATTCCGTGGGCCACTTTTCTTCACGCCTTTACTAAGTGGTTTGTTCCCGAATCAGAAAAGAAGTTACTACAGGATAAATTCTTGCGTCTCGTGCAGGGTTCTCGATCAGTCCTGGAATATGAAACAGAATTTGCCAATTTGGCGTTTTATGCTGAGGCCTTTGTGCCTAATGAGAAAGAAAGATGTCGGCGGTTCCAGGAAGGATTGAGAGACAGTATCCGTTCGGTTCTGGTACCGATAGAAATTGCAGACTATGGGGCTTTGGTGCAAAAAGCCCGTTTGATGGAGATTGACGCAGAAAAAACGCAGAGGCGAAGGGACTTTGCAAAGAAAAGATCGTCATGGTCGTCTTCGAGGAAGGACACGTCAAGCAGGACAAGTACATCAGGAAAGTCTAGTGATTCAGGAAAGCGGTCTCGTCCCATCGAGAGTAGTGGAAGTGCGCCAACAGCTGAGCAACGATGTGGCAAGTGTGGCAAGAGCCACAAGGGGCAGTGTCTAGTGGGGAGCAATGTTTTTTACTTGTGCCGTCAGCCTGGGCATCGACAAAGGGAGTGCCCTCGTAGCCGAGAAGGACAAAGAGCATCACAGTCGTTTACAGTGCCTCAGGGTCAGAGGTTGTATCAGATAGGTAGTGCTCAGGGAGGTGAGTATACGGCCTCAGCCTCTACGTCAGCGCCAGCCGGATCATATCACGAAGAACATCAAATGCAAGAACGCCGTGTGCAACCGCGGGTGTTTAACCTTAATCAACAAGAGGCAAAGGCGGATGACACCGTGGTGACAGGTATTATCCCTATTGGCCACTATTTAGTTAAATTATTATTTGATACTGGAGTAAGCCACACTTTTATTTCTGCATCAATCCTAAATACGATTGCGGCAAAACTGTACCGGGTACAAGAGGTGCTACATGTCACATTGCCAAATAATGAAGTGCTCCCAACGCAGCAACGAGTGATTGTTACCTTTGCTCTAAATGATAAACTGTTTACCTCAGATTTAGTGGTCCTTCCACTAACCGAATTTGATATTATTCTGGGTATGGACTGGTTAACCCAACACGAAGCAATTATTGATTGTAAGAATAAAGAAGTATCAGTACGATGTGCAGATCATAGCAGAATTAAATATCGAGGGTGGGTTAAGTGAAGTGTCCAAAATGCTGATTTCTATAATGAAAGCACGTTCGCATATTCGAAAGGGTGGTGAGGCGTTTTTGGTAATGGTGAAAGGACCATCGGAAGAAAGGAAAGACATTTCGATGATTCCGGTTGTATGTGAGTTTCCAGAATTGTTCCCGGAAGAATTGACTGGACTCCCTCCCAAGAGAGAAATTGAGTTTGAAATCAACCTTGAGCAAGGAGCTAGGCCAGTAGCAAAGTCTCCATATCGAATGGCGCCAAAAGAATTGACAGAATTGAAAATACAGTTACAGGAATTAATTGATAAAAATTTCATTCGCCCGAGTTCCTCTCCGTGGGGTGCCCCAGTATTGTTTGTAAAGAAGAAGGAAGGAACGTTACGCTTATGTGTTGATTATCGTGAACTCAATAAGCTAACGGTGAAAAATAAATATCCCCTTCCTCGTATAGAAGATTTATTTGATCAACTTGTGAATGCCAGAGTATTTTCTAAACTGGACTTACGATCGGGATACCATCAGTTAAGAATCAAAGAAGAAGATGTTTTCAAAACTGCGTTTAGCACCAGATATGGTCATTTTGAATTTTTGGTTATGCCGTTTGGATTAACGAATGCGCCAGCAGCATTCATGGATTTGATGAATCGGGTCTTTAAAGACTATCTGGATCAATTTGTCATAGTATTTATTGATGATATCTTGATTTACTCTAAGACGGAAGAAGAACATTGCCGGCATCTGCGATTGGTTTTGCAAACGTTGAAAGAACATCAATTATATGCCAAATTTTCCAAATGTCAATTTTGGCTGACAAAGGTGTCCTTCCTTGGACACGTGATCTCAGAGCAAGGTTTGGCCGTAGACCCTGCAAAGATTGAATCTATCCTCTATTGGCCCCAACCAGTTTCAGTGACGGAAGTACGGAGTTTTCAGGGTTTAGCGGGATATTATCGACGGTTTGTAAAAGACTTTTCTAAAATCTCCTTACCATTGACTCAGTTAACCAGAAAGAATACGTTATTTCAGTGGTCCGTTGACTGTCAGAAGGCATTTGACATTTTGAAAGAAAAATTGACCACAGCGCCAATATTGACTATGCCGTCAGGTACAGACGGGTTCCAAATTTACAGCGATGCTTCATATAAGGGATTGGGTTGTGTATTGATGCAACATGGAAAAGTTATTGCTTATGCGTCCCGACAGTTGAAAGATGCTGAGAAAAATTACCCAGTGCACGATTTAGAATTGGCTGCAGTTATTTTTGCACTGAAAATTTGGCGGCATTATTTATATGGCATACGCTGCGAAGTGTTTACCGATCACAAAAATTTAAAATATATATATTCTCAGAAGGAATTGAATCTTCGGCAGCGCCGGTGGTTAGAGTTCATCAAGGACTACGATGTGGAGTTACAATACCACCCTGGTAAAGCAAACGTAGTTGCTGATGCCCTGAGCCGTAAGCATGCCGTTGGGTTGTCAGTGTTGGCAGGGTATGAGGCACAGTTAGTGTATGAGTTGGAAAGGATGGAAATCACGCCACTTGTGACACCGGAAAGTAAACAGGCACAATTATCTCAGTTACAAGTCAGATATACTTTGAAAGATAGGATTAAAGATGCTTTGCCCAAAGATTCATTTCTGGTTGAAGTGCAAGAACAAGTAAGAAAAGGGGAGACTGATAAATTTACGTTACAGAATGGGTTCTTATTTTTGAACGGACGGTTGTGTGTCCCAAATGTGAATAACATAAGAAAGGATATATTATATGAGGCACATCATACTCCGTATTCAATCCACCCAGGACGTACGAAAATGTACCACGACCTGAAGGAGGATTTCTGGTGGCCTGGAATGAAAAAGGACATAATTATGTATATTGCGTCGTGTCATACATGTCAGGTGGTCAAAGCAGAACACCAGAAACCTGGAGGATATTTGCATTCCCTACCAATACCAGAATGGAAGTGGGAAGACATTGCGATGGATTTTGTTTTTGGTTTACCCCGCAGTAAATTGGGACATGACGGTATTTGGGTTATCATTGACCGTTTAACGAAAAGTGCACATTTTATTCCAGTGCGACAAGATATGTCTCCTGAAAAGTTAAATGACTTATATATAGATGTTATTGTCAAATTGCATGGGATTCCTCAATCCATAATATCTGATCGTGACGGTCGCTTCACATCCGGCAACTGGAGATATATCCACAAATGTTTGGGGACAAAATTATTATTCAGTACGGCATTTCATCCCCAAACAGATGGGCAGTCGGAGCGAACGATTCAGTTCTTAGAAGATTTACTGCGTATGATTGTTTTGGATTTAAAAGGCTCTTGGGAAAAGTATTTGACATTGGTAGAGTTTGCATACAATAATAGCTACCAATCGTCTATCCGAATGGCACCTTTCGAAGCGTTGTATGGCCGACGTTGTCGAACACCATTAAGTTGGGCGGACAACGGTGAACGAACGTTGTATAACCGAGAAAGGATTGATAAATGGCATGAAAAAGTAAAACTCATACAACAACGGATGAAAGTAGCACAAGATCGGCAACAAAAATATTATAATGCCCGCCATCGTCAAGTGCAGTTTCAAGTCGGCGACCAAGTATGTTTAAAAATCAGACCATTCAAAGGAGTTTCACGGTTTCGTCGACTTGGAAAATTGAGTCCACGATATATCGGACCGTTTCCAGTCACTGAACGGGTAGGCGATGTTGCTTACCGCTTGGAGCTACCAGCAGAGCTGCAAAGATTGCATCATGTATTTCATGTATCGGCATTACGAAAATATATCCGTGAACCAGAGACGATGGTAGCAGCAGCGGATATTCAAATTGAGCCAGATCTAACTAGCCCGACAGAACCACATCAAATTATAGATCGACAAAGCAGACAGTTACGCAATCGTGATGTAAATTTTGTACTTATATGGTGGAAGGGTCATCCTCGGCACGAAGCGACTTGGGAACGTGAGGAGGCAATGAAAAATCTATTTCCAGCACTTTTCGATGTCATGGAAGAATGATTTTCGGGGACGAAAATTTTTAAGGAGGGGAGAATTGTAACGCACTGTGCCCGGTATGCAAAATAAATTTATACATGCATCATTTAACATAAGAAAATATATATATCAGTAATAAAAATTTAATAATTTCAGGTCATGTCCCCGATGATGGAAAAAGGCATACGCAGTGATGACTCGGCCTCGCCATGAGCTGCTATGATATGGAGCTAATATCGTTTGAACGTTTTTATATTTGTGCCTATGTTTATCTACATATGAAAGTGAACGATGCTTATAGGTTTAATATGGTGATGTGAGTAAGTTGGCATGACACGTTTGAATAAGGCTGATTGTTGGACTGATTTGTTGGGAATGCGGGTTTAAGGAATGTTTTTGGGTTTATATGTTGGGCTAACATGTAAATATGCGGGCTAGATTGAGCTAGCTGGTTTGAGTGGGTTGACATATTTGGCTCACCGCTTTATGTTTTGAGCGGCGGCATCTTTCGGGATAAAACCCGTCTTCCGCGATTTTTTTTCTTTATGTGCGCTGCTGCCTTATCTTCTATTCGGGCGCTGCTATCGGGGGAAAGCGGAGAACGCTAGGGTTTGGCGATTCACGTCTTTCCGTCGTCTGGTAAGGTGGAATCTTGCACTCCTTTTCAATTCTTCCACTAATCGAACCCTAAATCTCTATTCTCTCACAGTTTTTGGGATTTTTACTCCTCTTTTGGCCGGTGGAGGAAAGTTTCTTAATGGATCTCAGGTAATTTGTTTCCTTGTCCATGGATCTTCTAACTTTGTATAATTTATTTGGGGTTTTGGGCTTTGGATTGGCTGGCTGGTACTGTTTTCGGGCTTAGCGCTGCTGCAGTTTGTGACCCTATTGTTGCAGTTTTGCTCCTATGTTAAATGCTATTGTTTTGAGGCTTAAGGTTGCTGCAGTTTTTGTTTTCATATTGTGGCAATGTGTATTGCTTAGCCTTGGGTTTGTGGCTGTTTTCGGCTTTGGTTTGCTGCAGTTTTTATCAGCCTTCTTAAGCCTCATTTTCAGCTAAGTGTGACTGCAGTTCAACCCTATTGTTGGTGCTTTTTGGGCTTCGTTGTGACACCGTTTTAGCCCAATTTGAGTGCTGAATTCAGCTAAATGTTGCTACAGTTTTCAGCCCTATGTAAATGATTAAATGCCTACCGAATATACACGCATGCGTCGATTTGAGTGCGTTGTGTCGCTTTGTGAGATGTAACCTCGTGAAATGGTGACCTCATATATGTACAGATAGTGCGAAGGATGACATCTCCCAGTAGACGCGACGTCTATTCAAGGCGAGGCAAAGGAAAAGAACGAGCCATGGTGAGAATATCCCTTTTTAATATATGTTTTACCTCAATGTATGCTTTGGTTTAAAATACATGTTGATTTCTATATTGCAAATGTTTATAATTGCCTATGCTATGAATGGCCTCCGATGGAGGCAATCAAGCAAGAAAATATTTCTGAGGGGACTGTTTAAAATCAATAACCCATTATAAATAATTATGTGTCGACACATGGACATGTTAAGGGTAAGATGAAATGAAGAATATTGATATGATGGACTGTAATACCAAACCAGTCGAGCCGAAAGGCATAAACGCGTGTTGTACGTACTGGTTTGGAGACTGATGACCCCTAAGGGGTTGGGCCCAAAGACTGAAAATGAAATATTGAGATTGACATAAATACCCTTAACAGTGCCTAAAATGAACAAATGAAAAAAATCGTTTTACAGCTTACTGTTTATCGTTTATTGCTTAACTACAGCACTAATTCGCGAAATTGCTAGAATGAAAAGTCTGCATTATATGATTACTGCATCTATTTCCGTCATCAATAGTAGTTGTTTTCGTACATTTTCTATAACTGTAAAACAGGTTGAATAAAAAGGGGTAAGGTTTTCACTTAGTCTTTATGCAAGACTAATTGTTTTATTTCTAAAATTTTAGGAACAGGAAAGCCGACAGCCGAGCATCAGTGAAGCACAGGTTGGTAAAGTTTATTTACCTTGCTATTATATGTTAGTTTTCTTCATTTCAATAAGCAAAGAAACTGTATTGTAGATGCTTAGTAATTAGGTTCTATACTCGTTATGAAATATTGGAAATGCTCAGTTTCACTCTGATATTACTGCAAATATAGATTTAGATTTTAAAATTGAAAAGAGAAAATTGTGGCGGTCAAGTGGGCCGTTACACTTGACACTCCCCCAGCGTCACATGAAGCCCAACTCCACCGTCGACTTCCTTTCTCCAGAAAATCCGAACAACGGTCCCTCCGAGGCCAGCACCCTCCTTGCCTTCACCTTCATCGCATCAAAGGCCTTCTTGAAGATCACATTCACGGAGCTCTCATTGTCAACCAGAATCCTGCAGACCGTGAAATTCTTGATTGTCGTCTAGATCACCAAGGCGTCGCAGAACAGGTCTTCGTAGTCAGGCATATCCTTTGATGAAAAAGTGATTTTCTCTTCGAGGGGTGGGGTCTGGGAGGTTTATGTGACGCTCCTTCTGAATATTATTTGGAGGCTCCCCTTGCGGGTGCCTCAATCCCTACCCCACCGTGGATCACCCTGATCCCTCCTCTGGCGCCTATGTCAGTTCGGTCCTCGCATTTATCCTCTTCCCCTTCTCCAGGTAGGACTTCCTCGATCCACACCGGCGGTTGCTGTGATGTCGGATCTCTCGCTCTTCTTATTTCCATAAACTCCAGGTAGGTGGTCGTGGTGTGGCCTTCCACCTAATGGAAGTCATAATAAGGCAACGCCACCCTGCCCCCTTCCTCTTCCTCCTCTTCATCCTCTTCCATTCTCCCTTCTTCTTCCCCTTCCTCGGGCAATCATCATCGCTTACTACTGTGGCGGGAGAGGCGGCCTCTGGCCCTGTCTCCACCCCGGAGGGTTGAGACGCCCTGGCCCCCGCAGTAATTTTCTCCACCATGAAATCCTCTCACTGGCCCCTGAACAGGTCCCCCTTGGGGTCTCCAGGATAGCCAATTAGTTGGCTTCTGGTCCCCCCAACCTTGTTGCCCATAGAACCCTTGATCCCTGGGCTCTTCTCTCCTCCTTGCTTCTTGATGCCTACTTCCTCCCTACTCCTTTACCTCGTCCTCCGCCAACCTAGCCAACTTTTTGGCAAAGGCCAGATTCGCCGGTTCTCCCTTTATTTTCTTTGTCGCCCTCTCCATCAGTTTCACGAAGGATAGAGGAGGCTCCTTCTTCAGCTGCATACTAAAGAATCTTTGTTGTAGTCCCAGCGTAAAGGTCAGCATCAGGGTGTACCCTGGTACCTCTTGGACCAAAAAGACCTCCTGAAACTTATCTATATAACTCCTCAGTGTCTCCTTCGGGTCCTGCTTTATTGCGAACAGGAACTTCGCTCCTTTCTTCCTCTTCTTCGATGTTGAGAACCTCAACAGTAACCCCCGGCGCAGGTCCTCAAAGCAATAAATCGAACTCGTGGGAAGTTGGTGGAACCAGTCTCTAGCCTTCTCCTTTAGGGTGATGACGACAATTCGGCACTTGAAAGCATCCGACATCTGCCTGATGGAAACAGCATCCTCAAATCACTAGACGTGCTGCACTGGATCATCCCAGCCTGTGTAGTAGAACATCTCTAGCTCTCGGGGTCGAGACGATCAACTCACTGAAAGAGCTCCCTCCTCCTACAGGGCGAGTCGACCCATCTTGCACGGTCGGCTCGCTGAACCTGACAGCACTCGTCGGACCGGGGAACAACTCCCGCCCAGCAAGATCCCTTTCACTGCTTTCGGTCGGCACCTCCTTCCAGAGTCGCTGACTAGGGACGTTCTTGTCTGGAGTTGGGACCGCGACCATCGGGACTGAAAGCATCGTCCACTTGCCTCTCACAGCAAATGCGAGGTGAATGGTCTGCAGAACCTCCATCTTGAAATCTTCCAACATTCCAACAGTGTCACCACTTGCCGGGGTTGGCGGGCTGCCCGAGCCGGTTCTTTCTGCTTCGCCTACAGCCATGAGACTTTGCCCTGGATTTTCTTAAGCATGTTCCACGCTCACCACACTAAAATGTTGAAACCGGTACCCAGTCCCAAAGAGTGTTCAGACCCAAAAGGGGAATCCTGCACCTATTAATCCTAAGCTGAACTCCTGGCAAAAGACTATAAATTAAGAAACGGACCCTGAGCTGGAGCGCGGAGGTCCCGGTACACACCCGGAAGATCTAAGAGAGCTTCCCCTAACAAGCCAAAGCTGAGTTGGGCACCATGGAGGGCCCTAGAAACCAACCAAAGCAAATCAGAGAAGTAAGAAGGTCAAAGACTGATCCCCTCCCAAGGTCTCTTAAGGATCTATTTATAGATTTTTTAACTTTGTTTGTCAATAGCGCAATCCCGCCCTTTGAAAAAATTATGTGCAGCCCAGATGGGTCTGCCAGCAGCCAAACTCCGCTGTTTGGAGAGATTATTAGCAGACCAGCAAGGGCATTCTGGTAAAAACACTGTTAAGCGAGCGGCATGCGATGCTTCCACTCGCCTGGGCCGGCGAGTGCCCTTTATGGGGCTGGAACTCACTGCCGACTAGTGAGCATGGTCGAGTACGAGCATGGTAGCCACACTCGCCTCTCCTTAGTTTGATCCTGGGGCTAGGGGTGTGCATAAAAAACGAAAACCGACCAAACCGGACCGAACCGATCAAACCGAACCAACATTTGGACCGAACCGATCGGTTCGGTTTCGGTTTGGGGTGCTGAAAACTGATCCCCATTTGGTTCGGTTCGGTTTCCCCCATGGGAAAACCGGTGGAACCGAACCGACCTATGCACCATTATTTTTTTTAAGGGTTTAGCGGGCGGTTTGGATTTTACTTGGCATTTGACATTTCCAATCAAACCCAACGCTGCGTCCACGATTTGCTCAAATCCTCTCTCAATTATTTAGATTTAATTTGTTATTATTAGTCAATATTATAATTTAGTTTTTTTGATTGTTTGATGTTTTCAGATTGTTCAACTTTCAGATTGTTATTTTTTAAATTATTTAGATTATTAAATAAATGCTTGTGGTCAGTATTATTTTTCGAATTTTTGTGAGCTTGGGTTGCTATCTTTTTTAAGTTATGGTTATAACTCATATCAAAATGTGCACTAGTTCACTAGCAGCCTTATGCTCAAGGAACTTCACATCAAATGCTTTTGCTTGGCTATAGTTGATTAAGAAAACGTAGAAAAACGAACCGACATGTAAAAAACTGAACCGAACCAATTTGTTTTGGTTTGATTTCGGTTTTGGGTGTGTTAAAACTGAGGCTTAGCTATTTGATTCGGTTTTGGTTTTACCTAAAATCGAATCGAACTGAACCGCTTGCAGGCCTACTTGGGGCAAATGCAGACCCACGTCCCCCACTTGCCTCTCACGCCCTTGGTTGCATGGCCTACGCGAGTTGGGGAGAGATCCTGCCCCACTAGCCCATGCGACTCGCCTGACTCTCAAAAATTACTTCCCCGACCTCGAACCTGCTCTGAGGGACCCACTCGGTGAATACGGGGTTGTACACACTCGGTCCTTCTTGTGTGTTGTTTCAAGTCACACTATGGGAGACACATAAGATTTCATGCCTGCACTCCGGGGAATCATGACGTCCATCGAGGCCCGCCTTCTGGAAGCGAAAACACGTCATCAGGATAACCTGGCCGCCATCACAATCAGGCTTAATGAGTTGACTGCCTCCTTTCCCGTTGTTACTACCCCACCTATGGATCATGACAACAGCAATCAGGAACCGCCGCCGTCGGCACCGCTAATCTGCCACGAGCCACCGGCCTACATCCGCCCAGAAGTGGCTATGTCGTCGCGCTACACCAGGCTGGATTCCCCACCTACAACGACAAAATTGGTCAATTGGTCTGGCTCACTAGGTGCGAGCAATTCTTCAGCCACCAACAAATTTTGGTTGTTGATCGACTTCCTCTAGCCACTTTCCACCTACTTGACTCAATTCTGCTTTGGACCACTCGTCTCCTCACCGACCAACCTGGTCTGATATGGGACGACTTCAAGCAGTATTGCAACCTGCGTTTCGGCCCTCCCATCTGCAGTAAGCCCCTCAGGGCTCTTACGGCAATCCGTTAAACGGGCACAGTGGATGATTACTTGGAACAGTTTCAGCTCCTCGTGGCACACGTCACGGTCCTCCAGCGATGCAAGTCGTCATCTTCACAGCCGGACTTCAAAATCGCCTACAACTGGATGTCGAATTTGAGACCCCTCCAGACTTAGTGACGATTATGAGTCTGATCAGGCTATGCAAACGCCGCCTCCACTTGCCCGCCGACATCGGCACTCAACAAGGACGTATCATGGGTCCTCCCACCCCGCTGGTCCGCCGCTTATCACGAATCGAGATGTTGGACCGCCGCGCTCGGGGCTTATGCTTTAATTGTAACGAGCAGTACACTCGCGGACACAGATGCAAAAAAAATTTCTACCTGCACGTCGAGGACTCGAACGAGGAAGGCATCAGATGATGCTCGCCCTAGCGTGACTCCCTCGAGCTTGGAAACAAGCTCGTTTTGGAAGGCGGGAGTGATGTTATGGGCAACGTGCCCAATGAATTTTCGTATTTTATTTAACATTTCTATATTTATGCATTTTGTCTTTTAGTGTTGGGTGATTTACAGTAAGGCCCATGTATCCTCTATTTAAGGGACCCAAGGGGGTCTTGTATGAGTACGAATGAAAAGTCTAGTTTTCTTGTCATCTAATTATGAGATATTGGAAGCGCTCTCCTCTAACGAGCAAGCTCCGCATAGGAAAGCCGAGATTCCGGCTCCACGGTATCCCCCACCATCACCATCCTCTCCGACTCCGGCCAATACTCCGGCGAGTTACCACTATAACGGAAGTAGGACCGCAACACATTCATTCAAATTATTTAAGAGAATACAATTTTTTACATGTCTATTTTCATTTTGATTACAAATTTCTTAAGCGATAAATAGGCAGTTTTCTTTTTCATAGATTTTCCCTTGATATCTGCAGCCTTGGCTGAAGTAGCTTCATCTTTGGCCAAAGATTTGAAGATGTTGGATTTGGAGGGATCTCTAAGACTGACTCTATCCAGGAGCTCTTTCAATTCATTTTCACCAGATAATTCCTCATCAGAATCTGACATCAGGGAAGGCTTGAGAAGTTGAGATTAGCTTTGAATTTGGTCCCACTTCTTTGGGGTAGAGAAGCAGTTTCATGAATGGCAGAGAAGGGACAGCAGGAGCACAGAGTTAGAGTGGGAGGGACCCCTAAAGTAAAATTGAGGGATGGATGAAGTGACATATTACCTCAGATATGCATCCTGATTGAAGGCTACAACAGCTTTGGAGGAAAAGATCCCAGCAGAAGGGAAGGGGTCTGCATAGACTAGAGGTGTCTTGATAACAACACTTTCTGCTTCTAGAGCATTTTCTTGCCTTCTTTTGTTTTCCTCCGTGATTTCTTGCAGCTCTTTCACCCATTGTTTCCTCATCCCTGGCCTTCCTTTGGGCATCTAGTCGCTTCATCTCAGCCACATGCATGTCATGCTCCCTGAACTTTTTATCATGTTTGTACTTTTTCCGCTGAGTTGTTTAACAAAGACGGTCTTTTGAGATCCCAGACTGCAGGAACCTTCAGGCTGGGAGAGGATAGAGGAGGGATGGGAGCTATCAAGTCCTTTTTAGTCCCAAGGGCAGAGGTAGGGAACATAAGAGGCAAAGGAGGCTCATCCCTGCAGATGATTGTTACTGTCTCCTCAGGAGGGAAAACAGGCTCATCTTGAGCGGGGACCTGGGAAGAAGAGGAATGAGCAGAATCTTCTAGAGCAGCCTCCAATATAGGCTCAACGGGAACTGGCTCCTTGGGCTCCTCAACGGAAGCAGGAGTTGATTCTTCAACCGCAATAAGGGCTGGAACTTCAACAGCAGCATGAGCCTCTAGCTCATCAGAGGCGGGAGCTAGAGGTACAGAAGCCTCCCCCTTAATTCTTGAACTTTTGGTGTAGGTTATTAGAGTTGGGGGAGGTGGAGGTAGTGATTCCTCATACTCCATTGGAGAGGAAGCCTCGAGGAGGTCAGTTTGGGCAGAAGGGACTTCCTTTTCTGGAAGGAGCTCTGTGAGCACTCCTTCCACCACTAAATTAAGGGCATCCTCCATATGAGAGGAAAGAGAGCTGGCAACAAGTGAGGGAGAGCTTGCATTGGAAGGAGGGATGAAATGATGGGAGATGGAGGTGGAGATAGAGTCTTCTCAGGAAGTGGAGATGGAATTGGGGACTCTATGGGAGAGGGAAAAGATGGAGAAGGAGGAAAGTCCTGGATTGATTTCTCCCCCTCAGTAGGAGCACACTCCTGTTGATTGGGGGAGTCTCCTATGTATCAACATCCATAGAGATGGAGAAGTCCTGGATAATAGGCTCAAAAGAGATGGATGTGACTGGGACAACAAGCTCACACCCCCCCTGGCAGAAGAGCAAGATTCTTCTGCAAATCAAGCTTGATGACCTGATTGGAGGAGAGAATAGTAGAAACCTAGGCCTCTAAGTAGAAAATCCTAACAATCATGAACTGCTGAAAGCAGGATCAAATGTGGTAGTGGTAGATGTAGTGATACAGTCATCGTCGCACCCGAGGACGCGTGATCTCATCACACGACAGTTATTTTTTATTTGTTATTTTATCTTGTCTTTTATGTGTCATTCTTTTGTCTAATTTCTCGCATTGATGCTATTTTTAGTTCCGGCTCATCGGTTTGACCACCTGGTGGGACCCTGAATAAACGTTACGGAAATTTAAGTAGTTAGAACGTAAATGGTAAGTTTTAAATAATTAAAGATGCATACGACTAAGGAGAAATTATCTCTAAATTAGGGGATTGATTTTATTTATAGAAGAGAATTAAGATGTATTATTTTGAATATAAAGCTAAAAGGTCCCCCTTTTGGAAAATACATTGAAAATATTGGGACTAAAGTCCCCCCTTAAAAACATACATGTTATAAAGAGAGCAGTCGGTCAAAAACAGAGGAAACGAAATCGATTTTTGTTTCCCTCTGTTGGTTTCTATACTCCAGCCACTCCAGTGTGATCAACCCGTCCAGTCACGTCAAAGTTCAGAACCAGCACCATTGTCACTTCTTCTCCCGGCCGACGGCGAACTCCCAGGCGTCCGGAATGGTGCGTTGTCCAAGCGATACCGATGACCAAACAGCACGCCACCGACGCCGCTCGAAACAACGAAGGTCGACCTCCCTCTCTCGGGTCGTCGTCAACTCCGTGTCCTATTCAGGCGACCTAGCTACCTCGGTTAAGCTCCTATTGGATTCGTCAGGCGGCCTTCTGGTGTCGACATCTCCTCAGATCGTTGTCGGCGTCGACGATCTACTACGGCGATTTGATCTTCCGCGGGGGGTCTCTACTAGGGCTCGGCAACTGCGACCGCCCACATTTTCCAGACCGACGGAGCAGAGCCTCACAGTCTAGCCCACGATTGAAGACTTCCAACATTCATAGTGGTTCTCCTGCAACTAAGATGGAAGTGGCCACCTCCTCGTCGTAGTTTGTGTATGCTTGGGTAAACTCAGCCCTTTTTTCGCTCCCTTTTATAGGCCCAGCCGTATGCAATTTCAATTAAATAATTAGGGTTTGCATTTAACTTTCAAATTGTTTTTATTGTCAATATTCATAAATTATTATTTGTGTTTATGCTTGTGAAAGTTCGGGTCTCGCCTAGATTCAACTCGGTCACCGGAAATCATTCTCGAATAAAATAAACGGCTTAACAAAGTTCAACAAATAAAGGTTATTTGTGCGCAAAAATTCGAAGTTGACCCGCTCGGCCTGCGTAAGTTGGAATCGAATGCATAAAATTCCATATTTTCAAAACCCTAATTTTAGAGTACATCAGCTTGGTATCAGAGGGATTTGATGTGATCCTATCGCGAGTCAACGATCCAGGAATAATAAACAAAAAGAATTTATAAAGAATTTTCTTTTAATCTATTTTCAAAAAAAATATTATTAGAGTTACTTTAATTTAAATCCTACAACAACACTCAAGCCTTTATCCAACTATAGTGGTGTCGGCTATATGGATCCTTTGTCGTCATTGTGCCCTATCTTTAGTCATAATCTCACTAATGCCTAAGTACATCATGTATTTCCTTATAGTTTCATTTCAAGTCTTTATTAGTCTACCCCTCCCTCATTTAACATGCCTAGTGACTAGACTCTCGCAACGCCTAATAGGTGGCTCCAATTGTCTCTTTTGTACATGTCCAAACCATCTTAGTCGAGCTTCTCGCATCTTCTCAATAATTGGTGATACTCTTGTCTTAACCCAGATGCATTCATTCCTAATTTTATCCAATCTCGTGTATCACACATCCACTTAAACATTTTCATCTCCACAACTCACATTTTTTGCTCATGTACACAATTCACTGCCCAACACTCAGAACAATAGAGCATCGTTGGTCTAATTACAGTATAGTAAAATTTGCCTTAAATTTTAATGGTACTTTACGATCTTAGTTGTCAAAGCGCGCGCCTGAGGCGTCGGGCGCACCGGGCGAAGCCCGCCGCGCCTCAGCACGGTTGAGGCGGGCGATGTGCCCCAGGCGCGCGCCTTACAGGCTCCCAGGCGCGCGCCTTACAGGCTCCCAGGCGCGCCTGGGCCTTTCAAGGTGTTTTAAAAAAAAAATTGTGATGGGCAAAAACATGATCTTAGACCCACCTAAGGCACCACTAGGCGCACTTGGGCACCCAATTCCCTGAAGTTGAGCGAATTAGGTGCCCAATTCGCTGAAATTGTGTCTAATTCGCTCAATTTCAGCGAATTGGGCGTCCAATTCGCTCAATTTCAGCGAATTTGGCGCCTAATTCGCTCAATTTCTTTTTTCCCCCATTTTTGCGCCTCACGTGTCTCAGGCGGGCGTCTGCGCCTTGCGCCTAGGCTCCAGGGGCCCTTTGCGCCTCGGTGCGTCTTGCGTCTTTGATAACTTAGTTTACGATCATATAAGATCTCTGACGCGTCTCTCCAATTCAACCAACTTGTTTGGATTTTATGTGACATCTTTATCAATACCTCCATCTTTTTGAACAATTTATCCAAGATATTTAAAACACTCACTGCGGTAAAAATCTTGATCACCCAACTTAATAACAAAATCATATGTCCTTCTTGCACTGCTAAATTTAAGCTT
This sequence comes from Platanthera zijinensis, assembly GCA_039513925.1. NCBI lineage: Eukaryota > Viridiplantae > Streptophyta > Magnoliopsida > Asparagales > Orchidaceae > Platanthera > Platanthera zijinensis. Next base: position 60,874,735 of record CM077082.1, on the reverse strand, counting down.
CATATACTCTGGCTTTGCCCTGCTCAATCTAAAACTCTTCTTTTCTAAAGTGTCTCGCAAAGATTCAAGTTTTGCGCTTACACCCTCACGCGTCTCATCAACCAAAACTATATCATCCACAAACAATAAACACCAAGGTATTGCTTGTTGGATATGTCTGGTAAGATAAGGGTAAAGAGATGAGGGCATAAAGCTGAACCTTGAAGTAAGTCAATAGTGATAGGGAATTCATGTGTTAATCCTCCAAATGTCCTCACCCTTGTTACAGAATTTGTATACATATCTTTGATTATGTCACTGTATGATACATTTACACCATTCTTTTTTAAGACACTTCATAAGATCTCTCTTGGAATTCTATCATAAGCCTTCTCAAGATCGATAAACAGCAAATGCAAATCTTGTTTTCTTTCTCGATAGTCGTCAATGAGTCTCCTCAAGAGATGTATAGCTTTCATGGTCGACCTCCCTGACATGAATACTGTTGAGAGAAGCCAAAACTTGTATGTATTGCTTGTGTAAGTAAATACAAGGAGAGAATACAATTATATAGGAGATGAGAAGAGAGGAAAAAATCCTATACAAGATGTGGGACTAAAGAAGAGAGAATACTAGGGCCTTTATGGGCCTTTATACATGGGCTTTTCTAATACTCCCCCGCAAGCTGGAGCGTACAAATCGTATGCACCAAGCTTGGACAGGCATTGATAGAAGAGGGTACTTGACAAGGCCTTTGTGAGGACATCCGCAACTTGTTCAGTACCAGGAACATGTCTGAGGTCGATCTTCTTTAGTTGAACCTTTTCCCGGATAAAATGACAGTCGACTTCAATATGTTTCGTTCTCTCGTGAAAGACTGGGTTCTTGGCAATGTGTATAGCAGCTTGACTGTCACAGAGGAGAAGAGCCGGTGAAGGAAGCTTTACCCCCAGATCGGTGAGAAGGCTTTCAAGCCACGTTAGTTCCGACACCACAGATGCCATCGCCCGATATTCTGCCTCAGCTGATGATCGAGCAACGACCGCTTGTTTCTTGCTTCGCCAGGTAATCAGATGTCCTCCAAAGTACGTGCAGAAGCCACTGGTGGACCTTCGATCATCGAGGGACCCAGCATAGTCAGCATCAGAGTATGCTACCAAAGTAGGAGTGGAAGAAGAGACTTTGTACACCAGTCCTTGTCCAGGAGCCTTTTTGAGGTATCTGAGAATACGTTCAACCGCCTGAAGATGAGAGCTTCTGGGGGCATGCATATATCGACTGACGATACCAACAGCGAAGGAGATATCTGGTCTGGTTACTGTGAGGTATATCAATTTTCCAACTAGGCGACGGTAATATTCTGGATTGTTCAGTAGGATATCTGAGTCAGAGGCCTGTGCGCATAACTTGTGATTGACATCCATTGGGGTGTCAATTGGCTTACAGCCTGAGTAACCCGCATCATGAAGAAGGTCAGTACAGTACTTTCGCTGAGAAAGGATCAAACCATCTGGCCGTCTGGAGACTTCTAGGCCCAAGAAGTACCGAAGGGGCCCCAGATCTTTTGTTTGAAAAACGGTGCTCAGATGAAGTTTGACCGCCAGTATACCATTCGAGTCGTTCCCAGTAATAATGATGTCGTCCACATAGACTAGCAGAAGGACGGTCCCGGTAGATCGGTGGCGAGTGAAGACCGAGAAGTCGGCGGAGCTTCGAGTAAAACCAATCTCCCGGAGGGCCTTACTGAACTTGTCAAACCATGCCCGGGGGGACTGTTTGAGACCATAAAGAGCCTTTCGAAGATGGCAGACTTGAGACTCCCCCGTGGTCTCAAACCCGGGAGGTTGTTGCATATACACAGTTTCCTGGAGATCACCGTTCAGAAACGCATTTTTGACATCCAGTTGGAGTAGGGGCCACTGGCGATGTACCGCAACAGAGAGGAGAACCCGGAATGTATTGAGTTTGGCCACCGGGGAAAAAGTCTCCTCGTAGTCGAGCCCCTGCTGCTGGGTGAAGCCACGAGCCACAAGACGGGCCTTTAGGCGGTCAATAGTGCCATCAGCAGCATGTTTAATAACAAAGACCCATTTACACCCAACGGGTTTCTGACCGGGAGGAAGAGGGACGAGAGTCCAGGTCTGGTTAGTCCAGAGAGCAGCCATTTCCTCTTCCATGGCAGCCCGCCAGCCAGGATGTTCGAGCGCCTCCTGCACAGAATTAGGAACAGAAACCGAGGAAAGAGAAGTAGCAAAAGTGTGAAGATGGGGAGAGAGGCGATGTAGGGAGACATAGTGAGCCAGAGGATGAGCGGTGGATGTCTGTACCTGATCTGCCGGGCGCGGAGTAACCGTGGTTGAGGCGGACTGCAGTGGGGCCATAGAGCAACGGGGGCGACGAGTATAGACCCGGATGATGGGTGGTGCGGGGGGAACAGGAGGTAGAGCTGGTGGAACCGGTAACAGCGGCGTTGTAACGGGGAGAACTGGTCGTGGGATGGATGGAGGTAAAGGAGCCGAAGGGATAGGAGTAGTGAGAGGATCCGGAAAGTATGGTTCAGTCTCGCGGAAGGTGACATCCGCAGAGACGGAGAGCTTCCGAGTGACGGGAGAATAACAGAGATACCCTTTCTGAGTACGGGAATAGCCCACGAATATGTGTTTGGCCGCCCGGGGATCCAATTTGTCCGAGGGCGGGCCCAGATGGTGGACGTAACAAGTGCTACCAAAGATACGGGGCGGAAGAGGGAAGGCCGGAGTCGAGGGAAACAACAGGCTGAACGGAGTAGCATAGTGGAGGACGGAGGAAGGGAGACGGTTGATGAGAAAACAAGCCGTGGAGACCGCAAAGTTCCAGTAATGCTTGGGCACATGCATTTGAAGCATGAGGGAGCGAGCCACATCAAGTAAGTGTCGGTTTTTACGTTCGGCAACGCCATTTTGTTGAGGCGTGTAGGCACAAGAGGTTTGGTGGAGAATCCCGAACTCAGAGCATATAGTAGCGAAGTCGTGGCCAGTGTACTCACGAGCATTATCCGTGCGCACAGTTTTGATAGTTGTATGAAATTGGGTACGAGTTTCAACGACAAAGGCTCGAAAAATGCGAGAAAGCTCGGAGCGATCACGAAGTAAGTATAACCACGTCATGCGAGAATAATCATCAATGAAAGTAATAAAATACCGGAAACCAGAAATACTAGTAATTTTATACGGTCCCCATACATCAGAATGCAATAAATCAAACGGAGCAGAGCTCCGGGTACAATGAGCAGGATAAGATGAACGCGGCTGCTTGCCGAGGATACAAGACTCACACTGAAACGGATGGAGAGAGATATCAGGGAGAGCCCGCTGGAGAACAGGTAGAGGAGCGTGGCCAAGACGGCGATGCCACTCGGTGGAGGAGACGGAGGAGAGGATGGTAGGAGGAGTGTCGAGAAGGTAGAGCCCGTTCCGTAATCCGCCTTTACCAATGGTAGTCCGCGTCCTGCGATCCTGTATGACAAAAGAAGAGGAAGTGAATATAACAGAGCAATCCAGATCAGCAGTAAGGCGACCAACAGAAAGTAAATTGAAGGGGGAACTCGGAACATGAAGAGCCGAGCGGAGAGGAAACGACGGGCTGAGAGAGATGTCCGTCGATCCGGAGACGGGAACAAGGGCCCCATTAGCCACGGTGATAGACCGCGGATGAGGAGAGTCCGAGTATGTGGCAGGCTGCTGGGACGTAATGTGATGAGTGGCACCGGAGTCCATGATCCAGGACGGACTGGTGGAGAGACAGGCCGTACCTGCTTGGGAGACGAAGGTGGAGGCCAGGGAAGCAGGAGGCGGGTTGAGCAGTCCCTGGAGGTGCTGGAGCTGGAGACGAACAGCTTCAAGGTCCGGAGAGGCAGGAGAGGAGGCATCTGCGGCCACCGAAGCCGTCGGTCGAGGAGGATATCCATTCTTGCGATAACAGGTCGCTTCAAGGTGTCCGTCCTTGCCGCAGTAGGAACACTTCGGCCGCCCCCTGCCACCACGCCCGCGGCCCCGAGAGCCGGAGCGGCCACCACGAGCAGCAGGAGGCAAGGGAAGCAGGGGCGGAGGGGCCTGTTGAAGAAGGGCCGAGGAAGTCGGCGCAGGAGCATCCGGAGGAGGCGTCACGCGGAGGAGCATGGAACAGATCTCAGAAAGGGATGGAACGGTGGGAGACGCCAGAACCTGAGTCCGGATAGTCTGAAGGTGAGGCGGAAGACGGGCCATCATAATAGCAATGCAAACCGCCTCCTTCTGAGCGCGCTGGGCAGCATGATCACTGGTAGAAGGCTGATGCAGTATCCAGGCTTCGGCCAAAGTCTTAGCCCGAGCGACAAACGACGTCATGTCCGGGGCGCCACCGGCGTCGAGAGCCACGAGATCTGTGAAGATGTCGTAGAGGTGTTGAAGGCTGTCTTTGCCGGAATAGAGTGAGTGCAGCTCATCCCATATAGACTTGGCCGTCTCGTGATACATGGCCATCTGATACGGCTCACCATCCAAGGAGTTGAGGAGCCAAGTCTGCACACGACCGTCGTTGCGGAGCCACTCGTCCGTAGGGAGAGCCGGAGGAGCCTGTGTGAGGTAAGACAGGAGACCCTTGGCCTGGAGAACCCGGCGCACAGAATGCGCCCAAGGGAGAAAATTTTTCTTCCCGGAGAGAGAGATGGTGGTAATGCGTAATTCATCGGGCAGGTCTGCAGGACAAGCCGGGCGGTCTGCGGGCGGACTAGCCGCCGGGCCGGTGGAGTCAAGAGAGGATTCCATAGACCAGGAAGACAAGCCGCACCGACTTGGAAGGAGGCCGCAGCGACCAGGCAGGGGTCCGCTGGAGAGGCAGCCGCAGAGAGGGGAGGAGACCGCCGCAACTAGGAACAGGCCGCAGCGACGAAACAGCGAGCAGAAAAAGGTCGGGAGAATGAACCCGCACGGTCACGATGCGAACACCAGCGGCCAGACAGGCCACGACCAGAGCGGGTAAGAAACAGACCGCACGGTCTGGAGACCGCGAGAAGGCGGAGATAAGAGAAAAGAGACCGCGAGTAAACAACTCGAGCGGATAGGAGAGAAGAGACCGCGAGTTAACAAACTCGAGCGGATAGGAGAGAGAGAAGCCGCGAGTTGACGAACTCGAGCGGGAGGGAGAAAAGAGACCGCGAGTTAGCAAGTAGTGGCGGAAGGAAACCGCAAGGAGCAGACGCCGAGCGGATAGGAGGGGAAGCCGCGCGGATAGAACTAGAGACCGCGCGAGACGTACGGGAGGTGGGGTCCACGGGAGAGAGGAGAAAAACTATAAAAGGGGGGAGAGGAGAGAACCTGGATCCACGGGAAAAGCAGCGGACTGTCCGTTGAGGCCGCGGACAGTGAGCGAGTAGTGGCGGATAGAAAAGGAGGCAGACCGCTGGAGACCACAAATAGTCCGCGAGGAAACCGCGGAGTCCGCCAGAAGGCGGCGGGTAGATGCGGTTAAAAGTGCACAGGTCGGTTAGAGGAGAGAACCTGGCTCTGATACCATGTTGAGAGAAGCCAAAACTTGTATGTATTGCTTGTGTAAGTAAATACAAGGAGAGAATACAATTATATAGGAGATGAGAAGAGAGGAAAAAATCCTATACAAGATGTGGGACTAAAGAAGAGAGAATACTAGGGCCTTTATGGGCCTTTATACATGGGCTTTTCTAATAAATACAAATTGATTCTCCGAGATTATAGTATCTCGTCTTACTCTTCTTTCTATTACTCGTTTTCATAGTTTCATGGTATGACTCATTAATTTAATTCCTCTATAATTAACACAATTTTGTATATCTCCTTTAATCTTCATAGAAATGAAACCAAGATACTTTCTCTCCATTGATCTAGCATCTTTTTTGACTTCAGTATCTTATTAAGAAAACATGTAAATCACAAAAATCCTTTACTCCCTAGACATTTCCATTTTTTGATTGGTATATCGTTTGGCCCAACCGCCTTTCCATTTTTCAACTTCTTTAGAGCATCATTTACCTCTGAAACTTGAACTTTAGGATAAAACATTATGTACTTATACTTTTCTGTTTTACTCAACTCTCCTAAGTTTAATTCATTGTCTTTTATTTCATTATAGAGTTAATAAAAATATCTTTTTTATCCCTCTTTAATATCTACATCATCCGTCAAAACTGCATCTGTTTCGTAACCTTTATACATTTTATATTTTTACTTGGCTTAAATCTTGTCTTCCTTTCTCTAGCTCGAGTAATTTTATATATATCACGCTCTCCATCTTTGGTATCGAGTCGCTCATAAAATTCTTATTAGCTTGAATCATAAAATTAAAAATAATAATAAATCTTTTCTACACACTTGGGTACTATTTTATTTTAAATAAACTTTTTTTAAATGTTATTTCTAAATTTTAAATATGAGACCTGTACAACCCCATATCCGACGAGTGGGGATCGACAGGAGCTTGACTAGCCAAGCCAGGCGAGTCGGGCCCCTGACGTCGAGTCCACTCGACGCCTTCCGCCGGCGTCGAGTCCACTCGACGCCTTTCGCCCTGGCGTCGAGTGAGGCTTGTTCACTCGACGTCTCTTAGCGTTGAGTGACATCTCGGCAGATCCGTCAGCTCGCCCAGGTGGGGTGGACCGGAACAGGGGCGAGTGGAGCAGCAGGCTCGCACTCACCCATAGATCTCGGCAGGCCGTTGGCGAGTGGGGTAATTCTGGCCTGCACTCGCCCAGTGTCATAGGGAGGCGGCGAGTGCTAGCACCATCGAGCACTCGCCACCCCATGCGAGTGGAGGTTTTCAAGGGCCACTCGCCTAAGTGTTGTATGATGTATTTCTTACCATTTTACCCTCATTGGCCTGCCCATAGCCTTTCAAAACAGCGGAGTTACGTTGTTGGCAGACCAATCTGGACTGCATATAGCTGTTTAGAACAGCGGAGGTTGGTTGTTGACAGACAGTTTTCAGAAAACTATAAATAGATCCAATGGGGTACCTCAGAAGCCATGCTTACTTGTGCTCTGGTCTTCTTGCGCTTTCTGAGATATCCTTAGCTCAGCACTTGGCTAAGGAGGAGAAGTTCTCTAAGATCTTCCGGGTGTGTGGAGGGACCTCCGTGCTGGAGCCTTGGATCTGTTCTTTGTCCTAAGTGTTTGGTCGTTTAACTTGCGAGAGAGAACTAAGTGTGCGATCACCCCTTCCCCAAGGGTCAAACTCCACAGAGATCGATTTTTCGGTTTCAACATGGTTGATGCACTCACCACTAATATGAAAGATAACAATTAACAACCAAGTCAAGAACGGGCAAAGGACATCCGTAAATAATTTAGAAGCCGCCCATCACTTAGGTCTAAACCCAGCGCTACACCAAAACCCTAGATGCAATGATCAAACTCCTAGACCAGTCGAGCATGTACAACCTGAACCGCATAATCAACCTCGTTGGAATGTAGGAGTCAAATTAGACGTTGGTGATTTTGAGAGACATTTAGAACCTGAGGGTTGCTTAGACTAGTGTAATAGGATGGACGGCTTCCCGGCTTGGAAGTAATTGCCCCAAGCTAGGCAAGTTGAGTATGTCACGCTTAGACTGAAAGGGTCTGCCCTAGTTTGGCAGGGACAACTAGAGCGTTCTAGAGTTTTTTTAGGCATGCCCCCAACACCATATGGGCAGAATTTAAAATACAACTTCGGAAATGGTACGTTCCTCCTGATCATTTGCAGACCCTCTATCGTAGGTTCCACAACCTACGGGCTACGACAAGACAAATTATATGTGGATGAGTATACGAACGAATTCATAGTGCTGCAGTATCGCCTCGACCTTCGAGAAAATGATGAAATGATCGTGTCTCGTTATTTGAATGGATTACGTTATTCTATTATAGACCAGCTAGAGTTTTTGATTATAAGGACTTAGGAGAGATTTCGAGTCGCGCACGAAGAGTAATGTCCTTACAGAAGCGGACATCCGGAGTCAGGTCTATTGATTGATCCACTTCGAGCATCACAACTACCACCAGGGCTAGGATCTCGAATTCCCCTAACCCCCCCCCCCCCCCATCACGGTCGAAACAACGACCCCATCCATTATTCCCTCTAAGGGAAAGGAGATTATTGGGGCTAAGCCCAACACTGGAGTATTCTGATGCTTCAAATGTATGGAACTTGGACACAAATCCTCTGAGTGTCTGCAACGCCACTTCATTTTCATTATCGATTCTACTGATGGACGAGAACAAGAGTATGTAGTTTAGTGGCTCCAATCATGAGCCTGACCCTGAGCCCGAGTATGAGGATGTCATAAAAGTCAAAGGCAAACATGCTGAGCACTTAGTCTGTGTCCTACATCATAGTGTGTTTACCTATAGCGAGTCTACTGAAGATGACCATAGGAGACACGAAATTTTCCGCACCACTGCACGTATTCAGGGACAGTTTTGTTTCATTATCATAGATAGTGGCGGTATGGAGAACTTCATTTCTCAACATATGGACGACAAATTAGGGCTTGAGACGCACCCGCTAGAACAACATTATAGCTTATCCAGAGTCGATAGTTATTTGGCTATTATGCTCATTACCCATTATTACCTAGTAGGGATTTTTATAGGGAGCACATATCGAATATAGTGTTGTGATGTCGCCGTCATGGATGTCGGTCATATCCTATTAGGGAGATCTTGGCAATACGACCAACATATCATGCACGTCGGTACGAGAAACTTTCATTCTTTCGAGCACAATGGACACAAGATTGTTCTTCCCCGAAAGAACTGCCTTATTCCAAGGGCCCACGAGAGAACTTATAGGTCCTCTAGTTCACTTTTTGTTGACTCCACATTAATTCTTACTGCACATCTGCACTCCATCCTGAAACCTTACCCCGTGAAGAAAACCATGATATAGTTATGTCACTCACTCCACATGACCTAGGATCGGTCCCACATTTATTAATTTCATAAGTACCGGTATTTTTCAGTTTTCTCATATCATATCAAATGACCACTTACTCCACACACCTCACTATATCGATTTCATATTTGGAGCGTGCTTTTAGTGCACAATATTATCATTTTGGTATGGGCAAACAAATTAAGTTATATTCATATATTAGATATTTTATGTCGTACTTCTGGAACCGACTAAGGGGACAAATGGGAACCAAACTCGAGTTTAGTAGCGCTTATCATGCTCTAATCGTTGGACAAACCAAAATTGTTAATAGGAGTTTGGAGAACTTTCTTAGGCGTTTAATTGGGGAGAATCCAACGCAATGGGATCATGTACTTTCACACATTTAATAATTCTAATACTCGCTCTAATAAATCTCCTTACTAGATTCTATATGGATTCTTTATACCCCACTTATTTGACCGCCACCCTTTCTCCTCTCATTAACAAATTTCATTCAATGAGCAAGCTCATATTAGTTATTTGAAAGGACTGCATGAGATTAAAGCTAATAATTTGTGAGCAAACTTTGAAAATTATAAATTCATGCTCGATTATTATTGATGTAAGTTATACTTTTCAAAAGAGGATTAAGTGTTTGCATATTACAGGAAGCAGAGATTTATTCGAGAGACATATCACGAACTAATGCAAAGGATGCTTGGTCCACTTCAAATTCGAAAGCACGTTGAGCCACTTGTTGAGGCCCCAGACATACCACCCGACTCAGCATCATTAGCGACATCAAACCTCTTTGTTGCCAGTTCTTTTGAGTTCACGCCGGGGTCGAGCTCTGTCAACCCCGGAGGAATTGATCCAGCCGTCGTCGCACCCGAGGACACGTGATCTCATCACGCGACATGTATCTTAGATTTGTTAGTTTATCTACTGTCATTTGTCATTTATTTTTGTCTAATTTCCTGCACTGATGTTATGTTTAATTTAGTCCCATCGGTTTGACCGTCTGGTGGGACTCCAAATAAACGGTCCGGGAATTTAAGTAGCTAGGACGTATATGGCAAGTTTTAAATAATTAAAATTGCATACGAATAAGGAGGAAATATCTCTAAATTAGGGGATTGATTATATTTAGAGAAGAAAATTAAGAAGTATTATTTTGAGTACCAAGCTAAAAAGGCAGGGAATAGTCCCCCCTTTTGGAAAATACATAGAAAATTTTGGTACTAAAGCCCCCCATAAAAGAGATCCCTGGTATAAAGAAAGCAATCGGACAAAAATAGAGGAAACGAAGTCGATTTTTGTTTCCCTCTGTTGGCCTCCATACTCCAGCCTCTCCTGTACGATCAGCTCGTCCATTCACGTCAAGTCCAGAACCAGTGTCATCGTCACTTCTTCTCCAAGCCAACGGCGAGCTCCCAGACGTCCGAAACTGTGCGTCCTCGCAGCAATCCCGACGAACAAACAGCACGCTACTGACGCCGCTCAAAACGACGAAGGTCGACCTCCCTCTCTCGAGTCGCCATCGACTCCACGTCCTACTCCAGCGACCTAGCTCCTCGGTTCAAGCACCTCTTGGATTCGTCAGGCGGCCTTCTAGTGTCGACATCTCCTCAGATCGCTGTCGATGGAGCAGCAACTATGACCGTCCACATTTTTTAGGCCGATGGAGCAGAGCCTCACAGTCCAGCCCACGATTGAAGCCTTCCATTCACAACATTCACAGTGATTCTCCTGCAACTGAGTTGGAAGTGGCCACCTCTTCGTCGTATTTTGTGTATGCTTGAGTAAACTCTGCCCTTAAGGCCTCGTATGCAATTTCAACTAATTAATTAGGGCTTGCCATGAGCGTTAAAACTATTTTATTGTCGTTATCCATAAATTATTATGTATGTTTATGCTTATGGAAGTTCGGGTTTTGCCTAATTCAACTTGATAAAACGCGCGGAAAATCATTCTCGAATAAAATAAACGGCTTAACGAAGTTCAACGATTAAAGGTAGAAGTTGGCCTTCTCAGGCTGCTTAAGTTGGAATCGAACGCATAAAATTTCATATTTTCAAAGCCATAATTTTAGCCTACATCATGTAGGTAGAAGTTGTATTGATGGAGGAGTTGTAGGGGGGTGTAGGAGGTAATGATGTTGAAGATGGAGGTGGAGATATGGAGTAGAATAGATTGAAGAAGTTGGAGAGGGGGAAATCAATTGATCAAAGGAGGGTGGCACAACCTCAGGATGAGGTCGCCTTGGTTGGGAAGTGGAGGCAGGAGGTGGAGAGGTGGAAGCAGGATGGATGATTTTTCCTAGCAGCAGAAGACTTTGGGTTGGGATAGTCCTTTGTCACAGTTGTAAGGTCCTAATGGAGAGAACTTTGACACTCTTCATAGTGGTGCAAGGAGAATTCAAAGCATCAAAATAAGCTATGAAGAGGAATTATGTTGCCTCAAAAAAGAAGCCATAATCCATGAGGTTCTCCAACACAATATTCAATCAATTGAGTTGAACCAGTCCATGGGACTACTTTATAAGTTTCTAATGTGATGGAAATCACGTGTCCTGTAAAGATCGACATGCGTGGGGCAAGTAAGTGATGATCGAAGCCATAAACTTGTGTTGGTCGACAAGCTAGGAAGCTTGGTTTTTTTTTTTGACATGTTTTATCGCCATTATGATCAGAAGATCATGACCATTTACAACAGTTTCTTGTTAAATGGGATATAGTGCTCCATTTACAGCGACCAAAAGCTTGAGAGAAGTCATTCTTTTGGTCACTCAGTGTCAACGTTGGAACCTAAATGTGAAGCCAAGGACTTTCTCCTCCTTGTTCCCCTTCTCCTTCCCATAACTACGTATTAACCACAAAACTACCCCATTTCCCTTCACAATAACTACCCATAACTACCGCCATTTTCCCATAACTACCCCCACTTTCCCATAACTCCTTTAATTACCTTTCCCCCTTCTAATCCATAGAAAACACCATTTCCTTCCCCAAACCGAGCAATCCCTTGCAATCGCAGACTAGAGGCCACCCCATCCATTCACCCCAGCCTGAAACCCCTCCCCATCACCCTCAACCATCCCCACCAGCCACCACCACCAATCCCCGGCAACCACTCCAATAGTTCAAACAGACCACTACAATCCCTATACTCCCTCCACAATCCAAATTCAGTCCATTACCTCCTTCCAGACACTCACTTCGCATTGGCAGCAAGGTTCATAAGAGAACCCTACCACAGGGCATCCAAATTACATTCTCCAAGCTTTTCTTCTCCCTATCATTTTACACATTGTAAGTTCACTGTGGATTTGAATTTCATTGTTGAATCTTGCATGAGTTCTCACTTCTTATGGATATTCCATAGTAAAAATTGTATCAAGTTATTTTATGATTTGCATGGCTAGCTTCACTTAAGCACATGGCACTTCGTACTTTTAACATATACATATATATTGTGTTCCCTCTCCTAAAAGTTCTAGTCGCATGTGATATGTGTGCTTCTATTTGTAAATTTCTTTTATTGCAAGTCTTTGGTTATCTTACATATTTCATTTAGGCATTCTTGTAGTTATCCTACATCCCAATAGACCTTACTTTACGTCACAATGGATGGTCGTTAATCCTCATCAAGAACTTGTAACATCAATTATTGTCATCACAATCCCCCAATATCGTATCTTCATAGTTTCATGTTAAATCTAAGTTAGGTTGCATATAAAGATGCTAATTCATGTTCTCCTTTCCAAGTCCATCATCTAAAAAGGTTCTAAACTCCCTATAACTTTTACGCCTGTAAATTCCAACCAGTTCAATTGGTACGCCTACATCCATCCTCTATCAAGATTCAGATCTGAGAGAGAGAGACATGAGGATTAGCCGGGTCAGCAATGCTTAATCATCCCCTAAAAAAGAAGGTATAGAGAGGGCAGGAAAGGCCTAATACCAATTGTGGGGCATATGGAAGTTTAAAAATGATAAATTAGGTCTACTTAAATGAGCATTTACAATTCTCTAGAGAGGTGTGTGGAAAGACCTGATTGCATTTTATTTCCACAGAATCACAGGGCATAATTAGCTGAACAAGAATGATAAAGAAGTCATCTATGATGAGCAGTTACAGATTTTAAACTGAAACATTCTGGTGCCAAGTATCATTAACATAAGGCACTTGGTGGTTTTACAACAAGAATGACCTATCAGCACCCTATAGAAGATGCGGGTATCTTTTATGCATTTCATTTTAAATTTGTTTGACAATTATAGGAGAGGAGAGGAATATAATAGAATTTTTAGTGTGAACAACTGACCAGGAATGATGTTCGCAAATGAGTAGTGTCCAACTTCTGATGTGAGAGCAGATACAATGACATTGTCTGGCATAGTCAAAAGCTCAACCTTCACATGAGAAGGACCTCCATCCTTAACAGGGCAGCTATTTCCCCCAACAGCGCCTAAAACTTTACCCGAAACCATGAATCTACAGAAAAGAGATTCCCAAAATAATGAAGATGTGCAAAGTTGACAGTATCATCAGCTCTATTCAACAAGAAACAAAAAAAAATATGAAGTAAAAAATAAAAGGTTTCCAAATTATCTAAAGGAATAATTATAAATAAGAATAATAAAATGTGCAAAGCCACGCACCCAGTAAATTGAAAATTGATATCTGCATTTGAATTGCAGCCACTTTCATCTACAGTGACAGGAACCTGGAAAGAATTTTAACCATTACAATATGACTAAAAATGAGTCCAACTTAAAGAATTATGATGCAGATTATAGTAAAGCAGATAAGAAACCCATATGATTATTCGAGAGATTTAACCCAATGCGTACATATGAAGAAATGGAACTTCAGGATACGTGAAATAAAGAAAAAATTTCATGAAATCACTCGCCTCTTTGTTTTTTTCTTTATCTATTGAACATAGGCAGTGAATTATACTTTGACAAGGTAAATCCAGTATCATTTCAATCAGTTTATTTCAACTTTTTTTCCTTTTTAATATTGCATTTGCAAGACCTTGTGATTTTTTATATTGTATGTCATTTTCATTCATAAGAAACCATTTTTTAATCTTCAAGTACTAGCTTCCCTAATGATTTATTTCCCTATTTTCTTTACGCATTTATATCATGTCCCTTATCATCTTTTCCATGACATAAACACGCAAGATCAATATCATATTATATAAATGAATAATCATCTCATGTCAAAGTTAAACCATTTAGAACTATTAATTCAACATGGTCAATCATGCAAAAATAAACAATTTGACTGAGATCATGTGTATTTTTATTTCAAAGCTCACAAAATATATGATGAATATTCTGTATATGTTTATATTAATATATATAAACATGAATCGTCATGATGGCATTTACTCTACACATATCAGATATATACAAAGATGTGATAGTAAATACAAGTTTAATCGCAAATGTCTTCAACAACTTACCACGTCCGGCTCCCATGACCATCCATCAGGACCCTTGACATTAACAAGGAAAGAACCCTGTTGGACAAAATAAATATAAAAACCAACAGAAATAGAACAAGTCCCTAGCAACCAACACAACAGGAAGTAAATCAAAAGCATAAGAGCGATAAAAACCCTTTTTAGAAACACCGTAACAAATTAGGCATTTAGAGACCTTGAGAAGTTTCTGATAAAATAGCTGATTAGAAAAATCCCTCATAACCACCCCCAAGATGTATTCTTTTATTTATTGTAGGATAAAGGTTTTCATAATGGCCTATATTATATAGAACTAGTAGATATAAGTAAACTAGGAAATTAAACAAGATGTATACATCTCCATGTTGGAATTATCGGGTCAATGTCGGGTTATTAGAGTCTTTGGGTGTATTTGTGTTTAGTCCCGCACTGGCTATCGGTGTCTTTGAGTCATGTTGTAATCCTATTTAAAGCCCCTTATGTGAATGAATGAATCATCTCTTCTATTCTCTTTAACTTTCCAACATCGTATCATAGCCAAAGATCTGAAACCCTAAACATTTCTTCCCATTGCTGCCACTTAACCCCGTCCGGCTCCCGTCGAGAGGTTTCTGCTTCTCTGTTTTGGTCTGGTCGACTCCTTGGTTAGGGATCCGACAGGTTCTTCTCCCCCCGCTCCCGTCGACATGATTGTCCCGTGATTCCTTCGACGGGAGCGGTTCTTCCCCCACTAAAGCCCGCTGTGTCCTCTTCTTCCGCCATTTTTTCTCCTCTACAGGAGCCCGTCATGATTCTTCTTCTCTGCCGACAATATCGATCTCGTCAAGCTTTCTTCTTCAACAATGCCAACGGATTAGAGCAGAAGATCTTTTCTCTCGACGAAGGCGTCGATCCCCCGTCCTCATTCGAGACTGTTGATCTCGTGCATCGTCTATCCCGTGCATCTCTGCCGTTGGAGCTTCTCCCGACTCCAGATCTGGTCGTCCCTCGTCGTCAATCCCTGTTGCACATCCGTCAGCATCGGCGTTTCCATCTCTGTCACAGGAGCTTCTCCCAACACTACTTCTCCCGCGTCCCTCAGACATCGATGCTCTACTCTCCTCCCTCCATCCGATTTCTTGGGAGCATCGTTGCTGCTCCTAATCCATCTCGTAGAGTCGCTGCCAGGCCTCTTCCATCTTGTGTTGCTGCAACGCTAATTCCTCTCTGATTCGATTCAGTCCTGCTTCCAGTGGCTTGTTGCTATGAACGATGGCTTCCCATGTTGTTGCCTTCTTGGTCAATGCTTCCGAGCCTTGTGCCTGCTGAACTCCATGGATATTACATGTTGTTACCTCTATGGATACTTGTTGTTGATGCTTTTGGGGTGTTGATGTCCCGCAAAAGTTGAAGTTTTTTTTTGTTTTTCAGTTCTCTGCCCGTGGTTTTTTATTGTTTTTGCTTCATGTTGTTGTTAGGCCAATATGCACGTGTGTTCCACGTGAGGGAGAGTGTTGGGATGAATGCGTCTCGAATGATCTTTCCCGACTTTCTGCCTTCGTTCCACACGGCCTCTAGGCTTTATGTTGTATGTCGTTTGCGTCTCCCCATGTCTCCCCATGTTTTCTTTCGATTGGTTGTGTTGGAGACGCGACTGGTGTTGGTGTTCTAGTCACATCGGGATGTATCGTGTAGGATCGTGTCGTGAGGGACCGTTTTTGTGTGGATTATCCCCGACAGATTATCCCTGACGGATTATCCTCGATCACTCATTTGATGACTTGCTCAACATCTTTTGTTCTCTTTCGCATGTTGTGTGTGTAGGTGATCTGGGTTGACCGTTTTTCAGTGAATCCACGTCGTGTGTGGGTCCTGCGTCGTGTGTGGGTCAGTGTCGTGTGTGGCTATGTCCTCGGCTTGATTCCCCGGTGGCTCATCTGATGTTTTGTCCCGCATCATATACCTCCATTGTCGTTATTTGTTGTGTCCAAGCTGAAGGGCCCCCCCTTCAGCTTGAGGGGGAGTGTTGGAATTATCGGGTCAATGTCGAGTTATTAGAGTCTTTAGGTGTATCTGTGTTTAGTCCCACACCGGCTATCGGTGTCTTTGAGTCATGTTGTAAACCTATTTAAAGCCCCTATGTGGATGAATGAATCATCTCTTCTATTCTCTTTAACTTTCCAACACTCCAAAGCTGCATGCATTGATTCAGTATCAGATAGTGATACATCGCTTCAATGAAAAAATTAGAGCAGAGACAAATATGATCACTTACTTTCTACTAAATCCAAAGCCTATAACTTTCTTTTGTTTCCTGCAATTCAGAAAAAATATGAGGATATAGATCTCCAATAAATGTAGGTTCTTCCAGAAGATTAATGACATAGAAGTTCAGGGAATGATGGCATGGGACTATTCTATAGATTGGGAAGTCACGTGCAGGGAACGAAGAGGTATGTTGCAGCGGACGGAGATGTGATACGAGATACGATATAATAAGGATATGAGAAACGTCATTTTTAAAACCTGTGATAAGGGATAAGTTTTTGAAATTTTTAATTATTCAAATATAAGTACAAATTAAAATGAAGGCAAGTTTAATATTCAAGTTTTCTTCATTATAATATCTCACATATCATATATTAACTGAAAATAAAGTTTATATGTTACAAAAATATATCATATTCTAAATAGGAGCCATGAATAAAAATATGTAATCAATTAAATATCACCACTTATCATTCAACACTTTTTCTTTCGCGTCTTTCTCCCTATCACCCCGTGAATTTTCAAAAAAAAAATTATCTACAATTAAATGAAAAAGTTTTTGAGAGTTCCGGAGGCATGCTTCCTTGAGTTTCTGAAACTTTCAAGACTCCGAAACATTTTGGATATGATATGGAAGACCGTTTTAAGTATTTTTGTTTTATAGACAGAACAATTCAGGGTAATGAAGTGTGGATGTGGTTTGTTGAAGAAATCTCTACTCTCCTAGTGGTGCAAACACAAAAGAGAGGTTACATGGGATATCACACGCATAAATGCACAAAAATTTTGAACTCTTGAATAATGTCAGGTTCTCCTCAGTAGAATTCATCGTCTTTAATGACTTGTAGGAAGACGATTAGGAACATTTAAATAAGTTATTGCACTTTTGGAAATAAATCTCAAAAATAAATGTGATATTTAAAAAAATAGAAATTTATTAGCTAATACAATTTCTCGGCTCGATTCTATAACGGTCCAGTGCTCGGTTAGTTTTAGGTAATTAGGACATAAAATGGCAAGCATAAACTATTTAAAACGCATAAATTTAATTAAATTTAGATATGGCAAAATTTAATATTTGAAAGATATTTAATATTTAATATTTGATAGATGTAAAATTACATTAGGAAGATTTGCATATGGCAAGAAATAAAACAGATCTAGCAAAAGAAGGAAGATAATATTTGGGAATTAAGATTGGAAAGGATTAATCGAACAGCTATTAATATCACTGTGAAGAAAGGGAAAAGACGAGGCTGGATATACAAGAAAACAAAATCGTGTTCTCCCAGTAGTACCGGCATACCCTACCCTCTGCTATGCCCAAACCCTCTCCCCCATCAGTCGACACAACCAGCCACGGTATCCTCTCAGTGACGCTTCAGACGACAGAAGAGACGAACGCCAGGGCCATCTCCGCCATTATCCTTGCCAGCATCCCACGACCATCTCCGCGGCGTAAGGTGTGTCGTCGACCTCGGATCCCTATTTCGGCACCCCCCAACATGAACCATAACGGAAGATAGGCGGTTACCAGATCCCGTGCAACTCCTATTCTCTCCTGTGCCGACCGGATTTGGACTGGGTTAACAACTCTCCTCTGTGGTATCTGCTCAAATCTCTGCACCAATTGATTTAGCTTAATTTTCATGCGCTCCACTAAATAATCAAAGCTTGCCCTGAACGTTCAAATTGCTTATTATTGTCGTTATTCATAATGTATTGGTTATGCTTTGTTTGTGAAAGGTAGGGTCTCGCTATGATTCAACTCCTAAGTCGCTTGTGGGATCGTGCTCAAATAATAATTAACAATTTTATGAAGGCGTATGCTTGACCGGAGACAGTCTCACCATCTTGCCAGGAGGGAAGAATTTTAGAGATAGAGGGCATGTTGGCCTCCCTATCCCAGAGCAGCAGAGGCTCGCCGGCGTCATCCAGCAACCTCTCGCCCAGACCAAAATTCCGGTGACCGCTCGGCACCACTTTCTCTTCTGGCGCTGCCGAGGTCCTGACGGTCTCGCTGGAGATCCTACCCGCGGCCTCGCTCGCGCCCAAGATTTTCGCGGGAGGAGCCGCGCTGACCTCCATATCCTTGGCAAGTACTGTGGGCTTTGGCTTCTTTGGGATCGACAAGACAGGGGGCGCGTCGGATTTTCGCTTCTGGCCACTTGGCTTCGGCAAGGTTCCCGGTTCATTCCTGCAAGCCGCGGCAGTGGCCTCCGCGCGTGCATGTTCGGAGGCGGGAGCCTTGCCACTCGCGTAAGGCGGATCAAGGGGTAGATCTCGCGCCCCTATGCATGTGGCTGTTAGTAAAGAAATTCTCAAGGAAAGAGAACAATGTCTAGAAGTCAGAGGGATGGAAGGTACCTTTGTCGGCGAGCAGAGGAAGGAGCGAGTCGACATTCCTCCTCAGGTAAGGGACATCGAAGTCCTTCTGGAAGAAGAACTACTGGAGTTTGGCCTCGTGACCTCCAAGGCTGGGAGGGCGATAGGTCGACTCTTTATTGAATGGGCAAGAGAGAAAGGTTTCTGAAATCGCCTGACACAAAGATCAATTTGCAGATCCAATGATAGTTCTTGTTGGTGAGACCGATGGCCTTGAGGTTATTGTCGGAGAATAACGCGATCTCATCCTTCTTGTCCTTAAGTTGAAAAGCTTGCGGAAGACAGGAAGGCTGAACTTTATCCGCTCCTCCCGCATGTAGCAGGAGAATGCTACCAGCAGAGCGATGAAGTTGAGATTGAGCTGAGCGGGAACAACTCCAAAGTACTGCAGGGCTTGGACAACCTCCGGCCACATGGGGAAGCGGAGCCCTACCTCGAAGTGTTCTGCGGGTATCGCAAGCTCGTTCGGCGAGAAGTGGTTTAGTGATTCTTCCTTCCCCGGGTGGCGCGCAGTCAACCCGGGCGAGATGTAGAGCCCCACCAGCGAATAGCACTCGTCCTCCGTCAGGTTGCAGTGATGGAAGGGGTAGTCGGCAAAGGTCACGGAACATTTTGTTCGACCATCAGTATCACCAGTCATTTTCCAAGTGTCGAAAAGAAAACGGGAAGTGCGAGTGCAAGAAACAAAATATAAAAGAGAAGAAGGTTAAGGTATCAAGCAGTAGTAAATGCGGTGGATGAGGGAGCTATTTATAGAAAATATTAGGCGGGAGGGATCCAGGGCGAGGGGTGTGAGGATAGCCAACTCATCGCGCCCCGCCTTGGTCCCTGGACCGATCCCGCACTCCCCCACTCGCCGCCGAGTATGAGCTAATACCCTATTCAAGGCTTTAAAAGCAGGTCAGCGAGAGCAAAGAAAACTCATGAGCCGAGATCGTAAGCATCAAGTGAACATATACATTCGCAATATTTATACGGCAGGAGCAATGTTTGACAACCAACAGAAAGGTAAACATCACAGCAGATACAATTAGAAAAAGAAGGGGTAGGGGGCGAGAGCCAGTAAGCCCATCATGGGGGTCGTTATCGTTGTCCCTGGCCTCTCCTCCCCGCCCTAGGTGGCCTGTGCGAACATTGATGCGCGTGAATGGCATGTGGCTCTTGTTGTGCCAAGCGCAGCTGATCTTCGGCTCGCGTGATGTGGATCCCATGGTAGTCCGTCCTACCTCCAGCTCCTCCCCTCAACTCGTCCATCAGCTGTGAATAGTTGTTTTCCAGGCTGAGTAGCCGTTCCTCGACAGAGTCTTGGTTCTCCTGAACCCGATTGTAGATCTCACGTAGCATAAGGGTGTGTTTCCGGAATAGCTCGATCATTCGCCTCTTCAGTACTACGGCGTCCTTCGGGTCGCCCAAGAAAGTTGCAATCATGTCAGGAGAGGGAGGCGGCGAGAACTCATCGATGTCAACATCAGTCGATGAGATCTCGCGATAGCCTGCAGTGGATAGGTTCAGCCAAGCATGACTGAATTCTAGTAAGAACGAGGCGAATGCGCTTATTTACCTGGCAAAGTATCAACGCCTCTGCCCGGGTGTCGGCGAGAGGTATTGGGCCGCCCGTCGAAGGGTGTGTCGAAGGTAATGTGCGCCTTCCCGAGCCCTGGGCGGAGAAGCGCATGTTCGGCAGTAGGATTGCTAGTAGGAGGCGGGAGGATAGAAACCCCATCCGCTAGGACTAGGAGGTGTGAGCCTGAGGTGAGAGCTGGAAGGATCGGGTGGGCTGAAGACTTGAGCGATAAAGCTCCCAGGCCTGTGGTCCCAAAGGTGGGAGCTGCGAGAAGTATAAGTAAGGGAGAGATAAGGGATAAGAAAGGAGGGCCACAAAAGGTGACTTACCGGGGGTATGCGAGAGATCATCTGGGGTGATTTGGGTATCGGTCTCCGGGGCCGGCTGATCGCCTCTGACTTCGTGCGAGTGAAGGTCGGCATTTGTTGTCCCTTACCTGGCGTCTTTCTCCTTCGAAGGATTTTCCTGCGAGTAGTTGCAGTGGAGTCGGTTATCTTCCTCTAAAAGGTGGCAAGTGGAGGAATGAATATGAATACATGTGGAGTCCCAGGGAGTGGTGATGGAGTCAGCGGTATGGACCCGCCCACCGTCAAGTCAAACCTGACCATCTTGGCCTTTTTTAGCTTTGGGTATGAGCTCGAAGCTTTTCGAGAAAGTCAGGGAGCAAACCCAGCGACAGAGGATTTAGCCTCCTCTCTCACGGCAGCAAGTCAATCCTGAACATCTTTTGAGAGCGGCATTATGCACTAGAGGCGAGAGAGAAAGCCGAGAAGGGTGGGAAGTGTAAGTATCACCTACCTGTGACTAGGTATATATATAGCAGAGTGGGGGGACTCACCAAAAGATTCCCTCCAGGTCAGCAGGCACTCACCGAACACCTGGGGTTGGATGTTTCTTTTCGAGCTTGTGTCAATCTCACAAAGAGTAGGGATTGTGTACAACCCCATGTTCGCCGAGTGGGTCTCTCAGAGAGTCTCAGGGGAAAAGAGGCCCTATGACCCAGGAAGGTCGGGCAGGCGAGTGGGGCAATTCGGGCCCGCACTCGTCCAAGATCGCAGGCTTGCGCGTGGCCAGGCGAATGAGGTCAACAAGCCTGCATTCGCCCAGGGCCTGAGGCTTGCGCGCAGCCTGGCGAGTGTGACAATCGGTCTGCACTCGCCTTAGGCAGCGAGTGAGTAGCAGGCGAGTGCCAGTTTCATCGGGCACTCGCCCTCAGCCAAGAGTAGGCGGATGCTTGCCATCTCGTCTAGACATTCTTCACTCCGTCGTGGAGTGTTATGTTTTAGCCTGCTAATAGCATTTTCAAACAGCGGAGTTACGCAGTTGGCAGACCCGGTTGGGCTGCGTATAGTAGATCCGAACAGCGGAGTTACGTTGTTTGCAGACCAGACTCAGAAAACTATAAATAGATCTGTATGGGCACCTTTGGGGGGATCTTTTTGGCATCTTCCTCCTCCGGTTTTCTGATTGACTTTCAAGTGCCCTCCAAGGTGCCCCAGCTCAGCATCGGCTAGGGAGGGGAAGCGCTCTAATGTTCTTTCGGGTGTGTGGTGGGACCTCCTGCGTTGTAGCCCAGGATCTGTTCCTAATCCTAAGTCTTTGGTCTTGTGCACTTCTTCAAGAAGAGTAGGTGCGAGGTTACCCCTTTTCGGGTCCAAACTCCACAAGAAGCCAACTTTCGGTTTCAACAGGCTAACTACTCCAACTACATATAAGATATTTGGGCGTGTATGTGACAAGAAAATCAGCTTCCCTGCTAACCTCTAAAAATCAAGGATATCCTTCATAGTTTCTCTATCATCTCTCCCTAGTCAGTGGTTAGCGTCTACATGGGTGTCGGCAGGTCTACACTCGCTCATCCATGATTTCTCAAGCAAATTAAGAATATACTTCCTCTATAAGAAGAAAATCTCACACAGACGTAGTGGCTTCAATGCTAAAAAAATACTTGAGGATTCCCTAAGTATTTTACCTCGAATTCTCTAGCCAAACTTTCTTTTAGAGTTTGAACTTCTTCCGGATCATTTTCAATTATAACAATGTCATCTACAAAAACTATAGGGGCTGCCAATTTTCCTTCCCTGCGCTTGATGAACAGAGTATGATCCGCATTAAGTATATCAGAATATCATCATGGCCATGTGAAATCTCTCAAACCAAGCTCTAGGAGAAGTTTGAGGTCATATAAAGTCATTTTTAGCTTGGAGTCCCTTTAAATCCTTCGGGGACAAGTCCAGAAAGGTAGGGATCAATCGATTGCCAAAGTAAGGCACAAGAGTTGAGCATCCATCTTTTTCCAAGCGAGACGTCCATTATTGGTAATTGCATCAATTCTTTAATCCAAATGCTCTTCCAAACGGAACCAAGAGGTATATTGCTCTCATTTAGTTTTTGGTAAGTGATAATGTGACTATGAATCGACAGTGATGACATTTTAAAATTCATATTGCTTACATGACTACTGACTCTGTAGACATATTGAGAGACTAGGACAGTGTGGCAGTGGGAGAGCCAAATCTGAAGTTGATGAGTGTAGGAACAAAGGAGGGAGACCACTGCAGGGACAACTGAAGAAAATGAGTATTGGAATTCACATACAAAAGCTTTGTAGAACCAAAGAAATTGAGACATGAGGAGAGCAAGGCCAACCGGGGGACACAAAGTCCATGTGAGAACATAAGAAGGTAAATAATATCCATGTAGAGACAGCACAGAAATTTCTGCGAGTTCAACGGAACCATGGCATCGTCAAATTGTCAAGCAGGAAGACCAATGGTGGTAGCATTGATGTCTCGATGATGAAGGATGAAGAGAACACGAAGGTCTCAGTAGGATCGACGAGCGGAGAGATCTACAATGGCATTGAATCATGCACAAAGTATTTAAAATTCTATAAAGATTATAACATTCCAAATATCTGAATGTCAGAAGCTTTTAAGAACATCATAGATAATCATTTCATAAAGTCAAAAGTATAGAAACTCCAACATCACATTGTGTTAAATCTAAATAAAAGTAGATAACAAGCCAAAAGGAACATCCTATTACAATGTTTATCAGTTTTTAAAAAGTAAAAAGTGTGGGAAGAGAACCTTATCATAAACTGGAATAAAATAGTAACCATTTGGGGCACATTGTGTACTGTCCTTCACCAAGCCATCTACGGTTTGAAGCTCAACCTGGAAAAGAAAAAAAATTGATAATTTCTTGTGCATTTAACAAAGCGCAATGTGTAGTAGCAAGATAAATGTTATGAGAGTAAAAAGGGAAAAAGAGATGCATAGTAGGAACAAAATTTTATAGCAGTTGGACTAAAATACATTAAGAAAGCATATTTATGGCCAGTTTCTGTATCCTTTCTATGTTCAAATTTTACTTGTTTTTACCATGTTGTGTCAAAAGAGAAATGCTATATGGAACTTATTACGTATGTTCAATAAAATAGTGTGTGCAGCTTAGTGATAAGAATAGCATTTGGATGCAATGCCAAGAACCTGGTCTCACCAAGGCGCACTTGTGTAGAGCTTAACCTGGTGAAAAATGATACCAATGACATTGGCAAGTTTCTCAATTATACTATAAAGATTGCATCTCAACTTTAAGAAGATGACAAACATGAAGGAATATATTCTTATATATATTCAAAAATAATATATAATTTTCGGTTTTGAAAATAGTTAAAGATAATAATAATAAGCAGATCTTGAAAACAAGATTTTAAAACATGTACAAACAGAAGAGGTGAGAAATAAAAATTTAGAATATAATATAGGTTTAGAATCGAGCCAGAGTAAGGCGTGTGATCACTGCCCTAAAGAAGTTGCACCACCCATTGGCAGGGTTTTCAACTGATGCTCACTTCTCCAAAGTACAACACCCGGCTAGATTCCGAAACTCCGATGTGCGCGGACACCGAAGAAGCACAGAGCACCCGAACTCCCACTTAATGAAGCAAATATAAAGAAAATGAAATCTCGATGAAGACAACTGAAAATCTGAGAGCATGCACAAAACAAATTGGGAAATCTCCTAAAATGGAGAGACTTGAAAACGTCAAGAATTTTCTATGTAATAAATTCAACGGTTATAATTAGTAAGTTTTAATCGTGCAGGTGAACGTTGAAATTCCAACGTATAGGAGTAATAGCGAGAAAATGCGCATCGGAAATGAACGCGCAAAAAACGGCAGTCAAGTCGACGCAGGGTGCATCGACTTCTTGTCGACGTGCATCGATACCTTATCGACGCAACAAGTCGACGGAACGCTAGTCGACACATGCGTTGAGAGCTATTCAACGCAACATCTAAACGGATCTAAAGCGTCGAGAGATATTCGACGCAACGTCGAGACTGAGCTAAAGCGTCGAGAGCTATTCGACGCAACGTCGAGACTGAGCTAAAGCATCGAGAGCTATTTGACACAACGTCGAGATCAATTTGACGTAGTCGACACAAGGAAGATAATGAGCGTTCTTGATGACGCAACTTAAAAATTTTAGCATTCAACAAAAATCCAAAACTATTTTGCAAAAAATACAATTCAATTCAATTAATTCTCAAATCCCAAATCTCAAATCCGAATCTAGATCAGTGCGGTGCGTGCCCGCGCGCGCGTGTGGTTCAAAGATCCTCCGTATGTTTCTTTGAACAAATAAGGAGTGAAACATGTTATATACTCACTAGCATGTGAGGTATTAGGTAATGTGCGACTAAGAGAGCATCTTTTCCATTATGAAAGTTTCCCTCCAAAAATTTGATTTCCCACCATTTTGGTTATGGAGCTTTTCCATCAAAATGAGCAGCTCAAACACCAAACACCATTAGGCTCCAATAAAATATTCAATTTATAATGTTTTATACATTAAATTTCTAACAATCTCCCACAAAAGCAAAAACCAAAATGCAAACTTCATAAATTTGATATCACTAATAATAAATAAAATCAAATACAAATTTGTTTCATCAAGTTGTATCTAATGCAATGGGTATATGTGGAATGGTTATCTTGAACCTATACTTAGTCCTTATTTCCTCCACCGAAGAGTATAATGTGTCAGAGACTTTGAATTATAAACTTTTGACCGGTAAATTAAATAAGTACAAAAAAATTGGTTGTTCTTGGGTTATGGTGGTGGGCACGTTAATGGTCATGCACATTCCTTGATTTTTCATTAGGGTGCAGCCCGGATCCCAAAGTCGCGGCCTCACAACCACCCCCATATAGGTGGTGCCTCAAGAGATATTTGTAACTGTTGGAATAACGGGTTGTATATTGTTATTGTATTATCATTTGTACACCCATACATATATATATGGGACCCCCAATTATTTCAACATGGTATAAGAGGCAGGTTCTGTTTAGGGTTTTCCCGCTGCAGCTCTCGCACAGCGCCGACCCGGCTCTCGCGTCGCCCGTCGTCCACGCCGCCCCAACTCCCGCGTCGCAGCAGTCCCGAACTCCGGCGTCGCGTCGCAGCAGCCCTGACTCCCGCGTCGTGTCACCCCGAACTCCGGCGTCGCGTCGTAGCAGCCCTGATTCCCGCGTCGCGTCGCCCCAACTTCTTCTTCTTTCGTGCTCTAGGGTCGTCGGCTCTATGGATTCTTTATTCTCCCGATGTCGGCGGTCCCTTCGTTTTTGTCCCTCTTTCTATGAGAGTGGTTCTCCTTCATCATCCTTGGTGATTTTTTTTTCGTCCTCGATTTCTATTCGGGGTTTCCTTATGACGGGAAGTGAGTCCTCTACCACCATGTCTTCCGGTGGACTGGCCTCTCCTACTCCGGCTTCTGTTGGATCTTATCGCGTCCCCTCAGACAATGGTACTCCTCAAATCACCACTACGAAATTGGATGGTTCTAACTACCTCCCGTGGGCTCGCTCCATCTCTCTTGCTCTCAAAAGCCCTCGGTTATTTGGTCATGTCAGTGGCACGGTGAAGGCTCCTGCGTCTAACTCTCCTGAGTGGCTTCAGTGGGAATCTGACAACTCCCTGGTGATGTCTTGGCTCCTTAACTCTATGACGGAGTCCATCTCTCGGAACTATATGTTCTTGGATACCGCTGCGGATATTTTGAAGTGTGTAGAGAGTACTTATTCTGGTCGAGGCAATGTTACTCAGATCTACCAACTTCGCGCCAGTTGTTCCTCCTGCGACAGGGTGATCGCCCCCCCTCGGCCTACTGTGAAGACCCTTTTTTTGAGCTTCCCAAATGATTCGAGAATCGAACATATTTTCAATAAATAAGGTCGCAGCATCACAGTACAAAGAGCATGAACATAAGAAATTGTATACATTCATTTGTTTATTTACATCTGACGATTAAGAGACTATAAGTATTCATCTATACCAATGTTGTCAAAATCGCGTTTTTACACGTAAGATCGTACGATCTTACGATTTTTACGAGGCATACGATCTTCGAGTTAGCCTAAATCGTGAGCACAATAAAAACGGTAGGATCGCCGTTTAGGATCGTACGATCCTAAGCGATCCTACCGTTCAAACCAAATAAATATTAAATGTATGTTGTTTTAACTCCAACCCGTCGCACGGAGAAAAATCGCGAGCTCTGCCTTAGGGTTCGGCACGTCCCTCCCCTCCCGCGAGCTCTGCGAAGGAGCAGCTGCCGCCCCATCCTCCCGTCGCCGCTCGCTGCTCCCGTCGCCGCTCGCTGCTCCCGTCGCCGGTAGCTTCGTCGCCGCTCTCTTCTCCCGTCGCAGGTACCTTCTTCTTCTTCTTCTTCTTCTTGTGATTTTCTGAAGCTTTTCTGTTTTCAGTCCCGTCGCCGCTCGCTGCTCCCGTCGCAGGTAGCTTCTTCTTCTTCTTCTTCTTCCTCTTCTTCTTGCGATTCTGAAGCTTTTCTGTTTTCAGTTCAACTCCCAAACTACTACTGTTGAAGGCTTGAAGCTTTTCGGTTTGAGTGGTGTGATTTTCTGGAGCTTTTCTGTGCAAATTTCTGGAGATTTTCTGGTGCGATTATCTGAGGTATTTTGCGTGTAACTTCAGTTTTTCTGAACTGTTTTTCTAAAATTTGTTGTTGACTTGTTGGGGGTTTGGAGTTCTATCTTCATGCATTAGTTTAGGGGCTTGAATAGATAGCGTGCATATTTTCTTGCCTTTTTACTTGCCTGGTTTTTTTTCTTGCTTATGGTTTGATTTATTTTATGAATAGGTAGTTAAAAATGGCTTCAAGTGGTGCGACAGGTAGTGCAGTTGGGAGTAGCAATGCTCCTTCCTCCGCTAACAAAGGGTCTAAAACGTCCAAAAATGCTCCTGGAAGTAAGAATGATATTGGATGGAAGTATGGCATCCCAGTTGAAGAAGATGCGAGAAAAATAAGGTGTAAATTTTGTGAGAAAACATTTTCAGGAGGAATTTATAGATTGAAACATCATTTGGCGGGTACTCAAAAAGACGTTGGAGCATGTAGAGCTGTTCCTGCGGAAGTGAAGAAAGAGATGTGGGAGATTGTTGTTGGGTTGCAAGAGAAGTTAGTGAAGAAAACAATCCGTAACATGGAAGAAGAAGAAGAGGATATTGGATAGACCGATAGAGCCTCCGGATGTTGAAGAGGTAGTTGCTCGCATAGAAGGAGGAGAACAAGATCTTGGGATAGATGAAGGCGACGAAGATGCTTCATTAGGCAATTTGGACTTTAGCTTCGATGACTTATTTTGAACGAAGTAAATGTAGTGATGTACTATTATTATTTACTATCATATTATGCAGTTGAACACTTGAACTTTTCTCTTATATATATTGTTTTATAATTAATGATCTACTATATAGTCTATATATATTTATATATAAATTAGATTTTTTTAATTTTGTATACTAAGTAAGATCTTACCGTTTCGTGTCGATCCCACGTTTTACGATCTTACCACTGCCGACCGATCTTAGGTAAGATCTCGATCTTGACAACATTGATCTATACTCAATACAAAAATCACAATCGGGATCGGTACACGAGGCTTTGTGCATTTCATGAGCTTCGCCAATGCCTATAAAGATCTTCAACCATACCTTCGCCATCTCTTCCGGTGGAATCTCTTTCCGAGTACTCGGAGTGGTTCTTGTTGCCTAAAAAAAATGGGTCAACAATGGGTTAGTCATAAAAATTATGACTAAGTGAGAAAAGTATTTCGTGAATAGTTATACATGCAAACAAGGGGAGATAGCAATATGCATACATTACAATAAATCATCAATTTCATTTACTCTCAATACTGAATCTTAACTTGTCCCCTAATTTTAGTTACATAAAATAGGAAATGCTCCGGCATGCAAACTTGAATTGGGCTCCACCCTCGAAGGGCGTAAGTGTAGGCTCACCCCTACTGGTGAATCCATCAGTAGATAACTTCTACATCATCGGATTCGAATCCTTCACATTTCCTTATGCAGAGTTTTATTATTCTTATCTTAACGTAATTTACATAAAAACGTGTGCTTTAACATAAAATTTCTCATCAGAAAGTTGTATTGCTTTCAATTTCCCCTGCCCATAATTATTTCACAGCGATATTAACTTAAACTCATATGCACAGGGAATATTTATTAAAAAGATAAACAAGAATAGGAAATTACGTGAATAAACTTAATTCAAAAAATAAGAATCTCACCAAGGCCTTGCCTTTATCGGTACTTTTGTTCGCATTATTATCACAATTATCTTGCGACGCCATGCTCTTGTTCCTGGGCCTCGGAAACCACTGATATCGTACGCACTTTTTATTTGGGTTGCGTCACTTGATATTCGTAGCGTTAATGTTTTTAAAAGACGTTTAAAATCCATTAAAATCTGAAAGTAAACATAAACGACAAAAGAAATCTTAATACGAGCTGTCCAACCAAAACAATCCTCAACCGAGACTGTGAATCTCAAACTCAGTCGTCAAACGGCACAAAATAGCCAAAAATGGCTCTTAAATAGCTCTATAACATTCTCAAAGTCAGCCATTTAAATAACACAAAAACAGCGTCTAAATAGCGTAAAAAGAAGCGCAAAATAGTCCCCAAAAATATGCATATCAATCCTCTAAAATCAGCAAGATTTGAATACCAAAACAGCCCACAGAATAACCACAAAACTACCTCAAAACAACCCACAAAAATAGCTCAAAATGGTCACGAAATTATCTCAAAATATTCTTAAATATAACTACTATGATAGAGGAGGAATGGCCAAACCAGTAAAAGGAGAGGAGAAGGGGCAGCTCACAGCACAACAGCTACACAGAAGGCAGCACAGCAGGGGAACCTGTAGCAATTCGAGAACAGCGGCAGGGAGGAGCAGCAGTCGGGGACAGCAACAGGAAACAGCAGCAGGGAACAGTAGCAGTGAAGTAGTAGCAGCTCGGGGACAGCAGCAGGAAACAGCAACAGGGACGCAGCAGCAGCTCGGGAATAGCAGGGACTAGCAGGGAGCCTGGGAGCAGCAGCAGGGAGGGAACAGCAGCTTGGGGGCAGCAGAGATCGGCAGGGAGAAGCAGCAGGGATCAGCAAGGAGAAGCAGCAGGGATCAGCAAGGAGAAGCAGCAAGGATCAGCATGGAGAAGCAGCAAGGATCAGCATGGAGAAGCAGCAGCACAACCACACAAAAGACAAGAGAGGAAGAGAGGAGGGAGTGAAAAAAAATGAGAGAAGTTCAACTCTATTTATAACAAGAGATAAAATGTTATAAGACAAAAAATCCAAATAAGAGAGTTATTGCACCTCTTAGAGGTGTCACCAAATCAGACCCCAAAGTACAACAAGCCAACACTTGGTTATCCAAGTGTCAAAACCAGCCAACACACATAAAAATCAGCAAACACACTAACTCAAATTCAGTCAGCCCACCACTAAAGGCAGCCCCACTTACAAGCCCACTTAGCTATTGGCACTCAAAATGAATAAATGAAGTAAATGTAACCAATTAAATGAAATGAAACGTAAACGAAAACGGGAAAATTATTCGTAAAAAATTTGATTTGTCTAAAATTATTTGGCGCATTTTAGGATCGTCACGCCTACTACTCTGAGTTCACTCAACTCTATCAGGAGCATAATCATTTTGATTCTCTGACCCTGGTGTCTCCTGAAGATGAGGTGCTTGTCCGAGCACGAGAAGAACGCAATCGCATTTTTTAGTTCCTACACGGCTTACATCGGGATTTTGATCCGATCAGCATTTAGATTCTTGGCCGCTCTCTTTTACCTTCTCTGCCCGAGGTGTACAGCCTTGTCCAACAGGAATTCGATCGTTGTCTGACTCTGCTCCCAGACTCTACCACCGAGGGATCTGCCCTTGCCTCTCTTTCTCATCCTGGGGCTCATCCTGCTCGCGACACTAGATTGAGGACTGCGGAGAAATATAACCTAGTCTATGATTATTGCGGAAGGCCTGCCATACTAGAGATACCTGCTACAAGCTTTATGGCTTTTCCTCCTCGAGACGGCCCTGCCTCTCGTGGTGGCCGGGGTGGTGGTCGCTCTCAGCAAAGGCCTCCTTTGCCCAGATCAGCCCACGTGTCGGACACTGGGTAGGACTCTATTGCTCCTCACTCTCTGGATTCCACTATGACCCCCCTGGCTCTTTCGGCTAAAGAAATTCTGGCATTCAGCCGAATGATGCTTGGACCTCCAGCGGAGCTGTCCGGTTCTGCCTCCTCTTCCTATGCTCATCAGGGACCTGCAAGTGATCACTCGGCTTCCTCCCACCTCTCCTCTCAGTAGATCATTGATTTCGGGGCTACAGACCACATGACCGGATCAGCCACAGGTTTTGTGTCTTACACACCTCTGTCGAGCAAGGACAAAGTGAGCATTGTCGATAGATCGTTATCTCCCATCGCTGGGAAATGATCCATTCCATGCTCTTCTCTAACTCTCTCCTCCGTTCTTCATGTTCCTTCTTTCACCCGCAATCTCCTCTCTATTAGTCACCTGACAAACTCTATGAATTGCTCAGTGACCTTTTTTTCCTACCTCTTGTGTTTTTCAGGATCTGAAGACGGAGACGGTGATTGGCTCTGGTAGACTGTGCAACGGGCTGTATGTGTTCGACCCCTCTGCCTCCACTTCAACCAGCATTGCTCGGCCTCCCAACGCTCTTCTTGTTGCTCGTCCATCTGAGTTGGATTCCTGGCATTGTCGGCTAGGACATCCTCAGTTGTTGTTTCCTGCTATGTCTTCTAGTTTGTTTAATGTTTTTCATTGTGATGTGTGTAAATTAGCTAAATATCATCGTAGTACTCTTCCTCTTATGTCCCCCGTAGCTCAGTTCCGTTTGCAGTTATACAAACTTATGTTTGGGGTCCTAGACCTACTGTTTCTATTTTTGGTTGCTCGTGGTTTCTTTCTTTCATTGATTGTTACCCTCGTTGTACCTGGGTTTGCTTAATGAAGCATAAAAGTGAGGTGTTCTCTATTTTTCAGCTCTTTCACAAGATGGTCACAACTCAGTGTGGTGCTCTCGTTAAAATCTTACGTAATGACAATGGCCGCGAATATATTGACGCTCGTTTTGACAAATACCTCAGTGACCTAAGTATCATTCATCAAACCTCCTGTGTGTACACTCCTGCTCAAAATGGGGTGGCTGAGCGTAAGAATCGGCACCTCCTTGAGGTGGCTAGGTGTCTTCTCCTTCGGATACATCTCCCGAAGTATTACTGGGGTGATGTTGTTCTCACCGCGTCCTACCTCATCAATCGTCTTCCTACACGGGTCCTCGGGTTTCAGACCCCTCTCACCACTCTAGGGGTCCATCCTACCTCTCTCTCTCCCCGTGTCTTTGGATGTGTCTGCTTTGTCCACGCCCTGCCTAAGACCAAACTTGATCCACGCGCCCTGAAGTGTGTGTTTATTGGCTACTCTCCTACCCAGAAAGGCTATAGGTGCTTCCACCCGGTTACCAAGCGGGTATTTGTTACCATGGATGTCACCTTTCGGGAGTCTGAAGCTTATTATGGGAACTCTCTTCAGGGGGAGAGTAAAGCTACATAAGTGAGTTCCCCTCCTTTTGTTCCTCTGTCTAATCCTCCGTCTATATTGCCTCCTCCCGTACTGGTTACCCCGTCATCATCTCATGCTCCTATGGTGCCTCTGGTGCCTCCTATTTTGCAGGTTTACACTCGACGTAGAAGGGGCGCGAACACTCAGGCTCTTGTTATTCAACCTGTGTCATCATCTGATCCATCGTCGGGTATTAACAAAGGTAGCGCTGCTTCTACTTTACATCCTCTTTCTCACTTTGTGACTTATGACTCATTGTCTCCTTCACATAGAGCATTTGTCACCTCCTTGGCCTCCATTTCTATTCCTCAGTCCTGGAAAGAAGCACTTGAGCATAGTGAGTGGAAGGCAGCCATGCTGAAAGAAATGGGAGCTCTTGACAAGAACAATACTTGGGATTTGGTCCAACTCCCTAAGAGGAAAACTGTTGTGGGATGCAAGTGGGTTTTCTCTATGAAGCAAAACTCTCAAAGCCTTGTGGAACGATACAAAGCCAGGTTGGTGGCAAGAAAATATACACAGACAGCGGGCATTGACTATCAGGAGACATTTGTACCAATGGCAAAAATGAACTTCATCAGGATCTTGCTTTCATGTGTCGTGTGTAAAGGGTGCAATCTCCTTCAGTTGGATGTGAAGAACGCAATTCTCCACGGTGACCTAGAGGAGAAAGTCTAAATGTCCTTACCCCCGGGTGTTAGCAAAGAAGGATCGACAGGGAAAGTGTGCAGGTTGAAGAAAGTTCTGTATAGCTTGAAGCAATCTCCTCGTGCGTGGTTTGGGAGATTTCACAAGGTTATGATCTCTTTCTGGTACAAACAGAGCAATGTTGATCACACCTTATTTGTGAAACATAGTAAGGGTAAGGTGGTTGCACTCATTGTCTATGTAGATGATATAGTAATAACTGGCGATGATACCGAAGTGATTGAACATCTGAAATTCAGATTGTCTCAGGAATTTGAAGTGAAGGATCTTGGCCCCCTCAAGTATTCTCTAGGTATCGAGGTGACTAGATCCAATCATGGAATCTTTATATCTCAAAGGAAGTATGTTCTAGACTTGCTTGAGACGATTGGAATGCTCGGGTGCAGGCAAGTTGATACCCCAATTGAGGTCAATCACAAACTTGGAAAAGATAGAGGAGAAGTCGTTGATGATGCACCTGGCTTCCAACGATTGGTGGGAAAGCTTATTTATCTCTCTCACACCCGACCAGACATATTTTATGATGTGGGGGTCCTTAGTCAGTACATGCACACACCTAGATCACATCACCTGGATGTTGCACACAGAGTTCTGAGATACCTCAAATCCACTCCTAGCAAGGGAATTTTGTTCTCACCCAATAAGGCATTGACCGTAGAGGTCTATACGAATGCAGAATGGGCAGGATCAGTTGATGACAGGAGGTCACCATCTGAGTATTGTTCCCTTGTTGGGGGTAATTTGGCAACCTGGAGAAGCAAGAAACAACATGTTGTCAGATCCAACACAGAGGCAGAATTTCAGGTTATGGCACAAGGGCTTTGTGAAGGGTTGTGGATCCAGACGATCATGAAGGACCTTGGCATGAGGTGTGACAGTCCAATCAGAATCTATTGTGATAATAAGACTGCGATCAGTATTGCCCACAATCCAGTGCAACATGATCGCACTAAGCACGTGGAGATCGACAGACACTTCATCAAGGAAAATATTGTTAAAGGGATTGTGAATACCCCGTTTGTCCTATCAAACCAGCAGCTTTCAGATGTGCTTACCAAAGGGCTGAGTCTGAACTTGTTTGACAAAATACTGGACAAGTTAAGCATGATAGACATTACACGTCCAACTTGGGGGAGAGTGTTTGAATATGTTGGAATAACAGGTTGTATGTTGTTACTGTATTATCATATGTACACTCATATATATATATATATGGGAGCCTCTAATGTTATTCTTAATGTAATCATTCTTCTTTCTCAATAGTAACTAATATCTCGTAAAGATATATGTCTTTGGTAACCATTAAGAACTTACAGTCATCCTAACCTGTTACGTAGAGCACAACATCATAGGAAATAAGAGAACATTTTTCTCAACCTTAAATTTATGTTCCCAACTACGCTATATCAACGGCTTCGTTTCTACCACATTAAACCCAATTCATGGATCTCCAATCACATGGGTTAGGTATTCACCGTTGGCAGCAAATCATGTGGGCTTAAGCCTCATTCCCCTCGATGACAACAAAATCTCTCTTCGAGACAATCCCTTAGTAAGATTATCAGTCAGATTCAATTTTGACTTTACATAGTTGAGTGATATCACTTCTTTTCTTATTTGCTTCACTGATTTGTACCTGATTTTCATAAACTTATTCATCTTAGAATTAGTACAATTAGAAACAGTTCAATTTATAACAGATTTACTGTCACAATGCAAAGAAATAGCAGGTATTGGTTTTTCAACTAAAAAAATTTCAGCAAGTAAATTCTTAAGTTATTCAGCTTTAACATATGGTGTGTTTAAAGTTATAAGCTCTGATTCCATGGTACTTCTAGAAATAACAATTTGTTCTGTAGAAACCCATGAAATGGCGGCTCCTCCAAGGAGGAATACAAAACCTGTTGTAGATTTAACGTCTAAATCATCAGTTACCCAATTGGCATCTGAATATCCTTCTAGTACTTCGGGAAAACCTGTATATATTAAATTATAATTTATAG
This sequence comes from Platanthera zijinensis, assembly GCA_039513925.1. Lineage (NCBI taxonomy): Eukaryota > Viridiplantae > Streptophyta > Magnoliopsida > Asparagales > Orchidaceae > Platanthera > Platanthera zijinensis. Next base: position 60,839,467 of record CM077082.1, on the reverse strand, counting down.
TTCCGCGAAGGTATTTTAATATTCTAGTTAATGTCATCCAATGATCATCACTTGAATTGCTAGTATATCTACTTAATCGACCTACGGCATAGGAAATGTCGGGCCTAGTGCGGTTAGCTATGTATAATAGTGATCTTTAATTTGTGTGTACCTATATTGATCTATAGGTTCACCAATACTTTTACAAAGTTTTATACTAACATCATAAGGAATAGAAGCGGGAGCGGAATCATATAAAAAAAATTTATGTATCATTTTCTCAATCGAGTGAGAAAAAGACAATGATATACTAGAATCAAATTTGGATAACTTCATTCCTAAAATGATATTTGCTACACTCAAATCTTTCATATCAAATTTGGATGATAAATTTTTTTGGTATCATTAATAATTTTGATTGAATTCTCAAATATTAAGATATCATCAACATAGAGACAAAGCAGAATAATTTCATTTTCATTTTGTTTAGCATAAATACACTCATCAAATTCATTGGATTTAAATCTAAAAAATAAGACTGCGGAATCAAATTTTTGATGTCATTGCTCAGGAGCTTGTTTTAAACCATATAGTGATTTAATTAGTTTGCAAACTTTGGTTTCTTAACATTTAACTACGGAACTTTCAGGTTAAGTCAGGTAAACTTGTTCATCTAAGTTTTAATGCAAGAAGGTTGTTTTGACATCCATTTGATATTTGATCATCTTATGGATCGAAGCTAAGGCGACTAGAATACGAATAGATGTGATCCTAGCTACGGGAGCATATATATCTAAATAATTTATTCCTTATTTTTTAGCACAGCCATTAGCGACAAGGCGAGCCTTATATTTATCTATAGAACCATCCGGATTTAGTTTATTTCTAAAGATCAATTTACAACCTATGGCTTTGGCACCGGGAGGAAGAACGGTTAAAATCCATGTTTTATTCTCTATTATAGAATTAATTTCTAAATTTATAGCTTCTTTCCAAAAGGAAGAATCAGATGGGGTCATGGCTTTCTCATATGAATTAGGATCTCCTTCCACTAGATAAGTGAAATAGTCATCCCCAAATGTTCTTTTAGTTCTAACTCTTTTGTTTTTTCTAGGTTCATCATATTCTAGCGGGTCTATAGAAGAAGAAGAAGAAAGATGATTTGAGCTAGTAGCAGGTAGAGATGAATTATTCATTTTATACGAGAATTTATCTTCAAAAAAACTGCATCTCTTGCTTTTATAATAAAGTAGTTAGAGATTTCACTAATTAGAGAACTAATTATAAGAAATCTATTAGCACTAATATCGGATGCATATCCTATAAATATAGTCTAATGTTTTAGGTCCTATTTTCTTTCTTTTTTGTTCGGAAATCGCTATCTTAGCTAAACACCCTCACACTCGAAGAATTTGGAGGTTATGTTTTCTTAATTTAAATAATTCAAAACATGTTTTATCACTTTGTTTTGAAAGAATCCTATTAAGGATGAAGAAAGAGGTGAGCAATGCTTCTCCCCAAAGATTTTTGGGGGCACCGAACTCGGTTAACATGGCATTGACCATATTCATCAAGTTCTGATTTTTACGTTCAGCTACATCATTCGATTGAAGAGAAAAAGGAGCAGTCACTTGATGAGTTATCTCATGTTCTTGACAAAATTGAGTTATTTCATTCGAATTGTATTCTCCACCTCGGTTGGATCTAAGAATTTTAATGAAAGATCCTAATTGATTTTCTACCACGACTTTGAAAATCTTAAAGTATGAAAATATATCATCTTTGGTTTTTAATAAATATATGTAACAATATTTAGTGAAATCATCTATGAAGGTTAAAAAATATTTATTTTCACCTTTAGAAGCTTGGCGTCACATACATCCGAGTGAATTAACTCTAAAGGTTAAGAAGTTCTTGTTACGGATTTAAAAGACTTTCTAAAAAATTTGGCTTGCACACAAATTTCACATTTAGCACTTATACAATATTTGTTTTAGAAATTAGATGTAAGGACATCATTCTTTTCATACAATCAGAATTCACATGTCCTAATCTAACATGTCAAAAATCAGGAGAAGAACTAAGAATTAAAGAAAAGATATTTGATTTACTTCTAAATCAGCAACATTCAATTTAAATAATCCATCATAAACAAATTTTTTATCAATAAAATTATCATTTAATTTTATTACAACTTTATTTGACTATAATACAATCTTATAGTCTTTCTTCACTAACAAGGAACCGCTCACAAGATTCTTCATAACTCTTGGCACATAAAACACATCATTCAAGGTTAGTGTCTTCCCGGATGTCAACCTAAGATCCATTCGTCCGCGTCTAAGTATTTTTGTCAATGAAGCATCCCATAAGATCACGATTCCTCCACTGATGTCTTGAAAGATGGCAAAGCAAGAACGATCAAAATAAGTATGAACATTTGCTCCAGAATCAAACCATCAATCTGATGGACAAGTGAGAAGAAGACTAGGAGAATAATCTAACCTGAAGATAGGCTGATCCGGTGCTAGGATCATGTTGGTCTGAGGCTTGGAGTCATGGGATTTACCCCTTCTTGTAGAAGCAATTGGTTGACAAATGATATGTGCGGCCGCAGATGAAGCACAATTTCCCTTTACCTGGGTTTTGGCTTGAAGATCCGGGTTTGGGATGATTGGGTTTTAGATGGCGGAAACCTGGATGGAAAGATTTCTTGACGTTCATGCCCTTAGCTTTGAAGTGATGGTGTGAGGATTGGTTGTCATGAGATTTGATCAAATTTACTTTGGAAGCATGGTCTTTGGCAATTTTAAAATTTTCTCTTATGTTTCTCCTTTTGCGGATAGCATTTTGGATTTGGATTTGAACATAAGTAAGATTGGATTGGTCATACCTAAGTCTAGTGCTAAAGCCGGACCAAGAATCGGAAAGAGAATTGATAAGACATGCCACTAGATAATTTTCGAAAAAGATTGAGTCATCGGGTCGGATCTTGGACAACATCCCATCCATTTGATGGAGTTGATGATTGATGGGCTTGGAGGCATCAATCTTAAATTTATGGATGTTGAAAACATTGTAGCGTTCTATACCCGCATTGTCAAGGTTATAGCGCGTTTCAAGAGAAAAACACAAATCCTTAGCCATACGATATTGAAGGAAAACATCATAAAGGCTGTCGGACAAGGCACTAAGAATAGGGTTAGACAATGATGTCTACCGGATCTCTATAAGGGACACGTCTGACATACGTTCTATTGGTATTTGCACTAGAAGATGAAGACGATGGGAGGGATAAGGCTACTGCAACTACAGCACTGGAGTTTTCGGTTTCAGCAAAGGGGGCATCAAAAATGGAAAATAAAAGACGTAGGGTATTAAGTCAATATTATACTCGTGCTTGTCAATGATGAAAATCATTCCCGTTAAATTTTTTGGGTTTAATCTCGGCAGAATCCTCAGATCTAGACGTCATTACAGATTTCGGAAATTTAAAATACAAACAATAAATTGTTATACATATGAAAGTAAAAAACAGAGATATAATCATTTTGTATTCGATTTTATTTATTTTGTTATTCTTGGATTTCCCAAAGAATACTAAATGACGGGTTCTCACTGGTACTAGGCAGTTTGTCGGATGATAGCTCAATACGGCCCTTTCGTAAGAGATTATATTATGTGCATCTATAACTTCTTTAGATTGAAGGAATATATTTATATATATATATTCCAAAATAATATATAATTTTTGGTTTTGAAAAAAGTTAATGATAATAATAATTGTTGGAAAAGCCCATGTAAAGAGGTCCATTTATTTGTATTTTATTTGAATTTCTTCTTTTCTCCTCTTTAGTCATACATCATGTATAGGACTCTCTTCTTTCTTTCTCCCTCCTATAAATGTGTATTCATACATTGTATTTGATTATTGAGAAAGTATATACAAATTTGAGGATTTCTCTACATGGTATCGAGGGATACGGTCCGGCCTGTTCTTTTCTAACCGCTTGCTCCTCCTGCTAATCGGGCGGCTTGTTCTCTGCTTAGCCGCAGTGTCATGCGGCCTCCTTCCTTTCTAACCGCTTCCTGGTTAGAATTTCTGTAACAGCGGCTTCCCGCGCAATTAAGCTCGTTCTAACCGCTTCCTCTGCTCTCTCTCTCTCACGTGGCTTCCAACACTTCTTCTCTTTCTCCTCCCTTTTATAACCTTTCTATCAGGTGGGGCCTTCCCTCCCGTGTTTCCCTCCCCACGCGGTTTCATCCTGGCTTCCCGTTCCCCCTCTACTTGGTGCGGTCTCCCTGTCTACCCGTCGAGATCTTCCCTTCTCGCTGCTCTCCACCCTTCTCTTCGCGACTTCTCTTAGTCGCTACTCGATGCGGTCTCCTTGTCTACCCGTCAAGTTCTTGTCTTCTCACTGCTCTGCTCCCTACTCGCCGCAACTTGTCTTAGTCGCCGCGACTTCTCTTCTCGCCGCGGTTTGTTCTCTTGGTCGATGCGGCTTCCCTCATCCCGGCGAGCTCCGCATCTAGGTCGCGGCATCTTCCCTTGTTGCTGGTGTGTTCACCGTGACCGTATGGCCTTCTCGACCGGCTTGCTCTCTGCTTAGTCGTTGCGACTTGTCTTCTCGAAGGCGGCTTCTCCAACTAACCGCTCCGCATTCTGGTCGCGGCGCCTTCGTTGCCTTGCCGCTGGTGTGTTGTCACGAAAACCGTGCGGTCACCGTGTGGCCTCCTGCTCGCTGGTCTACCCGCGCGATCTCCCATTTGTTCGCTGGTTTTCTGTCCGCCGGCCTAGCCTCCTGCTCGCCTTGCCACGGCGTCCTCTCCTGACTCTACCGGACAGACGGTTTCTCCTCTGCAGACCGCCCGGCTTCTGCCTATGAACTCCGTGATGAGTTGCGGATTACTACTATTTTGTTAGCCGGGAAGAAAAACTTTGTGGAGTGGATACACTCTGTTCGCCGTGTACTTCAGTCCAAATGCTTTCTACATCACTTGACCCAAGCGGCTCCTGCTGCTCCTACTGACGATTGGTTGCGCAACGATGGTCGGGTTCAGACATGGCTCCTCAACTTCCTTGATACCGAACTCTACCGCATGGTCATGTATCACGAAACGGCTAAGGCAATGTGGGATGAGCTCCAGTCTCTATATTCCGGTAAAGATAGTCTCCAGCACCTATATGACACCATCACTGATCTTCAGACCCTTGATGTTGGCGGGGCCACCGACCTCACCTCCTTTGTTGTTCGGGCCAAGACTCTTGTTGAAGCATGGATCCAACATCAACCTCCTGCGCTGGATCTTGCTGCCCAACGTGCTCAAAAAGAAGTTGTGTAGAGACCCAAATCCTGGGCTCTTTACAATTAAGGATCGGACAACAGTTTTGAATAACAGGGTCACAGCACCAAGTACAAAGAACATTCATCAAAACTTTTATTTCATTTGCTACGATATTACAAGCAAACTATAACATACTATATAGACTTTGCACAATAAATACACGTAGGTCCAGTACAACGAGCTCTGTGCCAATCCCGCGCTTCAATTATTGCTTTTGCCAGTTCACTTGCTAGGCTCCTGCGTGTTCCACTTGAGGTTTGTTCCGCTGTCTAAAAAAAAATGGATCCACAAAAGGGTTAGTCATAACATTATGACTAAGTGAGAAAAGTATTTCGTGAAACGTTGTACATGCAAACAAAGGAGAATGATATCAATATGTATACAGTACAAGAACATAATCACTTGATTATTCTCAACAGTAATCCTTAGTTTACCCCTTAATTTAGTTACATAAAATGGAAAATACTCCGGTGATGCAAACTTGAATTGGGGCCCCGCCCCCGAAGGACGTAATTGTAGGCTCACCCCTACTGGTGAATCCATCAGTGGATGCCCCCACATCATTGGATTCGAAACCATCACATTTTCCCATGCAGAATTCTTTAAATGAATTTTATCTTGACGCGAAATTAAGAGTTTGAATAAAATCGATCCCCTCAGAATATATCTATATCGCTTTTATGTTCTTCCCTCGCCCACATGTATTTCTTAGCGATATTTCATTAAGGCGAAATTCATATGCACAGGCACTTATTTATCTCATAAAATTGCAGCATAATAGAAAAGTAAGTGAATAACTAAATCAAAAAATAAGATACTCACAACAGCTTTGCCTTTATTCGCATTTCCGCCACGATTTTCTTGCGACGTCATCCTCTTAATCCCGAGCTTCGATAACAACTGAAATTGTATGCACAATTATTGGGTTGCGTCACATGGAATGCGTAGCGAAAAGCGCAAAAGATTGGAAGAAGAATCATCGGAAAACTGAAACGATAAACCGGAAATCTCTCAAATGCCAAAATCTGATTTTATCTTGCCGGACAGCCATAAATATGCCTCGAAATGGGCTAAAACCAGCCCCCAAATGGACTAACCGTCCCTATAAAATGCTGTCCGGGAAAAATATAGGAAAACAGTGCCAAAAAGGCCTCAAAACTGCGCAAAAACAGCTATCAAAACAGCACAACAGTGCAGCAAAAAGTCGTCGAAAAACCAGCGAAAATGCAGTCTAAAAACAGTGAGAAAACACCTACCTAAGAATCAGCATAAAAGAACCATGAAACAGCCCAAACAGCAAGGAGCAGTCAGCCCAGGACAACAGCTGTTCAAGGCAACCCAGCAAGGCAGCAACAGCAAGGCAACAGTAGTAAGAAGAAGATAGCAGCAACCTTAGCAAAAAAGAAGAAGGCAGCAGCAGCCTCGGTAAAGGAAGAAGAAGCAGCAGCTATTCCGGCAGAGAAGAGGGAGGAGCAGCAGCTCCGGCAGTAGTCCAGTCATGGCAGCAAGGGAAGAAGGAAAGTGGTTGGAGAAAGAGAAATCCACCAATATTTATAGCTGCTGATAAGAGGTGAAGAGGCAAGAAGAATACAAATGGAATTTGTCATCTCAACTAGGTGTCACCAAACCAAAACCAGCCAACAACCAAGTGTCAAGACACATGCCAAGTGTCAAGACACAACAACAAGTGTTAACATGAAGCTGTCAACATAAGCCCAACTCAGCCAGCACCCAAAACAGCCAGCACATCAAAACAGCCAGCACATCAAAACAGCCAGCAAACATATCCAGCCAGCCCCCACTTGTCCAGCCAGCAATAATTCCAGCTAGCTCACACAAATTCAGCCAAACCATCCATATATCTAGCCCAATATCAAGCCAGCCCATATACAGAAGCCCGCATCTAACTAACAGCCCACTAGAAATAATAAAAGAAAAATGAAATAAAACAAATTCGGCGAAAAACAAAAATTCGGAAACTTTTCAAATGCCTTTTTCATCATCGGGAAATATAAGCGCGCGAAGAAAAATTAAATATTTTGTTTTTACGAATTTTGGGCCGTCACAAATCGTCCCCACGACAAGAGTTTTCATCCCCGAAAACTAACTGGATAGCGTTACTAACAAGTTTCGCAAGAGAGAAAGGTTTAAGTTTATGTTTAGCGGTTTAGGCGAGCAATGTCTTTGTACTACCCGTGACACCATGTATTGAAAACCTTGTCCCTCTGATACCAATTTGTAGAGACCCAAATCCTGGGCTCTTTACAATTAAGGATCGGACAACAGTTTTGAATAACAGGGTCACAGCACCAAGTACAAAGAACATTCATCAAAACTTTTATTTCATTTGCTACGATATTACAAGCAAACTATAACATACTATATAGACTTTGCACAATAAATACACGTAGGTCCAGTACAACGAGCTCTGTGCCAATCCCGCGCTTCAATTATTGCTTTTGTCAGTTCACTTGCTAGGCTCCTGCGTGTTCCACTTGAGGTTTGTTCCGCTGTCTAAAAAATGGATCCACAAAAGGGTTAGTCATAACATTATGACTAAGTGAGAAAAGTATTTTGTGAAACGTTGTACATGCAAACAAAGGAGAATGATATCAATATGCATACAGTACAAGAACATAATCACTTGATTATTCTCAACAGTAATCCTTAGTTTACCCCTTAATTTAGTTACATAAAATGGAAAATGCTCCGGTGATGCAAACTTGAATTGGGCCCCGCCCCCGAAGGACGTAATTGTAGGCTCACCCCTACTGGTGAATCCATCAGTGGATGCCCCCACATCATTGGATTCGAAACCATCACATTTTCCCATGCAGAATTCTTTAAATGAATTTTATCTTGACGCGAAATTAAGAGTTTGAATAAAATCGATCCCCTCAGAATATATACATATATCGCTTTTATGTTCTTCCCTCGCCCACATGTATTTCTTAGCGATATTTCATTAAGGCGAAATTCATATGCACAGGCACTTATTTATCTCATAAAATTGCAGCATATAGAAAAGTAAGTGAATAACTAAATCAAAAAATAAGATACTCACAACAGCTTTGCCTTTATTCGCATTTCCGCCACGATTTTCTTGCGACGCCATCCTCTTAATCCCGAGCTTCGATAACAACTGAAATTGTATGCACAATTATTGGGTTGCGTCACTTGGAATGCGTAGCGAAAAGCGCAAAAGATTGGAAGAAGAATCATCGGAAAACTGAAACGATAAACCGGAAATCTCTCAAATGCCAAAATCTGATTTTATCTTGCCGGACAGCCATAAATATGCCTCGAAATGGGCTAAAACCAGCCCCCAAATGGACTAACCGTCCCTATAAAATGCTGTCCGGGAAAATATAGGAAAACAGTGCCAAAAAGGCCTCAAAACTGCGCAAAAACAGCTATCAAAACAGCACAACAGTGCAGCAAAAAGTCGTCGAAAAACCAGCGAAAATGCATCTAAAAACAGTGAGAAAACAACCTAAGAATCAGCATAAAAGAACCATGAAACAGCCCAAACAGCAAGGAGCAGTCAGCCCAGGACAGCAGCTGTTCAAGGCAACCCAGCAAGGCGCAAAGCAACAGCAAGGCAACAGTAGTAAGAAGAAGATAGCAGCAACCTTAGCAAAAGAAGAAGGCAGCAGCAGCCTCGGTAAAGGAAGAAGAAGCAGCAGCTATTCGGCAGAGAAGAGGGAGGAGCAGCAGCTCGGCAGTAGTCCAGTCATGGCAGCAAGGGAAGAAGGAAAGTGGTTGGAGAAAGAGAAATCCACCAATATTTATAGCTGCTGATAAGAGGTGAAGAGGCAAGAAGAATACAAATGGAATTTGTCATCTCAACTAGGTGTCACCAAACCAAAACCAGCCAACAACCAAGTGTCAAGACACATGCCAAGTGTCAAGACACAACAAGTGTTAACATGAAGCTGTCAACATAAGCCCAACTCAGCCAGCACCCAAAACAGCCAGCACATCAAAACAGCCAGCACATCAAAACAGCCAGCAAACATATCAGCCAGCCCCCCCCACTTGTCCAGCCAGCAATAATTCCAGCTAGCTCACACAAATTCAGCCAAACCATCCATATATCTAGCCCAATATCAAGCCAGCCCATATACAGAAGCCCGCATCTAACTAACAGCCCACTAGAAATAATCAAAGAAAAACGAAATAAAACAAATTCGGCGAAAAACAAAAAATTCGGAAACTTTTCAAATGCCTTTTTCATCATCGGGGAAATATAAGCGCGCGAAAAAATTAAATATTTTGTTTTTACGAATTTTGGGCCGTCACAAAGTTGTCGGTGTTGTCATGATGATGGCTCGTGTACCACCTCATCTTCAGAGCGTTCGGGTTCAGATCCTCTCCTCTGTTGCTACCTCATCACTATCAGATGTGTGTTCCATGTTGCTCAAGGTCTCACCACCTCCTGATAGTTCTGCTCCATCACCGGCTCTCCTTCAGCAGGCATCTGCACCCCTACTGTCTTCCCCCCTCCTACTCGCGGGGGGCGTTCCGGATCTCGGAGCCGAGGTCGGGGAGGCCGGCCTCGACCAAAGTGTTCCTTCTGCGGTAAGGACGGCCACTTTGAGGCCACCTGCTATCGCAAGTATGGGCTTCCTCCTCGTCCACAGGCCACTGTTGCTGCTACCGACTCCTCCGCTCGTACTGACCTTGATGAGATCCGCCTTCAGCTCCAACAACTCCATGGTCTGCTCAGTCGCCCACCTGCCTCTGTTGCCTCTGTTGCCTCTGCTGCCCCCATCTCCCAAGAAGGTATCGCTTGTCTCTCCACTAGTCCATACTGGATAGTGGACTTAGGTGTCACTCATCACGTCACCTCCTTGCAGCCACATCAATACCTGGATTCTCCTCATCCTAAGTGTATCACAGTGGCCAATGGGGACACTGTTCCCGTCTCCGGTTCTGCTGATATCCCTCTAACTTTTTCTCTCTCTCTACGTTCGGCTCTTCATGTTCCGGGCTCCCCATTTAATTTGCTTTCTGTTGGTCGCCTTACTAATGATTAAAATTGCTCTGTAACATTTACCTCTTCTTCTTTTCTGATACAGGATCGACAGACGCGGACTATCATTGGTAAGGGGCGACTGCAGAACGGGCTCTACCTCCTTGATGACTCTCCGGTTATCCTCTCTTTCGTCTTCTCTGTCGATTGGCATCGGCATCTTGGGCATGCCCCTTTACCAGTCCTCCAGAAGGCTCTACCAGATGTATCTCTACCACCTTTTCAGTTTGAATCATGTGTGTTCGGCAAGTAGCCCCGTTCATCCTTTTCGTCTCATTGTACTCGGAGCACTGCTCCTTTTATTTTAGTACACTCCGATATTTGGGGTTCGTATAAAGTCACTAGTATTTCTGGTTATCGCTATTTTCTAACATTTATTGATGATTATTCGCGAATGACGTGACTTTACTTACTTCGTGATCGCTCTGAGCTTCCTCGTGTCTTTCGGGCTTTCCTCCTTGAGACCCGCACGCAATTCTCCACGAACATCAAAATTATTCACACTGATAATGCTCGCGAATACACTAGGCACAAATTTGCGACTCTTTGCTCTGAATTTGTGGTCATTCACCAAACTTCATGTGTTTATACCCCCCAACAAAACGGAATCGTTGAACGTAAGAATTGACATCTTCTCGATGTGGCCCGCTCCATCATGCTTCAAATGCAGGTTCCCAAAGTTTATTGGAACTTTGCCCTTTCGACGATTTGCTATCTGATTAACCGTCTTCTTTCCCTCATACTCCACAATGCCACTCTATTCAGCTTCATGTTCCCGTCTACTCCGGCATTCTCTCTCACACCCCGCATCTTTGGGTGCACTTGCATTCACACTCTTGATCCATCCTTGGAAAAATTGAATCCCTGGGCAGCCAAACACATCTTTGTTGGCTACTCCCGGACTCAGAAAGGCTGTGTATGCTACTCTCCGGCTACCCGCAAGGTGACAGTCTCTGTTGATGTTATCTTTCGGGAGGATCTTCCTTTCTACTCTGCTCCAAATCCTACAGCTCTACCACCAACCGTCCTACTTCTTGTCATTCCCGTTACCACTCCTCCACCACCAAGAATTCCTGCCCAGGCTCCCCCTATTTCTAAGCCACCTCTTATATGTGTCTACACTCATCGTCATCCTGCCTTCGTTGCCCAACTGCAGTCGGCTTAGACCTCTGATGCTCAGCGTCCTGCTGATCCGGCACCAGAATCTACAACTCATCCCATGGCGAACTACGTATCCTTACATCGTCTATCTCCACAACTTCAAACTTTTGTCACTTCATTATCCTCGATTTCTGTACCTAACTCTGTACAGGAGGCTCTCCAACATCCTAGCTGGCGGGCGGCCATGGAAGAAGAAATGACAACTCTGTGGGCTAAATCAGACCTGGCACTTGGTACCTCTACCTACCGGCTACCGGTCAGACACTTGTTGGGTGTAAATGGGTCTTTATCATCAAACATGCTCCTGATGGGACGATTGACCCTCTAAAGGCCCGTCTGGTGGCTCGTGGCTTCACCCAACAGCAAGATCTCGATTATGAGGAAACATTCTCTCCAGTGGTCAAGCTTAATACTGTTCGTGTTCTCCTCTCCGTGGTTGTGCATCGCCAATGGACCTTACACCAACTGGACATCAAAAATGTGTTTCTCAACGGCGACCTCCAGGAAATGGTTTACAAACAGCAACCTCCCGGGTTTGAGACCACGGGGGAGTCCCGAGTTTGTCATCTTAAGAAGTTCATCTATAGTCTCAAACTATGTAGCACGGGTACTCCAAAAAATGTCCCGTACACGTACCCAGTACGTTTGCGGGTACTGGTACGGCCCGGTACGGCTCGGTACGGCCCGGTACGACAAAATACGTACCCGGTACTTTTACTGATTTTTTGGTACGTCCCGGTACTTCCGGGTACTTCCCAAAACCTTTACCGGTTCGGTACAGTAAAAAAAACCCTCACCGGCTCATGGCTCATTCAAAACCACAGATATCGCGATGCCCATTCCCGATTCCGCTCAGCCCTAACCCGTGCTCCTCAGACATAGCCGATCTCGTCCATCCCGTCCATCGCCGGCGAGCGCTGCACCTCTCCGACAGATCCTTTGCATCTGCGATATCTGGCGGCGCCGAAGTCCTAGTCTGATAGCCGGTAGCCTTTCTCCCTTTCTGCCTCTGTTTTTCTTCTACGATTTCTGGCGACCTGATTTTTGTTTTTCTAAATCGCCGCCACTCGCTAGTGGTGTATTTCGGCAAGGCAGCCTCCTTTCCACTCAGGCTCGGTCATTGCACCACTTAGGTTTAGCATCACCTAGGGGCTAGGGCTTCCAAGTTCACGCACTGATCGCTTCTTCTTAATCCCTATTTGTTTCCCTCTTCACAGTGCATCAGCGGATACCTGGAAAGTGGAAGTGGATGTGGGTGTGACTGTGTGAGGATACCTGGAGGGTTTTCTAAAATCGGTATGCCATCAGTCCATCACTATTTCTATTAAGTTTTGTGAGTTTATCATTTTGTGCATCTATAAACATTTCTTGGATGTGGGTGTGATTGATGGTTTACCCTTTTCACTTGTAAGACCAAATCTTCCTGGATGTAGGGCATAACTATGTATGCCCTACATGACTATATCATCATTGGATTTCTTTTGTGTTTGATGAACTATAATCCTATATCTTCTTTTAGATGTATTTTTTTTACTGTGTTTTTCCTTTTCCTAGAGGATATTTTTAGTATGTTTCTCACTTTCATCATTCCTTAGAATAGTCTAATTTCTTTATTTATGTGGACAATCTTAACATCTTGTGCATGTATGCTGATAACTGATAACATTTCATTGAATATATTATTGCTGTAAATTATCTTATTATATGTATTTTTTAAAAAAATTTCACATACCCAAACGTACCCGTACCGTGCTATTTTATAATTCTGTCGTACCACGTACCGGTACCCGTACCGTACCCGTACCACGTACCGGTACCCGTGCTTCATAGGTCTCAAACAATCCCCTCGAGCATGATTTGACAAGTTTAGTAAGGTCGTCCGGCAAGTCGGCTTTACTCGAAATTCAGCTGACTTCTCTTTATTCACGCTTCATCAGGCAACGGGAACTGTTCTTCTGTTGGTTTATGTTGATGGCATCTTAATCACTGGAGACGATTCAAAGGGCATTCAAGCGGTCAAACAGCACCTCAGCTCTGTTTTTAAAACAAAAGATCTGGGGCATCTTCGATACTTCCTTGGTCTTGAGATCGCGAGACGACCGGATGGACTTGTAATCTTCCAAAGGAAGTATTGCCTGGATCTCCTTCATGATGTTGGCTACTCTGGATGCAAGCCTACTACTACTCCAATAGATGCAAATCATAAGTTGTGTGCACATTCTGTTGATACCGATATTCCTCTTCAAAATCTGGAATACTATCGACGACTGGTTGGGAAATTGACCTACCTAACGGTCACAAGATCAGATATATCCTTCGTTGTTGGGGTGGTCAGCAGGTTTATGCATGCCCCGCGAACATCTCACCTTCAAGCTGTTGAGCGCATCCTTAGATACCTTAAAAAATATCCGGGTCAAGGATTGGTATACAAAACCTCATCCTATACTCCAATATTGGTTGCGTATTCTGATGCAGACTATGTCGATTCCTTGGATGATCGTCGGTCAACCAGTGGTTTTTGTACTTATTTTGGAGGTCATCTCATTACCTGGCGAAGTAAGAAACAAGGAGTGGTTGTTCGATCCTCAGCTGAAGCAGAATACCGAACGATGGCATCTGTTGTCTCTGAGCTTACCTGGCTTGAAAGTCTCCTTGCCGATCTAGGGGTAAAACTTCCTTCACCTGCCATCCTATTATGCGACAGCCAAGCGGCTATACATATTGCAAAGAATCCAGTCTTTCATGAAAAAACGAAACATATTGAAGTGGACTGCCATTTTATCTGGGAGAAAGTCCAAATGAAAAAGATAGAATTGAAGCATGTTCTAGGTATTGAACAAGTTGTTGATATCCTCACAAAGGCTTTACCAAGTACCCTATTTTACCAGTTTCTGTCCAAGCTGGGTGCATACGACTTGTACGCTCTAGCTTGCAGGGGAGTGTTGGAAAAGCTCATGTAAAGTGGCCCATTTATTTGTATTTTATTTGTATTTCTTGTTTTCTCCTCTTTAGTCCCACATCATGTATAGGACTCTTCTCTCTTTCTCCCTCCTATAAATGTGTATTCATACCTTGTATTTGATTATTGAGAAAGTATATACAAGTTTGAGGATTTCTCTACAATAATAATGAGCAGATCTTGAAAATAAGATTTTAAAACATGTATAAAAGAAGAGGTGAGAAATAAAAAATTTAGAATATAATATAGGCTTAGAATCGAGTCTGGGTAAGGCGTGAGATCATTGCCCTAAAGAAGTTGCACCACCCTCCGGCAGGGCTTTCAACGATGCTCACTTCTCCAAGGTACAACACCCGACTAGATCCTGAAACCCCGATGTGCGCGGACACCAAAGAAACACAGAGCACCCGAACTCCCACTTAATTAAGCAAACATAAAGAAAATGAAATCTCGATGAAGACAACTGAAAATCAGAGAACATGCACAAAACAAATCAGGAAATCTCCTAAAATAGGAGACTCGAAAATGGCGAGAATTTTTTGGTTATAATTAGAATTTTAATCGTGCATGTGAACGTTGAAATTCCAACGTACAGGAGTAATAGCGAGAAAATGTGCATCGGAAATAAACGTGCAAAAACCGACAGTCAAGTCAACGCAGGGTACGTCGACTTCTTGTCGACGTGCATCGATACCTTATCGACGCAACAAGTCGACGGAACGTAAGTTGACATATGCGTTGAGAGCTATTCATTGCAACGTCGAGACGGAGCTAAAGCGTCAAGAGTTATTCGACGCAACGTCGAAACGGAGCTAAAGCGTCGAGAGTTATTTAACGCAACGTCAAGACAGAGCTAAAGCGTCGAAAGCTATTCGATGCAACATCGAGATCAATTTGGCCTAGTCGACGCAAGGAAGATATTGCGCGTTTTTTATGACACATGCATCAAATACTTATCTAACAGCCCTAAAGAAGCTCACATCCTAAAGCTATAACATTAGCCTAAAAAGAACTACGGCGTTGAGTGAGTGGACCTCATTCAACGCCCGAGCCCTTAGCCGCAAAAAAAACACCTGGCGTTGAGTGAATGGCCTTCACTCAATGCCTGGGTACTTAGAAATTTTCCTAAACCCCCCCAGCTCTTCTCAACGACAGCAAGAAGAGCCTTGAAAAATTAATTCTAAGGCTCCTGCTGCTCTTTCTTAACCATCCTAGCAGCAACCTAGCCTTAAGATTGCACTAAATTTAGGCTAAAACTCACATCAGCTGCTACACTAAACTCTTGCCGAGACAATTAGAAGGAAAAACAGAGGAATAACTTGGAGCAGACCAAGGTGGCTAATTAGCTAATGAACAGGAAAAATAAAAGAAAGAATTAAACAAGCTTGAGATCAACAGAGTAAGCAAGGGCAAGGGAGCCACTTGCCTCTAGCTGCAGCACTTCAAGTCACGGGTTGGCACCTACAGCCGGGCTACCGATGGGGAAAGAAGATCTGGAGCTTTAGATAAGAAAAGGAGCAAACCCGAAGATATCAGCTCTCTAAAGACAGCCCTAAAAGCTAAGATACATACCTAGGAAGCTAGCTCTCGGCGAGAGTAGCTCGGATTTGGAATTTACCGAGCAAACCGGCAACTGGAGCAGCTGGAATCGCCAGCCAAGGCTGCAGCTTCTCCGCCTGCCGCCTGCTCCTTCCGCTGGGTGCTATTCGATGCAACATCGAGATCAATTTGGCCTAGTCGACGCAAGGAAGATATTGCGCGTTTTTTATGACACATGCATCAAATACTTATCGACGCAACTTAAAAATTTAGGATTCAACAATGCCAAAACTATTGTGCACAAAAATACAGTTCAATTCAATTATTCATCAAATCCCAAATCTGGATCCGGTGCGGTGCGTGCGCGCATCTGTGGTTCAAAGATCCTCCTTATGTTTCTTTGAACAAATAAGGAGTGAAACATATTATATATTCACTAGCATGTGAGGTGTTAGGCAATGTGAGACTAAGAGATCATCCTTTCCATTATGAAAGTTTCCCTCCAAAAATTTGATTTCTCGTCATTTTGGTTTTGGAGTTTTTTCATCAAAATGAGAAGCACAAACACCATTAGGCCCCAATAAAACTTTAATTTATAATGTTTTATACATTAAATTTCTAACAAAAATGATGTAATGATGAAACACCAAACACTATAAATTTAATAATTTCCAAAAATATGTTTACTTCTTCGAAATTCTCATTGGTAAAAGGCCAAATGGACTCATTGTGATTTACTGTAAGAACGGATGCAATTAGTTATTAACACTATGAGTGCAATTGATTTTACCTATCAAAACAAGTAACTATACATGAGAATATAAATCAAACTAAACAAAGCATACTGTGATATGCGAGTAATCCAGCTTCCGGTCAGAAGGCCTCCTTGACTTGACCAATATTGAGCTTGCCTAAGAAATCCAAATGTAGGTAACAAATCAATAATAAAATTAAACTATAAAACACACCCCACTGCCTCAACGTGGCAAAGAGCTTTTCTATCGATGCCAACTATAAGAAAGAAGAAGAAGGCGTGGGATCTTGCAGTATCACCTCGACAAATCCTCCGCATCCATGGATGGAGTTCGCAGTGGATAGGGGCACCGAGAGAGATAGTAGCAGGTAGATCAAGAGTTTCGCAAACGCCATTAGCGTCGATTACGAGGATAGAAAGCAAAATTGCATGGGAGCGAGCTGTACAGGGATGGTGGATCGAGGAAGATATAAATGTGCGAGTTTTTGGCTTTTGGGGGCCTCGACTTCTTTCCTCCGGCTAATACAGTCCTGCAAAACCCTAATAAGCAATTATATATTAATTATATATATTATCGACTTATAATTACCTTAGAACCCCATAACACATGATAAACTTATTATTTACCTCATAAGAAAATAATGGCTTATATTAGTTATAAAATTTTGATATTGAGAGGGTACCCATTAAATTTCTGAGCCGAGCCTGTCAAAATATAAGGGAGTCCAATCGGACCAGTAGCAAGCAAAGAATCGCAAGCACCCGAGAAAATCAGGAGAACGCGTCGAGCCCATGCCCGAGCGCGCGCGGCCATGCCCCGCATAGCCAGTGTGTGGCTTACACGCGCACCCACGTGGCTTGTGCGTGTGTGGCCTGCACCCGAGTAGCGCGCAAGGCCGCGCACGGCCGGCCCACGCGGACGCCCTCCCACTCCGCGCGGCCGCGCCTGGCCGGCCCGCGCGGTCCCCAGCCCCCACCGCGCTAGCATCCCATACCTCGGGGCACACCCAGTAAAGCATGGCCAGACATCGCTTCTCGCAGGATACCGGTTGCTCAGTGGGGCGGTCCGTGCCACGCGCCGCATAGAAACCCAGGGAGCACAACCTAACAGAAGTCCGGCCCCCCAGAAAGGGTATTGGGCTCCTCGGCGGAACCTCGCAAGCCAGGGGGCAGCAGACCTCCATCGAGCTCGGTGTTTCTCTTACGGAGGTTTTACGCGCTCTCAGGAACCATCCGCAGCTCCGACGGCCTAAGGCGCTCCCTTGGGGCAGGGTGACCAGTCCCAGTATTGCCACTTCCACAAAGGAAATGGGCACGACACCGAGGAGTGCATACGCCTGAAGGACGAAGCCGAACGGCTCGCACGTCATCGACTCCTCAAGAAATTTTACAGGAAGGCTCGGGCTACGACACCAATCCCGAGAGAGCCTGTGGAGGGGCAACACCGTGAAGGGAAACCGCACAGGAAGCAGCCAGAGTCAGTTCAGCTCGCCTCCCCAAGCCTCCCAGGACCGGCTCTTCGACACATCCGGGCAACTCTCAGGAGCCCGTCGGTCGAAGTGCCCGGGATAATGATCGACGATGATGTATATGTCAATGTGTTGTTCCTGTAAACTCTTCTCCAACTCGGGATCTCCAGGAGGGACGTTCACATCGGTTGGGAGGAGAACGTCACGGGACACCCAACGATCTGGATCGTCGGAAGTATTATCCTTCTAGTAACTCTAGGAGTCCCTCCAGTGCTGGCCACTTATGATGTCCATCTCATCATCATCCAGGGCATCTCAACATGTGATGTCATCCTCAGGGGACCAATGTTAAAAGCACTTTGCGCTGATGCACTAGCGCAAGGCATCGCGCTAGACCTAGGCCTACCAGATGCTTCCCCAAAGGGACCTGAGCTATGGAGGTCTGGGCAAGAATTCTGGTTGATATCCTTCACTGTTTTTCTATTTCAATATGTCGCGGGAATGAACTCGTCAGCACCTGTATCTTCTTTTCAGTAATAAAAGCTTATGCTCTTCCTTGCATCACAAACGGGTCATCCCAAGCGAGATTGGTGAAAGCCTGTTTGTACCTCCCAGACGAGTTTGGTGAAAGCCTCTTTGCACCTCCCAGGCAAGATTGGCGAAAGCCTCTCTGCACCTCTTTGGCGAGATTGGTGAAAGCATTTCATCACCTCAGGCGAGTTCGGCGAAAGCCCTTCTACACCTTAGGCGACAAAGGTCTATTTGCACCTCCCAGGCGAGATGGACAAAGGCCCATCTGCACTTTTACTTGGATGAACCCTGGTGATAGTTTTACTTTCAAGACTACCTAAACACCTAGAGGGGGGTGAATAGGTTCTAAATCTTGTTTTAACTTAAGGCAGAATATAACTACAGTTCTTTGTATAAATCAGATATTTCTTATAGCTAACACAGCACAGCAATCACAAACATACACACATCACAGATTGCACACAGATTTATAGTGGTTCCCTAAGGTCTGGGTACATTCACTTTCCCCCTTCACCTATCCAGCAGTATGCTAGAGTCGGCCTAACTTCTTCCTTTAACTCAGATACTCAGATCCTACAACTCAGAATCCAGAAGGATTCCTACAACTCAGAACCCTATAAGGTTCCTACAACTCAGGCTAACAAGCCCTACCTCAGTCTTGCCTCAAGGCCTACAACTCAGATAATAGCTTATCCTACAGCTCAGGCATAAACAGCCCTACCTCAGAGAATAAATCTCCTACACTCAGCCTTTATAAAATAGGCTTACAACTCAGATCTATGAATAGATCCTACAAAATTTGATAAGAAATTTTTGTAATCTCTTACCCCTGTTGAGAGAGAAGGGATAAGGTCTTTCTTGATCAACTTCTTGAAGAGGCTGATGGCTGAAATCAACTTGATCTTAGCTTTCTTCAAAGCTTCTTGAATCTGAACTTAGTTGGGTTGATTTCTTTTGAATAAAACTGACTGACAGCTTCCTTCTTAGACTTCAGAAATAAATCTGACTCTTCTTGACAGATTAGTTCAGTATCTGCTTCTTGAGAGACCTGTGAATGTCTCCTGCTTGCCTTCAAATAGCTGGATCTCTCTCTACCCAAACCTCTTGAAGATACTTCTGAATTCTGATTGAATTCAACTTAGACAGAATCTGAATATAAAACTACTTCAGATCGTCTTCTTAGATCTTCTCACGAAGATCTTCTTCTTTGTTACTTGTACTTTCTTGATCAGAGATCAGTGGTGATAATTAATTATTATCAGTATGTGTTGTCTTCTTCATTTTTCTGAATCCATCTATTTATAGACTTCATCCATGGTAACCGGTTGATCCGGTTTATAACTAACTTCTGACAAGTCTGACAGCTATAGTAAACCTATCATAATCCACAGCTGTCAAGTCTTCAAACAGTTATTGAGCCTTTGACTCTGTCAGCAAAACGTCGAGTCTGTCTGTCATAAAGTGTCGAGACCATCTGTCAATATGTGTCGACACAAGTGACTTAAGTGTCGACACAACCTTTGGTGATGTCGACAAAGCTGCCTTGATGTCGACACAACTTCTTGACACTGCAACTTGAGAATATGTCGACACTGATTATTTGTGTCGACACAAACACTTCACCATTCATCAACAATCAACTTGGTCTAGACTCAGTTGTGTGTTGTCACAAGTCCTGTGTGTCGATACAGTTGTTGTAGACACAGAATTTGTGTGTCGACACTGCCTCTATGTGTCAATACAATTGATGTCGACTCTGTTTTGTGTGTCGACACAGCCTCCCAGTGTCGACACAGTTGATGTCGACAATAATCTTCTGTGTGTCGACATTGCCTCCCGGTGTCGACACAAATTCACTGAGGTGTCGACACAGCCATTTCTAAGTGTCGACACAATCTTACTGAAGTGTCGACACAGTTTCCTCAGGTATCGACATATGGACTTAGAATATTTTTCCTACATTCTAGCGCATTCTTAATCTGCACATATAAACTCAAAATAACATCAAATACACCTTGATGTATATCATTGAGCTAAGTAAGGCTTCTCCAAATCAGGTACACATTTTCCAATGTACCCAACAATCTCCCCCTATTTGGAGAAGTCATAACCCTTTAGCCAATGATATACACCACTTAGAAAATAAACATAATGATGTATATAAGCATTATATGACATGGTACTATATAAACAAAACACATAACTTTGTTACATCACAGAATGAAGATGTAAAAGTAAAAGATCACAGAATAATGTTTTGTATATCAACTTAAAGATGTTTGTTACAAAAGGTTTACATTGATGTCTCTAACAAACAAATATATACATAGTTCTTGGACAAAATAAAAAAAAACTAGTAAAGCTAAGACTAAGGCTGAGCTGGCTCCTTGATGACTATCCCTTTGCCTGATTGAATCTGAGCCTGCACAATAGGTTCTTTATCTTCCATGAGCTTTTTGCCTTTCAAATCAGTCTTTTTCTGTGCCTCAGCCTTGATCTTTTGCCTTTCAAAATAATGATAAGGCTTGGATACTTGCTAGGCTCTTGTGCATCAGGAGGTAGCTTCCCCAACTTAGCCTTTCTCCTATATTGAAGTATGGCCTCCTGTCTGGGCTTCATACTTTTGTCATTCCTGCTCATTGTACCATTTACCCCTTTCAGGTACTTGATCTCTGACAGCTTTCCAGGCAGTTAAAATGATATTCCTTGATGTGGGGCTCCACTGCTCAAAGTCTGGCTTTAATTCTGCTTGCTCTCTAAATCTTTTCTTTGATAATAGAGCATCTTGCTGAGCTTTCAGACCAGCTTCTGGCATATCAACCTTTTCAATAATAACATTTGTAACTGGTAGAGGAGGGATGTACATAGACTCAACTTGTTGATGTATCAGGTCAATATCTACAGGAGGGTAAATGACTTGGGCAACCTCAGGTTGATCACCTTCAAGTAGAATTGGTTGAACCCCTGACTCAGCCATATTATCATCACACAAGGGAGGATATCCAAGAGTGGCTCTAATGCTGTTAGTTACCCATTTGGCATGATCAGACCCAGCATAGACTAACACCCTCTCCCCCTTTATGACTTCTCTGGTCATATGATCTCTTAAGTCCTCCTTCTGAAATCTTATTTGCCCATCCAGGTAATTGATTTCATCTTTAAAGAATGGCTTTAACTTTTGAAGTTTGTCACTAATTAACTTCTCAGATGAAGAGATGGCAGTTTTAACTACATCTAGGGCAGCTTGTAGCTTCTGATCATATTCTTCTTTTTCCTTATTTCTTGCTTCAGTCATTGCAACAACAGTGTTTGTGAACTCAGTGACTATCACATTATGTGATTCAGTCAGATTATCATTCATTCTTATTTGATTCTCAAGGACATAGCCTTGTTTAACAGCCATCTCATCCACTTGCTTCTTTATTCCTTCTTGTTGCTTGGCAAGAAATACCACATCATTGCCTCCCTTGTGGAAGCAATCTGTCATCTCTCTTTTATTCTGATTAACTTCAAATCTTATAGATTTTATCTCTTGTGCTAGATCAAATTGAAGAGCCTTTTGGCTTTCATCCATATATTTTTCAAGAAGCAATCTCTGCTCATCCATTTTGATTTGAAAATCCACCAGAAGTTTGTTGTAATCAATTGCAGGTGCTGGATGGGAAGAAGTTGCTTGTAAAGCCTGCTTATAGCTTTGACTTCTCCTTTTGAAAACCATAAGTTTTCTTTTCTTTGCCTCCCTAACTTCTTCTTGCTCAGATTCTGAAGAACTATCAATATTAACCCTCTCATGAGGAGTGGTAGGAATTTCTTTCTCAGCACCATGTTGCTCTTCCTCTATATCAATCTGCTCCCCCTCAACCCTTAGGGTCTCCATTTTGTCTGTTTCTCGTCCAATATCAGGAAATAGCTCTTCAAGAGTAAATTCTTGTTGTGCGAGAGCTGGAGATTGTACTTTCTCAGCAACATCACCAGCACCAGAAATATCAAAATCAGTTTGAGGAACAATGTCCTCTGAGAAAATGACTCTTTCTTCCTCTTGTACCTGTTCAAACTCAGGCTCTCCCTGCAAATGTGTAACATCTCATGTTACTTCTAGGCCCCTTAACTTAGATTGAGTTAGGCATGGGGTGGGTGTTAGGGGAACTTAGCTAGGTTTGACCCTAGGTAGTGGGTTGTAGCCATGTGGGGCCCACTATAGGACCAAGTTAAACTAGGTCAAACTAGCCCAAATAGGGACCCTAGCCACACCATGACCCCACCACATTGCCCTAACCCTAAAAACAATCTAAGTGGACCCTAAGACATGTCACTAGGTCAACACTTTGACCTTAGTTGACACAAGTCAACCTTGGGCCTAAAGTGGTCAAAACCACACTCATAGGCCCAATTAGACTAAGTAGGGCCCCCCTTGACCCAACACAAGTTGGGTGGTACCATTGGTCTCATGACCATCAAGTGGGTCAGCCCACTCATCATGTTGACCAAGTCAACCCAAAAAAGTCAACATGGTCAACATAAGGCCTAAAAGAGGAAGAAGTGGACCCAAGTCAATTCCCTTGGGCTAAGCCCACCAAAGATGGCCCATTGGCAGCCCAAAGAGCCAAAGACCACCCATACCCCTCTGGTTGAGGAGAGAGAGTGCATGCAAGGGGGCAAATTGGGGATTTCACCTAAGGGAAGAGAGAGAAGGAGGTGAGAAGAGAATGGAGACCACTTGGCCTTGGCTCCTTCTACCCAAAACCTGCTGGCTGCCTTCCTAGAGAAATTACAGAGAGTTTAGGAGGCTGGGATGGCCACATGGCAGCAATGGTGATACAACCAAAGCTTGAACCGAGCTCACCTTGGAGTTAACTCCATGTATAAGCCACCTCAGCCCAATTCACCCTCACCAACAGCTTCAGAAGGAGGAATCGACTGGAGAACGATAGCTGGAACAGAGAAATCGGTGGAGAAACGAGGTTTTGGGCAGGAGATCGCCGGAGCACCACCACCATGCCAAACTGCCGCCGAACTCGCCGCCAAGCCCCAATCCAGGTCCGTTTCGCCTCACCTCTACCCGTACTAGAATCCTAGATCAACTAGGGGAGATATCGGGCTCAATTGAGCCCGATGCCATGTGAGAAATGAGAGAATTTCCCGAGTTTTTCTTACCGCTCGGGATCGCCGTCGCCGCCGTCTTCTGCCGCCTCATCACCGGCAAAGGATATCCACCACCACCATGAAGGTGATGACACCGTTGGCCGGCAGTGGCGCCGCCTCAGCTGGCCGGAAACAACCAGCAAAGTTGGCCCAGGAAAATGGAATCTGGGCCGTTGATCCATCGGGGACGATGAACGGATTCCGTCTAATCTTCTTTAAGATTCGTGCTAATAATATCATTTTGTTATATTATAAATATATATGAAATGTATATTTTGTCACATTATTACAGTCAACTTCCTAGTAAAATTTAGGGCACTTAGAGACCTTACTAGACCATGACCCTTGAACAAAAAATGTAGCCCTTGGTGTTACCTTTAACAAGCCACCCTAAATATGAGTTTTGGTCCAGTGGTCTGGCCTGTAGGGCATTTCTTCTAAGACTGGTCATAGGCTAGGGCATAAATTAAAAATGAAGCCCACGCCAAACCAGAAGTCCACCTAGGCTGAAATTTTGGCTATAAGGTTTATTTGGGCATGTCTAGCCCCTGCCAAAATTTAGGAATTTTTGGAGACAAAATGCCTATAGTTTTAGGCATAATATCAAATATTAAATAATTGGAATAATTGGAGTGTTAACCCTCCAAATGACCCCAAATTTTGGTGGCAGGTCCTTGGGGACATCATCAGTGCATGATAAAATTTTCAGCACCATTGGGTCTCTGTATGTTGGGTTAACCCACTTGCATGTGTAGGCTAGAATTAGCCTTGGGGGTGCAAATAGCAAAATTTGCTATGTTGTGTATTCAGCCTCCTTGAGGCTTCTAAAAGTCTTGAAATTGATTCCAGAGTATCTTTAGGGCAAATGTAACCCCTCAATGTAATTATGGAATTTGTGGGATCAAAAATCCCATTATTGGGAATTTTGAAAATATAGTCCATTTTGGAAAATAAAATGAGAAAATAGATTTGAACATGCAAAAATCCTCAAACTTTGCCATATTAAAATTTAGGTCAGATTAGACTTAGGAAAATTTGGTTTTTCTGTTTGAAGAACTTTTTGGAGTAAAATACCTAGTAATGACCATTTTACCCATACTGCATCTATTCATGAATTTATGAAAATACTTATCAGAAAAATTTGGAAATATTTCTAGTGATGTATAAATGTATTATTTGTCTTGCATAATTATCTCAGAATTTATAGATGTACAGATACTTTTTAAATTTACATAATGACATTTTGGTAAATAATCGAGATTTGGAATTGTTAGGCCATTACACTATAGAGGTTGATGAAACTCTATCACTAGCCTTATATTGATGATTTATATGCTCTTTAATTTTCCTAGAATTTTTGTGTTTGAATTCCTTATACTTCTTTTGTAAAATGATAATTATGATGATTTGTATTAATTAAGGGAAATAGTAGGAATAATTAAAGGAAAATTATGAATCTGGGAAGACAGTCATATTTCACCATGTTGTAGGTCAGAATAATTTTTCACTTTATTAGGACCATGATATGATATACTTCATGTGTTAAATGGCTTGAAGAATTAACGGAAGAAATTAATTTAATGGTATAAATAATTGGGAAAATTATGAAAATTATCATGGTCATCATATAGGTCCATACCACCCTAGGATAAATATTTGGAGACATATGGACTAAGTATTTGGAAGTTGGATTCCGGGGTGGAGTTAGGTCAAGGGTCGCGCATAGTAAAGGTAGGTTATACCTTAGGGCCTCCGGGGAATTGATCGACAATTGAGTTAGACTATGTGATTGGAAGTATAACCCTGGGTGGCATTTGTGTCCTAGTGATGAGAGTGAAAGTGCAAACCTTAGTCATAACTTGGCGGAGGCCGGCGGAAGACCGTCGCCCCTCGAATAACATTTTAAGTCACTAGGCCGCTCCAAGTAACAGTGAGAGTAAAGGGAATCATGGGTAGACATCAATTAAAGTAAATACCCTTGAGAAAGGGAGCTTTGAGATTCAGCCCATCGTAGCTCCTAGTGCCCCTGAGAGCCCTTCACCGGGTATACCTTGGGCAATCCTGGGATTAACCTTAAGTCACTAAGTATAATAACCAGTAGACAAAAGTAGTCTAATAGGTTAAGTAAACTGATCATATTCTCATTCGTGCCGGGTTGAAGAGACTTGGAGTCTAACGACTACTTGCTCACCCGTGCAGAGTTGGAGAGAAGTGGTTGTTATATATACTCACCCATGTAGGGTTGGAGGTTGTTGTAGCATATACTCACCCGTGACGAGTTGGAGGGAATTGAGACAGGATGGTCCTGCGAGCTGGAGGCTCGAGTTGAAATATTTGCATGTGCATAAATTAGTGGTGGGACATGCGGTACTGGCCAGTCGTCACACCGACGGCAGTACGGTGGAACAGGCAGGTGCGAAGGTTAGAGGGGCCAGTAGGTTGTTTATACTGCGGTCTAGAGGACTATCCCCGATAACACGCACCCGGCCCAACAAGACTGACGTTGGTCAGCAAAGTGGTACGCAGAGACTCTAGAGTACACTTGTTTCATGTACAGAGGCGTACAAGAGAGGTCTAGGCCTGGTAGTGTGTATACCCGCCTAGAAGGCGGAGTGCCCGATCCGCTGCTGTCGTAGCCACAACGGTGGTACCTGAGAGTGATGCTAGCTCTCAAAAAGTGGGAACTAAAGGTTTGTGTGCACAAAGTCGGGTGTGTGAGTTGCACTACTTGATCATAACATACCCACCATATAGATGCATATCATAATCATTCATAATAACTTGTGACACCTAATGTATAAGTGGTATGAGACGCTTATACATTAGGACTTGCTAAACGACCCCTTGGTCTATAAGCTTGTGTGAGCAAGTTTATAAATTAAGGTTACTTCCTTTTATATATATTTGCCGATTGTGATAACTGACACCCCAACGTATAAAATGGTATGGGACATTTTATACGATGAGAGCCTTGTAGAAGATCCCTTGGCTTATGTGTACTTGTATAAGTGAAGGTTAATTTCTTTTCTTACTTACTTCTATATACATTTGCTAGTTAGCTTCTTGTCACATACTTCCACTTTTGTTACCCCTTGTTTGTCCTCCGCTTCGTCCTCCCGCTCGGTGCCTAGGAGTTGCGGGGCGAGGTGCGGAGGAAATGACTTAGTCTTTTTGACTAATGGTCGGTGATCATACTATTTTAGGAACTCGAGGAGATGGACCAGCACGTCGAGGAGGCAGGACTTGAGGAGCAGATACCGGCACCACCTACTACTACTACTGGAGCACGTCCTCAGGTGTGTTGAGTCGAGATGATAAATTCCATTGTTGTAGAGAGATAGAGAGTGATTTGATTATGATGTACTGGGCATAAGCCCTTATTACTCTCATGTTGATTTACTCATTTTGGACTGCATTTTCTGTACTGTTCATTTGCTATATACATATGATTAGTACTGTGGCTGTGGATTTTACTTGTGTTGCTCTGATTATACTTCCATTTCTCATATTGGCCGAACAAGTTTATGGTCGTAATAGCCGGCAAAATCGGCGTCTTGCGATGTCGACTAACCCGTGCGTTAGTGTCACCGTAAGGCGGCAGTTTTGGGCATAAGATCCGGTGATTGGGGAACGGATCTTACAAAATGTGCATTCTCAGCATTGTCCTTTGACTTGTGTACTTTCTAGCTCCCCCTGCACTTGTGCAATAACTGGCTCCCCTTGCACCTGTGCAGATATATTATCTCCCTGAACCTGTGCATCTTCAGGACCATGCTCTTGCCTGTCCACATCAGGCATTTCTTTAGAAAGAACTCTATCACATCTTGAGAATAACCTGATGTCCATTCTCCTCATATGGTCGATCATGGATCCAGGAATCTGTTGCATTACCTCTGGAATGATTCCAGCCAGGTACAGACTCATGATCCTAGCCAAGTTTGGCTTCTTGATTCCTTCTTTAATTTTATCAAACAGTACAACAGACCAATTTTTTTTAATTTTAAAGATCACCCTAGTCATTAGACTGAACATATAGGAAGATATCCTATTATGGCCACCTGGTTTGCATAAGATCACTTTTCCTATTATTTCAGACAGGAATTTCCCCTGAGGATTCATGCCCTTCCTGTTGATGGAAGATCCTATCTTTATGGTTGGATCCAATCCACACCATTGAAGCGTTTCCTTGTTTTGGAGGCTGGAACCTCTTCCTCATCTTGGACCCTGGGAAGATATAGAATTTTACTCAATCTTTTCTGAGTCAGCTTGACTTGTTCTCCATGGACGGTTGATTTGATCTTTAATCCGGATGAATCCACGGATGCACCGGTATAGAACTTAAGGACTTCTCTCTTCCATATTTTTTAGGTTCAGAGACAAGATAGTCTAATCCGTTGTCTGTGAGAAAAGAAATGACTTGCTTGAACTCCGTATCTGCATCGTCGAACACATGTCGAACCAACTCATATACCTCGTTGATTGCATCTTCAATCTTGGGCGCAATTGGAACGAAGAGAAAGCTTGGAAAGAGAGAAGAGAGATTGTCGACACAAGGCTTTTGTCTCGAAACCCTGGTGAGCGTGTCGACAGAATATGTGTTTGACCTATTTATACCCCTCTAAATAAAGAAGGTCAAAAGGCAGGCAAAAACGGTCAAATTGTGTTGACACAGTCGAAATGTGTCGACACATACTCCTAATGTCTCGACATCAATATGGACTACTTTGTGTCGACACCAATTGATGATGTGTCGACACTAGACTTAAGTTGTCAAAGAACAGAAATTCTGTGTCGACACCGATTCTTTGTGTCGACACAAATTCTGAGTGAGTCGACACCATTTTCCTGGTTGTATTGACATAACTTTCCTGATTGTGTCGACATAATATCCCTGATGTGTCAACACCTCTACTCTATGTCGACACCATTTTCCTGAATTGTCGACACAATTCCTCTGTGTCGACACACTATCACTAAATGTGTCGACACCACTACTTAGAAAATATTTTTGGTAAACTAACCTATAGTCAGCATTCCTAATTTAATTTTAAATTTATTGAATTTAGTTTCATCCAGAGCTTAGTAAATACATCTGCAATTTGATAATCAGTTTTAACATATTCTAATGAGATGTCTCCTTTTTCTACATGTTATCTAAGAAAATGGTATTTTATCTCTATGTGTTTAGTCCTACTATGTGAAACAGGATTGTTTGCAATAAAAATAGCACTTTTAGAATCACACAATAAAAGTGTTCTACTTACTTGAATACCATAGTCCCTTAGCTGATGCTGGATCCACAATAGTTGTGCATAGCAACTTCCAGCTGCAACATATTCAGACTCAGCTGTGGATATTGCCACACTAGTCTGCTTTTTACTGCTCCAGGATATCAATCTTCCTCCCAGGAATTGGCATGTACATGTAGTACTTTTTTATCTTCTCTACAGCTTGCAAAATCTGCATCTGAATAACCTGCTAGTAGAAAATCTCCATTCCTAGAGCACCAAAGGCCTATATTAGGTGCGCCCTTTAGATATCTCAAAATCCTCTTGACTGCAGTATAATGTGATTCTTTAAGGCATGCTTGGTACCTAGCACAGACACATGTTGCATACATAATGTCTGGTCTACTAGCAGTGAGATATAATAGAGAGCCAATTATTCCTCTATACAAAGACTCATCTACAGGTTTACCTACATCATCTTTGCATATAAGCATACTTGTTCCCATAAGAGTTCTCATGGTGGAGGATGATTCCATACCATACTTCTTAATTAACTCCTTGGTGAACTTAGACTGAGATATGGACAAGCCATCTTCAGTCTGTCTTACTTGGAGTCCCAAGAAGAACTTAAGTTCCCTCATACTGCTCATTTCAAACTTTCCTTGCATAAGTTTGGCAAACTTCTTGCAAAGGTTGTTCTCTGTAGACCCAAAAATTATGTCATCTACATAGATCTGAACTAAGATTATCTTCACTTTAGATTCCCTTAGGAATAGAGTTTTGTCTATTTTACCTCTTGAGAATTTGTTCTCAATAAGAAAAGTAGACAGAGTTTCATACCAAGCCCTTGGAGCTTGCTTTAACCAATACAATGCTTTCCTAAGTCTATAGACATAACCAGGTTTAAGAGAATCTATAAAACCTGAAGGCTGCTCTACATAAACTTCTTCTTTTAGATCACCATTCAGGAATGCTGATTTCACATCTATTTGGTATACTTTGAAGCCTTGATATGCTGCATAGGCAAGGAACATTCTGATTACTTCCAGTCTTGATACTGGGGCAAATGTTTGATCAAAGTCTATTCCCTCTTCCTATTTATATCCTTTTGCAACCAATCTTGCTTTGTTCTTCACAATAACTCCATTCTCATCCAACTTGTTCCTAAAAATCCACTTTGTACCAATGATTTTATGGTCTTTTGGTTTATGAACCAACTCCCAGACCTTGCATCTTATAAACTGATTAAGCTCCTTTTGCATAGCATTAATCCAGTTGTTAACCCCAAAATCGGCAATCCTCTCCAAGGAGCCTATTTTTTATACTTTTCTCTTTCAGGTTCCCACCCGTAAGGAGCAGGCTAACCCTGATGTACATCGTGCCTGCGTAAGGCGGACTGCCGGGTCTGAAGTTGCCCAAGGACATGCTCCGCCAGCCGCCCGCCAGGGGCGGCCTCCGCCTGTTGGGCGGACTCCCCGCGGAGTCCGCCCAGGTCGCCCGCTAGGGGGCGACCTCCGCTTGCCGGGCGGACTCCCCCGGAGTCTGCCCAGGCCGCCCGCCAGGGGGCGGACTCCCCCCGGAGTCCGCCCAGGTCGCCCGCTAGGGGGCGACCTCCGCTTGCCGGGCGGACTCCCCCGGAGTCCGCCCAGGCCGCCCGCTAGGGGGCGGCCTCCCCGGCCGGGCGGACTCCCCCCGGAGTCCGCCCAAGTCGCCCGCTACGGGGCGACCTCCGCTTGCCAGGCGGACTCCCCCGGAGTTCGCCCAGGCCGCCCGCTAGGGGGCGGCCTCCCCGGCCGGGCGGACTCCCCCCGGAGTCCGCCAAGGTCGCCCGCTAGGGGGCGACCTCTGCTTGCCGGGCGGACTCCCCCGGAGTCCGCCCAGGCCGCCCGCTAGGGGGCGGCCTCCCCGGCTGGACGGACTCCCCCTGGAGTCCGCCCAGGCCGCCCGCTAGGGGGCGGCCCCAGCTTGCCGGTCAGACTCCCCCTGAGTCCGCCCAGGCCGCCCGCTAGGGGGCGGCCTCCCCGGCTGGGCGGACTCCCCCCGGAGTTCGCCCAGGTCGCCCGCTAGGGGGCGACCTCAGCTTGCCGGGCAGACTCCCCCTGGAGTCCGCCCAGGCCGCCCGCTAGGGGGCGGCCTCCGCTCAGTCTGTCTGCTCAGGCTGCTCCGCCTGCTTGCTCCTCAGGTCACTCAGCCTGCCTGCCCTCTTCTAGCTGCCAACCGGAAGTCTGCCCCAGCAGAGAAAAGGTCAGTCCGCCGAGTCCATCGAGATCGTCAACCCCATCTTTCTCAGTCCGCCGAGGTCGTCGATGCTGACGTCACTGGGCCTGCTTCTAGAAGATTCTCCTCGGGCCTATAAATACCCCCAGGACCTCTCATTCTGCATTAGCGAGAGGAGAACTGCCATCTTGATCAAAGCCTGCGGACTCAGTTTTCTAGGTCGTCAGGGTTGATCGAGCAAGATCTGTAGTCTCCAAATCCTCAGTCCGCCCAGGTCGTCGAGGGCTGTGGACTTGGCTTTTTCTGCCCTTAGCAGCTTGCGCAGCCTCTGATTTCCAGTTCTCCCAGGTCATCAAGAGTTGTGGACTTAGTTTTTTCTGCCCTCAGCAGGCAGCTTGGGCAGCATCTGCAGCTTCAGTTCTCCAGTCCACTGCAGCTTCTTTTACTTAGTTTCTGGCATCTCCTTCCTCAGCCGCCAGCTTCCCCCATTGTACCCTTTACTGCTCTTACATGTAATGGTGCAATAGCAAGTTGTAACTCTTCTTGAATAAAGGAAAAGCCCGTCGCAAGAGTGGCATTCAAGCCGCGACGGGCGAAGTCTGCTGTTGCCGCTGCTAGCGGCCTCCTCTCTTCTTCTCTCCTCTCTCGCCATCAACCTGCAAAGCTAACCATTCAAGTAGCTGTCTGCTTGATAGTACCTGATCAAGCTCCCTCTCTGCTTGAGCAAGCTTCTCCTCTGCTCAAGCAAGCTCCTCCTCCATCCCCGCAACCCTTCTTCCTTCATCCTTAGCTTGTGAGATCGAACACCCGTTA
This sequence comes from Platanthera zijinensis, assembly GCA_039513925.1. Taxonomy (NCBI): domain Eukaryota; kingdom Viridiplantae; phylum Streptophyta; class Magnoliopsida; order Asparagales; family Orchidaceae; genus Platanthera; species Platanthera zijinensis. The sequence continues at coordinate 60,807,294 of CM077082.1, read as the reverse complement.
ACTGGTCGGTGTCGCATTTCGCGCATCAATAGTTAACACGCGACCTTCAGATCTCGATCAGACAGTGAAAGCAGTGGTTACTCATGTCAGACCATCAACCAGCCAAGAATCTTGCTCCAAGTCCAAGTGATGATCCTCTTTGGGAGGCCTTAGAGCAATCCCGCAGAGAAACTGCCCAACAGTTTCAACCCATCAACCGTACTCTAGCAGCTCTCACGCAGCAATTGGCCGCTCAATCTTCAGCAGCGCCAGTTCCTCCAACCAATCCGGCACCAACATCAGAGACTCCTCAAGTCTATCCACCGGCTTATCCGCCGGTCTATCCTCCTCTTTATACTCCAACCTTTCCGCAGGGGCCAGCAGCTCCCTTGCGATCTCAAGATGATGAGTTTGCAGCTCGTCAAAACTTCTTCCGGGAGGCTGCCCGGGGAAGTCCAGCCAGATTTTTGAACTTTCAGGGAAGTCATCCCTTCTCTTCAGCTCCTGCATTTGCTCCTCCCGCAGCAACCTTTTACTCCTATCCTCCTGCTCCTTTTGCAACTACTGCTCATGCTCCTTACTTTCCTTATGCAGTAGAACCAGAAGAGCCATCACCGTTTACGGAGAGCGTTCGGTATGAACCAACTCCAGTCAACTTTCGAGAGCCACGGTTGCCCATTTATACTGGGGAGACTGATCCTGTCAAGCATCTTCAAGCCTTTGAATCAGCCATTGCTCTCAAGACCCTCTCCGATGCTACCAAGAGCAAGCTCCTCGTGACGACCTTTGATGGTCAAGTAAGGGACTGGTTCTATGGACTTCGTCCTCAGTCCATCTCTTCCTTTATTGATTTGCGAAGGGAGTTCCTGCTCAGATTTTTTACCTCTTCAAAGAGGAAGGGCGGTCCAGAAGCCCTCTTTGAGATCAGGCAGCGAGATAATGAGACTTGGTCTCATTTTGTGGATCGATTTCAGAAAGAAATCTTGGACATTGAGATCGTTGATCAAGAAATGTACCGAGTGGCTCTCATCCACGGCCTGCGTGAAGGTCCACTAAAGTTTGAAGCTAATGTCCGAGCACCAAGGACATATCAAGAGTTGATTGGTTTAGCCAACTCATACATTCGCGGTGAAAAGAGCAACCCCAGCTTCGTCTCCAGGCTGGTATCAAAGAAAATTCTTCTTCTTACAAGCAGCCTCCGAGGTCTCCTCGGAAAGACTTTCCATCTCTCTCTAGGAAAGCAAGAAGATTTCAGCATCATCAACACCCCTTCCAAGGCCATGATCGAGCCCAGGGACGGCTGCTACCATTGTCAACGTCATCTCAGCTAGCAGCTACAGTTCATCAATAGCAAGAAGGTGACCTGCCAGAATTTGAGCTAGATGAGGTCATGCAAGAAGTTAGCCAAATCATGAAGGATAGGACATATTCCAAAATGCCCTACCAACCGGCGAATCAGAGATCAAGAAATTCAGACCCGTTCTGTGAATTCCACAAAGAGAAAGGTCATTTAACTGAAGATTGCAAGGCCCTTCGGCGATTGGTTGAAAGATTGCTCATCGAGGGCAAGATCAACGACCTGGTCAAGAAGATTGATTCTTCAAAACCTTCCACCTCCAAGGGCAAGGAGGTGGCTGAGGGTCAGCTGGAGTGCATAGAGATACATGACAAGGGCCGTCTGGGGTCCATTGATTTTGCAAGTGAGTGCATCGATGTCGTTGACGAAGGTGAACTTGGAAGACTATTCTGAAGCAAAGAGGACACATTTCTTGCTTTATCAGCTATGAACAATCGCAGTTCCACAAAGCCCCTCACGATCGTGATTGGTTGCTTTTACCTTACCTTTCAAACATTCTATTTTTCAGCACTTCTAAGTGTTTCATTATTTCATTCAATAGAGCTTACGTCAGAGAACACATACTGACACAGTTCCCTTTTTGTGATGCTTCTTCTCCATATTTTTCTCTTTGCCAAAGAGATCACTGAACCACCGAGATATCGCCAAGTCTTGCTCAGTGCCCCCTCGAGATTGTCCTCAGGCGTAAAACCACAATGACCACATGTGATGAGGAGTTTTCTCATATGTGTAGTGGAGGCCGTTCAACTCTCGTGCGGAGGATGACGGGGCTTCAGATCCCGGCCGATGTCTAGCGCAGTGTGAGTGCTTAGGGGAGGCCTCCTGTGATAGTTCTATCATGCTCCGTTAGGGATACGTTATAGTTATGATGATCTTTGCTTGACAAGCAATGACGATCAAATGTAGCCTTGTCTCCTTGATCATCTCATAACTGTGACGGCCGAACACTCTATGGTACTCTCGATCTGTGCCTCCGCGGGACTCACAACTCCGCTGATCAATCCGCAGACAAGCAATAGGCCACTTGGCGCAACTAGTCTAATTGATCAGCGATGCTTGTAACCCGAGACAAGAGAGCAGTGCATCTGTCGATCCTTCTTAGGATTGTTTCTTGTTTATTTGTGCCCTTCTAAAGGATGCGCGACCAGCCCGCTTTGGTTAGGACTATACCCAGGATAACTTTGGCAAGTGATGCATAAGGCCCACGGGGAACACCTGTGGCAGCATTCAACCTTTTTAGTTCATCCTCGGGATATAGCCCCTCTTTTCCTCTTTTTACCTTCTTACAGGTTAGCAGGTTAAATTCAACCTATTCTAAGGATCTGCAATATCTTTCTTGGCTTATGATCATCTTATATGCGCTGCCTGCATAAGCTTTTATCAGATGATAATCAACAAGTTCTCTCATCAGATGTTAGCCACACATCATTTATTCAAGGCACATGATTCTTCTTGATTAACAAGCCATGTCATCATGAATCTAATTTCGGACTTTCTTATCTCGCTGGTCTGGGTTTTCATGTCGACATTGTATCTTGATCACGCGAGGCAATCATTATCATAGTTTGACTTTAATCAGGTGATAGCAGAGTTTGCCAAATGTCTCTTCTGCTATCCGGTTATGTCATATCATATAAACAGTCAATGGTAGCAAGTTCCTCTCAGGTACTTGCAGCTTATTTTCTTCTTCTATCTGCCTGCTTACTCCTCTTTTGCAGAGACTAGCAGATAGTAGCAAGTTCCTCTCAGGTACTTGCAGCTTATTTTCTTCTTCTATCTGCTTGCTTACTCTTCTTTTGCAGAGACTAGCAGATAGTAGCAAGTTCCTCTCAGGTACTTGCAGCTTATTTTCTTCTTCTATCTGCCTGCTTACTCTTCTTTTGCAGAGACTAGCAGATAGTAGCAAGTTCCTCTCAGGTACTTGCAGCTTATTTTCTTCTTCTATCTGCCTGCTTACTCCTCTTTTGCAGAGACTAGCAGATAGTAACAAGTTCCTCTCAGGTACTTGCAGCTTATTTTCTTCTTCTATCTGCTTGCTTACTCTTCTTTTGCAGAGACTAGCAGATAGTAACAAGTTCCTCTCAGGTACTTGCAGCTTATTTTCTTCTTCTATCTGCCTGCTTACTCTTCTTTTGCAGAGACTAGCAGACAGTAGCAAGTTCCTCTCAGGTACTTGCAGTTTATTTTATTTTTCTACCTGCTCGCTCACCTTTCTTTTGCAGAGATCAATAGATATCAGCAAGTTCCTTTTAGGTACTTACACCTTACTCTCCTATCATATCCGTTGCTTACCTTTCTTTTGCAGAGATCAACAGATACCAGCAAGTCCTTTTCAACTCAGGTACACACAAGATGTACCTCCTTTTACCTGTATTGACTTTTTCTTCGCAGGTAAAATATGGGCACTGACAGATCTTTCCGAGGAGAGACATCAGGTTCTATCTCTCCTAATCTCTAATTTTTTTCTCTCCTGATTTTTGAGGGGAGGATCACGATTTTTGTGGGTCTCCTACTTTTTCGAAGTTCTCTTCGAAACTTAAAAAAGTGTGGGGATTATGTTAACCCCAAAATCGGCAATCCTCTCCAAGGAGCCTATTTTTTCTGCTTTTCTCTTACAGGTTCCCACCTGTAAGGAGCAGGCTAACCCTGATGTCCATCGTGTCCGCACAAGGCGGACTGCCGGGTCTGAAGTCGCCCAAGGACATGCTCCGCCAGCCGCCCGCCAGGGGCGGCCTCCGCCTGCTGGGCGGACTCCCCGCGGAGTCCGCCCAGGTCGCCCGCTAGGGGGCGACCTCCGCTTGCCAGGAGGACTCCCCCGGAGTCTGCCTAGGCCGCCCGCTAGGGGGCGGCCTCCCCGGCCGGGCGGACTCCCCCCGGTGTCCGCCCAGGTCGCCCGCTAGGGGGCGACCTCCGCTTGCCGGGCGGACTCCCCCGGAGTCCGCCCAGGCCGCCCGCTAGGGGGCGGCCTCCCCGGCCGGGCAGACTCCCCCCAGAGTCCGCCCAGGTCGCCCGCTAGGGGGCGACCTCCGCTTGCCGGGCGGACTCCCCCGGAGTCCGCCCAGGCCGCCCGCTAGGGGGAGGCCTCCCCGGCTAGGCAGACTCCCCCTGGAGTCCGCCCAGGCCGCCCGCTAGGGGGCAGCCCCAGCTTGCCGGGCGGACTCCCCCTGAGTCCGCCCAGGCTGCCCGCTAGGGGGCGGCCTCCCCGGCCGGGCGAACTCCCCCCAGAGTCCGCCCAGGTCGCCCGCTAGGGGGCGACCTCAGCTTGCTGGGCAGACTCCCCCTGGAGTCCGCCCAGGCTGCCCGCTAGGGGGCAGCCTCTGCTCAGTCTGCCTGCTCAGGCTGCTCCGCCTGCTTGCTCCTCAGGTCACTCAGCCTGCCTGCCCTCTTCTAGCTGCCAACCGGAAGTCTTCCCCAGCAGAGAAAAGGTCAGTCCGCCGAGTCCGCCGAGATCGTCAACCCCATCTTTTTCAGTCCGCCGAGGTCGTCGATGCTGATGTCACTGGGCCCGCTTCTAGAAGATTCTCCTCGGGCCTATAAATACCCCCCAGGACCTCTCATTCTGCATCAGCGAGAGGAGAACTGCCATCTTGATCAAAGCCTGCGGACTCAGTTTTCCAGGTCGTCAGTGTTGATCGAGCAAGATCTGCGGTCTCCAAATCCTCAGTCCGCCCAGGTCGTCGAGGGCTGTGGACTTGGCTTTTTCTGCCCTCAGCAGCTTGCGTAACCTCCGCAGCCTCCGATTTCCAGTTCTCCCAGGTCGTCAAGAGTTGTGGACTTAGTTTTTTCTGCCCTCAGCAGACAGCTTGGGCAGCATCTGCAGCTTCAGTTCTCCAGTCCGCTGCAGCTTCTTTTACTTAGTTTCTGGCATCTCCTTCCTCAGCCGCCAGCTTCCCCCATTGTACCCTTTACTGCTATTACATGTAATGGTGCAATAACAAGTTGTAACTCTTCTTGAATAAAGGAAAAGCCTATCGCAAGAGTGGCATTCAAGCCGCGGCGGGCGAAGTCTGCTGTTACCGCTGCTAGCGGCCTCCTCTCTCGCCATCAACCTGCAATGCTAACCATTCAAGTAGCTGTCTGCTCGACAGTACCTGATCAAGCTCCCTCTCTGCTTGAGCAAGCTTCTCCTCCATCCCCGCAACCCTTCTTCCTTCATCCTTAGCTTGTGAGATCGAACACACGTTAACTGGTCGGTGTCGCATTTCACGCATCAACACCAGTGTTGGTCTTAGATAGCTTCTTCAAATTTCTTTGTCTCTAGTTGAGATAGAAAACTTGAGTACAGGACTGTATTCAGATTTCTACTTCTGGTTTGCACACCATGTCTTGGATCACCAATTATCTGATTTGATGGATGATCCTTTAGATGTCTTACAGCTGGAGGTAAAATTCCTTCTGGCTGAACATCTTCAGTTTCTTCATTATGCTGCACCTCTTGGTTGTCATCAGCTTCTAGAGAGTCTTGTACTCCCCCTGGACAGTAACCATCATTTTCCAATCCTTCATCTGCAGTTGTGCCTTCTGCAATGGAAAGCTTGTCCATTCTATTGCTTATACCTGTTGGACTGCATGAACTACAAGGCAACTCACTGTTGATTAATCTTGTTTCATCAAATACAACATGTACAGATTCTTCTACAACCTGAGTAATCAAGTTGTAGACCCTATAAGCCTTACTATTGTTGTTGTACCCAACAAATATCCTATCTTGGGATTTGGCAGCAAACTTAGTTAAATAAGACTTGTCATTGTTAAGGATATAACACTTGCAACCAAAGATCCTAAAATAAGATAAATTTGATTTTCTATCTTTCATAATCTCATAAGGAGTCTTTTTGTGGCACTTATTGATAGAAGCTCTGTTGAGTACATGACATGCAGTGTTTACTACCTCAGCCCAGAAATATTTTAGGAGAGAAGTGTCACTCAATAGAGTTCTACCAGCCTCAATCAATGTCTTATTCTTTCTTTCAGCAATACCATTTTGCTGTGGTGTTCTAGGTGAGGAGAATTCTTGGAAAATTCCAAATTCTTCACATAATCTTGTCATACTTTCAGATTGAAATTCAGTGCCATGGTCACTTCTGATTTTGACCACTGTACTGTTCAGTTCATTCTGAATTTGTTTGACAAAACTATGTAAAACACTTGGGGTTTCAAATTTCTGTCTCAGAAAGAACACCCAAGAATATCTAGAATAGTCATCTACAATCACAAAAGTGTAGACCTTCCTACCTAGACTATGAACTGGCATAGGACCAAATAAATCCATATGCAGTAGGTATAGACACCTGACTGAATCCTTATTTTCAAGGCTATGAAAGGAGGATTTTGTCTGCTTGCCCTTTTGACAAGCTGAACATATCCCTTCCTTTATACACTTAACTTGAGGACCATTCCTCACTAACTCTTTGCTAAAGAGTTGGCAATTTATTTTGTAGTTAAGATGAGCCAGCCTCTTGTGCCATTTGACACAATGAGATGCTTTCTCATCAGCTACAAGACAAATAGGAGAACCTTTGTTCTCACATCCAAAATCAAGACAATAAACATTTCTCTTTCTATATCCTGTCAAAATGATCTTTTGATCACTTAACCTTTTGATATGACATCCATTCTTAACAAATGAAATGTCATATCCTAGATCACTCATTTGACTTATGTTTATCAGGTTGTGTTTCAAACCTTTTACATAAGCCACTTGAGTGATGGTAATTTGGTTGGAAGAGATGTTACCAAATCCTTTGATGATTCCTCTTTCAGATCCACCAAAGATTACTTTAGGCCCATCCTTGATAGGTGTGTACTCTTTCAGTAGCCCCTTTGTTCCAGTCATATGCCTGGAACATCCACTGCCCAAGTACTATATAGGGGCATGACAACTTGGACTTTCCTGCAATACAGAATTACTTTCCCTTAGAACCCAAGTAAGTCTTGGGTCCTTGGTTCAAGTTAGCACCATTCATATCAAAACTACCAGCAGCTCTTCTAACTGGTAGACTGTTGTTCTTCCTGACACTTAAGTTATGCCAACAGTCTAAGACAAAATGGTCTATCTTGCCACAGCACTAGCATTCATACTTGTTGTATCTAGGTCTAAATACATTTTTGACCGAAGAATTTCTATTTTGTGTTGATGCTACTGCAGCTACTCCCACTGGTTTCTTATAATCATGGGGTTTATGAACATGGGCTGACTTATTGACATAACCACCCTTGTCATTCAGAACTTCAGTCTTATTATGACCTTGAGTATTCTCAAAGTCATACTTGTTAGAAGGCTCATGCACCTTTCTAAAAACTACAGGGACTTTAAAATTCAATGGCTGAACAGAGGCTTTGCCCTTTCTCCTGAACTAGGCAGCCCTGGTGTTACCTTTATAGCTTATTCCAGCCTTACCCTTTTGAGCCACAAACTCATCAATTAAGGGTAAGACTGATTTTGGCTTAGAGTAGCTAGACACCAAATCTTTCTCTACTTGAAGTATGACTTCCAGACTTTTAATTAGATCATTTTTATATGTGATTGTACCCATCTGAATAACAGATATAGCACTACTAGAAAAATGACTTTTAGCCACGGTTTCTTTTGCCACGGGGAAAAATCGTGGCTAATAGTGAGTATTAGCCACGGTTTTATTCCGTGGCTAATACTGGACTTTTAGCCACGGTTTGCCTGAACCGTGGCTAAAAGTCTAGTATTAGCCACGGTTTGCCTGAACCGTGGCAAAAGGTCGTGGCATCGTTTAGTCCCACACCGCAAAAACAAAATGAGAATTTTGGGTTTATAAGGAATTTATTTCAATTAGCCTTTGAAATAAATATGGCGGCGGCGGCCGGGGGGCGGCGGCGGCGGCCGGGGGGGCGGCGGCGGCGGCGGCCGGGGGGGGCGGCGGCGGCGGCGGCGGTGGCCTGAATTTTTTATGTTATGAGTATCCTTTTAACCACAGCAATTAAACCGTGGCTAAAAGTCCACTATTAGCCACGACAATGAACCGTGTAACGACCCCATCCGTTAGATGACGTATAGTAGAAGGTCCGGCCGGGGCCCCACACTATATGCCACAAACAGACGGTGAGGTCACAAGATAATACCAAACCAAACACGAATCCTAACTCAGAGCATTCTAGCGGAAGCTTTAAGTAAAAATTTGAACTCTAACCAGGAATGTCCAATATATAAACCACCTTTATATATATAACGGAATGTACCCAAATACATAGAGTTTGGCCTTAAGGCCTTACAGTTCCTCTTTTTACAACATGATTTACACACCTCGGCGCGCAGGCCGGCCATACATGAGTAAAAACAAAAACATTCTCATAGCCTTCAAGGGCTAGCCACAGCAGTAGCAGCAACAGCAGTAGGGCTTCAGCCCTTCACCTACCACTTGGCTCTCTAGCACCTGCACGGGAACAATCCACCCAACCGGTGGCAAACAATGCAACGGTCAGCATTCAGCTGACCCAATTATAACAATCTTACCCCTTTCTCGGGGCATTAGCATTCTTTCCCTGCAAAGCATGACATCATATAGCAACTATGTGCGCGCAGGCACATTCAAGCCATCACAACTATCGGCCACACGGCCCGACAATCCGTGCACTCAGGGCACATTTTCGGTGTACCGGAATACCAGGGTCAACACCACCGTCTACACGGTATTTGAGCATTCTAGTCTTTCTGGCGCGCGGGCCTAAGACTCTCATTAGGCGCTCCAACAAAACCTATAACCAGGCTTCCAAGTCGGACGGACCTAACGCAGGTACGGATCAGCCACCCCCCGTTGCTCAAGTCGCCGTGCCACCTCGAATACGGAAGTATCCATGGCTATTTATAGGCGCGGGTCGGTTTCACCTTTCCTGTTCGGCAATCTGCCTTTTCATCGGGTTGCAGCCCAACGGCTCAACCGCTCATAAAGTGGCAACGCACGGCCACAAGAGTTGCATCCAACCCTCTTCATTTCCTGGACATCGTCTAGTACTTCCTGCCGCACCAAGCAACAGGTAGGAACAAGGCATCACAAGCCATAATCACGGAGCCTTCTCCGATATGCAAACAAGCATCACCAATCCAGACCACGTCCAGATGGGCTTCACACAGCATGCCTAGAGTCGTACTCCAATTCCGGCCTCTAACAAGGGGGACTTCACATATCTACCCCAAGGGACACCACAACCCACCGCACACTCGCGGGGAAGGGTTTTCCCTATGCAATGCAGAAAAGAAGGACTTCACATGTCCAAGAAGGGAGATCGTTACCCTTGTCGATCTCTTGGGAGCCATCGAAAACTAGCCGGTGAGAAAGAATCGCAGCAGCCTTCCCTTCACAACGCCGGCTTCGGATCACGAATCGGACCACGGGAACTCCGCCGGTGGCTTGATCTCCTCCTCCTTCTTCTTCTTCCTCTCTCTTTCTCTCTTCCTTAAGCACAAATGAAGAATGACTTCTTCATCATCCCTTCACGGATTTAATCCAGCCAGGAAATCACCTGAACCCTTGGATCAAAAGAGAGAATTCTGAATGGCCACGATTTGCCCAAAATCCAATTTTTTTGGCTGACACGACCTGTGACACGCCCGTGTCACAGGCCGTGTTCCCTTAAGCGGTTCATACCGACTGAAGTTTACCAGAACACGGTCAACGACACGCCCGTGTCGAACCTGACACGCCCGTGTCATTTCTGAGACACGCCCGTGTCACCCTTCCGCCTTTCGAGCTGCGAACAGTACACGGGTCGGAACACGGCATTGGACACGCCCGTGTCTAACCTGACACGCCCGTGTTCACGGCTTGGTTCAAGGCCGTGTACTAATCTGACTCGAACAGGCCAAATTCGAAATTTAATTGCGCGACACGCCCTGGGACACGCCCGTGTCCATGGCCGTGTCCCAGGCTCGACGCTCGTCGACTATCGAGTGTCGACTAACCTGAACACGCCCTGGGACACGCCCGTGTCCCAGGCCGTGTACCCCCGACACGCCCTGGGACACGCCCGTGTCCCAGGCCGTGTAAAATTTCCTGTACCTCAAAACTCATTTTGAGTCTTTTGGGTCTTTTTGGGGTGTTACAACCCTCCCCCCCTTAACAAAATTTCGTCCCGAAATTTGCACGGTAAGGAAACAAGAACCAGCAAAGCTATAACTATGTTATAATAAAAAGTACACGGTCTACAGTTTATACAAATAACTCGGGAAACTCAGCTCGCATGGTCTGCTCTCGCTCCCATGTTAGCTCTTCACGGCCACAATTGTCCCATCGGACCTTGACCATCCCGATCACTTTGTTCCGCAACTGTTTCTCAGCTCGATCCTCGATCCGAATGGGTCTAACCCTCGTCGTTAGCCCATACTCGACCGGTACCCGATCATTCTCCACTACTTGAGCTGGATCCTTCACCGCCTTACGAAGGACTGAGATGTGAAATACATCATATAATCCACCCAAGTCTGCTGAAAGTGCTAGTCGATAAGCAGCTTCCCCAACTCGCTCCACCACCTCAAACGGACCAAGATACCTCGGACTTAGCTTTTTCAAACGCCGAATCCTGGACACGCCTTTGAAGGGTTTGATCTTCAAATATACCCAATCACCCACCGCGAACTCCACATTCCGGTGTTTGGCATTGTAGTACTTTGCTTGACGATCTTGGGCTATCAATAGCCTCTCCCGAATAGAGCGTATGAGCGAGGTAGCTTCTTCGACTTCCTTTTTCCCACTCATGTTGTAACACCCCAAAAAGACCCAAAAGACTCAAAATGAGTGTTGAGGTACAGGAAATTTTACACGGCCTGGGACACGGGCGTGTCCCAGGGCGTGTCGGGGGTACACGGCCTGGGACACGGGCGTGTCCCAGGGCGTGTTCAGGTTAGTCGACACTCGATAGTCGACGAGCGTCGAGCCTGGGACACGGCCATGGACACGGGCGTGTCCCAGGGCGTGTCGCGCAATTAAATTTCGAATTTGGCCTGTTCGAGTCAGATTAGTACACGGCCTTGAACCAAGCCGTGAACACGGGCGTGTCAGGTTGGACACGGGCGTGTCCAATGCCGTGTTCCGACCCGTGTACTGTTCGCAGCTCGAAAGGCAGAAGGGTGACACGGGCGTGTCTCAGAAATGACACGGGCGTGTCTGGTTCGACACGGGCGTGTCGTTGACCGTGTTCTGGTAAACTTCAGTCGGTATGAACCGCTTAAGGGAACACGGCCTGTGACACGGGCGTGTCACAGGACGTGTCAGCCAAAAAAATTGGATTTTGGGCAAATCGTGGCCATTCAGAATTCTCTCTTTTGATCCAAGGGTTCAGGTGATTTCCTGGCTGGATTAAATCCGTGAAGGGATGATGAAGAAGTCATTCTTCATTTGTGCTTAAGGAAGAGAGAAAGAGAGAGGAAGAAGAAGAAGGAGGAGGAGATCAAGCCACCGGCGGAGTTCCCGTGGTCCGATTCGTGATCCGAAGACGGCATTGTGAAGGGAAGGCTGCTGCGATTCTTTCTCACCTGCTAGTTTTCGATGGCTCCCAAGAGATCGACAAGGGTAACGAACTCCACGTTCTGGTGTTTGGCATTGTAGTACTTTGCTTGACGATCTTGGGCTATCAATAGCCTCTCCCGAATAGATCGTATGAGCGAGGTAGCTTCTTCGACTTCCTTTTTCCCACTCAGCTTAGATTCGCCTGCTTCTGCCCAAGCTAACGGTGTACGGCATTTCCGACCATATAAAGCTTCAAATGGTGCCATACCAATACTCGCTTGGTAGCTATTATTATAGGCAAATTCGACAAGAAATATATAATCTTCCCATCTCTTACCAAAGTCTAGGGCGCACATGCGGAGCATATCCTCCATCGTCCTGTTGGTTCGTTCAGTCTGGCCATCCGTTTGGGGATGAAAGGCCGTACTAAACGCTAACTTTGTACCCAACATTTGATGAACGAGCCGCCAATCATTCGATGTGAACCGCCCATCACGGTCACTAACGATGCTCCGGGGAACACCGTGCAGTCGAACAACCTGCTCCACATAAAGCTTGGCCAATGTTTCCACTGAATCGTCTCTTCTGTTTGGAAGGAAGTGCGCCACTTTTGTCAACCGGTCCACAATCACCCAGATTGAATCATGACCGCGTTGAGATCGCGGCAACCCATGCACGAAATCCATCGAAATATCATCGAACTTCCACTCCGGAATAGGTAACGACTTCAGGAAACCGCCAGGCTTCTGGCATTCTGCTTTCACCAACGCACAGGTGTTGCATTCAACCACATAACGTGCGACATCTTTCTTTAATCCGGGCCACCAGAACAGCTTTTTCATATCTCTGTACATCTTTGTGCTCCCTGGGTGAACTGAGTACTTTGCAAAGTGAGCTTCGTACATCAACTCTTCCCTCAATTTACCCACACTCGGGACGCACACTCGACCATTTCTTCTTAACAACCCGTTATCCCAAGAGAATTGGTCATCCGGCCCATCTTTTGCATAGCGCTGGAGGCTTTCATCAAGCTCCGTTGCTCGCCGAACTCGGTCCGTAAGGTCATATTGCACCTCCGTCCAGTTCAAACATGCATCGGTTGACGCACCCTTGTCAACACACGATATCTCCATCTCTTCCAATTCCTGGATTAAACGCTGATCATGCCTCTGCAACCAGCTTGCCCGTACCGGAGTCTTTCGACTCAAAGCATCAGCGACCACATTTCCCTTCCCGGGAGTATAGTGAATCTCGAAGGTGTAGTCCCCAAGGAACTCCATCCATCTTCGTTGTCGCATATTCAGATCCTTCTGATCCAACAAATACTTTAGGCTTTTGTGATCTGTATAGATATCCACTTTAACGCCATATAGATAGTGCCGCCACAACTTGAGCGCAAAGATTACCGCCGCCAACTCCAAATCATGGACGGGGTAATTCCGCTCATGCACTTTCAACTGGCGCGAGCCATAAGCAATCACTTTACCAAACTGCAGAAGAACGCAGCCTAAGCCGCTCCCGGAAGCATCACTATAGATCTCATACCCATCGGTACCACATGGCGATGTCAACACAGGCGCCGTGGTCAACCGACTCTTCAATTCTTCAAAAGCTCGCGCGCACTCCGGCATCCAAATGAACTTTTGAGTCTTTTGGGTCTTTTTGGGGTGTTACAAACCGTGGCTAAAAGTCCAGTATTAGCCACGGTTTTGGACTTTTAGCCACGCTCGTATTGCCCACGCCCATTTTCCGTGGGCAGACCGTGGCTAAAAGTCTTTAGCCATGGTTTTGGACTTTTAGCCACGGCAATCTGTCGTGGCTAAAAATCAGTTTTCTAGTAGTGTAGTTTTCAGCTTGGCAACCTCATTAAATTTTTGATCCAATTCTTTCTCTAAACCAGATGCAGTCATCTTAAGATCTGCAATCTCCTTAGCCTGAGTTTTGGCCAGGTTTTTGCTTTTCTTAAGTGCCTGCAATAAGTCCCCATATTCATCTATCAACTGATGAATATCTCCTTTAGATTATGATCCATCCTCATCACTTGATGAAGATGAATCTGACTCTGAACCAGTGCTGTAATCAGAAATTCTAGAATTACTTTGTACCTTATTGGGACCAGGCTTATCCTGGCACTTGTTGTCTTCTGATTCAGCCATCAGTTCCATGCACTGATGGTCTTCTTGTTCATTGATGGAGTCTAGTAATTGCATAAACTCCTCTTCTTCACTAGCTGCATACAGTCCAATGTATGCTTCAGCTACAGATTCTGACTCTGAGGAGGATTGATCTGTAAGACTCTTCTGCTTCTTAGCAACAAAGGATTTCTCCTTCTTGCCCTTTTGTTGAGTCTTCTTTTTATCTGCTGACTCCTTCCTCTTTTCTGTACACTCAGCCACCACATGCCCAGACCATTGCAGCAATAACAAACAATTTTTGATGTTGTAGCTTTGCTGGGCTTAGACTTGCTCCTTTCCTTTCTTGATGATTTTCTCTTTTGATAGTAGTCATCAACTGGCTGTGATGTGGAGGGCCTTGACTTCCACTGCTTCTTCTTCAAGAACCTCTAAAACTGCCTTATAAAGGTAGCAAAATCTGCATCTGAATCACAGCTATCTGAGTTCTGATTGTCTGAATTTTTTGAGATAACTTCAGCAACTTCCTTAGGAGGTGATGGAGACATCCTCCTGCTCTTTATAGTGGCATCAACCTTGAAGGCCACTGACTTTTCTCTATGCTCTCCTTTTGTATTTCTTTCTTCCTCCTTCCTGGTCATTAGTTGCATTTCATATGATAGCAACTTTCTAAATAAGATTGGAGGAGAAATGTCTGCTAGTTTGACCACTTCTCTAATGACACAAATCTTGGTATCTCAATCCTTTGTCAAGGATCTTAGGAATTTGTCATTCAGCTCATAAGTACTGAAGACCCTTCCATAGGACATCAGTTCATTCACTATCCTATAGAATTTCTTGTAGCATTCAGATATGCTATCAGACTTCCCTTGTCTGAAACTCTCATATTCTTGATTGATCATAGACTTTCTGTCTTGTCTAGCTTCTTCAGAACCCTCCATGTAGACAATCAAAGTGTCCCACATTTCCTTGGAGGTTTTGCAGTGAATCAAATTTTGGAAAGTAGAATCATCTATGACACTCACTATGATGTTCTGAGCTCTTTTATCCATAGTTGCCAATATAATCTCATCCTTGGTCATTTCAGAAAAATTTTTAGGAGTTCTCTGATTTGCATCTAGAATAAACACATTCATTGGGATATATGGACCTTCTTTTACTGTGATATATATCCTTTGGTCAGAGGCCTCCATAAAAAACCTAACCCTTTCTTTCCAGATTCCAAAAATCTCTTTCTTGCAGATGGGTAATTTCATTGACCCTAATTCCTTGTGATTCTCTCCAGAACTCATTTTCTTAATTCTTGATTCTGCCTTAGGGATCTAACTCAGACTGTTAAGTCCTTCTTTGAGTAACCTCGCTCTGATACCACTTGATAGTTTTACTTTCAAGACTACCTAAACACCTAGAGGGGGGGTGAATAGGTTCTAATTCTTGTTTTAACTTAAGGCAGAATATAACTAAAGTTCTTTGTATAAATCAGATATTTCTTATAGCTAACACGGCACAACAATCACAAACATACACACCTCACAGATTGCACACGGATTTATAGTGGTTCCCCAAGGTCTGGGTACATCCACTTTCCCCCTTCACCTATCCAGCAGTATGCTAGAGTCGGCCTAACTTCTTCCTTTAACTCAGATCCTCAGATCCTACAGCTCAGAATCCAGAAGGATTCCTACAACTCAGAACCCTATAAGGTTCCTATAACTCGGGCTAACAAGCCCTACCTCAGCCTTGCCTCAATGCCTACAACTCAGAGAATAGCTTCTCCTACAGCTCAGGCATAAACAACCCTACCTCAGAGAATAAATCTCCTACACTCAGCCTTTATAAAATAGGCTTACAACTCAGATCTATGAATAGATCCTACAGAATTTGATAAGGAATTTTTGTAATCTCTTACCCCTATTGAGAGAGAAGGGATAAAGACTTTCTTGATCAGCTTCTTGAAGAGGCTGATGGCTGAAATCAACTTGATCTTAGCTTTCTTCAAAGCTTCTTGAATCTGAACTTAGTTGGGTTGATTTCCTTTGAATAAAACTGACTGACAGCTTCCTTCTTAGACTTCAGAAATAAATCTGACTCTTCTTGACAGATTAGTTCAGTATCTGCTTCTTGAGAGACCTGTGAATGTCTCCTACTTGCCTTCAAATAGCTGGATCTCTCTCTATCCAAACCTCTTGAAGATACTTCTGAATTCTGATTGAATTCAACTTAGACAGAATCTGAATAGAAAACTACTTCAGATCGTCTTCTTAGATCTTCTCACAAAGATCTTCTTCTTTGTTACTTGTACTTTCTTGATCAAAGATCAGTGGTGACAATTAATTATTATCAGTATGTGTTGTCTTCTTCCTTCTTTTGAATCCATCTATTTATAGAATTCATCCATAGTAACCGGCTGATCCGGTTTATAACTAACTTCTGACAAGTCTGATAGCTACAGTGAACCTGTCATAACCCACAGCTATCAAGTCTTCAAACAGTTCTTGAGTCTTTGACTCTGTCAGCAAAGCATCGAGTCTGTCTGCCATAAAGTGTCGAGACCGTATGTCAATATGTGTCGACACAAGTGACTTAAGTGTCGACACAGCCTTTGGTGATGTCGACAAAGCTGCCTTGATGTCGACACAGCTTCTTGACACTGCAACTTGAGAATATGTCGACACTGATTATTTGTGTCGACACAAACACTTCACCTTTCATCAGCAATCAACTTGGTCTAGACTCAGTTGTGTGCCATCACAAGTCCTGTGTGTCGACACAGTTGTTGTAGACACAGAATTTGTGTGTCGACACTGCCTCCATGTATCAACACAATTAATGTCGACTCTGCTTCTGTGTGTCGACACAGCCTCCCAGTGTCGACACAGTTGATGTCGACAATAATCTTCTGTGTGTCGACACTGCCTCCCGGTGTCGACACAAATTCACTGAGGTGTCGACACAGCCATTTCCAAGTGTTGACACAATCTTACTGAAGTGTCGACACAGTTTCCGCAGGTGTCGACATATAGACTTAGAATATTTTTCCTGCATTCTAGCACATTCTTAACCTGCACATATAAACTCAAAATAACATCAAATACACCTTGATGTATATCATTGAGCTAAGTGAGGATTCTCCAAATCAGGTACACATTTTCCAATGTAACCAACACCTGGTTCTCTTGAGCCACGAACGAACAAATATTCTTCTCCGCCTCTGCTTGTACGAACCACGATTCTCCAGAGGCACGAACGAACAAAGGTTCTTCGCCACCTCTACTTGGACGAACCACGGTTTTCCAGAGGCACGAACGAACAAAGGTTCTTCGCCACCTCCACTTGGATGAATCACGGTTCTCCAGAGGCACGAACGAACAAAGGTTCTTCGCCACCTCCGCTTGGACGAACCACGGTTCTCCAGAGGCACGAACAAACAAAGGTTCTTCTCCACCTCCGCTTGGACGAACTACGGTTCTCCACAGGCATTAACAAACAAAGGTTCTTCGCCACCTCCGCTTGGACAAACCACGGTTCTCTAAACGCATGAACGAATAAAGGTTTTTCGCCACCTCCACTTAGATGAATCTTGGTTCTGCTAAGGCTCGAACGAACAAAGGTTCTTCGTCACCTCCACTCGGATGGACCTCGGTCCTCATGAGGCGAGAACAAACACAAGTTCTTCGCCACCTCCAATTGGATAACCTCGGTTCTCCTATGGAATAAACGAATAAAGATTCTTTGCCACTACCACATGGACAGACCCTGGTTCTCATAAGGAACGAAAGAACAAAGGCTCTTCGCCGCCTCCGTATGGACGAACTCCGGTTCTTCTAAGGCGCAAATGAGCAAGGGCTCATCGTCCCCTCTGCATGGACAAACTCCAGTTCTCCTAAAGGCCCGAACAAAGGTTCTCCTCCATCCCCGCTCAAGGAACGGGCCGAAAAGGGCACATTGCCTTTAAAACCTCAGCGGTCTACGACTCTCTTGAAAACACGAGAAAACAAGCAGCACTCAAGCAAAGCGTTGCCCTGCCAAAGAAAATAAGCACGCGCTAAAACACAACCAAAGCAAATGGGTCCAAAAGCAAAATGGATCTCCACTCAAATGAAAAGATGATGCATGAGCTACATCATCGTAAAGGGTAAAAACATACAACGGCGTAAAAGTACGCCTACAACAAGGAAAAGGAGAAAATATAAGCAAACTTAGTAATAAGAAGTGCCAAGGATAATCCATTCATGGCAGTATCAATGTCGTCATCCGAGGAGTCCTCCATGCCCAAGGTTCGCGCTCCGGAAACCTCTGAGCCACTCAAATCCCTTGTCGAAGCCCAAAAAGTACGTAGCTTCGCGCTCATCCTCTATAAGTGGATCAACCTTTGTTTTCATCATTTCAGAGCATGCCTCCTCCACAAGAAGGGACCGCTCCACCTCGAAGTCATAGGAAGCTTTGTACTCGGCCATCACGACCGCACGCACGACCTCGACCTCCTCCCGATCGAAAACCAGTCAAGTGTTGTCCTCCTTCAGTCGCTCGACCTCCCCCTCCTACTGACACAACACAACATCAATCGCCTCAGTATGACGGACCGCCTCATCAAGAATGACCTCAGCAAGAGCCAACCTCCCGCAAAGAGTCCTGATCTCGGAGTTGGCGACACTCAGCTTGGCCCGAAGAAACTCCACCTCGAACTGAGAAGAGGACAGTTGGGATTTTGCATTAACCAACCAAGAGGTGATCTCCTTTATATTCCTCTGAGCCTCCACCAACAAATCCTCAGATACGGCCAGCTTCGCCCGCAATGAAAGAAAATCATCCTTCGTGGTAACATAAATATCGTTTCATGAAAGCGCAATCTCACGAACCTCATCAAGCTGCAAGCGCAAAAAGAGAGTAATTCTCATGCACAATGCAAGACAAAAAAATACCGGGAACAACCAACGTACCTTCCTAAGAAGCGTCTGGTAAGCAGAGCATTCTCATTCCTTCCCCCTCCCCTTCTCCAACGGCAGTTCAGGAACCGCTCGAGTGGCAGTCACGACTACAGAATCTCCTAAACGTCTTCAGTTTTCGTAGGTGGTGGATCAACGGCCAGATCATCCGGGTAGTCATCAACAACATCAATAATGGCCTCGTGGGCAGCGAAAGCCAAACCGTCTTCTCCCCGTTGCTGCAAAAAGTCCAGCCTCCTTTTTTTGCCTTGCCTTAACAACACGACATAGATCCACTCTGCATCCGTCAAAAGGCCTGCAAGAACTAGTCGCTTCTCGACAACAAAGACATTGATCTTATAAAGAACAACCCCCAGCACGAGTAGATCCTCAAAGCCCAACAACGGAATGAAGACGTGCTCTTTCCCCGAAAGACCGCGACAGCGGTCAGAAGGATTATGTTAAACCTTAGGCAGCTTCTACTGGTTCTTAACAAACTTATACACTATCTCTCCATGGCGATGATTGGTCTTATCCTTAAACAACAACCACCTCTTATTACTTTGGACTTCGACCTCATCGGCCGGGCCTGGACAATGTAACGCCCCCGGTTTTTCTAGTATTATTCTTTTGCCTGCTGACGTCATAATGACGGAAGGGCGTTTTGTGTCCGTGAGTTGACGGCGTGACGCCGTTTGTGCATTTTTTTGGCGTCCGTTTTGCTTATGGTGAGTTTGATTTTGCTCATCCTCCCTCCTCTTTTGGCGGGCTCTTTTTTGATTGATTTTTGTTGCTAGTTGTGGCTAGTTTTGTTTAATTTGACCCTTACAGCTACTGTTTCCCTCCACTCTCGCAGAGGTTTGCTTACTTTCTTATTTTCTGCACGACTTGTAACTATTTTCTGAGGTGTTCTTTTTTTGAATGCCCCAGGTCTGGTCAGTAGCAGGTGTTAGTGTGGAGCTGCATCGGCTGCCGTTTTCTGACCATCTTGAGGTAGGGTTTTTTTGTGAACTTGTCGGCCCGTGAGTTCGTGTCAGGTGTTGACGCCCGTGGTGCTATTTGGTTAGACTTTCTGCTACCTTGCTGCTGTTACTCTAGTTTGTTTTTTTTGGACAATTGCTATGGAACAGTTAGTTATGGGTTAGCTTGGTAGCCCCCTTGCTTAGATATGTTTAGACATTTGGAGCATTGTATACCATAATTTGAAATGTTAATCTCACTACTTTCTGCGCATGATAAGTCTACTTTTATATATAATAAATCTAGACGTCTGATACTACATGACACACCTCACTTGGTCTTCATGAGCACTTAGATCACCAAATGATTAAATCAAGTATTTTTCTGCTGCGTAAAACTATATTTTCAAACCGTGAACTAGTTGATCCACCTAGCCGAGGGACACGGCTTTGCAAATGTTGTGCATTAATTATATTTTGAACACATTGAGTTTAAAAATGATTTCTATAAGCTGTGAGAGACGATGAGTTGCTTTAACATCAGTAGATGTCCCCTACGTGACATGGCATCACAATGTGTAGTTCCCCTACTCTGATAGTATTTTAAATGCTGGGAAAATGTGGGTTATGACAGTTGGTATCTGAGAGAGGTTCTGTGAAAAAGGTAGTTGGGTGGTTTGGTGAGTGAGCCGAACGACCGCTACCCTAAGTAGAACCTCAAGCAATCATTTCATTGTTTACACACACCGATATGTCATCAGTATGTCTTGACCGAAGCATAGTTACTACACTCATAGCATGATAAGAAGTATACGGGACATATTATGTAGTATGGGATGCATAATACGTGTTTGTATATGAATCTACCATAGGAGGTGACATGTGACGGTTATGTAGTATGGGATGCATAACCACCATTACATGGATGCTCATTAGCACATTTTATTTTTTCGTTACATGTAATGTTATGTAGTGTGAGATGCATAACATTACATGTGTACTCCGCTCATAACATGCATTAAGACCTCTTTCTAGAATGCATAACACTGCATACATTCATATCATTGCATAAGCATGCGTGCCGAGTTAAAGACATACCAGATGACATATGTACACACATGATTTGAAAAGAAATTCAAATGTTCATGCACTCATGTCATAGCACGAGAGTCAATAGGATGATGTTGCATCATCCTAGTTAAGTTCATATCATTATTTCATGGAATTCCAGAGTAAGGTAACAACAATAGCCGGTAGATTTCTTTTCCATTCCGAATTGATTTGGGATATATCCGTGTTTGTTTTGCTTAGGTGTCTTAATCCTGTTTCTGATTTAATGTCCATCTATCTTGTAGACATGCCTCCTAAGAGAGTGACGCGATCGACTCCCCAGGCTGAGGGAGAGTCTTCTGGTGGTTAGAGTGAGCCCGTGATCGAAATTCTGCGTCAGAGCAATGAGGCTTTGACTAGGCAGTTAGTCGCGATGCATACTCAGATTCAGTCCCTGGTGTCTGCTGCCGCGGTTCAGCAGCCTATCACGCAAGAACCGGTGGTGAGTCCAGTTGTTCCTGCTCCTCCGGCGCCTATAGTGGCATTGCCACCAGAGATGAACTTCATATCTCACTTCCATCGTTTGGGACCTCCTACCTATGATGGTAGGGCAGACTTCATAGCCTTGGATGATTGGGTGATCGGGATGGAGGAGATGTTCTTCTATTCATGCATCTCCGAAGCTTCGAAGGTGATGGTGGCTGCTTATCAATTGAAGGGACTGGCGAAAGGTTGGTGGATCAGAGAGAAGGAAAGTCTTGTCGAGGGATGCTCGTGGGAGGTGTTTAAAGCAATGTTGCTTAAGAAGTTTCTCCCTTCGGTTGAGCGTGACCGATTGATGATCAACTTCCTGCATCTAAAGCAGAGTCAGCTCACCGTTAGTGAGTATGAGATTGAGTTCAGCAAGTTGAGCAGGTTCGCCCCAGAGTTGGTGGCTTCTGAGGAAGGAAGGGTGAATCAGTTCTTGAGTGGTCTCACTGGCGACATCCAGCACTAGGCTAGTGCTTATGGGTCAGAGACTTATACTGAAGCGGTGGAAGCCGCATTGAAGGCCGAGTCAATTGAAAAGATAAAGAATCGTAGACAGCGGGCGAAGAGTGATAAGAGGAAGTTGGGCGATCGAGAGAGTTCAAAGGCATCACACTCGGACCCAAGGAAGAGGGGTATGGAGCATTGTGGCTTCTGTGGTAAGCGGGGTCACCCGTTCGAAAAGTGTTTCAAGAGGCTCGATGCGCAGGAGCAGTCAAAGATTAGTGTGATTTAGGACGCACCCAAGGCTATCCCGGTGTGCTCTTTCTGCTCTAAGCTCGGTCATGAGGCGGCACGGTGTTTCAGGAAAATTAGGTGTTGTTTTCTATGCGGGCAGAGAGGCCATCGTAGGGCCGACTGCCCAAGTTCTCAGACCGTGACTTCAGCGGTTCCTCTGCAGACCTTGCTACCGCCCCTGCGGATCGTGGAAAAATGGAAGGGCAAGCTTAATGTGCTGACTAGAGAGGAAGCTCAAGCCTCAGCACACGTTATATATGGTTAGTTTCCTCCCTCCTAACTTGTTCCCTTTCTTCTAGTTTTAGCTTACTAGTTGTCTGGGGATGCATGCTTGCTTAGGTAAATTAAAGGTGATGAATAAGTGGGCGTGTGTTCTATTTGATTCGGGAGCTTCTCACTCTTTTGTCGCTCAGAGTTTTGTTGACAGGCACCGATGGCCTGTTGATCGGTTGGATGATGCCTTGTCTGTTAAGTTTCCATCTGGAGAGCAGATTACGTCAGATCGGGGTATCCGGGAGTGCCCCATTTCTTTGGGTGGTGTCCAAGTTCTAGCAGATTTAAAGATGCTGGATTTGGCAGATTTCGATGTGATTCTTGGAATGGACTGGTTGTCTAATTTTGATGTCGTGATCAAGTGCAAGGAGAAGCGGCTAGATTTCAAGTTGGGCGACGGCCGTCCATTGAGTGTTTATGGCCTTCCTCGAAAGGGTTCTCCAGTTATTTCAGCGGTACGTGCCCGCAGGGCTTTAGCGTCTGGTTGTGAGGGTTTCCTGGTTTCTATCTGTGCAATGGAAGCTTCTCGTGTTGAGCCAGCCGTGGAGGGTATCCCGGTGGTGCGAGAGTTTCCTGATATTTTTCCTTATAAGCTTTTTGGTCTCCCTCCCGAAAGAGAGGTGGAGTTTGCTATAGACCACGAGCCAGGCACCCGGCCCATTGCTAAGACACTGTAACGCATGACGCCTTGTGAGTTAGAAGAATTATGTGTTCAGTTGGATGAGCTGCTGGAGTGTGGATTCATTAGACCGAGTACTTCTCCATGGGCCGCTTCTGTTCTCTTTGTGAAATAGAAGGACGGTTCCATGAGGTTGTGTATCGATTACCGAGGGTTGAATAAGGTGACTATCAAGAATAGATATCCGTTGCCGCGGATTGACGATTAGTTCGACTAGCTGCGTGGGTGCATCAGGTTCTCGAAGATTGATCTCCGTTTAGGCTACCACCAAATGAGGGTTCGTGAGTCATACATTCCTCTGACAGATTTTAGATCCCGACACGGATATTTTGAGTTTCTTGTGTTGTCCTTCGGTTTGACTAATGCGCCTTCTGTGTTCATGGATCTGATGAACCGTGTGTTCAAGGATTTTCTTGATCGTTTTGTGGTCGTCTTCGTCGACGACGTCCTCATCTATTCTCGCAGCGATGAGGAGCAAGCCCATCATTTGCGGTTGGTTCAATCTGTCCAGAGAGAGCATAAGCTGTATGCTAAGCTTAGCAAGTGCGAGTTTTGGCTGCCTCAGGTGTCCTTCTTAGGACATGTGGTTAGCAAGGATGGAATCTCTGTTGATCCCGCCAGATTTCAGCGGTGATGGATTAGAAGAGACCTTCTACACCAAAGGAGATCAGAAGTTTCTTGGGTTTGGCTGGATATTATAGGAGATTTGTGGAGGGTTTCTCCGCGTTGTCCGCTCCGATGACTCGTCTGACGCAAAAGAATGTCGCCTTCATTTGGAGTGATAAGTGTGAGGAGGCTTTCCAAGAGTTGAAGAGAAGGTTGTTGATGCAGGCCAGAGGTTCCGATGAAATAAGTCTAGATTAGATAATTATTTCCCGCAAGAAAAGGAGTTCGCTTGCACACGATTACGACGCTCATTCGGTTTGGACAATAACTCAAACACGTGGCGTGCACTTTTAGGGGTTTCAATACGAACGATTTTTATGTCACACAACGCAAACAAATGTGATCCTAGCCTCTCCAACTTGCGTCGGTCACTATGCAACGTTCACAACCACAAAGGAGATAACCCGGACTAAAATAACGATTCAAACGAAGTTTGAAATCAGCCCCAATCAAATCAACATAAAGGTATACCAAATCTGTTTGAGCCACTTGAAATCCTAGGCTTAACCAACCCGGATTTGCAAGTGTCCAAAAGAATCTACCCCTTCCAAGATCTATCAGAAAGTTCGAAAAAGAATAGATTTAAATCAGATTTTTCTATGCAAATAAACTTCAATCTTTAGGATAGAAAATCAGCCACAATTCCACCATTAACCTCACAAAACATAAGGAAGAATCACACAAGATGTAAGGGAAGAGATTACCCACAACCAAAGAGACGGGCACACAAAGATAACTAGTGGAAGAGTCGCACTTCCACCGGATCCATCGGAGTCGCACCGGACGGAGGACGCTAGCCACCTTCTTCGGAGTCACACCGGAGGAGGGAGGAGGTCGCCGGACAGTGGGGCAACACCAAGAGGGGAGGCGGCTTGGGCGATTCTTCAAGGGGAGTCGGGTAGGAGAAGGCTTCACGCAAAACTCAAGGGGCAGCCATCGACTCTCCTTTTTTTTCTTAATTTCAGCATGCTCCAATCTGAACCCTAACCCCTCTATTTATAATATACACCACTCAATCTCTACCTTTCATCAAACAAATAAAACCAACCATCCAAATGCTAAACACAGTCCAAAATCTGAAATTAAACAACACTTAAAAGATTTATAAATTTATAAATTTTATCCTATGATTGGAATAAAATTTATAACATATATAATCTATAAATGAGAACTAAAATATAGTAAAGACATGCATCAACTATGACGAAGATATGACGCGGCGATGGCGGCGAAGATATGACGCGGCGGTGGCGGTGAAGATATGACGCGGCGATGGCGGCGAAGATATGACGCGACGATGGCGGCGAAGATATGACGCGGCGTTGGCGGCGAAGATATGACGCGGCGTTGGCGGCGAAGATATGACGCGGTGATGGCGGCGAAGATATGACGCGGCGAGGGCGGCGAAGATATAACGCGGTGATGGCGGCGAAGATATGACGTGGTGATGGCGGCGAAGATACGACGCGACGATGGCTGTTTAATTTCGCGGCAACGTCTGTCATAGTCTTGAAATTTAATATTGCGGCAGCGGTCAAAATAATGCGATGAGGCAACGTCGTCCACGAACATGTCACGAACATATAACGGGGCATCATCGCCATCAATCTGATTGGAATAAAATTTATAAACATATATAATTTATAAATGAGAACTAAAATATAGTAAAGATATGCATCAACTATGACGAAGATATGACGCGGCGATGGCGACGAAGATATGACGCGGCGATGACGACGAAGATATGGCGCGGCGGTGGCAATGAAGATATGACGTGGCGATGGCGGCGAAGATATGACGCGGCGATGGCGGTGAAGATATGACGCGGTGATGGCGGCGAAGATATGACGCGACGAGGGCGGCGAAGATATAACGCGGTGATGGCGCCGAAGATATGATGTGGTGATGGCGGCGAAGATACGACGCGGCGATGGCTGTTTAATTTCGCGGCAACGTCCGTCATAGTCTTGAAATTTAATATTGCGGCAGCGGTCAGAATAATGCGACGAGGTAACGTCGTCCACGAACATGTCACGAACATATAGCGGGGCATCATCGCCATCAGTTGTGCACTGCTCCAATTCTGATTCTGCCTATTGAGGGAGTGGAGTATGCGGTGTATGTTGATGCTTCCCACATTGGACTTGGTTGTGTTCTGATGCAAGAGGGGAAGGTGATCACCTATGGATCTAGGCAATTGAAGGTTCATGAGAAGAATTACCCTACTCATGATTTGGAGTTTGTGGCGGTGATCTATGCCCTGAAGCTGTGGAGGTATTTATTATATGGCGCCGTGTGTAAGATTTATACAGATCATAAAAGTCTGAAGCATGTATTCACACAGAAGGAGCTGAATTTGCGCCAGCGCCGGTGGTTGGAGTATGTTGCTGATTATGAAGTGGACGTCCTCTATCATTCTGGTAAGACCAATGTGATGGCTGATGCTTTGAGCAGGAAGACGGCTCAGATCTTTAATTTATCTGTTCGAGCCTTGGTTGAGGAGTTTCTTTTGATGGATATTTCGGCGGTGAGCCGTGGCGAGCCCTCTGACTTGGAAGTCAAGGTGCCTTCTTGGATTTCTCTGATGAGGTTGCATCAGAAGGACGGCTCGGATTTACAACACTTGCGAGCTAGGACCGAGAAAGGAGAATTATCTGATTTCTCTATTGATGAGCTTGACACCCTCTTGTATAGAGGTAGATTCTGTATCCCGGTGGTGAGAGATATTCGAGTGATGATTTGCAAGGAAGCTCATGGATCTAGTGTGGCTTACCACCCGGGTTCCACCAAGATGTATAGAGACTTGAAGTAAATCGTGTGGTGGTCGGGCATGAAGAACGACATCGCCAAATTTGTATCGGAGTGCTTCACGTGCAAGCGGGTGAAGGCCGATCATGGCAGGCCTGGGGGAAAATTGCCCCTTTGGAAGTTCCCATGTGGAAATGAGAGAGTATCTCGATGGATTTCATTACCAGATTGTCGAGGTCCCCTCATGGACATGATTCTGTTTGGGTCATAGTGGACCGGTTGACGAAGTGTGCCCATTTCATTCCCTTCAAGGTCGGCTATTCGATGGAGAAGATTGCAGAGTTGTATGTGGATGAGGTCATTAGATTGCATGGCGTGCCTGCAAACATTGTGTCAGATCGGGACTCAAGATATATGTCGCGTTTCTGGCAGAGCTTGCAAGAAGATTTGGGCACCGACCTCCGGTATTTTACCGCTTACCATCCGCAGACAAATGGTCAAATGGAGAGAGTGAATCAGATCGTGGAGGATATGATCAGGTGTTATATTCTGGATCATGGTGGCGCTTGGGATCAGCGCTTGAGATTGATGGAGTTTGCATATAATAATAGTTACCAAGAGAGTCTACAGATGACCCCCTTTTGAAGCATTGTATGAGAGGCGATGCAGGACTCCCTTGTTTTGGGTTGAAGTCGGTGAGAGACCGTTGTTAGGTCCAGAAGCTTTGGTGGAAATGGAAGAGGCGGTGACTAATATTCGGGAGAAGCTTCGCGTTGCTCAGGAGCGGTATGAAAAGTATGCTAATTAAAGAAGGGCAGATCTGGAGTTTGAGGTAGGGGACAGTGTTTTTCTGAAGGTCTCTCCAATGCCAGGCGTAAAAGATTTGGGAAGAACCATAAGTTGGATACCAGATATATTGGGCCATTTCAGGTCGTTGAGCGCATCGGAGTGTCTGCTTATAGATTAGAGTTACCTGCTGTAAGACCCCCCCCGGAATACAAAACACGGCACGAGGGGAGTCTTATGCCCAGAACAGCCGCCTTGCGGTAGCACTAACACACGGGTTAGCCTGTACCACAAGACGCCTATTCCGCCGGCTATAACCAATATCAATCACATGAATGCCAACCCAACCATAAGATAGAAAAGAAAGTCAATTCACACATAGTTTATAGTCCAAAAACGAAGCGGAAAATAAGAAGCATAACAAGCTTCTAAAATATCAGGGTCTAAAACTGTTTGCCAAAAAGGCTACATCAAATTACTCACGACTGTCACGGACGGTATCGACGGTACCGCCACCTCAGGTCCTGTCGTCCGGGCTTGGATGTCCTGCTGCTGCCCTATCTGCGGGGTTTCCTCCTAAAAAGGAAGACGTAGCAACCGTTAGTCATAAAGACTAAGTGGCTTCACATCCGCTCCCCCGGCGACTCCTCGGCACCGGGCGGAGAAAGGAAACAAGTACAATATATATATAACAGGAATAATCAAGCAGGTGACAAGGAATAGGTAAGAATAATATTTCTACTAAGCAAGCTAGCAGTTCTATAAAATCTAATAATTAATCAGTAGGTAATCTACAACAGGAACAGTAACTTAACTTATAAGAGTGCCCATACAAACTTATACGTTAAGATTCAGCTTAACAAAAAAATAACTTATCATATAAGAGTGCCCATACAAACTTATACGATAAGGATCTTGTGTATGAAAAGAATGGTATGATATGAATGCTATGCAATGGTCGACCCATGTTCACATACATGCA
Source organism: Platanthera zijinensis (assembly GCA_039513925.1). Taxonomy (NCBI): domain Eukaryota; kingdom Viridiplantae; phylum Streptophyta; class Magnoliopsida; order Asparagales; family Orchidaceae; genus Platanthera; species Platanthera zijinensis. The sequence continues at coordinate 60,779,017 of CM077082.1, read as the reverse complement.
AGTTGCTATGTCGACACAGACTTGAAGTTCCCACTTTTCGAGCAGTTAGCAAACCTCTCAGGCGTCATCCGTTGTGGCCAAACGGTGATAGTGGAGCGGGCGTCTCCACTACTAGGTGGTATCCACACTACCTGTCCTAGGCCTCCGTACGCCTCAACGCTAAGAACACAACACCGGAGCTCCCACGCGTACTGCGGCTCAGAAGGGGTCTTGGATAGATGTGCACCAAGAACACAGCCCAACCTGGCCTTTGATTTCGAACCGAAAGGAACCTCGGAATTGCACGAGGCGCAAGCCCAGCCGTTCTCATGGCGCGTAGGAGACCTCGGGTTACGGGCACCAAGTATCTAGCCCTACCGCCCAAGGACTAACTATTGACTCCCATCGGTGTGACGATTGGCGAGCCCGTAGACCTGCCACATTCATTAACTCGAAATCACGGATACAACATACTCTCTCCAATAGAGTTCAACACATTCATGGTTAACCAATTTCATGGCCAGTACTTCAATTCTCACGCGTGAGTTTATTCTTACCATCCGAGCTTATCACATTCACCGCTATCTATCTTTCAACCGATCACCTCGATTCATCACATAATCGATATGCTCTACATCCAAGCTCAACCTACATCGTTCACTAGCCACCCGATCCCAATTCACATCACTAACAACCTGGATGGCTACCAATACCAATCACAACATTCGTGAGGGTTATTAAAGCATCACAACTAAGGGAGCAAGGTAATATAAATTGTATATCTACACGAGGTATCACATGAGCATCAATATAGTATAAACAACCATTAAAATTGGAATTCTGGGAGCTACAGGAATCCACTATAAACGCTCAACCCCTTTTTGGAAAGGTATTTGCGAGGGCTACGATTTTCATGTTGAGTCAAAAACCCAGATATGGCCAGAACCCCTCTGAAACTGGCGACGAAGATCGCTGCGTGCAAAAATAAGATTTCTGCACGCATCTTAAGGTGAGACGAACGACATCCGTTCATCTTCCTCCTTGCACCGATCTCCCAAAAACTTCTCCAGAAATTCGTACACCCTTATTCACCCTCACAAAGCCATATTTCTTCACGAATCACTTTCTCATCTTCGCTTTGAAGGATGAAGTGGTTGAAGAAGACTAAAGCCTAGAAACAAACCTAGGCATGGCTTCCATAGGAAATCTCCTGCTCACCATCAAGACTCTATGGAGTCGATGTCTCTCCTAGTTTATTAACTATAGATCTAGCACCAAGGGAGAGGGGAGGAAGCTCACCTCATTTCCAGCGGTACCATCATTCCCGGCCATGGATCTAGTCATCCTCCTCCGCAGCATCATTTCTTCCTTGACAACGATGGCGTTTCTCCTTTTCCAAAGTTTGGTTGGCTCTAGCAAGCCTCTCCTCCTCTAGAGTTACGACGGTTTCCCCCGGCTCTGTCAGTTTCGCAAGGTCCGCGATGACGGCAAGGTCGATCGGCAAAATGACTAGGGTTCGGCTTTATCTTCTCTTATAAACCGATGCATTAGGTTAAATCCCTTCTGCCACGTATCAATGCCCCATTGGACCGCCCCTAATGGGTCATATTGAAGTGACCCGGTCAAAGGCAGCCAAGCCGCAGCCAGCCCGATCTGGTTCAGTCCGCACACATAGAATAGCGGAAACTAGGAAATCTGTCTAAGGAAAAATCGGCGGGTATCATCCTGATACCCGTCGATCGACGTGCATAGCTACCGATACCCGTCGAATTAGGCGGGTATCATTCCCGATACCCGCCGATTTTCACTTAACCTACTTCTCAATCTGCAGCTCCGAATCCGGCGGGTATCGACCACCGATACCCGTCGAATTCGGCGGGAATTAACTTCCATTCTCGACGATCGACGAGTATAGCCGGGTATGCTCGACGGATTCGTCGGGTATCAACAATGATTCCCGATGAATTTCCCTTAATCATTTTATCGGAAATCCCGGCGTTGAGTGCGTTGAGTATCAGTCAACGATTCTCGACGATCGGTCATCATTCTCGACGATCGGTTAGTATAGCCGGTATTCTCGACGAATTCGTCGGGTATCAACAATGATTCCCGACGAATTTCCCTTAACCATTTTATCGAAAATCCTGGCGTTGAATGCGTTGAGTATCAGTCAACGATTCTCGACGATCGGTCATCATTCTCGACGATCGGCGAGTATAGCCGGCATTCTCGACGAATTCGTCGGGTATCAACAATGATTCCCGACGAATTTCCCTTATCATTTTATCAGAAATCCTGGCGTTGAATGCGTTGAGTATCAGTCAACGATTCTCGACGATCGGTCATCATTTTCGACGATCGACGAGTATAGCCGACATTCTTGACGAATTCGTCGGGTATCAACAATGATTCCCGACGAATTTCCCTTATCATTTTATCGGAAATCCTGGCGTTGAATGCGTTGAGTATCAGTCAACGATTCTCGAGGATCGGTGAGTATAGCCGACATTCTCGACGAATTCGTCGGGTATCAACAATGATTCCCGATGAATTTCCCTTAACCATTTATCGAAATTCCTGGCGTTGAGTGCGTTGAGTATCAGTCAACGATACTCGACAATTGGTCATCATTCTCGATGAATTCGTCGGATATCGCTCAACCCATCACTCCGTTCAACACACTTGACACCTTTTACCAGTGCGCCCCGAGCCCGAGTCAAGTCTCTTGACTCGGAACTCGTGCGAGGGGGCCTAGCGCAAATTGGGATGTTATACCTGCTACCAACCCTGACGTCCATGATGTGTTTCATGTGAATCCGTTGAGGAAGTGTGTCCGCAGCAATCGTCAAGTCCTTGATTCAGTGCCTAAAATTCAGCCCAATTTGTCTTATGTTGAGGAACCTGTCCGTATTCTAGATACCCAAGAGCGTGTGTTGCAGAGGAAATATTTTCCCATGGTAAAAGTTCTCTGGCGAAATCATGACGTCGAGAGCGCGACGTGGGAGCTGGAATCAACTATGCGGAAGTCTCATCCGCACCTCTTCATTTAATTAACTCAGGTGAATCTCTTCTTCCTGCACTGTCTATTTTGTCCCAATGATGTTTTCTGTTCGTACGTTAAGTTTCGGGACAAAATTTTCTTTTATGGGGAGTGGCTGTAACGCCCCCGATTTTTCTGGTATTATTCTTTTGCCTGCTGACATCATAATGACGGAAGGACGTTTCGTGTCCGTGAGTTGACGGCGCGACGTCGTTTGTGCGTTTTTTTGGCGTCCGTTAGATTTGACCGACTAGATTTCGGGATATGTGTCGAAACCGAAATTTTTACATCGTGAAACTAAGTTATATAATTTCTGACGTGCTCGTCGAGTTTCGTCGCGATCCGAGCATTTTTGGAGGCTCAGCGCGCGTTTGAACTTCAGATAATTATAAATTATCGTAACTTCGTTAGGCTATAACTCGAGATCGGTGGGTCGGATTTTTATTCCGACTTCGCCGTTGGGTTCGTAGCGTCGACATTCGCCTACGGCGTAAATTTCGTCCATTTCGACGCTCGTTTGGGTCATCGTAATAGCATAGCATATATAAATTTATATAAGCTATTAGTTTTTCTTTGAGCTCAGAGTTCTGCCTCCTCCCTGTAAAAACAAAAAAAAAGATTTTAGACAAAAATTTATAATAAAGTAAAATTATGTATATATGTATATATATAATTGTTAGGAATGTTTATAACTTAGAATTTATATATAAAGGTAAAACTCTACTCCCTGCACCTCATCTTCTCCCGACTGAAACAAGAAACGGCGGGTTCCTTCCGTTCGTGGACCTTCCGACCGCCGCCGACGGAGCTCTGGTGCTCGGAATCGCGAGCCGAACGTAGATTTGGAAAGCTCTCGCCGAGATCTACACGATCGTGGTAAGTATTTCTACTTTCATGGAATTTCTCTGTTAGGGTTTTCGGCCCTAACTTCTGTTTCGACCTTGTCGATGTAGATTTCTATTTCTCGCCTTCGCTAAGCCCGATATGCGTCGTGGTGCCTTCCGGAGTGCGGTTTCGGGTGGTTTGAGGAAAGTGGTGATCTTGCTCTTTTCCTCTTTGCTACACCTCTTCTCCTTTAAGCTTCTAGCAGGTTTAATAATGCTAAGTTTCATTTTCGCCTAGTTTTTTTTTGCTCATTACAATATCATTAACTTGCTTCTTGAAATCCTAAATTATGATCTGGTGGGCCTTGTTCCTTTGTCTTTTGAAAGAGTTAGAAAATGATAAATCTGTTGGAGGTCGTACACGACGTTGGCGGTGCCACCGGTGCGATGCTCTTTTAAAATGATAAATCTGTTGGAGGTCGTACACGACGTTGACGGTGTCATCGGTGCAATGCTCTTTTATAATGATAATCTGTTGGAGGTCGTACACGATGTTGGCGGTGTCACCGGTGCAATTCTCTGAGGGCCGTGACGATGTGTGATGGTTTTATCCCCGCACGGTTTCTCCCTTTTTGTCTTCTGATGAGCTGATCAGTCTCTTTAATTTGAATAAGAATACTAAGATTAAAAATCTGAAAATGAAGGTTATTTTGCTTATGGTGAGTTTGATTTTGCTCATCCTCCCTCCTCTTTTTGCGGACTCTTTTTTGATTGATTTCTGTTGCTAGTTGTGGCTAGTTTTGTTTAATCTGACCTTTACAGCTACTGTTTCCCTCCGGTCTCGCGGAGGTTTGCTTACTTTCTTATTTTATGCACCACTTGTAACTTGTTTCTGATGTGTTCTTTCTTTGAATGCCCCAAGTTCTGGTCAGTAGCAGGTGTTAGTGTGGAGCTGCGCCGGCTGCCATTTTCTGACCCACTTGAGGTAGGGTTTTTTTGTGAACTTGTCCGCCCATGGGTTTGTGTCAGGTGTTGACACCCATGGTGTCGTTTGGTTAGACTTTCTGCTACCTTGCTGCTGTTACTCTCATTTATTTTTTTGGACACTTGCTATGGAATAGTTAGTTATGGGTTGGCTTGGTAGCCCCTTGCTTAGATATGCTAAGACATTTGGAGCATTGTATACCATAATTTGAAATGTTAATCTTACTACTTTCTGCGCATGATAAGTCTACTTTTATATATAGTAAATCTAGACGTCTGATACTGCATGACGCACCTTACTTGGTCTTCATGAGCACTTAGGTCACCAAATGATTAAATCAAGTATTTTTCCGCTGCGTAAAACTATATTTTCAAACCGTGGACTAGTTGATCCACCTAGCCGAGGGACACGACTTTGCAAATATTGTGCATAAATTATATTTGGAACACATTGAGTTTAAAAATGATTTATATAAGCTGCGAGAGACGATGAGTTGCCTTAACGTTAGTAGATGTCCCCTACGTGACGTGGCATCACAATGCGTAGTTCCCCTACTCTGATAGTATTTTAAATGCTAGGAAAATGCGGGTTGTGACAGACATGCCTCACATCATTCATGAAAGATGCGGACTAACACCTGAGAGTTGTGCTCTCGAAAGAAGCAAGCAACCCCATGATCCTTGCCAGCCCCACTAGAGAAAACGGTGTCGCAGGGACGCCGCAAAGTAGGATATAACAATCCCCTCCTCAGTGAGAGGGATCCAAAAACTCGCCTTCAAACACCCCTCTGTACTCACAAAGTGGCCCGCGGGAGGTAGTTGAACACGCTCCAATGGGTACGAGATCACGATCTAGACGTCCTCCAAAGTCTCGAAGCGCTTCCTCCAATTGCCTACCCAGACAGAGGTCAAAGATGACGAAAGACACATTGATATCTACAGAATACCACCTTTCGACACCTGAAAAAGAATCGGGCATCTCTCGCCAAAGCAAGCCAAAGAAAAGTGAAAGTATCTAGCGTTTACCTAAATCACCTAGAGGGGGGTGAATATGTGATGTTTATGTCTTTTCGCGGAATAAAAATCACTTAAAAATCAAGCACACAAACACAAAGATTTATATTGGTTCCCCGAGTTGGGTACGTCCACTTTCCTGCCTCGCCTATCTACCACGAAGGGCTAGATTCGGCTACTTCACCAAACTCAGATTTCGTCAAATCTTACACCTCGGAGCCGCAACTCCTACAACTTGAAGACGACACTCCTACTACTCGGAGAACAACCTCTCCCACAACTCGATCCACAAACCGGATCTGCTTACTCGATCCACAACCGGATCTACTCACTCGATCCACAAATAGATCTACAAACTTGGAGAAAAATCTCCTACAATATGTAAAAGAATATCACAACACAATAACGATTACAAGTCTTCGCTCCAACATTCTTCGTAAAAGTAGATCTTGAAGCTTGGAGAACTCAGAAAGTTGAAATCTTGAAGAACTTGAATCTTGAGTCTTCACCCGTTTAGATCTGGAGGAATAAAAGTCTTTAGAAGACAACAATCCAGATATAGAGGTCGAGGAAGACGCGATCCTGCTGTGCTTGCAGGTATTGGAGAGCAAATTAGCACAAAGCAAGATTAGCAATAAATAAGAATATCCCTAGGTATTTATAGAGATAAACCCTCCAACGGTATAAAGACTATTTCCAAAAACAAAAGCTAAAAAGCACTGCACATGGACGACCGAACCCGTGACAGGATTTTTTTTCAAAAAAATGACCGAAGTCAGATTCGCCGAGTATCATAATGATACTCGTCGAATACATATTGATATACGACGAAAAGAACTTAACCAAATCATCCCAGGCCAGCTGGTCACTCAACTCTATAGCGCAGAGTCATACTCGACGAATTCGTCGAGTATCACCAGGCATACTCGACAAATTCGTCGAGTATCAGTCAAAAGACTCGACGCTCTCAACGTCGCGGCACTGAACGCTTTTTGCTCACTCAATTCCATAGGCGGCATTCGTCGAATATCGTCAAGTTAACTCAGTGCACTCAACGCTTTGATATTCGACGAATTAGACTTGGAAAAATCTAGAGAAGTAGCGTCAACTGGACTCGACGAATTCAGCGTGTATCACTTAGCATATTCGACGAATTCGGCGAGTATCGTTAGATACATTCGACGAGTATGCACAATGATACTCAACGAATTTTACTTAACAAAATTTCCAATTCTCCAATGAATTTACCCTGAGTATATACGACGAATTCGACGGTTATTGGTAAGTATACTCGACGAATTCGACGTGTATGCTTAACCATACTCGTCGAATTTTACTTAGGTAAAATTCTTATTTTTCCTAGGTCTAACCCTTGACCATCCTTGAGCCTTCTCTTGTACTTGGGATAGAAGTACACCCCAATAGAAAGATTACACGTGAGTCAATACATTGGCCTACACAATGAGAAATTACATTGTATAGTCCTGTGTTTACTGACCCACTGTAACCTGACATTGGTGTGTACTTAGCAATGAAAACCTGTAAGTACATAACTCAAAAGCAACATCAAATACAGTCACAATTCATCTTAGCTTAACTGGGTCCTTCTTCAAATCTGGGTTATTGTGGATACAATACCCAATACTCTCTCCCTATTTGAAGAAGTCAGAACTCTATAAGCTAAGGTGAATTGTACATAAAAATAATGAAATAAAAAAACTTAAAAAGATAAATAATATTAACAAAACACGCATTCTAAGGCAATTGTGAAAATCATATGAATATATATATATATCTATCAGAAATTGTTCACAGATTTTAACAAAAGGGGGCAACCCACAACTCAACACAAAATATAATTACTACTCCTGCTTGCTTTGACTCTTTTGCCTTTGTCTATCAAAATAAGCCTTTGGCTTTGGAAAGTACTTTGGAGGCGGTGCAGGCATCAGATAATCATTTCTATGATTTTTGAAGTGAATTCTCCTTTTTGTGTAGGACATCTTGTACTTATTCTATTCTTCCTAATCATAGTGGTGTTGATGTTTTTCACCACCAATATCAACCAAGGAGAATGTGTCCAATATAATACCTCTAGAAATGGGACTCCACACTTCTTCCAATTCTCTATTTGGTTCAGACCTGACAGCAGACGGGCCTTCACCATATCTTCTTCGCTTGAGAGCCGGAGGGGGGAAGTCTTCAACAAATCCTACCTCTGGAGCCTCAACAGCAGTAACAGCAGCAGTATCAGCCTGAGAAAAATCCTGTGCGTTTGACCAAACTTGAGAGTAATCTTGGGCATGATGAGTCTCGTCGTGTGTTGGTACAGGCACAACATGTACTTGAGATCCTGTCAACTGACTATATAGCCACATGCAATTGCCATAGCTATAGTCAGTAGACTTTTTTAAGTTTTTTACCATAGCATCTTTAACAACAATCAACTTAGCTTTCATAGCTTCCTCTCCCTTTCTGACTTCAACAATGACAACATTATAATAAGTAGGAATAGTGCTGTCAAAGTGAGCCATAGATCTATTGTGGGCATCTATCATAGTCTTTACATTCATGTCCACATTATCAACAGTTTCTTTTGTATACTGGAGGCCATCCATGTTCAGCTTTATTGCTTTTCCACCCTCTAAAAATAGTAAGTCGTCAATCTTTGTATTAACTGCTTCAATTTGAATTTTGACTTCAACAAGGCCTTTGTTAACGTCTTGCTCAGTTTCTTTTACCTTATCCATAACTTTCTTCATTGTCGCTTCAAACTGCGATTGCTGTCTTGCCAACATGACCTCTATTGTCTTTAGAATTGAACTATCAGTACTGAAGGTGGCAACTGTCTCAGAAGCAATAGGTGGGAGAGAAGGCATATCTTCACTAAGAGACTCATCGATCAGAGATAATCGAGCTTTAGAGCTCAGTAAAGGCACTTCAGCAGCTAGGACAAGAGGATGCTCCTCTGTATCTCCTTCCTCATCACAAATCTCAACCACCTCCTCAGAAAGAGTTGGAGGTGTTTTTGTTGCCTTTGCAACACTCTTCTTAAGGTTGCGGATAAACCTGTCAACCTTAGTACCAACTAATATTGAATTCTTAGTCACCTCCCCCTCAGAAGATGAAGCAGGAACAATCTTTGGGAGAGGGACAATCAGATTTTCTATAGAAACTAGCTCAGACCCATCATTAACATTATCATCATCTATCTCATAGTCATCCACATTCAAATCAGCATCAGCAGCAACTATCCTCAACCTCATCTATATCCTCTTCCTCAGCAACATCTTCCTCAACTGTATCAGCCTCTGTCTCCTCAGGCACCAACTCCTCAACAACAATCTGAGCAATTTGAGCAACCTCTGTCAGCAGATTCTCTGGCTCTGGAAATGGAATAACTGACTCCACCTCTATTCCTACCCTCGAACTCTCAGGAATGTCATTGAGGTGTGTAGAAGGAATCTTATCCTCAGGAGCCTGATCTTCCTCCTCCACAACCACACATGGTTCTACCCCTGCCCTGGTGATCCTCCTATCCCATCTTGTGAATTTTGTGGAGTCGATTTTCTTGAGATGATGTATAGGTACTCATTTGGTCATATCGAACCTGTCATCATCCATCTGATTCAGGTACAGGCTGATAATCCTTCCAAAGTTGGGTGTGCGGAGGCTATCCTTGATTTTGTAAACCATCAAAGCACCCCAGTCCAACCTCTTCCGGCAGATAATTGCAACTAGTACCTTGAACATTTCTGTAGAAAGGTAGTAGTGTGATCCAGTTTTGCATTGCAATACTTTGCCAACGATGTCTGAAAGAAGTTTTCCTTCCTCGTTCATCCCTTGCACCTAACTGCTTTTGAAACTCTGGGCAGTCCACAAAACAATAGGGCTCTAGAGAAATCATCTTCGTCTAGGTAATCGACCACTTTACAGACTGGAAGCCGCAAATACCTGGACAGAAGAAATGCTTTCACCTTTACCTTGTACTTCTGAATCTTGCTCCTAATAACTGTGTCTTCAAGTTTGAGCTTGGTGTGCTGGAAGAACTCAAGAACTTCCTTGTCCAGAACTTTGCAAGGGTGTTCTAGGACAAAGGACAGTCTTGTAGTCTCCAACATGAGAATGATATTCCCAAACTCATCGGATGCATCAACAAAGCCTGTGCGGACCAACTCACCTCCCCTTAGCAGGCCACTGGTGCTTCAGGGAGCCATGGAGAAAACTGAATCTGTACATAACTAGATTTCTGACTGCTTTAGACTAGACTTTAGCCACTGTAGGAATCGGCGACAGCAGAGTATCGACGACAACACGGTTTCGGGAAATCCTAATCCTTGTCTGTCGGCTAGGGTTTGGAAGGAGATCACAGCCCTAATCGAAGACGAACGAATCTGGCCATGGGAGGACGACGACGAAGGTGTCGCGAGAGCCGAATCGTCGGGTTTCTATATTCGGCGAATCGGCAGAAGGTTTCGATGAAATGTAACAGTGCGGCTGCCCCCTTGTCCTATATATATATATATATATATATATATATATATATATAATATATATATATATATATATATATATATATATATATATATTTCAAATTGACCTAGAAGGCGCGTACCTTATTTGTCATCGGTTCTTCGGATCCAATATAGTAAGAAAGAATTTTCTGCACAAGTTAAATTTGGCGAGATTCACCAGATGCAGAATCAGAATGTTTGTCTTTCGATATTAGTCGAATTTTCCTTAGAAAATTCTTCTTCCGTTCTGAATTAATTTCCGAGTGAATTCCTGCTTGCTTAGCCTTCTTCACGAGTCCATCTTTAGCAGGCCTAGTTCTGTTTTGAAGAATGAAAACTTGGCCTCGTCCAGCAGCTTCGTGAAAATATCTGCAACCTGTCTGTTCGTCGAGACATAGCTAAGAGTTATGTCCTTGTTCTTTACATGCTCCTAGATGAAGTGATAGCGCACCTCGATGTGCTTTGTCCGACTGTGGGAGACCGGACTGTTTGCGATTGTTATTGCACTGGATGAGTCGCAATACATTAGAATCTCTCTAAACTTCAAATTATTATCTTCTAGTTAATTCCGGATCCATAGAAGCTGTGCGCAACAACTACCCGCAAAGATATACTCTGACTCGACGGTAGAAGTTGCCACACAATTCTACTTCTTATTGCTCCAAGAGATAAGCCGTCTTCTGAGGAATTGACATGTCCCAGAAGTGCTTTTCCTTTCATCCCTGCTTCCTACAAAATCGACATCTGAAAAACCAATTAGATCGACATCATTATTTCTCCGGTACAATAAACCAAGATTGGGTGTGCCTTTAAGGTATCTTAAAATTCACTTTGCAGCAATGTAATGAGATTCCTTAGAGTTCACCCGATATCTAGCGCAGACACATGTTGAGAACATTATATCTGGTTTACTTGCAGTTAGGTAGAGCAAGGATCCAATTATGCTTCTGTACTTGGTTTCATCAAAAGGTTTCCCTTTCTCATCCTTATCCAAAGACACATTTGAACCCATTGGAGTCCTCATAGAGGTTGTGTTATCCATTACGAATTTCTTAGGAAGCTCCTTGGTGAACTTCGTCTGAGAGATGAAAATTCCATCTTCAGATTGCTCCACCTGAAGTCCTAAGAAATACTTCAGCTCAATCATACTGCTTATTTCAAACTTCCCTTGCATAAGTTTAGAAAACTTTTTGCAAAGGTTGTCTTCCGTAGAGCCAAATATGATATCGTCGACATAGATTTGCACTAACAGAATCTTGTCTTTAACTTCCCTAAGAAATAATGTCTTGTCTATCTTTCATCTTGTGAACTTGTTCTCAAGAAGAAAGCTAGACAACGTCTCATACCAAGCTCGGGGTGCTTGCTTTAAACCGTATATGACTTTATTTAAAAAGTAAATGTAATCAGGGAATTGAGAATTTACAAAACCTGGTGGTTGCGCTACGTATACTTCTTCTTTCAGATTCCCGTTGAGGAATGCTGACTTTACGTCCATTTGGTAGACAGTGAAGCCTTTGAGGGCATCATATGCAAGAAACAACCTGATCGCCTCGAGCCTGGCCACTGGAGCAAAGGTCTGGTAGAAGTCGATCCCCTCTTCTTGTCTATATCCTTGTGCTACAAGTCTGGCCTTGTTCTTGATGATTACTCTGTGTTCGTCCTGTAACGCCCCCATCCGTCGTATGGCATATAACAGAAGGTCCAACTGGAACCCAATGCCATATACCACGGACAGTCAGAGGGTTACAAAATAATACCAAAGAATCAACTACTGGTCCTAACACAGAGCATTCTAGCGGAAGCTTTTGAACAATTAATAGAACCCAAAACTTGCACAACCATGGCCTGAATGTCCACTAACCAAAACAGGAATGAAATAAAATGAATGCGCAAAAGAGTACATGGCCTTATGACCTTACAAAGTTTCTCTTAATAAGGTAATGTCTTACAAACATCGGCTCGCAGGCCGACCATACATGACCGAAAATAAAAATAGCAGTTAACTTCGGCCTTCGAGGTCCTGCACAACAACTTAAGCTTCAGCTCACTACTTGGCGCTTGGTTCCGCAGCACCTGCAAGCAATCATTCCACTGCATGGTGGCAAACAGAGCAACGGTCAGCTAAAGCTGACCAAATTATAATGACCCTGCCCCCTTAAAAGGGACGGCGGAGCTCCTTCCCTGCATAACGTTAGCCCAGCTAAACAATAAAGTGCATAAATAGACTTTCGCCACAGGTGTAGGCTCGCTCGGCCAAACACCTAGTGAACTCAGGGCACATTCACGGTGAATCCGATCAATTCTGTGGCTTCACCACCATCCTTAAGATGGCAAGCAATGTGAGCATTTTTGAGTCCTTCCGACCGTAATCCAAGTCTCCCGACTATGCTAACGACCAGTTCCACTTTAGGGCCTCTAGCACCGAACCACATAGCCCAGGTCCGTATCCACCCGCCCGTTGCTCACACCGCCTAGTCACTTTAAGACGTACGCGCGAGCCAAGCTTCACCAGGATCCTAAATCATTTCCAATCAACACATAACCCAATTATGTTCAAGGCTGACTCCCCGGCCGCCAAGTTAGCAAAATTACGTTTCCGCCCAGTTTTTCGGGTGCGCCTTGGAGTTAACCTCCAAGGATCCCTGTCGCAATCTACCGCGTAGAAACCTGAAAACAACGAACGGAGTCTTCTCTGGCTATTCATGCAATGCAACATCACCGATCCAGAAAAATACGTCCGGGTAGGCTTCACACACAATGCCTTTGCCCATACTTCGATTCCGGACTCTAAACAAGGGGGACTTCACATATCTACCCCAAGGAACACCGCGAACTCACCGCACACTCGCGGGAGCGGGTTTTCTCATGCAAAGGAAGAAAATCTTCAAGTGCTCAAGTTGAAAATCGTTACCCTTGAAGTCCCAGTGTTTTCTGAAATCTAGGACGCACATGGGAGCATGTCCTCCATCGTCCTATTGACCCTCTCGGTCTGACCATCCGTTTATGGATGGAAGGATGTGCTGAAATTCAGCTTAGTTCCCAATAACTTATGCACCAGCCTCCAGTCATTGGACGTGAAGCGCCCATCTCGGTCACTAACAATACTGCGGGGCACACCATGCAACCGTACAATATTATCCACATAGAGCTTGACTAACTTTTCCACCGGATCTTCCTTCTTATTCGTAACAAAATGCGACACTTTTGTCAGTCTATCTACGACCACCCAAATGGCGTAATTTCCCTTCTGCGACTTTGGCAAACCGTGCACAAAATCCATGGATATGTCGTCGAACTTCCATTCCGGGATAGGCAAGGATTTTAAGAAACCTCCGAGCTTCTGGCACTCCGCCTTTACTAAGGCACATGTTTGGCACTTTGCCACATACAATGCTACATCCTTCTTCAGCCCTGGCCACCAAAACAACTTCTTCATGTCTCCCTATACATCTTTGTGCTCCCCGGGTGGATTGAGTACTTGGTATGATGAGCCTCGTACATCAACTCCTCCCGAAGAATATCCACACCAGGAATGCATAGGCGACCGTCCTTCCTTAGCATTCCATCCATAACTGTAAACTGGGAATTTGACCCATCCAACAATTCATCCAATGCCTGCTTCATAGTGCTATCTTGAACCAAAGCCCGCCGAATCCTATCAGCTAGGTCGTACTACACCTCCGTCCAACACAATATTGCTTCAGCACGAGATTGCTTATCGACGCAAGAGATCTCCAATGCCTCCAAATCACGGATTAATCTCTCATCATGCACCGCAAACCAGTTGGCCTGCGCCGGAGCCCTACGACTCAAAGCATCCGCCACTGCATTTCCTTTCCCAGGCACATAATGTATCTTGAAAGTGTAGTCCTCCAAGAACTCCATCCACGTTCACTGCCTCATGTTCAGGTCCTTCTGATCTAGTAAATACTTCAGGCTCTTATGATTAGTGTAAATGTCAACCTTTACACCGTACATATAGTGTCTCCACAACTTTAGAGCAAATATCACGACCGCTAATTCCAAATCATGGACCGGATAATTTTTCTCATGGACCTTCAACTGTCGCGATCCGTACGCTATTACTCTCCCATGCTGTAGCAGAACACAACCCAAACCACTGCCCGACGCATCACTATAAATTTCAAATCCTTCGAACCCACTCGGCGAACACAAGATAGGTGCCGAGATCAACCGCCTCTTTAACTCTTCAAAAGCCTGCGCGCACTCCAACGTCCATACAAACTTCTGATCCTTCCTTGTCAACATTGTGAGTGGTAGCGCGATCCATGAGAAATTCTCCACAAAGCGCTTGTAGTAGACGGCAAGCCCCAGAAAGTTCCAGATTTCTGCCACCGTAGTCAACTCAGGCCACTCCTGAATTGCCGCTATCATCGCCAGATCAACCGCAATCCCATTACCACTAACAATATGTCCAAGGAACGCTATTGAGGACAACCAAAACTCACACTTGGAGAACTTAACATACAACTGATTCTTCCTCAACGTCTCCAACACCATATGCAGATGCTTGTAGTGATCATCCTCACACCGCGAGTACACCAAGATGTCGTCGATAAACACTATCATGAATTGGTCCAGGTACTCTCTGAACGTCCTGTTCATTAGATCCATAAACACGGATGACACATTTGTTAGCCCAAACGGCATGACCGTAAACTCGTAATGTCCAAACCGCGTGCTGAACGCTATCTTAGGGATGCCACATTCCTTTATCCATAACTGGTAGTATCCAGATTTCAGATCTAGCTTCGAATATACTGTTGACCCAACAAACAGATCAAATAGATCGTCAATCCTTGGGATCAGATACTTATTCTTTACCGTAAGTTTGTCCAACTCCTGATAATCAATACAAAGTCGCAAACTCCCATATTTCTTCTTAACGAAAAGGACCGGTGCGCTCCAAGACGACGAACTTGGACGCACATACCCTTGCTCTAATAACTCTTACAGTTGTACCTTCAACTCCGCCATCTCCTTAGGCGCTATCCGATACGGAGAGCGTAATAACGGTTTGGCACTCGACACCAGCTCAATTGTAAAATCAATCTCCCGTTGAGGAGGGGCTCCCAGGAGATCGTTTGGAAATACATCAGAATACTCGGACACCACTGCAATATTGTCTAGACTAGGATTAGGCATTGAAGCCTGTACTGAAATGACAAACAGCTCAGCACCAGACCAAACTGCTTTAATCACCTGAAGAGCCGACATCATAATCTTGCTCGACCCTTTCATGCTTGCAAACGTAGTCTCCCGCTCAGTATTAAGTCCCAACCTAACCTCTTTTCGGTTACAGTCAATGCAGGCTCGCTGCTCCGAAAGCTAGTCCATTCCAAAGATTACGTCGAACTCTACTAACGGCAGCATCGACGCTTGTAAATCGAACTCCTGATCCCCAATCCACAACTTTACCACGCAGATTCTATCCGCGTGCATTGAGCACCCATTAGGCAACAACACATCTAGCTTGTCCTTTGCCATCGAAGAAGGGACTCTGATGAGCGATACGAATCTTTCGGACAAGAAGGAATGCGACGCTCCCGTATCAAACAGGGCTCTCGCCGGACGATTGAAAATCAATACAAAGCCTAACACAAACACAAATAAGCTAACACATACAAAGGTAACAGTTACAACAAAAGCTAAACTATAATAAATTTAACTCATACCTGTCACCACGTCAGTTTGTTTGATTGCCTCTTGCAGGCCAAGGTTGTAAACTCTAGGCTGGGCTGGAGCATGATGGGATGCAGTTGACTCCGCCGCCTTCTCCTTTTCCTCATACGTTGCTCCTTGCCTCCTTTCGGACTTTGCACATCCGCTCCAACAATCTCTTGCAAAATGTCCCACCTTTCCACAATTGTAACATGCTCCTGGGACTCGACTTGGGTTTGCCCCCGTCATACCAGACGAAGGGGCTGAGCTCGAAGTCTTCTGCTTCTTGTTCCATCTACGGAAACCTGACTTTGAATTTGACACTTTAAACTTTGACTTTTTCTCCACTGGGTCCTTCTTCTCTTGCACTTTCCTTGCAACCCTTTCCAAAGACCGAGATGCATTTACTAAGGCTAGGAAGCCCTGTGCCTTAGGACCAACAAGGAGTAGCTGTAGGTCGCTCCGTAGACCCTCATAAAATCAGTTGGTCTTCTACTCTTCTTCAGTAAACATAACACCAGTATAACGACCTAATCGAGTAAACTCGTGGAGATACTCATCCACGCTACTCGCTCCCTGAGTCAAACCAAGGTACTTATTCTCCATCTCAAGATTCTGGGGAGAGGGTAAGTAACTGGCCAAGAACAACCTTGAGAATTCCTCAATCGTTACGTCAACAAGTTGTCTTCCCACTAAGAGATGAATCTCCAACTCGTCCCACCACATCCTTGCCTCACCGGCCAATAGGAAGGTCGCTATTGTGGTATTCTGCCGCTCTGCAGTTTCTGTGGCGGTCATGACCCTCTTCATCGTAGAGAGTCAATCCTCAGCTTGAGTTGGCGTTCCCAACCCATCGAAACCGGAGGATTGAAGCTCATCACGTGCTTGAGCTGTTTCTTCGTGGCTCTTCTTGGTGCTACCGGATCAACTGCCCCACGCTCTACTACTCCTGACACTGCCACTCTATTCGGTTCTTGCTCATTAACAGGTGGTGCGCGCTGCACTTGCTGGGCATTTATCATGGCAAAAACTGCTTCAACCACCAATCTGATGGTTTCTGCTGAAGGAGGTGTTGTAGGCACGTCTCTTGGTGCACTACTTTTCGCTAATTGCAGACGCTCTGATTGCCCCGCACCGCTTCTAGACACCTATAATAACATAAACTCTTGATTAAGCGACACACAAATTGCTAAAAGCAATCATTGGAACACTTAGGTTTCCAAAACAAATGCATTTTTTCATTCCAAGTGGACATTCATCAGTTCTTTTATGTTATAACGATGACACACATACATGTGCACACCACCCCTTAAAAGAATTCGCCCATGAATTCGATTACAAACGACCGATACCCTAGTCTGATACCAAATTGTAATGCCCCCATCCGTCGTATGACATATAACAGAAGGTCCAGCTGGAACCTGACGCTATATACCACAGACAGTCAGAGGGTTACAAAATAATACTAAAGACTCAACTACTCGTCCTAACACAGAGCATTCTAGCGGAAGCTTTTGAACAATTAATAGAACCCAAAACTTGCACAACCATGGCCTGAATGTCCACTAACCAAAACAAGAATGAAATAAAACGAATGCACAAAAGAGTACATGGCCTTATAACCTTACAAAGTTTTTCTTAACAAGGTAATGTCTTACAAACATCGGCTCGCAGGCTGGTCATACATGACAGAAAATAAAAATAGCAGTTCACTTCGGCCTTCGAGGGCCTGCACAACAGCTTAAGCTTCAGCCCGCTATTTGGCGCTTGGTTCTGCAGCACCTGCAAGCAATCATTCCACCACATGGTGGCAAACAGAGCAACGGTCAGCTAAAGCTGACCAAATTATAACGACCCCGCCCCCTTAATAGGGACGGCAGAGCTCCTTCCCTGCATAACGTTAGCCCAGCTAAACAATAAAATACATAAATAGACTTTCGCCACAGGTGTAGGCTCGCTCGGCCAAACATCCCGTGCACTCAGGGCACATTCACGGTGAATCCGGTCAATTCCGTGGCTTCACCACCATCCTTAGGATGGCAAGCAATGTGAGCATTTTTGAGTCCTTCCGACCGTAGTCCAAGGCTCCCGACTATGCCAACGACCAGTTCCACTTTAGGGCCTCTAGCACCGAACCATATAGCCGAGGTCCGTATCCACCCGCCTGTTGCTCACGCCGCATAGTCACTTTAAGACGTACACGCGAGCCAAGCTTCACCCGGATCCTAAATCATTTCCAATCAACACATAACCTAGTTATGTTCAAGGTTGACTCCCCCACCGCCAAGTTAGCAGAATTACATTTCCGCCTAGTTTTCCGGGTGCGCCTTGGAGTTAACCTCCAAGGATCCCTATTGCAATCTACCGCGTAGAAACCCGAAAACAACGCACGGAGTATTCTCCTGCTATTCATGCAATGCAACATCACCGATCCAGACAAATACGTCCGGGTAGGCTTCACACACAATGCCTATGCCCGTACTTCGATTCTGGACTCTAAACAAGGGGGACTTCACATATCTACCCCAAAGAACACCGCGCACTCACCGCACACTCGCGGGAGCGGGTTTTCCCATGCAAAGGAAGAAAAGCTTCAAGTGCTCAAGTTGGAAATCGTTACCCTTGAAGTCCGCTTCGATGCCATGAAAAACTAGTCGGATAGAAAGCTTCGCAAAGGAATTCTCTCAACAGATCCGGTCTCGGTTCTCAGATTGGTGCTCCGATGCTCCGCCGGCGGTCGGATTCCTCCCTTCCTTCTTCCTTGATCTCTTCTCTCTCTTACTTCTTGGAAAGAGTGAGTTAAAGATGGAATGAGGAATTAAACCTCTAATCCCGGATTAAACACAAGCAGGAACACATCTGGACCATTGGATCTTATTTAAAGAAAACGAACGGCTCAGATTAGTCTGAAAAACTTTATTCCTGGGCCGAACACGGCTTTGCACATGACCGTTTTACCGGCCATGTGCCTCGATCCAGCCACTCAAATCGAGCACAGAAAAGGACACGGGTTCGGACACGCCCGTGTCCCAACCTGACAAGCCCGTGTCGGGTCCTCAACACGCCCGTGACCAGGGGCCGTATTATGAATAACCGCCACGCCAACCGCCACGTCGCTTGGTGGATACAGGTGATGATACGCTCGTGTCGGATTTGACACGCCCGTGTCAAACAGTCCACTGCCGTGTTCGACAGTCGATACAAAACTTAGAAAATTCCAGAGAAGTACACGGCACGAGGTTTAGTGGAATTTGGCTCGTAACGAAGTAGCGGTCTGTCGCCCTCCAAGATCAAACTCTAACCTTTGTAAACACACGAGATTTAGTGGAATTTGGCTCGACACAGATCCAAACACGTGGTTTTTCACCTTTTTCGGGTTTTCCACGCCAAAAAGCTTTTGTCATTTGCTCCGATTTCTTAATTAACTGTTTGCGTGTCCGGTTCGACTCCTAGCTAAGAGGGTTTGATTTTCCGGACCGAAAAAAAGTCGGGCGACCTGCAACAGATATTAATATAAATTATTTAATGTTTATTAACGTGTGAGCAATGTTAGTATTCTACTATTCTCAATGTAGTATCACATATTCAATGCCCGTTGTTTATAGTATATAAATCAATTAATTAGTTAGTGAATAGTAAGCTCACCAAAATAATTATGGATAGCAAGTAGTCGTGCACAGTAGGACTGCCGGGCCGGGTCGGGACCGGTCATTTAAAAGACCGGTCTTTTGGCCTACCGATTTTGGACCGGACCCGCTCAAATCAGTCCAGGTCCGGGACCCATTTTTCTCCTCTTGAGGAGGACTGACTGGGATTGAAGGACCGGTCATAACCAGTCCCAGACCGGTCTTATTTATTTTTTTATTTAAAAAATATTATAAAATTATATTTAATTAAAATATTAAATATATTTAATAAAAATTTAAAATTTAAAATTAAATTTGAAATAAAATTTGATTATTAAATATAGTTAAATACTTAAATTTGAAATAAAAATATTAAATACAAGTGAAAATTAAAAAATTCAAAATAAAATAAAATTTGATTATTAATAAAAATTAAATAACATTACAACTTACATGTGAAAATTACAAAATTTCAAATTTTGTTACAATATTTAAATAACTAAAATGACAATAATTAAGTTACATTTTGCCTCTTTATTCCGCGCTGCCCTGATTTAAGTTATTCAGCTCGTCTTCAAATTCGGACTCGCTATTTTTAATTGACGAAACATGTTGTCTCATCTTCATAGCATCTAAATGGTCATTGTTGCAAATGCAATTCTCCAAAAAATTTTGGTCAAACGACTTATTTGCTCGTTCAAAATCCTGACATTCAAAAAAAATGTAAACTCCAAAGTTACTGTACTAGCTTGAATTGTTAGTAAATCACAGATTCACAGGTCATTAAGGCAAAAATATGATACACACTAGTTTTAAATTTTCACCATTTTAAAATATCAAAAATTTTCTATTTCGTTTGCGATCATATAATTTTAAAATTGTGTTTTGCTATATACACTTAATTCGTTTAAAATACTTGAAGTTCGTTATTTTTTTCTGGAAAATAATTCTAAAAGTCTATTTTTTAAAATATTCTTTTGTTTTAGGTTGGGTAGATTCTTCACGAAGTTGAGATCCAAACAACTAATCATAATAATTATAAAAGCGAGTAAAGTCATAATTAAATTTTGAAACACTAACATTAACAAAATCACTTGATGATTCGTTTAAATTTAAATTCTGATTAATTCTTCTACAAAATTTTCTATCATGTCTACGTTTATTAAAAAGTTTAAAGTCGCAACGCAAGAAAACATGTGTCATATCTTTGTAATATTTTAAAAAAATTTCCTCAAATACTAATATTAACGGACGTTACATTTAATTCGCTTTATAGTTTTTAAACGTTTCAGTAATTAATAAAAAAAATCAATAACTAACGAGCTAGTAGTATAATAAACTCCACATAAAATAGTTGTTGATCGATAAAAACTTTTTAATAAAATAGTTGTTGATCGTGTGATTCTATACTATTATAAAATTTTATTAGTAATGTTTTTTATGACAAAACTTGCTTTTTCATTTTATAAGTCGAGTCCCATCATATTGACATATCATAAGAAGTACCTAAAAATTTGTTACCTTATGAAATTATAATTTTTAAAAAATCTTTTTTTTTTAATTTTGAAACAATAAATAATTTTTAATATAGTTCGTATTTTAATAACATAGTCGTACATATAAGCTAAATAATCTTGCACAATTAAATTTATAATGTGACCAAAAAGGAAGATCCCTTAAGCCGGTCCCTACAGTTTTTTTGTGCACGGCTAATAGCGAGTACAGTGTCCGCTTCAAATGTGAAATTTAACAGACCAACAAATCTAAAGAAAATAATTATTGTAGTGAAGCAAGTAAATTGTTGTCTTAAAGTTGTGATGCTCTTGCAAGAGCTTCAATATTTACTCTTCATAGTGTCTCTTTCAATTTATAGGATTTTTGTGTTGTAAATAGTTGAAATTTTAATATCACCCAATAATTAAGTGGAGAGTTATGAAGAAAACCACCATGCGCGCGATCAGTGCGCTAATCGTTGGAAGTGTTGTACGCTTGACCCGCGCACACACCAACCGCCCATAGTCGGCCACCCGGTCGACGAACGCTCCTTCAGACGCCACCCCATGACCACGTGCCTCGTGCACATGACGGGGGGGGGGGGGGGGGGGGGAGGGGGAGCGACCCCTCTGCCCGGGCATCCTCCGCGAGGCTGACCCTCACTCGGTCACCCGACACATGGGAGGTCTCCGCGAGGCAGGCCTCCACTCGGCCCCTGACACGTAGGCGACCTTCTTCTGGCCAGCCTCTCCTCGCCCGCGACATGCGGCCACACGGGCAACCTCCTCTCGGCCCAAGACAAGCAGGTGGCCTCCTCTTGTCCCACAACACGCGGGCGGCCTCCGCCAAGACGGGCTCTGGGAGGCCGATCGACCGTGGAAATTGCCTAGCTCGACTGGTATAGGCAAATGCTTTTTTTCAATGGTCATGAGATCTGTCCCAAGAATGATAATTTTTTATAACTTGTGATGGGGTCCCCTGGAAGATACGGAATCAAACCAGCAATATTTGAACCAAGGCATGCGGGAAAGTTGACCCGTTCAAGTGAGCCGAGCGCAAGGATCTCGGTCAAAGGAGCCCAAAATCCCGCGCAATGAGAAGCGCAAGAAAGCACAACACGACGGAGCAAGAACGACGCACTCTACATGGGCGTGCACGTGTCGTTGTCTCTCCCCCGTCGCCGACCGCCGCTGCCATTGGGCACCTTACCAAGGCTGCCCAAACCGCACATGAGGCACTTTGTCATTTAGTTAAACTTGGTGATCTAGGTGATCAGAACGGAGCAAAGTCATTCGCCAACAAAAATTTCGCTCCGACGTAATTACCAACATACCCTTCCAAAAACTATAAAAAGACTCAGTCCTTCATTCAATGACAAGCAATTCTAGAGGCAAGAGAGAACTTTGAGGTTTTCTGTCAAGAACGTGAAACTTAGATTGTTTCCCCGCTTGGAATTCACTCCGCTCCCTCTTTAGTGCTGGGCATATCAAGGATTCCAAGACACGACATTCTTCTCCATAGGAGCGCTCTCTTCAAGACTCCGACTCAGCAGGAGCGCTTCTATCGAGGCTTCGAGGTCTTAACGATTTTCCCCACTAGAGCGCTCTTATCCAAGCTCCAAGGACATAGTTTCTTTTCCACAGTTTTCATATTTTGTACTTGTAACAGAGAGGTAGTATGTCACCCACCGAGAAATTATCTTAAGTCTTGTAAACTCTAACGAGATAGTGAATTATGGACCGACACAAATTCGACCACGTAGTTTTCACCCTTTCCGGGTTTTCCACGTCAAAAAAGCCTTTTGTCATTTGTTGTTGTTTCTCTTTGATTGTTTGTGCGTCCGGTCCAATTACGAGCTAAGGCGGTCTGGAGAAAAACCGAGAGACCCAAAATATTTTGGCGTCATCTGTGGAAAGGTGTTCCTAGAAGCTCTGAAGAATCTCAGAAAAACAACTCTTGCCCCACGCAAGCACCCCAGGAACAACAACAACATCGCTAGGAAAGGCCCGTCACTTGAGCCACGTCCTGGTTCTTGCAAAAGAACTACGAGGTGCACGGGGACACTCTCATGCCTGGATGTGAAGATGACTGCCGGATCTTCCACCCTGGCTAGACAAGTTCTCGACATAGCACGACGCAAGGATGACCACCCTGAAAAAGGTCACGCAGGGAAAACACCATCCACTTCTGGTACAAAGACATGTTAGGGGTGCGCAAGCTGCATCAAGACCCCCTCATCATCAGTGTGGGAATGGGGGGAGCCTTGCCTCCAAATTCTCTACCGCTTCTAACTACGCCAAAATCCTTCCAATTGCGCATTTGGGGTTACCATAAAGATGTTCCTATGCTTTATGGTAATGCATCGAGGAATTAAGGCCAACCTCGAGAAGATATAGGCGTTGGAAGGCATGTCACCCCCTCACACCATCAAAGAAGTGCAACAAATCAATAGAAGGATAATTGCACTCTCCCGCTTCATGGCTCGGACGGGGGACAAGTACCTCCCCTTCTTCAAGGTACTCCACATAGCGCGTCACACCGCATTCCAGTGGACTGATTAGTGTCAAACCACATTCAAGTACCTCAAGAAGTACCAAACCACTCCGCCGCTACTCTTAAAGCCCACTGAAGGGGAAGTTCTTTCCCTATACTTGGTGGCCTCGGTGCATGAGCTCAGCTCAGTTCTGGTCAAAGATAAATGAGGGGTCTAGCACCCGGTCTATTACCTTAGCAAGGTCTTTTCCAATACCGAGGGAAGATATCCCACTACAGACAAAACATCTTTAGCCTTAGTACTCCGTACAAGAAAGCTCCAGTCATACTTCTAGAACAACACAATCAAAGTACTCACGCAGCTGCCACTATGCGCAATCTTATAAAAGCTAGAGGTGTTAGGATGGCTAGTTAAGTGAGAAGTAGAGCTGGGAGAATTCGACATCCAGTTCTTCCTGAGACCCGTCATCAAATCTCATGTCTTAGCGGACTTCATAGTAGAATGCACGATCGTACCATAGAACGCACCCAACTCTGACAACATGGCTCCTATGCAGTGGAATTTGTACGTCGACAGAGCATCAGGAGTCGAGGGAGCGGGCATGGGCCAGCTACTAACAAGTCTCGAGGGGCCACTCTCGAGTATGTGCTCCAGTTGAAGTTCCCAATCACCAATAACATCGCAGATTATGAGGTCATAATTGTCGGCCTTCACATATCCATTGACTGCGGGGTGGAAAGCCTAACCATCAAAACTAGATCCCAGCTAGTGGTCTCCCAGGTCGAGAGGGACTACGCGGCAAAGAACGAGCAACTCATGCAGTACCTCTAGCTGGAAAAATCTCTCCTCGTGAAATCAAGTCTCATAATATCCTCCAAATTCCTCAGGAACAGAACACTAGAGTTGGCACTCTGTCCAAGCGCTCTAGCTCTATTACGTGGTACCAGACTCGACGTCGTCGAGTCAAGGACTTGCTCATTCCTAGTATCTTGGCCCTATGGGAGATCGCCACCATCATGGATGGGGAGCCCTGCTGGATGGGTCATATCATCGTCTACCTCAAAAACGTGTGACTACCCGCCGACCTAGTAGAGGCATGATGCCTTCGAATCCGCTCTGCCTCATTTCTCCATCATTGTTGACGAGCATTATTTCTCCGGGCCATACCTAAAATGCATGTGTTCATCCAAGGCAAAATATACCCTAAGGGAAATACATGAGGGTGTATGCGGGGAGCATCTGGGAGGAAAGACTTTGGCGTTGAAGGTCCTACGACATGGGCACTACTAGCCCATGTTAAAAAAGATGCTCTCAACTTCACTTAGATATGTGAAAGCTACTAGCTCCACTCTCATGTCCCACATCAACCTCTAATCAGGCTCACCTGCTCCAAAGCGCATGGACTTTTACTCAATAGGGGATCAATTTACTCGGCTAATTTCCATCAGCCTCCAAGCAGAGAAAGTTCATCATCCTAGTTGTTGAATACTTCACCAAATGAGTCGAAGCAGAGCCGCTGACCAAAATCACCAAGGATAACGCATAATGGTTTGTATTGAAAAACATCGTCTGCCGCTTCGCCATCCCAGCTATCATCGTCGCTGACAATAAGTCATAATTCATAGGAAAGGTCGGATAAACACCCTTCATCCTTTAATATGGATCAGAAGCGGTCATATCAGTGGATATCGGAATCCCAAGCCCCCACGTATAGGCTTTTGACCCAACAAAAAATAAAGCCCTCTTGCGGAGAAACCTAGACTTAGTCCTGGAAGTCAGGGACGAAGCAGCTCAAAGGATTGCCGCATATCAGTGTTGCATGGATTGCTTCTATGACCAAAGGGTGAAGACAAGGCCCATCTGTATTGGGGAGCTGGTCCTCCCAAATCTCAAAGCTGCAGGAAAAGGCCCCCTGAAGGATAAGCTCTCTCAACTTGGGAAGGGCCTTTTGTCGTTACCACAATATACAACCCCAAAACCTACAAGTTGAGGGATTCAGACGAGAAGACGCTCCCCCGGATTTGGAACACACAAAACTTGTGTCTTTTCTACTGATAATCGATGACAAGTTGCACGACCAGAACTGCTCACTCATGTATCTTTTTCAACATCAATACAATAAACTTTGGTCTAGTCTGTCGAGAAGATCAGGAACCCACTTTTAGATAAGATTGACAAAAACCCTTCTGCACCTCTCAGGCAAGATCAGTGAGAACCCTTCTGTATCTCTCAAGTGAGATCGACAAGATACCTTTTGCACCTCTCAAACGATATCAACAGAAGCCCTTCTACACCTCTCAGGGGAGATCAGTGAAATTCCTTTTGCACCTCTCAGACGAGATTGGCGAAATCCCTTCTGCACCTCCCAGGTGAGATCGACGAAAGACCTTTGCACCTCTCAGTCGAGATCAGTGAAAGCTCTTCTACACCTCTCAGGCGAGATCAGTGAAAGCACTTATACACATCTCAGGCGAGATTGGTGAAAGCACTTCAACACCTCTCAGGCGAGACTGATAAATGTATTGAGAATATTGCCCACAATATTCCAGGATTTGAGGAAGCATCACTTGCAATGATAAGTGCATACTGTATTTGATGGAATATCTATTATATATATATGCATGAGTTATCTCTAAAATAGGTTTTGAGAAGAGTTAGTGAAGATGGAGAATACCGTTGAGATTAATATATGATTCTCTACGGTATTGGTATGATCGTGGAAAGCTTCGAGGCGATATTGCGGAGAAGAGTCAGAAAGAGGCATATTTCAGCGCTAATGGAGATACTGTTGAGAAAGAAGAATTTTCTCAATGATATCATGCTGATAGGGTTTTCAATATTGAGCAGGTGAGTGACGGGATTTCAAATTTGACGGCGATGCATAAAGACCTGCCAGTTCTTTCTATTCCTGACCATACTTTGACAGGATTTATTCTAATTAAGCGACCATTAGAAATATCAAAGGTATATAAAGAAAAGTTAGTGCAATGGAACAAGACGCTTGATCAACCTCTGTTCAATCCTGCTGGAGCGTGAAAAATAAGAAGCGACACAATTTCACTGAGCAAGCTTTCTGTGAAGAAATTTTGAAAGAGCAAGGAGGAGTCAAGCTTCACAACTCTAGTTAGGTATTCTTCTTGGAGAAGAAGATCAAGTAAAAGAGCCATATATCTACTCAACCCGAAGACTTACTCATATCAGGGGCCGCTTCAAAGAGATTGCTTTCACAACAAAGACATTTGAAGACTCAAGAACTTCAACATAAAATTAATAGAGTCTTTAGTTGTATTCATTTTACATACTTCCATCTATAAGATCTAGTGATATATCTGAGTTGTAGGGCTGTTGCCTGAGTTGTATAGGTTTTGACCTTAATGTAGCGTTGTTGCCAGAGGTAGGGCTATTATGCCTGAGGTAGGATCTCTGTATGGATCTG
Organism: Platanthera zijinensis; assembly: GCA_039513925.1. Lineage (NCBI taxonomy): Eukaryota > Viridiplantae > Streptophyta > Magnoliopsida > Asparagales > Orchidaceae > Platanthera > Platanthera zijinensis. The sequence continues at coordinate 60,751,930 of CM077082.1, read as the reverse complement.
AGGTAGGAGACCAGCTGGGTCTCTGAGCTGTAGAATTTAGAATGCTCTGAGTTGTATGGATGTTGAGCCTGAGGTAAGGATGTAGAGCCTGAGGTGGGGTCTATGAGTAGACCTGAGAGATTCTGATGAATTTGCGTTGTAAGCTCTTAGAGCCGTGTATTAGAGAAGTTGTTGAGTCTAGCACACTACTAGATAGGCGTATAGGGATAGTGGATGTACCCATACTATGGAGAACCACTATAAATTGGTGTGTGTTGTGTGCTTTTCTTGTTTGGTTGTGCTTTAATTTTAATATTTGTTGAAAACTAAAAAAGAAATCAACAAGTTTCTAGGCCACCTATTCAACCCTCTCTAGGTGAGTTAGACTACCAACAATAATAATCTTTCAAGTAGTATCAGAGGTTGGTTGGTTAAAATAAGACTCAACAGTCTTACCAAGATCCTACACGGGTAGTCTATCATATCACCATGGCTTCATCTGATAGCCATAAGGAGCTTAGCTCAATGAAGCTCCCCATATACAGAAAGGACAACTTTGGCATATGGAAGCAAAGGGTAAAGATGTCCATGGAAGCCTCAGATCCTAGGATTTATATCATAGTTGAAGAGGAGTCATTCATCCCCATGAAGGCCTCCACTGTTGATCCTAACTTGTAGGTCCCTAAGAAGTATGCTGACATGACTAGGGATGAAATTATACTGGCTACCATGGATAAGAGATCCAAAAATATAATAGTTAGTGCAATTGATGATTCCACCTTCCAAAATCTGATTCACTGCCAGACAACAAAGGAAATATGGAGTACACTTATTGTGTATGTGGAAGTGACTTAGGAAGTCAGGGATGATAGGAAATTCCTACTCAACCAAGAGTATGAAGCCTTCAAGCAGGGTAGCAAGGAATGCATAGCTGTGTGCTATGAGAAGTTCTTAAAGATAGTTAATGAGTTGAAGACCTATGGAGGGGTATTCATAGATTATGATCTAAATGACAAGTTTCTTAGATCTCTAACTAGAGACTGAGATAATAAAATTTGTGTCATTAAGGAGATGGGGGAACCTAACCAACATTCCTCCCCACACACTTTTTTGAAAGCTGCTCTCCTATGAGATGTAGCTAAATGTAAGAAAGGTGGTGGAGGCTGCTGCCATGTCTCACTAGAAGGAAAAGACTATAGTCCTCAAGGATGTGGGCTCCAAGAAGAACAAGAAGAGAATTCCCTCTCCTCCCAGGAAAGTGATTGAGTTAGAGTATTCTAAACCCATCACTTCAGATGCTAATATGACTGATGGGGAATTTGCTGCCTTCTCAAGGCAATTTAAAAAGATGATGACTAGGAGGAAGAAGTGGAAGGGCAGACCTTCCTCCTCCACCAACTATAAGAAGAGAGCAATAAACTTGAAAGAACAAAGAAGGACCCCAAAGAGGACAAGTATGGTTCTAAACCTAATAAACATGTTTCTTTCTGATATTATTTGATTTTGCTGCAATATATCTGGGTATGTTATAGCTGACTGCCCAATTAAAAGAAAAGAGAAAGCAACTGCTGGTAGGAAGAAATAGTATATAAGCAAAAGTCTGAAAAGACTTTCCTTACTAAGAAGGAGAAAAGCTGGAGTAAAGGTGACTCAGACTCTTCTAAGTCAGAAGAAGAGGAATCATACATTGGGCTGTTTGCTCAAAAAGAAGAAGAAGAGGCACTTGCTATAAGGATAGGCATCATGGCCCCCCTATTACACTCAAAGAGTGACAATGAGGAATAAGAAGAGAGTTGTTGCTTGATGGTCATGACTGATGAAAATAATCGGGAAGAATCTATTTCTGATGAGATAATAATTCTAAACTTGTCCTCTTCTGATTCTGAGTATGAAACAGGTGCAGAATATGAAACACCCTCATCATCTATTGAGGAGGATGATTCAGATTCTGATAATGATCTTGATCATATGATTGATAAGTATGGTGCTCTTCTAGAATCACTAAAGAAGAGTAAGAAGCTTGCTAAGAAGCAAGCAAAGGAGATTGCTTCTCTTTAGTTGGCAAAATCTAAAAACATTGAGTCTGCTAACCAGCTAACTCAAATGAGTAGAGAGATCAGTCAGCTAAAAGGGATGACAATCATCCAATTTAGCACTATCAATTATAATAAGGTCATTAAGGACCTGAAAGAGAATCTCCTCAAAGAGAGGATGTTAGTGGCCAAATTCTCTAAGCCATAGACTGTGCTACCTATTTTTGATAGCTTCTCTACTCCACTCAAGAGAGGATCGAGTAGGTTACAATAGGAGGAGAGATATAGCTAGGGCTAAGGGAAAGGCAGTTACAGTTCAGCCTGAAACCATCATTCAAAAGGTGATACTTTCTTCTAACATGTATGACCATGACAATATGTATGATCACTAGAAGAATGGAAGCACCTACATTAAGGAAAGTAATGTACCTAACTGTGGAGGTAGAAAGGGAATGAGGTTGAGTGCTTTGAAGGCTCCCCATGAGAAAATTCAGATGGATCATTGTGAACTATTTGTTTTGGTACACCAGCCCTACACTCAAGGGTAAAGAAGTCCAAACTATTCTAGTGAAAAAGTAGCATAACTATAACTCACTCTCACAAGGCAATATCAGATGTCATCAACACAATGTCAATTATCAAGCCGACTACTATTGTTGTCAAGCCGATATCATCGAGTAAGAACAATTATCAACGAGCACACATCTAAGTGATTGCTAAAAGAAATAGGAAGAATGCTCGTGCCTTCTCTGCTGAACATGGACATTCTCATGCACCATCAACTTCCAAGAATGATCAGAAGAGAAGATACAATATTTTTGAGAGTTGGTGTTGTGGTAAAGTGAGTTACTTTGCCATAGATTATTGAAACAATCCCTCTATGCCACATGCAAGGAAGAGTCTTCTTGCTAGAGTAGCTTTCAGTAGAATTGTCAGTGTTAATGTTAACAAGAACCTATGACCCAAAGTCAAGTGGGCTCCTAAGGTAAAATAAATTTATCTTGCAGGTTAGTTCAAGTACCAACCTGAAGCAAATCTACTACTTGGACAGTAGATATTCCAGGTACATGACTGGGACAAGGAGTCATCTCAAGGATTACAATCTTGTGAAGCATGGATCTAAGGTCATATTTGGAGGCTCTGACAGGGGAGTCACCAAAGGCTATAGTAGGATTTCCAATAGTATAGTCTCAATCACAAGGGTTGTTTATGTGGAGGGGTTGCAACACAACCTCATAAGCTATGGCTATGTGATTGAGTTCCACAAGGATAAGTGTCTGATCAAAAAGTCAGTTGACTTATAAACTATTTTCTCAGGCACTATAAGTGGTAATGTCTATTGTTTAGATTTTATATGTCATAATTCTTCCAATTTAGTATGTCTGGTAGCTAATGAGAAAGAGTCTCTTTGTGTTCAATATCACAAGAAACTTGCTCATATTAACTTCAAGACATTAAGCAAACTATTTTCTGAAAACTTAGTTAGGGATAGACCTAATCTAAAATATGTTAAAGAGGGTCCCTATCATGTATGCCAAATGGGCAAGCAAACTAGGACCATCTTTAAGAGCATTGGCTCAAAAGAATCTATTAGATATCTTTATCTATTGCATATGGATCTATTTGGTCCTATGCCCATTTAGAGTTTAGGAGGGAAGTTGTACACCTTTGTGATTATAGATGATCACTCAAAGTTTACATGAGTCTTCTTCCTTGGGAAGAAGTCAGATACCCCGGAAGTCTACATGACTTTTGTCAAGTCCATTCAGAATGAACTGGACTATACTATGGTCAAATTAAGAAGTGACCATGATACAACATTTCAATCTGATACTATGACAAAAATCTATCAAGAGCAAGGTATCTCTTAGGAGTTCTCTTCTCCCAGAACTCCACGATAAAATAGAGTGGCCGAGAGAAAGAACAAAACCTTAATAGAGGCTGACAGAATATTACTTAGTGATTCCTCACTGCTAGAGTATTTCTGGGTTGAGGCAATCAATACAGTCTATTATGTTCTGAGCAGGACCTCTATCAATAAGTCATGGAAAAATTCCCTATGAACTTCTAAAGGGCAGAAAACTAATTATTTTATATTTTAGAATCTTTGGTTGCAAATGTTTCATTTAAATAATAGAAGATCTCAGCTGATTAAGTTTGCTGAAAAAGTGTAGTGAGGGTATTCTTGTGGGATACAACTCACATAGTAGAGCTCATAGAATATTCAAAAAGAAGATCCATGTTGTCAAAAAATCTATGAATGTTGTTATTGATGAGATTAGCCTTATATACAAAGGCTAGTTTAGTGCTCCTAACACTGCATGTACAAATCAAAGTTTGTAAAAGCTGTCTCTCCAAGACAAGCCCAGATCAAGCAAGGTGTCACCACTTGATGAAGTTTTTTGTGAAAGGATTCAGTCAATTGAAGAAGATCAGGTAGCTGAAGATGTTGAAGATACTATTGTTGGAACACAACCAACTACTGATAGGTTTCCTGCAACAACCAAACACTTGAGTGATTACCTCAATAATCTCATTATTGGGGATGCCAGTCGAGGAGTCTCTACCAGGAGCAGGATCTGCAATGAAGCCCTATTTTTGAGCTTCCTATCTCAGGTGGAGTCTAAGAAGTTTGAAGAAGCAAACTAAGATCCTTTCTGGATTAATGATATGTAGGAGGAGCTTCACCAATTCAAAAGGTGCAAGGTATGAAAGCTGGTGCCAATGCCACCTGGACACAACATAATTGGAGTTTAAACCGAAAAATCAGTCTTTATGGAGTTCGACTCTTGGGGAAGGGGTGATCACACACTTACTTTTCTCTCACATGCTAAATGACCAAAGGCTTAACACAAGGAACAGACCCAAGGCCCCAACACAGAGGTCCCACCACACACCCGAAAGATCTAAAAGCGCTTCCCCTCCTTAGCCAAGTGCTGAGCTAAGGATACCTCAGAAAGCGCAAGAAGACTATGACACAAGTAAGAATCCCTCTGAAGTACCCCCTTGGGTCTATTTATAGTTTTCTGAAAATGGTATGCAAATAGCATAACTCTGCTGCTTTGAATGGTTAAATGCATCCCAATTTGGTCTTCCAACAGCCAATCTCCGCTGTTCTAACTGGCTATATACAGCCCAATAAGGACACCCATGTAATTTCATCTCTGGACCCCACTGGGCGAGTGGTCCATGGGGCACCACTCGCCTGAGGGAGCGAATGCCGGGAGAACAATGCACTCGCCTCTTTGGTTTTCCAAAAGGGTGGGTGCCCAAATGGGCCACCACTCGCCTGGCTGGGAGAGAACTTGTCCTACATGCGCGCTGAGGAGAGAGGTCTCGGTGAGTGCCTGATGAAGATCGCACTCACCTGAGGATCTAAATGCACCCTCCCTGGGTTATGCGAATGCCCCTTTAGGGGGCTGGGCGAGTGCATGTTAGCATGTCTCACTCACCTAGCTGGTACTCCCAGGCCTTTGCCCAATAATTCCCTGAACCTACTTGGGAGGGTTTACTCAGCGAATACGAGGTTACACAATTGGCACCAAGTGGATCTTAAGGAACAAATTGGATAAGAATGGTGCATTTGTAAAGAACAAAACCATATTAGTACCCAAAGGATACAAACAATAGGAGGGCATAGACTTTGACCAGAATTTTGCCCCTATTACAAGACTAGAGGCAATAAGAATGTTCCTAGCATATGATGCATTCAAAGAATTCAAAGTCTACTAGATGAATGTCAAATCAACATTCCTGAATGGTAATCTCAAAGAAGAGGTATCTGTGGAGTAAATTTCATGTTTTGTGCACCCAACTCTAACTAATCATGTATATTTTCTTAAGAAAGCTTTATATGGGATAAAACAATCCCCAAGGGCTTAGTATGAAACCATGTCTACATTTCTCATTAAGAACAAGTTCTTAAGGGGAAGATAGATATCACATTATTCCAAAGAGAAACAAAGGGCAAGTGTCTTTTAGTCTAAATATATGTTTATGACATTATGTTTGGGTCTACTGATGACAACTTTAGCAAGAGATTTGTCAATCTGATGCAGGAGGAGTTTGAGATGAGCAGTATGAGAGCTCAAGTACTTTTTAGGTCTCCAAGTGAAATAGTTGAAGGACATAATTTTCATCTCTCATACTAAGTATACTAGAGAGCTAATAAAGAAGTTTGGGATCGAGTCAGCCTCCACCATGAGAACTCCAATGTGATCAAATATATCCCTGGACAAGGATGAAAATGGTAAACCTTTTGATGAATCTATGTACAAGTGTATCATTGAGTCCCTACTTTACTTAACTACCAGTAGACCCAATATCATGTATGCTACATGTGTCTGTGTTAGGTAATAAGTCTTACCCAAGGAATCTCATTACTCAGCTGCAAAGGGGATTTTGAGATACCTTAAGGGCACTTAACAACTTGGCATATGGTATCCTCAGAACAATGATTTTGAACTAATAGACTATTCAGATGCAGACTTTGTAGGTTGCAAGGAAGATAGGAAGAGCACCTCTGGAACATGAAAGTTCCTTGAAAGAAGGTTGATTTCTTGGAGCAGCAAGAAGCAGACTAGTGTGACAATTTCCATAGCTGAGTCAAAATACATTTCAATAGGGAGTTGATGTGCACAACTTCTCTGGATTCAACATCAATTGCAAGACTTTAACCTTCAGATAAGTAAAACTCTCATGTATTATGATTCATCCAGTGCAATCTCTTTAGCTAAAAATTGTGTATCACACATCAGGGCTAAGCATGTAGAGATTATGTATCATTTTATTAGAGAGCATGTTGAGAAAGAGGATATATGTCTTGAGTTTGTTCCTGCATACAAACAAGTGACAAATATCTTCACCAATCCACTCGATGAGACTAAGTTTAATTCTTTTAAGATTGAATTAGGAATGCTTAACTTGAAATAGTTTTATCATTCTAGTTTATTCCACTAAATCTACATAGTTATTTATTCCAAATTCTATGGCATTGTTGCTGCTAAAAAAATATTCTCTGGTAGTATATTAGGTTATACTAAATATGTTGCATATACACATAAATATGAGTCAATTGACTCATTTTCAAGAGTTACTCTGTCACTTTGATCGATAAATCTCGATTATATCGTTGATATCATTGAAAGGATGCTCAACGATACCTCTTTGTCACAACGATATCACCGCAATGGCTGCTATCTTTATTCTCATAACATTTCCAGTCGTCAAATCATTTTCATGATCACCCAAGGTGCGTGGCGCTTTATTTTCATTTGAACTCTCTCTATATATATACATAAGCCAAGGGTTTAGTTAAGGATATTAAACCACTAACCCCAGAAGACCGTCAACATCGCTCCGTCTCTCCCCACGTTCTCAATGATTACGTCTTCAGTCAAGTAGCGCCAAAACCCGTGAGGATCTTGCATGATGGATATGAAGTAGTAGATTTGGATTCAAGAATGCTTTAGAGGAAATCAAAAAATTCATTAGAATGTTGGATGCCGCAGGACTCGAATTCATTCTATCAGAGCCCAGCCCAATTATAAAAGATGAAGTTTTGGATTTCTATTCACATGCAAAGGTATCTTCATCTAGGAATTCTATTAAGAGTAAGATAGACAATGTCAAGATTAAAATTTGCCCCAATAGGATTACCCAGACATTGCATCTTCCATCTGTTGGCATAGAAGAGGACCATGCAATTTTTTCTCAAGAAACAATTGATGCCTTAGACTGGTGTGAGTTTTGTGGATAGAGATATGACTCTCTAGAAAGAAAGCATTTCAACTAAAGAGAAAAACATATAGCAGATATCATAGGAAAGGTCATTCTCTACAAGACTAGCTCACATGATAGGATTTCTAAGTCCATGTTTGAGTTGGTTACAAGAGTTATTCTTCAGAAGAAAACCAATTGGGCCTTAGTGGTATTTCAGAAATTACTCTACAGTCTTCAAGTACTAAATTTTTGTAGGATTCTTTCCCTATATTTGATCAATGCCTATTCTGGAAATTTCAACAAGAAAAAAGGTATGAGGATCCATTATATGAAAAGAATGGATATCAAAACATTGGAGAGATACACTAGGGTGCTACCAAAAGGTCAAACTGAGAAGAAGGGGTAGAGCAAAGACAAAGGAAAGAAGCTAGTTGTGGAAGAAGATTCTAAATCAGAATTAGGGAGCAAGGGTGTTGATAACCAAGATGATAGTGACCCCATCCACAATCCCTACTTGCCACCTTCTATTAAGGATAAAGAAAGTCTTCAAGATATAAGCATTCAAGTGGATAGTGATTTAGCTAGTACAAACACTCCTCTGAAAGTTGTTGGATCTGCTGAAGGGGAGATAGCTGATCAAGAAAAATCCAGTGCCCAGGCTTAGGGGGAGAATGCTGGAGAGGAGAAGATTGACTCTTTGAAAGACTTCTTAAGTGGAGGTGATGATCATAGTAAGGGGAGCCTCAATCTGAGGTCCCTACTATGAGAGAAAGCTTCCCTTTTGTCCCTAGAGGTTGAGATAGCAACACAAACTGAGTTGGCTGGTCAGGAGGACCTGGGAATCAGCTTAAACCAAGTTACTACTGAAGCACCATCTCAAGTATCACACAACCAACCATCCTCAAGCCCCGCTGTTAGCTCAATTCTCTCATCTTTGAAAACTCTACTAGATGAACAAGCAACATCTTTGAAAACTTACATTGATGAGAAAGTAAAAGAAATGAAAGCTGAGATCTTGGCTGAAGTACAAAAAGGAAAAGTAATATAATGGATGAACGAGATTTTTTGAAAGGTGATACAACACACATAAATGTTGAAATTACTAAATGGTTTGATAAAGCAGCTAGTATAGACCATCAAAATGTGAAGATTTTAAGATTAATTGATGAAAGTCTTAGGCTGACTATACAGGACATCACAAGTGTGAAATAATATATGAGCCAAATTGATAAGACAATAAGCAAGTTGTGGATCACATTGAAGATTATGTGTACTCCACTCAGCTACAAGCTATGCAGCTAGCAGAAGAGTCTATAGATGCTATTCTGGGGTACATATTTCAGACTATGTCTAGTATATTTGAGGCCAACTCCATGCATTTGGAAAATAGAATTTTTGAAGAAGCCAAAAATGGGGAGGGAATAAATGCAGAGCAAGCTCTATGGGTTCTGTAAGAAATCAAGATTGCTCTCCCCTTACCTCTACTAGATGCTAACAGGCCATCTGAGTTAGATTTTTAAGCTCAAGATAGGGTAGCTCAGGATGTTCTGCTAGCCAAGAGAAGGAAGAGAGAAGGACACATGCTTCATGAGTAGTTCATGACCATGAAGAGAGGTGAACATGCACAAGACCAAGACTTTGAATATTGGAGTGATGATTCTCAATCAATCATCATCAATGCCTGAATGCATCATGGAAAAATATTAAAGAATATTGACAACATTTATCATGCATAGGAATGAATCAAGCATTTGGAAAGATAGTCTTTGAGTAAAAGAATTTTCAAGGAAAATCTGGTTAGGAAGAATAATACAAAGAGGACGCCATCCAAATATCTTCCTAAACCCTTACTATAATTCAAGAGGCAAGAAATCAAGGCCAAAAATGCTGAAAGGAGAACAACAGAATAAGGTAATGGATCACAAGAATCTGCAGCAAAGAGGAAGAGTCTAGACTCAGGCGAGGTGAGAAGCCAACCAACTGACAAACATCCTGTACTTTGAAGTCAGAGAGCATCTGCTAGATTTTTTGTGTGGCTAAGATAGATTTATGATGATTGTAAATGGACTTATGTTCTGTAATTAAACCCTCTGTCTGCATTTATATATATATATGTGATTGGTTGTGTTATATGCTTATTATGATTATTCAAGTTTTTTATCTATTATATCTATGATAACTTGATTTTATTATTATTGCATCTTACCATTGATTAAGTGTTCAGTCTTCTTCAAATATGAGTAGATTGTTGGGAATATTGCCCACAATAGTCCAGGATTTGAAGAAGCATCACTTGCAATGATAAGTGCATACTGCATTTGATGGAATATCTATTTTATATCTATCCATGAGTTATCTCTAAAACAGGTTTAGAGAAGAGTTAGTGAAGATGAAGAATACCGTTGAGATTCGTATATGGTTCTCTACGGTAGTGGTGTGATTGTTGAAAGCTTCGAGACGATATCATGAAGAAGACTCAGAAAGAGGTAGATTTTCGCGCTAAGGGATATACCATTGAAAAAGAAGAATTTTCTCAATGATATCGTGCTGACAGAGTTTTTATTACCGTTGAGCACGCGCAGTAGCGAGATTTCAAAATTTGGCGGCGGCACATAAAGACCTGTCAGTTCTTTCTATTCATACCCATACTTTGACGGGTCTTATTCTAATCAAGCGACCGTTAGAAATGTGAAAGGTATAAAAAGAAAAGTTAGGGCAATAAAACAGTATGCTTGCTCAACCTACGCTCAATCCTGTTGAATCGTGAAAAATAAGCAGCGACGCAATTTCACTGAGTAAGCTCTCTGTGAAGAAGTTATGAAAGAGTAAGGAGTAGTCAAGCTTCACAAATCTAGTCAGGTCTTCTTCCTAGAGAAGAAGATCAAGTAGAAGTGCCCCAAATCTACTCAACTTGAAGACTCACTCAAATTAGGGTCTACTTCAAAGAGATTGCTTTCACAATAAAGACACATGAAGACTCAGGAACTTCAAGGTCAAATTAATAGAGCCTTTAGTTGTATTCATTTTACAGACTTCCATCTATAGGATCTAGTGATAGATCTGAGTTGTAGGGCTATTTTCTGAGTTGTATGGGTTTTGACCCTGAGGTAGGGATGTTGCCTGAGGTAGGGCTATTGCCTGAGGTAGGGTTGTTATGCCTGAGGTAAGATCTCTGTGTGGATCTCAAGTAGGAGACCAGCTGGATCTTTGAGCTGTAGGAGTTGGAATTCTCTGAGTTGTAGGGTTATTGATCCCAAGATAGGGCTGTAGAGCCTGAGGTAGGATCTGGGAGTAGACCTGGGAGATTCTAAGGAATTTGAGTTGTATGCTCTTGGAGATGAGTATTGGAGAAGTTTTACCGAGTCTAAAACACTGCTAGATAGGCACAGAGGGATAATGGATATACATATACCCTGGGGAACCACTATAAATTGGTGTGTGTTGTTCTTATTTAGTTGTGCTTTAATTTTTATATCCGCTAAAAACTGAAAAACTAACCAACAAGTTGCTAGACCTCTTATTCACCCCCTCTATGTGAGTTATATTACCAACAACAATAATATTTCAAAAGGACTATTGGTACCTCTCAAGCGAGATCGATAAAGGTTCATCTGCACCTTTATATAGACAAACCCTAGTTCTCCAGAGACACGAATGAACAAAGGTTCTTCACCATCTCCACCCAAACGGACCCTAGTACTCCTGAGGCATAAACGAACAAATATTCTATAACACCTCCACTTGGACGGACCCCAGTCCACCTAAGGCGCGAACTGTAATACCCCAAACCCCAAATCTAAGTTCAGGTTAGGAAACACGGTCTGGGACACGGGCGTGTCCCAGGGCGTGTCCTGCTCTATTTGCTCGAGTATGATTTTTGGTCTCGAGTGTCTCTCGAGTGAGGCACACAGCCTGGGACACGGGCGTGTCCCAAGCTGTGTCCTTCACTATATTGTCGCGAGTTCTCGACGAAATGCAGTCGATGATCTTCGAGAGGCGACACGGTCAGGGACACGGGCATGTCCAAGGCCGTGTCCTGCTCGGGTTGTTAGCCGGGCTGTGTCGGGTGAGGAACATGACCATGATCCTAGGCATGGTTTGGGTAACACGGGCGTGTCAAAGTTGACACAGGCGTGTTGGGAACCCGTGTCCCATTCGGGATTGTTGGTCCTATGTTAATTGAGGGACACGCCCCTCAGTACGGGCATGCACTTATTGACACGGCCAGATCAGGAGCTTGACACATGCGTGCCGAAGCTCGTGTCCTGGAATAGATTGAGTCGGTTGTGTGCCGCTTAAGGTACACAGCCTGTGACATAGGCGTGTCACAAGCCGTGTTAGTCAAGGGAAGATGCTTTTCAGAGCAAATCATGGCCGTTCATTTCCTTCAAATTGGATCTAATGGTCCAGGACTCCTTCTGCTGTTATAAGACTAAGGATTGAGAATTATATCTCATTCTATCTTTGTCCATTCTCTTTCTAAAGATATAGAGAGAGGGGAAAGAAAGGAAGGAAGAAGGAGAAGGATTCCGGCCGCCGGTGGAGCTTCGGAGTTCTGAGTCGCGAGTCGAGTTCAGTTCCGCGAAGGCAAGGCCGTTGCGGTGCTTTTCATCCGGCTAGATTTTCATGGCTCCAAAGCGATTGTCAAGGGTAACGATCTCCTTCTTGGACAAGTGAAGTCCTCCTTTATGCATGTGCATGAGATCCTCCACCAAGAGGTGGAAAGCGTAAGCGATTCCAGCGGGTTGATAGTTGATATCCCCGGTTGAGTCTGCATCTAAATCCGAAAATGAGTAGTATGGAATATGCATGCTGTGTGTAGCCTATCCAGACGGTTAGTCTGGATTGGTGATGTTTATATTACGAACTGGAGAAGACTCCGTGTATGAAACATGTAGGTTACGGAGTTTGTGAGGATGCTTGTGAGCTCCTTGTGTTGTATGCTCTGCATGAGCTGTATGCGATGTGGTCGTGAGAGCCATTCTTTGTGATTGTGGAGCCTTTGTGGCATTGGAATTATACGCTCTGCGTGAACTGTATGCTAAACCGGAAACGGCACTGTATGCCCGTGTTTTGAGAGATTGATTGGTAGCACTACAAATGGGGGGCTGCGGGCCTTCCCGATGTGTTACACTACGGTGGTAGGTCGATCTAGAGGTACTATGTACCTGCGTTGTGAGTGATCGATTGGTGGCAACACAAATGGGGGGCTGCGGGCCTTCCCGGCTTGTTACACTACGGGTGTAGGTCGATCTATAGTGCTCAATTATTTCCGTGAGGTGAACACCTCTGAGTGGGATGGGCGAGGATGTATCCAACATGCGTGTTGTAGTAGACTAGTGCCTGACCAACAAGCTAATAACCTCTAATCGGTGGTGGGACCAAGGATGATTCGATACACCGTAAGCATGCCCTGAGTGCACGGAGTGTCTGACACGAAGGCCGTCATTTGTGATGATGTTGTGCATGAGTGCACTTGTTGTGATATAAATATTATAATTGCAATGCATGTAGGGAAGGAACCACTGCCCCGGGTAAGGGGTAGGGTCGTTATAATTGGTCAGCTGAATGCTGACCGTTGCTTTGTTTATCACCCTTGGGGTGGACGTCCATATGCAGGTGCTGCCCTTGCTGATGCTGACTTGGATTGAGCGGGCTGAAACCCTTGCTGCTGCTGCTTGTAGGCCCTTGAAGGTCATGCGAAGAATTGGATTTCATGTATGGCTGGCCTGCGTGCCGATGTATGAAACCACCTCTTATAAAGAGAAACATGTAAGGCCTTAAGGCCGTGAGCATTTGTGTTCTTGTATACATTCTTGGTGTTATATAAATGTGTTATTTATATATTTAGTGGACATTCATTGGATGAGTTCTTGCAAGTTATAAACTTTCGCTAGAATGCTCTGAGTTAAGATACGAGTAGAAAGTAAATTTGATATTCACACGTGATTCCGCCGTCTATCTATGAAATATGGCTTGGGGCCCCAGCCAGACCCTCTATTATATTCCATGTGACGGATAGAGGCATTACAAAGTGGTATCAGAGGTTATGGTTTAGTAGGGATCACATAATTGAACTCAAGAATGTCCACTAGGAATGTGAGCGTGTATATTAGGCATGGTTGCCATTTTTAAATGGATGTTAATGATGTCTTGTTCACGTATAGGTGATAAGGAGTGGAGCTGGGCAGTCTGAACCCCAGCGTTTGGATGAGAGTACGACACCAGCTGAGGTGCCCACACCTCCTCCTTCTACGGAAACCATACGCTTAGTTGCGGAGGCACTATTTGCCATATTTCATGTACAACCTATTGGGCAGGCAAGGCCTGCAGTGGAGCTAGTACGGGTTGGTGCGAGGCAAGAGCATGTTGAGGCTCTGATTGGCGAGCAAGCGGCTGATGAGCAACTGAAACGGTTTATGGAGTTTCATCCACCTACGTTCGATGGGGCGGGTTCCCCAATGCAAGCTGAGGATTGGCTCGCAAGAGTGAAGAGGATCCTGACAGTGATCATGACTGACGAGGGGCAAAAGTTATTTTAGCCACTTTCCTGCTGGAAGGAGAGGCGAGGCTTTGGTGGGATGAAGTCGAATTGCACCAATTGGCAGGAAGAGGCCTATGAGAGATATCGATGGAGGAATTCTCCAGATTATTTTGGGCAAAGTATTTGCCAGTATCACGGCGAATTGCAATGGAGAATGAGTTCCAATGTCTGGTACAGGGTGAGAGTACGGTTGATAATTACCTGCATGAGTTTATCAGGTCGGGACGTTATGCGGGGTCTACTTTTGCGGAAGAAGTGCGGAAGACAAATAGATTCTATGAAGGACTTCGTGATGAGCTGAGGTTGGCGCTCCCGATTTCGGCAAACCAATGCTTCCAAGCGTTAGTAGATACAACCCGTATGCTAAAGAAGGATTTGAAGCGGGTGCAGGACAAGAAGAACTTGGTGGTGGAAAAGCAGGAGTTAAAAGTTCCACAGTTGGAACAATTGGAGTTGAGGAAACGAGATAAGAAGAGGTTCATGCCTGCTAAACAAACTTCTTCGGATATTGCTTCGGGAGCAACGTTTGGGCAAGGACGTGTGGAGACACGTACATGTTTTAATTGTGGGAAGCATGGATATGTCGCCCACAATTGTTGGAGTGGCCCGTCAAAGGGTGAGAAAAAGACAGGTGCGTCCTATGAGGAAAAGGGCAAGGCAGTGGCAGAGTCATCTGCATCCCGGGCGCAGCCTCGAATGTACACTCTCGAATTACAGGGGCCGCAAAGCTCGAATCGTGAAGTATAACAACCTCGCGTGTGTAATCTGGAATTACAGGAGGCCGTAAAGAGGATTATGAAGGACGTGGACGAGTGGAAATAAAGGAAAGAGTGTACTTTACTATTGTAATGTTTTCTGTCTATTTGTGAAAACTTGTGTTTGTGCGATGCCGTAGTGCGAGACAAGCTGCGGCCTCTGAGCTCTAAACCCGGATCATTTTTGTTAAAGGTATAACAAAGGAGTGGTTGTGTTGGTGTCTACAGTTGCGCTAAATTTTGGGACAAAATTTCTGTAAGGGGGGAGGGTTGTAACACCCCAAACCCCAAATCTGAGTTCAGGTTGGGCAATACGACCTGGGATACAGGCGTGTCCCAGGGCGTATCCTGCTTTGTTTGCTCGAGTGTGACTTTTGGTCTCGAGTGTGTCTCGAGTGAGGCACACGGCCTGGGATACGGGCGTGTCCCAAGCCGTGTCCTTCAATGTGTTATCACGAGTTCTCGACAAAATGCAGTCGACGATCTTCGAGAGGCGACACGGCCAGGGACACGGGCGTGTCCAAGGCCGTGTCCTGCTCGGGTTGGTAGCCGGGCTGTGTCGGGTGAGGAACACGACCTGGATTCCAGGCGTGTTCTGGGTGACACGGGCATGTCAAATTTGACACGGGCGTGTTGGGAACCCATGTCCTTTTCAGGATTGTTGGTCCTGTGTCGATTGAGGGACACGCCCCTCAGTACAGGCGTGTACTGATTGACATGGGCGTGTTAGGAGCTTGAAACGGGCGTGTCGAAGCCCATGTCCTGGTCTGGATTGAGCCGGTTGTGTGCCGCTTAAGGTACACGGCCTGTGACATAGGCGTGTCACAAGCCGTGTCAGCTCAGGGAAGATGCTTTTCAGAGCGAATCGTGGCCGTTCATTTCCTTCAAATTGAATCTAATGGTCCAGTACTCCTTCTGCTGTTATAAGACTACGGATTGAGAATTATCTCTCATTCTATCTTTGGCCATTCTCTTTCTAAAGAGATAGAGAGAGGGGAGAGCAATGAAGGAAGAAGGAGAAGGATTCCGGAAGCCGGTGGAGCTTCAGACTTCCGAGTCGCGAGCCGAGTTCAGTTCTATGAAGACAAGGCCATTGCGGTGCTTTTCATTTCGCTAGATTTCCATGGCTCCAAAGCGATTGTCAAGGGTAATGATCTCCTTCTTGGACAAGTGAAATCCTCATTTATGCATGTGCATGGGATCCTCCACCAAGAGGTGGAAAGTGTAAGAATTTCTAGCGGGTTGATAGTTGATATCCCCGGTTGAGTCTGCATCTAGATCTGGAAATTAGTAGTACGGAATAGACATGCTGTGTGAAGCCCATATGGACGGTTAGTCTGGATTGGTGATGTTTATATTGCGAACCGGAGAAGACTCCGTGTATGAAATGTGTAGGTTACGGAGTTTGTGAGGATGCATGTGAGCTCCTTCTATTATATGCTCTGCATGAGCTGTATGCGATGTGGTCGTGAGAGCCATTCTTTGTGATTGTGGAGCCTTTGTGGCATTGGAATTATACGCTTTGCGTGAACTATATGCTGAACCGGAAACGACAATGTGTGCCTGTGTTTTGAGAGATTTATTGGTAGCACTGCAAATGGGGGCTGCAGGCCTTCCCGACGTGTTACACTACGGTGGTAGGTTGATCTAGAGGTACTATGTACCAGCGTTATGAGCGATCGATTGGTGGCAACACAAATGGGGGGCTGTGGGCCTTCCCAGCTTGTTACACTATGGGTGTAGGTCGATCAAGAGTGCTCAATTGTTGCTGTGAGGTGAACAGCTCTGAGTAGAATGGGCGAGGATGTCTCCAACATGCGTGTTATAATAGACTAGTGCCCGACCAACAAGCAAATAACCTCTAATCAGTGGTGGAACCAAGGATGATTCGGTACACCGTAAACGTGCCCTCAGTGCACGGAGCATCTGGCACGAAGGCCGGCGTTTGTGATGATGTTGTGCGTGAGTGCACTTGTTGTGATATAGATATTGTGATTGCAATGCATGTAGGGAAGGAACCACTGCCCCGGGTAAGGGGTAGGGTCATTATAATTGGTCAGCTGAATGCTGACCGTTGCTTTGTTTATCACCCTTGGGGTGGACATCCATATGCAGGTGCTGCCCTTGCTGATGCTGACTTGGATTGAGCGGGCTGAAACCCTTGCTGCTGCTGCTTGTAGGCCCTTGAAAGCCTTGTGAAGAATTGGATTTCATGTTTGGCCGGCCTGCGTGTCGATGTATGAAACCACCTCTTGTAAAGAGAAACATGTAAGGCCTTAAAGCCGTGAGCGTTTGTGTTATTATATACATTCCTGGTGTTATATATAAATGTGTTATTTATATATTTAGTGGACATTCATTGGATGAGTCCTTGCAAGTTATAAACTTTTGCTAGAATGCTTTGAGTTAAGATGCGAGTAGAAAGTAAATTTGATATTCACACGTGATTCCGCCGTCTGTCTGTGAAATATGGTATGGGGCCCCGGCAGGACCCTCTGTTATATTCCATGTGACGGATGGAGGTGTTACACGAACGAACAAAGTTTCTTCTCCATCTCCACTCAGATGGACCCTAGTTCTCCTGAGGTGTGAATAAACAAAGGTTCTTTGCCATCTCCATAAGACGGACCCCCGTCCTCCTGAGGCATGAACGAACAAAGGTTCTTCGCTACCTTCACTCTGATAGATTCTTGTCCTCCTGAGCTACGAACGGACAAAGATCCCACGTCACCTCCACTCGTATGGACCCCAGTCCTCCTGAGGTGCGAGAATACAAAGGCTTTTCATCAACTCCAACGAAAGAGATCTTTGAGTCCTTCCACAACGCCAAGACAGAGGGGGCAGAATATCCCTCTATGGCACGTCTAAGATGCCAACATGGAAAACCATGTTTAACCAAGGGAACATTTCACTACACAAACAAAAAACACTTGTGACGCATACATGCTGGAACAACCTTAAGTCCGTGACCACCAAGTCGAAGTAATCGAGGCTAAAAGTTTCCGGGCTGGTCTCTCTGTGGATCACAAACCATAAAAATTTGGGGGCATTTGATGGGGTTCCCCCTTGGACATTACCAGAACAAACCGACAGTACTTCAACCAAGGCGCACAAGAAAGCCGACCCGTTCAAGAGAGCTACTCGCAAGGACCTCGCTCAAAGGATCCCAAAATCTCACGCAAAGAGAAGCACACACAAGCACAAAACGCCAGAGCAAGAACGACATGTGCCCCATGGAGTGCGTGTGCGCATACGCCACATGCGACCCTTGGGAGCGCACACACGACAACTTACGATCCATGGGCTCACACGCGCGGCATCGCACGTCCCTTGGGCGAAGTATGTTCTAGACCTCCTTGAACAATACAAAAGGAGTGAGTGTAGACTTGTTTGCTGCACCTATTGAAGTAAACCACATATTAGGAGGGATGACGAGGAAGTATTCTAAGACATTACTCGATATAAGAGACTATTTGACATATAATCCACATACCACACACCTGACCCGACATTACATATTCTGTTGGTGTAGTTAGCCAGTTCATGTACCCGTTGAGGATGTGGCAAGTTGATGTTGTTCATAGGATCCTAAGGTCATTAGGAAGGGGTATACTATACACCCCAAACACATAGTTAGAGATTCCAGTGTATACTAATGCTGATTGGGCTGAGTCTGTTAATGACAGACGTTCTACTTCTGGGTACTATACTATGGTCAGTGGGAACCTTGTCACACGGAGGAGCAAGAAGTAAAATGTTACTTGTTCTAGTGAAGAAGTTGAGTTTAAAGCTATTAATCATGGGGTTTTTGAAGGGCGTCTGTGATCGTTGATTTGGGGTATACGCCAAAATGAGGAAAGAACTTTCAACTATTATGTGACAACAAAGGAACTATCAACATCGTTATAATCTTATCCAATAGAATTAAACGCGTTGAAGTTGACAGACACTTTATTAAGGAGAATTTTAGAAAATGAATTATTTATACTCCGTTTGTCCCCTCTGAAGGTCAGCTCCCTGATGTCCTCACCAAGAGTCTATGTTGAAATACCTATGCAAAAATTATTGACAAGTTGGGAATGGACAATATATCCAATCCAACTTGGGGCAGTGTCAGAATATGTGTTATTTTTTTGTTTTTTGAATCTCTCCTATATGTATAAAGGAATGCCATTATTTTAATTAATGTATTATTATTCACTATTTGTCAGCGTACGCGTGCGCGCGCGCACACACACACACATACACGAGTTATAGGCATGTGGCTCTGCCACTAAGGCCAACCACGACAGTGCACGGGGGGCCGCCGTGCTCAACGCGACTTTATCCTTGCCATGACATTGTCCCAACACGATGACGCTCCCGCATCTCACAAATTCCTGAGTGATATAGTCTGCTCGTCACCGGCAGCCACCGCCGCCAGGCATCTTTCCCGGGCCGCCCGAACCGCCCGGGGAACTTTTGTCATTTCATTAAAATTGGTGATCCAGATGACCAGAATGGAGTGACGCCATTCACCGACACAAATTCTGCCTCGACACATTTACCAGTATATCCTTCCAAAAACTATAAAAAAGCCATTAGGCCTTCATTTGAGAATAAACAACTACAGAGGCTAGAGAGCTCTGAGATTTTCCAGCTAGAACATGAGACTTACATCGTTTCTACGCTCGGAATTCTCTCTGCACCCTTTCTAGTGCGGAGGTATCTCAAGGCTTCAAGGCATGATATTATTCTTCATATGAGCGCTCTCATCAAAGCTCCGACTCAGCAGGAGCGCTTCCATTAAGGCTTAGAGAACTTGACGATTTTCCCCACTAAAGTGCTCACATGTGTTAGAATAGCGAACAAACGACTAAAAAACAAGCCGGAACTTTGAATAATTGAAAGTTTTATTATCCAAAAAGATATCTATTACAAAGGTATGCCCTCCCTTATATAGAATGAAGGAGAGATGAGAGAATACAAATAAGTGATGTTGGACTAAAAATTTACAGGACTAGGCGGACTATACAGAACAAAACGCACAAGCCGCGCGGTTAGACAGAAGGTCTAACCGCACGACTACTTCCAGAGAGAAAGAGAGATCGCTAGGGGAGACCGCTAGATCGCCCGGTCTCCAAGCCCAACACTCCCCCTCAAGCTGGAGCATATATATCGATCATGCCCAGCTTGTCACAAATATGAAGAAACGAGGCAGAAACTGGCTTGGTGAAGATGTCAGCCAGCTCTTTATCAGAAGTGACAAAGGGAGTGCAAATTTGTTCCTTTAAGATCTCTTCACGAATGAAATGACAGTCGACCTCAATGTGCTTGGTTATTTCATGGAAGACCGATTTTTGGAGATGTATATGACAGCCTTATTATCACAGAACATAGGTAGAGGATGGTTGTAGACCTCTCCTAAATCTAGCATGAGAGCTCGTAGCCATTTTAACTCACAAGTGGTCGACGCCATACTGCGATACTCAGCTTCTGCACTGTACCTGGAGACAACAGACTGCTTCTTGCTCTTCCAGCTCACCAGATTTCCCCCAACAAAGGTGCAAAAACCCGAGGTTGACTTGCGATCCCCTTTGTCATCAGCATAACTTGCATCTGAGTATGCTTCAACCCTCAGATGACCATTCTTTTGAAAAAGTAATCCTTTCCCAGGCGTTGCTTTGACATACTCCAAGATCCGCAAGACGGACTGTAGATGACACTCCCTAGGTGCTTGCATGAATTGACTCACCTTGCCCACAACATAGGAAATGTCGGGCCTGGTCACTGTGAGATATATGAGCTTACCAACCAGACGCCTGTACCACGAACTATCTGAAAGAGGAGGCGAATCATCTGTCCAGGTTTTGTCTTCTCCAGTTGCCATGGGGCATCAGGCAGGTTTTTCTCCAGTCAACCCTGTCTCTTTTAAAAGATCAAGGGCATACTTACGCTGGGAGAGAACTAATGAGTTGTGTTAGAATAGCGAACAAACGACTAAAAAACAAGCCGGAACTTTGAATAATTGAAAGTTTTATTATCCAAAAAGATATCTATTACAAAGGTATGCCCTCCCTTATATAGAATGGATGAGAGATGAGAGAATACAAATAAGAGATGTGAGACTAAAAATTTACAGGACTAGGCGGACTATACAGAACAAACCGCACAAGCCGCGCGGTTAGACAGAAGGGCTAACCGCACGGCTACTTCCAGAGAGAAAGAGAGATCGCCAGGGGAGACCGCTAGACCGCCCGGTCTCCAAGCCCAACAACATGCAAGCTCCAAGGACTTAGTTCCTTTTCCAATATTTTCATACTTTGTATTTGTAACGGAGAGGTGGTATGTCACTCTCCGAGGAATTATCTTAACTCTTGTAAACTCTAACAAGATAGTTGATTTTGCCCGACATAGATCTAACCACGTGGTTTTTCACCCTTTCCGAATTTTTCACGCCAAAAAGTCTTTTGACATTTGTTGTTATTTCTCTTTGACTGTTTGTTCGCCCGGTCCAATTCCGAGGTAAGGTGTTTCGATTCTCCGAACCGGGGAAAACCGGTAACTCGCAACAACTTGTATAGGGTCTTGTACTTTGTATTTATCATCCTTTTTTCCCTTTCATATTTCTAGGTTTGATTAGATGCGACATTTGACATAAATGATCGTCTTCATTTAAAAATAATTTTGCTAAATAGTTATTTACTATTTATTAATAAAAATTTTACTTTGAAGTATTACAATATTAAAGCCACAGATTTATAGATTGTGAAAATAACGAGTCATTATAAAAGAGTACTTTTTATAACATGTATGTTATATTTTGTTATAATAACAAATAATTCGTTACTATAAATACAAACATTTGTAACAAAATTAATTTTACATTATAAATAGTAGTGTTCTCACAGTAAGTGACAATTGTAACAACTTTACGAAGGTATTTGTGACAAATTAAATTTTTCTTACTATTAATAATATTTTATAATTAAATTTTTTTTAAAAGTGAATAAACTTATGACATTATTTTTAATATAATTTCATAATAAAAATGAAGACCAAATATAATAATTTAAAATTAGTTATTGACTTATCTTACCTACTTAGATATAAAATATAATAGTGAAATCACTAATTGTCCCTGTTGCGGGTTGCTCGAGGCTCTCAGTAGGTCGGACTAAACTTGGCCGTCTTAGCCCGCGGAGCAGTCGAGCACAAAATCAATCTTTGAGTAAATGGAGAGATGAACATGCGGATTTTTAACGTGAAAAACCCGTGAATAGGATAAAAACCACGTGATCGGTACGATGTTGATCAAACTTCACTATTTGTTTACATTTACTGGGCTTTGGAGAAATTGATGGCAACAAGCCGCTCTTGGTTATAGCTTGGGGGTGAGATAGAATGTAGCTTTCTCAGAGGGCGACAAACTGCCACTCGTGAAGCTTAATCTTTGTCTCTTGTGCTCGCTCGTGCGGGATAGGCATGTGTGCTTGTGAGCGGACTCGCATGGGACACTCCATACGCGCATGGTGTGCTCATGCGGGTCGTACCCACCCGCTGTGCGCGTGGGGCGTGCTGCGCTCGTAGGGTGTTTCTGACATATTTTAGATATATTTATATATTTTCTCCTTAAAGGTACCCCGACGTTGTGCATAGGGTTGACCGATGTGATTGCGCTCTTCTCTTATTTCGAAGCAGATTGTTGTTAGGAGGAAGCGGTATAGTAATCTGGCTGAGGTAGAAATAAAAGTTTTGCACATCGAGGAGCAGGTGCAGAATCCTCCGCAGGGATGGATGATGTTGCACGAGTCATCATTGAAGTTAGGATTTCGTCTATCACCACGAGCCGAGGTGGTTGAGATCTTGGAGTATTGCGGTGCACCGATGTTTCAGTTTACTCCCCTTGGGATGGCACACATCATGGGCCTGATCGCCGTTTTTGGGAGCATGGCTCGAAATTTTCACTTGATCTCTTCAAGGACTAAAGTGAGGTGCGCGCTGACGGGGGTTGTTAGATCGAAGTTCACAGCAACAAGTGATGGCTCAAGTTTGATATCCAAGTGGGCATACTCCATGAGGACACAGTATATGGATATGTTCGAAACTGTTGGGCTTGTCGTAACTTTGAGATCACTGCTTGATTGATGTCGTTGTTTAAAGGGGCATGAGCGGAAGTTATCGTTGATGCTGGTGTTTTTTGTACCTCGCGAGTTGGCAAACTATCTATTTAGCCTTCCTCTTTGAGTTTATAATGAATTATGGCCTTGGAACAGGGAACACCGGTAGTTCAGAATAATGTTCCATCCCCGCCAGTTCCTACTCCGTTCCAGCAAACGGAGATGGGACGGACACTGATGGCCATCTTGGAGGCTTTTAAGACACAACAGGCTCCGCCTCCTCAACCAAATCCCGGGGCAAATTGGCCGAGTGTCTTCCAAGGCCTTTCCCCTCCATCATATCTGGGGACGTAGTCAGCTGTACGGACAGAGGAATGGCTGAACATCATCCACGAGATGTTGGCTGGGATACGATGCCCGACAGATATGGATGTATCATTAGCATTTTCATGCTTGGTGTCCCACCAAAGAGATGGTGGAAGTCTCTTTTGGATACTACCTATGCAGGAATGGAGGACGCAGACATCTCATGGGACGAGTTCAAGACAACATTCTTAGATCATTTTGTGCCACAGACTGCGAGGGATGAGCTAGAGGACAGGTTCCTGCAGCTGAGGCTAGGAAGCAGGTCAGTGTTGGAATACTACCAAGAGTTTACCCATTTAGCTCGTTTCGCGGATTCATACTAGTTGGATGATGCCGACTATACGAAGAGGTTCTACAAGGGCCTTCAGGATGACCTGAGGCAGGCACTCCTATTCATCTCTGATGGAAGTCTGGCCCAGATCCTGGAGATGGCTAAGAGGTTGGAGGCAGACCAGCTCACAGTTCAGGGCAGGGGAAAAATACCGGCAGACGACACATTTATTAGTGGCAGGAGGGAACAACAGAGGGATCATAGAAATGGGGATCAATCCCGCTCGAGGCATAGATAGGAGCAGAGGGACTCGAAGATACTGAACCCTCAGCCTTTACAGATGTTGGAGATGCCGAGGCCAGAGGATATGACACCTCCCCCGTCAGTGTGTTATCACTGCCACCGGCCTGAACATATTTAAATCAATTGTCCAATGAGACAGGCACCACCACCAGCACCACATGCTTCCCCACCTGTGCAGCAATTCAGAGGTCGGGGACGTGGTTGAGGACGTGGGTTTCAAGGCGACGACCGTAGGCCGGACAGAGATCAGATGTATGCTCTAGATCTTGCTCAACCCCTGAACCCGGACAGGGTGATAACAGGTATGCTAGCATTTTCAATTTTTTGCCTTCTATTCCCTAAATAGTAGAACTTATAGTAAACTCGTAGTGCTAAGAGAGAAAACTTTATAACTAGCCACCTAAGACCATTTAATAACTCACGGATGGTAACGGTATGTGGCAAGCCTGCCCATACCTTATTCGACACGGGGGAGACACATAATTTTGTGGCGAAGGATTTTGTTAAGGACTTGGACCAGATTCAACATTTCACAGGAGTCACTAGGAGGGTGTGTCTTCCCAATGGTACGAAGATCCTATCTACTACAAAGTGCCTCCTGGAGATGACCAATGATGGCCTAACATTCGAGGCTCCCACGATGATCTTGGAGTTACCAGACTTTGATCTTGTTTTGGTAATGATGTGGCTCACCTGGAACCATGCACAGATTGATTGCACGGCAAGGAAGGTCATGCTGAGATACGACGACTCCTACGCGACCTTCAAAGGTACAATCTGGTCTCTCGTTTTCTACTTTTTCTATCCAGGTCGTCATGGCCCATCTACAGGGGGACAAGGTTTACCAGGTGTTGTTCGAAATGATCGAGGAGAAGGATTCTATCTCCAACATCTCGATGGTACGGGATTTCGTTGATGTCTTCCCAGAAAAGCTGTCAGGACTGCCACTGCACTGCGAGAAGGACTTTTAGATCCATCTAGTGTCGGGGGCTAAGCCAGTATCCAGGGCTCCATATCAGATGACCCTTAAGGAGTTAGTGGAATTCCATAGTCAGTTGCAGGAGTTGGTCGAAGCCGGTTTTGTCAGACCAAGCTCCTCACCGTGGGGAGCCCCAATATTGTTCGTGAAGAAGAAGGATGGGACCCTCAGATTATGTATTGATTACAGAGGGCTGAACCGGCTGACGGTACGGAACACGTACCCTCTACCGATAATAAACGAGATTTTTGATCAGTTGGAAGGGGCTCACTGGTTCTCGAAGTTAGACTTGATATCGGGATATTATCAGCTCCGGATCCAGGAGGAGGACATCCCAAAGACCGCATTCAGTAGCCGATATGGCCTTTACGAGTTCACCGTGATGCCATTCGGTCTCAAGAATGCACCCTCTACGTTCATGAGCCTGCTGAATCAGGTATTTGAGACCTATCTAGATTTTTTCATCATCGTATTTATATACGATATCTTTATCTATTTAAGGACAGAGGAAGACCATGCACGACATTTGGCACTGACGTTGGAGAAACTTTGGGAGCATAACCTGTATGCAAAATTCAGTAAATGCCATTTCTAGTTGAAGGAGGTGGCCTTTTTGGATCATATTACTAGTGGAGCAGGTCTAGCTGTGGATCCGACAAAGATCCAAGTGGTTCGAGATTGATCGCCATTGAAGACGGCATCAGACATACAAAGTTTTCCAGGACTTGCCAGATACTACCAGAAATTTATAGAGGGATTTTCTCAGATTTCCCTCCCCCTTAATTCATTGACAAAGAAGGATACCCCCTTTGTGTGGACACCGCAGTGCGAGTCTTCCTTCCAGGAGCTAAAGCGTCAGCTTACCTCGAATCCTATCCTTGCCCTTCCCTCTGGAAAAAAAGGATTCAAGATCTACACAGACAAATCCTACTAGGGAATGGGTGTTGTCCTGATGCAGCATGGGAACATGATAGCCTATGCCTCCCGACAATTAAAGAAGCACGATAAAAATTATCCGGTACAAGATCTAGAGTTGGGGGGCGGTAATCTTTGCATTAAAGATCTGGCGGCATTACCTCTATGGGATACATTGTGACATCTTTTCCGATCACAAAATCTCAAGTTCGCGGACAAGCAGAAGAAGCTAAACATGCGCTAGAGACGATGGGTGGAGTTTCTATCCGATTATTAGTACACAATGCACTATCACCAAGGGAAGGCGAACATAGTAGTAGATGCCCTTGAAAGTGTTAAGTTGTCTACCTAAATCACCTAGAGGGGGGTGAATAGGTGAAATGTGCGTCTATTTGCGGAATAAAAAATTTAACGAACTTGCACAAAAATAATCAAACAATCACAAATGACAAGAAGATTTATAGTGGTTTCCCAATCTTGGGTACGCCCACTTTCCCTCACCGATCTAGTAAATCACTAGAATCGGTTACTCCACTATCTCGGATTGAAAACCAATCCTACGTCTCGGAACCAAGTTCCTACAATCTTGATCCAAAGGAATCTATACTCGGAAGATGAAAACTTCATACAACTCAGAGAGCGAAGCTCCTACACTCGGAGAATAATCTCCTACAAAATTACAAAGAGATATGAAATACACACAGAGATTTGTCTCAGATCTGGAAAAATTTATCTCGAGGTCTTCTTCTGAACTTTGCGGCTTTTTCAAAATTTGTGGAAGAAGACTTGGTAGATCTGATCTGAGAAAACTTAAGACCTACTCGATCAAGGAGAAGATGAAGATTCCTTGAACAACAAGTCGTTCTTGATCGAAAACAATCAAGTTGATCTTCTTCCTGAGTGGCGGCGACGACTTCTGTAAATTAGTTCTTGGAGAGAGACGGCCAATCAGAAATAATAGAGAGTATGGATTCTGCTTAGGGTTAGTCTTGATGAAAAGACATTATATATGACTTCCCCTAACGATTAGAATTAACATTAATGATGACAGTGGACAATTCGCGTCAAGTCATTTGAAAATCCCGTCGATCTGGATTTAAGTAAATTTTCCAAAAAATGAGCTACAGTTCTTGAGAAGTATGATTGAGTTCTCGAGAACAAGGCTGATTTCTCGAGAGCTATACTTTCTGGATTTAAGTTAGTACTCTAGAGATAAGCGTTGTGTCAACTCAAGAACTAAATTTCGCTTCTCGAGAACTAAAATAACATTACTCGAGAGCTAAAACTTGTACTCGAAAATTAAGCTGACTTCTTGAGAACTAAAAGCTAAGTTCTCGAGAACTATAACCAACTTCTCGAGAGATGGACTTAGAAAATTTTTCACGGCTGTCTCTGGCTACTCGAGAAGTATAGGCTGTGACTTCTCGAGAACTTAAACTAAGCTTCTCGAGAACTATAATGATGTTTCTCGAGAACTAGTCTAGGCTTTTCGAGAACTAAGTGAACTTCTCGAATATTGCTAACTCTACTTCTCGAGAACTATAGTAGACTTCTCGAGAAGTGGACTTAGAGAAATTTTAGAATTTAGAAACTTTTTCTCTTCAAGAATCCAATCTTCATACCATGGTCCAAGTGCTTGAATATGAAGTGTATCCCAATAGAGAGGCTACACATGAGTCAATACCTTGGATCACACAGTGAGGGATTACACGGTATGGTCCTGTGTTCATGACCCACTGTAGATTGACATTAGTCTACACTTAGCAATGATGGTCTGCAAACACATAACTAAACAAAGATATCAAATACAACTTAATTCATCTTAGTTCAAGGGTGACTTTATGCAAATATGGGTTATTGTGGATGCAATACCCAACAATCTCCCCCTATTTGTAGAAGTCAGAACCCTCTACACTAAGGTGAATTATACCAATAAAGAAAGAACTGTAAATGAAGAATAGATTCAAATGCAAGAAAGAAAAATTAAACACAGAATTAGTAAAACCAGAATATATATATATATATATATATATATATATATATATATATATATATATATATATATATAATGTTTAGATTTCCAATCAACATCCATTTCATCCATAATTTCAAAACAGTTATCAACAGAAAGTTAGTCCTAGCTCTGATGTTGTCTGTCATGTTTCTCTTATTATCTTCTTTGGTAACTTAAAGGCTTTGGGTAGTACCTTGGAGGTTTTGGAGGAGCCTTAGGATTGTTCTTGCCATAATCTCTGTCATAGATTCTCCTTTTAGTCATGGACTTCTCATAGAGTTCCCACTCAGAGGAGCTGTAGTGGAGATTCCTCTTTTCATTGTAGTCCATTACTAATTTGAGAGTGTCAAGAATTAAAGCTTTAGAGGTAGGACTCCAGACTTCAGCAAATTCCTGTGCTTTTCTTTTCTCTGTGTCTGGCTTAGGAACACTTTTACTTGCAGAGGGGCCTTCCACATACTTCCTCTTCTTAGAAGTGTTAATTTCAGGTAAATTTTGAGGAATAACATCATCCCATACTTGGTCATAAGAAGCAGGAGGAGGATTTTGATATTCTGGCCTTGGAGAGAAGCATGACATCTAAGGCTGCATCTAAGCAGGCATCTGGCTTGACTGACCTTCAGCAAGAGGGTTCAGGTTATGAGGAATGACATTGGGATCAACCTGAAATTCAGGGAATATCTGGTTATGCATCCAGACTGAAGTGTCATAGGTATGGAACTTAACAGACTGGATTTGTTCTAAAGCATTCTTATTAATTTCAGATATCTTGTCAGACCAAACTGTGTTTACAACAGCAGTAAACTTGTCCACAAGCTTGTCCACATGTTCTTTCACCAAGCTCTCCCCCTTTCTGAATTCTACAAATAGTGTTTCTATAGCATCCTCTTTGAAGGTACCAACCTCTTCACAGATTTTCATGAGGTGTTCTTGGGCTTTCTTCTCTAAAAAGATTTGATTGTTAGCAAGAGTTACTGTTTGATCCATGACCTGACCAACACTAGTGATAGTGTAGTCTATGGCCTTACCACCAATCTGAAATAGTTCTTTGAGAGAGTTAGTATTGTGCTGAATTTATGCAAATCCTCTGCTCATCTCTTTCTCTAGAGCAGTGACTTTATATTGGACTATCTTCAGAGATTCATCAAAATATTTCCTTTGGTCAGCCAGCATAACTTCAATCTTACTTAGTATATCAGAACTTACAGGGGCAACAGCAGCAGGAATAACATGTGTATCAATATGAGGGGGAGGAGGGACTTCCCATGGAGGGATCTCTTTAACAACTACAGAGATTTTAGCTCTGGTAGTATGAGTGAATATATCTCCTTCTTCATCAAGGAAGGCGGGCATAGAGAAATCAAGGCTCCTTAGAGGAGCTTCAACTGCCTCAGGTTCTGGCTCATCCTCTTCTGATAGAAGGATGGTAACTGGTTGAGGTGAGACTTTTCTTGGAGAAGGAGAAGGAGTGGCTTTGGGAGAAGGTACTGGAGATGGATCCTTTGAAAGTTCTTCAGCAGTTTCTGTGTGGAGGGGAGGAAGAGGTTCATCAGAGGTGAGCTCTTTTATCATGTTTTCTATATCTGCTGTAGTAAAGTTGATTGTATTCTGAGCTTGCTCATCTGAGAATGTCTCATTTGGTAAGTCTACCACTAGGGACCTAACTGAAGATCTGATAGGACTCCTGACTGGACTTCTGACTGGAGATTTAGCTGGAGGAGGAGAGGGAATTCTGTCTACTGGAACAGAGTAAACAGGCTCCCCCTCAGTTGCTGCACCAGATGGTTCAGCAACTTGATGAGAGGAGGGAGATGGGGTCCTGACCTCTGAAGCAGGGGATACATGTAAGACCCCCCTCCCGGAACACAAAACACGACACGAGAGGGGTCTTATGCCCAGAACAACCGCCTTGGGGTAACACTAATAATCGGGTTAGCCTATACCACAAGACGCCTATTCTGCCGGCTATATCCAATTTCAATTTATATGCCAACCCAACCATAATAATGAGAAGAAGTCAAATCCACACATGCTATAAGTCCAAAAGTACAATAATAGAGAAGCTAAACATGCTTCTACAAAATCAGAGTACAGCTATAAAATTGCCCGCAAGGGGCTATAACAAAACTCTCGCACACTCACATCTGTAATAGATGGTTGCGACGACACCGTCCCTTCAGGCCCTGTCGTCCTGGCCTAGCTGACCGACTCCATGACCTGCTGCTCCACCTACGGGGTTTCCTCCTAAAAAGGAAGTCGTAGCAACCGTTAGTCATAAAGACTAAGTGGCTTCACATCCGCTCCCTCGGCGACTCCTTGGCATCGAGCGGAGAAAAGTGACATGGTACAATATATCTATATAAAGCATGAGTATAAACAAGCAAGTTGTATAGGTACGGTATCACTATGTATATAAAGCAGTGTATAATCAAATAATAAGTTATTCTAGCATTTCTACCATCTATCACAGCACATGAGTAATACTATATCAAAGGTAACTCAACTTATATGAATGCACATACAGACATATAGGTTGAGGATCGTTCAGCAGTAAGTAACTCATCGTATAGGAGTGCCCATACAAAATTATACGATGAGGGTCTTGTGTATGTAATGAGGTGCAATGTTATGTATGCGATGCAATGACTCACTCATGTTCACGCACATGTAGTTGCTATATCGACACAGAATTGTAGTTCCCACTTTTCGAGCAGGTAGCTAACCACTCATGCGTCATCCATCGTGGCCAGACAGTGACAGTAGAACGGGCACTTCAACTACTAAGTGGGTATCCACACTACCTCACTTAGGCCTCCGTACGCATCAACGCTAAGAACACAACAGCAGAGCTCACATGCGTACTACGGCTCAGCGGGTGTCTCAGGTAGATGTGCACCAAGATCCTAGCCCCGAACTGGCCTATGGTGTGACCTGGAAGGAGCCTCGGAAATAAGCATGAGGGTCAAGCCCAACCGTTCACTTGGCACGGATGGCTCCCAGGGACATGAACACCGAGGGACAAGCCCAACCGCCCAAAGTCTATCTGTCAACTCCCATCAGTGTGACGATTGGTGAGCCCATAGACCTGCCACACTATCCTTAACCCAGAATTACGACACCGCGTGTCGACTCACACCGTATGCAATTCCACAACACCATGGCATGGAGGAGCCTCAGAGAAAGCACGAGGACCAAGCCCAACCATCCACTCGGCATAGAAGGAGCCCCGGGACATGAACACCGAGGACCAAGCCCAACCGTCCGAATTTACTCATCTCATCACCATCCCGACTAATGACGACCAACACCGCACTTACTAACTTCCACAATGCTACCCGTAGGGAGACGACACTCTAAGCATTGGACTACTAAATTTCATTCTATAAATTCAACATACATCATGGCCATAGTTTATTCATCTACATGTCCTTCCGAATGATTTCAACATAATATAAAACAATGCACATAAATGATAGTATACCGATTTATATCAAGCCCTTTCTTTCAATTAAGCTTGCTTCATAACTCGATATATGAATTCAAATTAATAAACTTCAACCTTCATATCACTATGATGATTACCACAAAAGAGTTCACCCTAACCTCGAGTTAGATTGCAACATTAATTCCACCGAATCCAAATCCATGTTATACACTACCCAGAAATTTAGGTGCAGAATAAATCTGGACAACAACTTCAACCAAGGATTACCGTGGCTATAGGTATCTAGTGAGTGCATATAACCCCTCGATAGAAAGGTCTTTCCATTGGATATAACTTTCATGTTCAGCCTGCAACCCAGATCAGACTATAACCCACATGAAATTGACTCCAAAGCCTATAACGTACAAAATACAATTTCTGTGCGCTTAGTCTACAACCCATACTTCGATCAAAAATTCCTATAGCTACAGGCTTCACCCGAAGGCGTGTAACCACTCATTGGAAAGGTAATTTTAAGGGCTACAACTTTCGTGTTTAGTCGAAAGCCCATATCAGACCATTTCTTGCCTTAAAACAGCCAAGAAGGTCGCTGCGTGCAGAATACAGATT
This sequence comes from Platanthera zijinensis, assembly GCA_039513925.1. Classification (NCBI taxonomy): domain Eukaryota; kingdom Viridiplantae; phylum Streptophyta; class Magnoliopsida; order Asparagales; family Orchidaceae; genus Platanthera; species Platanthera zijinensis. The sequence continues at coordinate 60,719,897 of CM077082.1, read as the reverse complement.
CTGCACGCATCTTGAAGCGGAATGAACGGCATCGGTTCATCTTCCTCCTCAAGCCGATCACCCCAAATCGCAACCAGAAGTTCCTCCACCCTTATTATCCCTCTCAAGGCCATTCCTCTTCATGAATCCACCCCCATCATCACTTTGAAGAAGAGGAGGTTGAAGATGACTAGTCATTAGAACAAAAGTTCTAGATAGGCCTTCCTAAGAAACCTTCTCCTCACACATCAAGACTCATTTGAGTCGATGTCTCGCCTAAGAATATCTAAGGATCTAGCACCAAGGGAGAGGGGAGGAATCTCACCTCATTTCCAGCGGTACCACTATTTCCGACCATGGATCTTGTCATCCTTCTTGTTGGCATCATTTTTCCCTTGACGACGGTGGTGTTTCTCCTCCTCCAAGGTTTGCTCCAGCAAGATCTCCTCCTCCAGAAATCTCCCACCAGAAAAATAGGGTTTGGGAAGAGAATGAGATTATCAGGGTTTCACTTTTCCTTTTTATACAGAAGTGACACGGGTAGGGACATGGCCGTGTCCTTACTCGTGTTCAGTCCTGGCGAAATGTCATCAGCGGTTTGACTGGCGTTTCATGCTCATATACAGGTACTGACACGCCCGTGTCGGTACCCGTATCTAGGTGACATGGCAGTGGTTATGTCCGTGCTAATACCCGTGTCTTGGTCGGGACACTTCTCGTCTTGCTTGCCTTGGAGCACACGGGTAGGGACACGCCCGTGTCTCTACCTGTGTCCTTCTCTGGACAAACTTAAAGTCATGACACTCAATGCCATGGAACACAGGTAGGGACATACCCGTGTCCCTACCCATGTCCTTCTTGGGACACACCACTCAATGCTATTTTAGAATCACTCAGGACCCTAGTCACTCAACGCCACTGAACACGAGTAGGGACACGCTGAAAGTTATCTAGTGTCAACTATCTTCACCTATGGGGGGGGGGGAATATGTGATTTGCAGTCTTTTGCGGAATTAAAAATTAACCTGCACAAGAAAACAAAAACAATCACAACACAGAAACACACAAGCAGTTATAGTGGTTCCCCGATTTGGGTACGTCCACTCTCCCCCTTCGACCTATCTCCCAACAAGGGATGACTCGGTCACTTCACCAAACAGATTGAAATCCAATCCTCACTCTATGGAAGAAACCCTTCCACCTGAAGGAGTCACTACTCCTCTACCACGGGTTGCACCCAACCCTTACAACGAGGAATCAAAGTTCCTTAACAACAAAGTTAAAATAGAATGTACAAGAAATACAAACTACGTTTGGAGAACCCGATGTCCCTCTTCGTTCAATGAAGCTTTCTTGATGAAGACGAAGAGTCCACGATCGGATCACTCTCTTGGAGAGGATCTTCCCGAGATCGGCGGCGGCAAAGGATTGCGGCGGCGATGCTTTGTAGATCAAAACTTTTTGACGAAGCTAGCAAGGTCTACCAACGATCTTACTTGGATCGATCGTCTCAATCGATTTGGAGGGGAGAAATTTTCCCGCTCAATAAATCAAGAGACAAAGGATCTCAAGATAGAAACTTGAGACGCTAAGCTTAGCCTCGGTTTTGTCGCAGGACGATCAAAGATGACCTCTAAGATTAGCGGCGGCGACAATCTTGCGAGCGATGACGGCTTGCGAGCGGTGACGGCGAAGGGAGGAAGTTCGCGATCGGCTAGGTCACGCTCGGCGGCCTTGTTCCTTTCTCGTTATCTTCGCTACCTAGTTAGTTCAAATTCGTGGGTATTTATACTATAGATCAACCCTAAAAGACCGTTGTGGGCCATACAAGGAGAAACCCCAAGACCGGTCTAATCTGCGCCCAGCATCATGGTTCAGTCCAGCGAGCAGAGAAAATTCGCTAAAGGCAAATTCGGCAAGAATCACTAATGATTCTCGTCGAATCGGCGGGAATCACTCATGATTCCCGTCGAATATGCCTTGGCAGAATTCCTAGTTGAGACACTTGTCAACCTGATGGAATCGGCGAGAATCAAGACTGATTCTCGACGAATCGGCGAGAATGCAAAGTCATTCTCGACGATTCGGCGAGAATCTCTTAGTGATTCTCGTCGATTTTGCCTTAGCAGAATTGTTGAAGGCGTATTGTCAGCCGGATGCATGCGGCGGGAATCGGCGAGTGATTCTTGATGATTCAATGAGAATCACTAGTGATTCCCGTCGAATCGGCGAGAATCAATTAGTGATTCCCGTCGAATTTAACTCAGACGATTCTTCGTATTTCTTCCCATGAGTTGGTCTTTGACCCATCCTTGCTCCTCTTCTGCTCTTGATCTATCTCAGCCCTTTACTTGAAAATAAGTACACTCCAATAGAGAGAGTACACATAAGCCAACACACTGATCTGCTCAACGAGGGATTACGTTGCGCAGACCCGTGTATATTGACACACTGCACCCTGACATTGGTGTGTACTTAGCGTGTAATAACTACAAGCACAACTTGAAGACATATCATCAAATACATTGTGAATTCATCTTAGCTTGACAGGAGGCTTCTTCAAATCCAGCTAATTGTGGATACAATACCAACAATCTTCCCCTATTTGAAGAAGCCAAAATCCTACTAGCTAAGATGAATTTCACCAACCAGAGTAATATACATAACAAATTAAGAGAGACAAGACACAGAATGTTAAAAGCATACAGAACAATACTTGAGTCAACATGAGATCATATATATATATATTCAAAAGAATTGTTCATATAAAAGTATGAAGAGATAAACATGCATGAAGGAAATGACAAGCCAAAATCCTAAGCCTATTTCTCCTTAGATAGATCATCCTTCAGTTGTTTAGCCAAGTACTTCTTGCTTTGTCTCTCAAAATATTCCTTCGGCTTCGGATAGTATCTGGGGGGAGGAGCTTTATGTTCCACAGTGTTGGTCCTGAAAAAGATATTCTGTTTAGCTTCATATTCTTTGTGCAGCTCCCACTCATACTGATTATATACTTCATTTCGATTAATTTCGGCCCGCTGTTGTAGCATAAAGGTGTCCAAAATAATGCTCCTCGAGATGGGACTCCATTGTTCATTTTGCACTTCACTCTCCTTCAATCTTACTTTCTTCTCGGCTGGAGTCTCTTTGGACGTCCCTTCTTGGAGTTTTCTTTTTTCCTTTCGCTATGGCTTCCTGGTCAAACATGGCACTGCGTGCAGCTTTGGCAGCAACCCTAGCAGCCTTCTTAGTATTAGCTTCACTAAGAGGAACTTCTTCAACACTTACACCCTCATCAGCAGCAGTATTAATCTCCTCAGGAGGGGCAACTGGAATGTGTATGCCCAAAGCTTGTTGAACCAGCCAATGACAACTTTCAAAGACATATTCATTGGATTGCTTGAAGTTGTCAACCATAATCTGTTCCAGCCCTGCCATCTTAGCTTTATATTCATTCTCCCCCTTTTTGGCTTCTAGGGCAATTGAGTTTGCATAAGAATGTAGTGACTCATCTATATGCTTTACAGTCTTGGTAAACTTAGTCAGCAGGGATTATTGATTTGCGTTGAGAATCACCATGTTGGCATCGAATTTCTGGATGTTGTCGACCACAACATGAGCATTCTGATTTACCACTGCTAGATCGGTCGTATTCTTCTGAAGTCCTTGCATGAGAAGAGTAACTGCAGTGCCAGCTTCTGTATACTTAGCATCAAACTTCTGTTCCATCTGATCTAGCTTATGATTTATTTCCACAACATTTTTAAGCATTAACTCCTCAGATTGTTTAATTCTTTTTAACACTTTGTTGTGTGATTGTTCAAAAGAAGCTTTCAGTTCATCCACTATACCTTGAACGATATTCACAGTGTGATTCGCCAAATTAGGTCTTAGTGGATAACCCTGAAGCATGCCTTGGTCATGCTCTTCTGCAGATTCATTGGGAGAGCTTGACACGTACACAGTCTCCAATGGGGGGATAGGGGCAGCCTCTGTAGTTTTATCATGAATGCTTATCATCCTCTGCTGAGAGGACTCCCCCTCCATTGCTACACCAGATGTCTCAGGAACTTTCAAAGGAGCCCGTTCCTCAGAGGGGACTTCAACATCACCCCGTAGCTCTACCATCTCCCTCATGGTCGTTTCATTGTCAACTACTTCATCATTCACCTCATCAGCAGCCTCATCTTCCATATCATCATAGTCAATCGCAACATTATCCATGTACTCCTCGTCTTCCTCCTCTTCAACCTAATCAGTGGCGAGGGTGTCAACAACATCTTTTGCAATTAGAGAGATGTCAGTAACTACCTCAGCATGATCCAGAACTGAGATATCTGTCCTGAGTGTATCAGTAGAAACGGGTAGCGACTCCCCCTCAGTTCCTGCATGCAGTAAGTCAGGAACGTCACTGGGTTCATCCAAGGGATTTCTGTCACCTAGAGCTCTATTACCTTCATCCTCATGGGTTTCAGCCAAGGGTTCATCATGGGCTTCAGCCACACCTGCTTGACCAATCCTTCTTTCCCATCTGTCAAATACACTAGAGTCCATTTTCTTCAAGTAATGGAGAGGAACTCCCATACTCATGTCAAACCTGTCTCCATCCAGCTGATTGAGGTACAGGCTGATGATCCTTCCAAAATTGGGGGTTCGTAGCGTATCTTTAATCTTCTCAAATAGCATGGCCCCCCAGTTGTATCTTTTTCGATACACTATGGCCACCAAGATTTTGAACATATCACCAGAGATATGATCATGGGAGACCGGTTTGCAAATCAGGGCTTTCCCAATGATATCAGATAGAAGCTTCCTTTCCTCATTCATTTCCTTACGCTTGATAGACTTAGTCCCTCGAGCAAGTCCACAGAATAGGAGAGTCCTGGCACGATCATCTTCCTCCAGGTAGTCCTCTTGTTCAAAACTGGTGAGCTGCAAATGTCGTGACAATTTTCCAGCAGACATCTTGATCCGTAGGCCAGCAATCTTACTCTTAATCACCATATCCTCATGCCGTAGCTTTGTCGTTGCAATGAATTCAAGTACTTCTTTATCCAAGATCTTGCACGGGTGCTCAAGGATGAAGGAAAGCCCGACTTCTTCAAGCATTAGGATAATATTTCTGAACTCATCAGAGGCATGGGAGAAGCCCGTCCTAACCAGTTCACTCCCGGTGAGGAGCCCAACTGTGGTTCTTGGAGCCATTGCAAACCTAAACAAGTAATGTCCAAGGGACTAAATCCTATCAGAAATTCTAGCTTAGGAGCTACACTAGACAAGATACTACAGGGATGAATGGATGTTACCCTAGCGCAGAGTAGAGAGAGTGGCTTGCGACAGAACTGTTGGCGACCGGAACGGGAGTCGACGGGAGAGGGAAAACTTCGAAATTTCTGGGAGTCGACGGGAGTCGGCACGATCCTTGCGTCCAGAGTATGTCGTCGACGGGAGCACGGAGGAGTGACGGAGAACACGGGCGATTGAAGAACGAGAGGAACTTCCACACGATTGACGGGATTCAGCGAGGTATCTGGGAAGTCGACGGGATTTTAGCGATTCTGGAATGTGAAGAGTCGTACAGTAGTTACGCTATTTATTTCTTCTGAACTGTGGGAAGTCGACGGGATTTCAGCAAATTCTATACATGGCATGTTAGTTTCGAACCTTTCGAACTCTGAGTTGTCGATTTGAATGTCGAACCTTTGCTCCTTTTTATTTCTTGGTCATACTACCTAGATCGAGTTGAAGGGATATTAACCCTAGGAATAATTACTGAGTAATTTTAGGTGATTCAAAAGTGTAGAATTTTCGTTATAGCCACTGTCACACACTTCTTTAATTTCAAATGGACTGATTGACACCCATTGATATACATTATCAATTATATATGTATATAAAAAGAATTCTTCAGATTTTAACTAAGGATCATTTAACTTTTGCGTCCTTTCATCCGGTGTGTGAACATATATGGGTATATATATAAACATTTACTTTTAGAGGAAGAATCTATATATTCGTGTGGATATATATATATATAAGCATATATATAATACGACTCAAGTATCGAAACTAAATGCGCGTACCTGGGATCATTAAATTGATCATTTAGATATTCTATTTGAGGTACACCAGGTGTCCAATTGGAGTAGGCCATTGCAGTTAGCTCTATCTCTTATCCCATACACTTGTTCCATATCATTCTTGGAACATCTCATGTCTAGTTCCCATCATTTTACGGGAACCTAGACTATCCTGCAAAACGAATTACCTTACCTTAGGAACCCAATATGTATTGGGTCCTAGGTTCTTGTCAGCATAAAATATCGAATGCCTTCATACAGGAATCCTGTCAGGAAGGCTAACTATACCCAAAAGAAGTGGACCTACCCTTGCCCTTGGCACAGAGGGATCGTGCCAACAATCTTTGGTAAAGTGACCCACCTTGCCACAGCACCAACAATCATGAATGTTGTATCTCCGTTTCTGACCTGATCTACTGACTGAGGTAGTCATGATCTTAGGTCTTACCGGAACAGAGCAGGTTCTACTCCCAAATTTGCCCTTTCCACCGAGACACGAGGGAGGGTGGATAGAAAACATATGGTGAGTGTTACGAGGCCTGGGAGGTGGTGCCTTCTTTTCAGTTAGCACACATCCAGGGGCCCCATGGGTACTTGCTACATGTTTCCCAACCTATTTTTCTTGTGTCCTAGGGTGGTAAGAGATGTAGTGAGAGCTGGTTCCTGCAATTTCATGATGAGTTGGGGCTGAGGACGAGAATACAAAGGGTTCATGATGAGCCTTGGGTATTCTCTCATGGGTAGCTATAACAGCTCTTGCACTGTGGGTATCTCCACATGAGGGCTGATTACTCTTACAGTGACCATAGTTGTTCTTATGGTCATACCTGAAAGCATAATATATGCCCTTCCTACTCGGTGTGGGGGGTCTGAAAATAGTTTCCCCATTTCTCCATGAATTTATAATTCGTGAGATCCACTCGTTTTCTCCTTTTCTCTTAATAACATCTATCTTGGAGAAATTAGATACTATTCTCTTCTCGGTCTCTAGACGAACCTCTAGATCCGATATCTTTGATTCCTTCACCTTGATGGATTCCAATTTGAGATCCATCATGGTCCTCAACTGAGCAATCTCCTTAGCTTGTTCCTCAACAAGTAAGTTGCTCTTCTGAAGGGCACACTCAAGGGAATCAAGATTTTCAATCCTTTGATTGACGCTATCCATCTCCCTTGCATCACAAGATGTACAACCCTCTGAACTATTCCTGTCTTCAGGAAATTCAAGGGGATAGGATCATGATGAAGAAGTTACCTGATCCTGACTTTGATGTTCAGGGTTAGCGTTAGAATTAGCCGAGACTGATGTGCCAGCTTCATCAGAACTGCTTTCCTCAAACTCTTCTTCCGTCTCAGATATAGACACAGGAGCCCTGATACTGAGAGATTGGTCTTGACCTTTATCTTTAGAATTGAGGATTCCCATGTATGCTTCATCCTCCTGCTGACATCCAGTCCCTGCTGTCTCCGATCCCATCTTGAGATCTGAGATAGTTTGCCACATAGACTTTGCAGCCCTACACTTGTCTAGTCTTGAACGAGATGATCCAGACCAGCCGTTAGTGATGATCTGACGAATCAGCTTGTCCAAGTTGAAGAGTGAGAGCTCAGTCTCAGACATATCTTCGGAACTCTTAGGGATTTGGAGATCTTTTCCTTAGCTGGAAGCCTTCATGGGAATGAAGGGACCCTCTTCCAAAATGAGTGACACACGAGGTTCAATGGACTCCAGATGAAACAAAACTCTCATCTTCCAGACGGGATAATACTCCTTTGTGCAGGCAGGGAGTCTCAGAGGAGAGACATCAGAATATAGCTCCATGCTTGAGTCTGAGTTTCTTCTTGACACTAGAGGCAGGATCTTACTCAAGGTGTTAACCTAGTTGACGAGCAACCTCCCTCTGATACCACTTGAAAGTTATCTAGTGTCAACTATCTTCACCTATGGGGGGGGGGGAATAGGTGATTTGCAGTCTTTTGCGGAATTAAAAATTAACCTGCACAAGAAAACAAAAACAACCACAACACAGAAACACACAAGCAGTTATAGTGGTTCCCCGATTTGGGTACGTCCACTCTCCCCCTTAGACCTATCTCCTAACAAGGGACGACTCGGTCACTTCACCAAACGGATTGAAATCCAATCCTCACACTATGGAAGAAACCCTTCCACCCGAAGGAGTAACTACTCCTCTACCACGGGTTGCACCCAACCCTTACAACGAGGAATTAAAGTTTCTTAACAACAAAGTTAAAATAGAATGTACAAGAAATACAAACTACGTTTGGAGAACCCGATGTCCCTCTTCGTTCAATGAAGCTTTCTTGATGAAGATGAAGAGTCCACGATCGGATCACTCTCTTGGAGAGGATCTTCCCGAGATCGGCGGCGGTAAATGATTGCGGCGGTGATGCTTTATAGATCCAAACTTCTTGACGAAGCTAGCATGGTCTACCAACGATCTTACTTGGATCGATTGTCTCAATCGATTCGGAGGGGAGAAATATTCCCGCTCAACAAATCAAGAGACAAAGGATCTCAAGATAGAAACGTGAGACGCTAAGCTTAGCCTCGGTTCTGTCGCAGGACGATCAAAGATGACCTCTAAGATTAGCGGCGGCGACCATCTTGCGAGCGGCGACGGCTTGCTAGCGGCGACGGCGACGGTAGGAAGTTCGTGATTGGCTAGGTCACGCTCGGCAGCCGTGTTCCTTTCTCGTTTTCTTCGCTACCTAGTTAGTTCAAATTCGTGGGTATTTATACTGTAGATCAACCCTAAAAGACCGCTGTGGGCCCTATAAGGAGAAACCCCAAGCCCGGTCTAATCAGCGCCCAACATCATGGTTCAGTCCAGCGAGCAGAGAAAATTCGCCAAAGGCAAATTCGGCGAGAATCACTGAATCACTAATGATTCTCGTCGAATCGGCGGGAATTACTCATGATTCCCGCCGAATATGCCTTGGCAGAATTCCTAGTTGAGACACTTGTCAACCTGAGGGAATCAGTGAGAATCAAGACTGATTCTCGACGAATCGGCGAGAATGCAAATTCATTCTCGATGATTCGGCGAGAATCTCTTAGTGATTCTCGTCGATTCGGCCTTAGCAGAATTCTTGAAGGCATATTGTTAGCCGGATGCAGTCGGCGGGAATTGGCGAGTGATTCTCGACGATTCGATGAGAATCACTAGTGATTCCCGTCAAATCGGCGAGAATCAATTAGTGATTCCCGTCGAATTTAACTTAGACGATTCTTCGTCTTTCTTCCCATGAGTTGGTCTTTGACCCATCCTTGCTCCTCTTCTGCTCTTGATCTATCTCAGCCATGTACTTGAAAATAAGTACACTCTAATATAGAGAGTACACGTAAGCCAACACACTGATCTGCTCAACGAGGTATTACGTTGCGCAAACCCGTGTATATTGACCCACTGTACTCTGACATTGGTGTGTACTTAGCGTGGAATAACTGCAAGCACAACTTGAATAAATATCATCAAATACATTGTGAATTCATCTTAGCTTGACAGGAGTCTTCTTCAAATCCAGCTAATTGTGGATACAATACCCAACACACGCCCGTGTCCCTACCCGTGCCAAGCTTAACACAAGTTTTCAGCCTATTTTCTTGTTCCCCGCGAGTGCGCACCTGATTGCCTGTACCCCCCTGAGCCTATACCAGCTCTCCTGTCACCAAAAACACGCACAAGAGGCCTAGTGCGAATCAGAACGTTACAATCTTATAAACAAAATAAAAGATTTTGTTCCCGAAATCAGGCTAAGGCTATGGGGAGTGAAGCATACAAAAAACAAAATATACTTTTAAATAAAATTACCTGGGACAAACAACTCCAGGTAACGTCTTTGCATCAAATCCATTGGCTCCCATGTAAACTATTCCTTCCAATGATTAGACCATAGCACCTTTACCAAAGGAACACTTTTGCGGTGCAAGGTTCTTATCTCATTGTCTACAATCCACATCGGCTCCAGTCGCACAGACCTATCAGACCCCACAACACCATCAGCTGTGGGGATGTATTAATCGGGCCGCAACAGCGCCTTCCGAAGCGACGATACATGGAACACGTCAGGGAGATTCTCTAGCTTGGGCGGTAGCTCCAATCGATAGGCTAATGGGCCAACCCTTTCCAGTATAGTATACGGGCCCACATACCTCGGGCTGAGCTTCTTCATACCACGCACCCGTGACACTCCATGCATCGGCCAGATTTTCAGAAACACTTTATCACCCACTTAAAACTCCACCAGACGGTGCCTTGCATTATAGTACTTCGCCTGCCGACTTTGAGCCTCTAACATGTGATCCCGTATCAGCCTAACCATCGCATCCGTGTCATCTATATACTCAACTCCCAAAGTCTTTGGGTCTTCATCTTGTACCCAAGACAAGGGGGTTCTACACCTTCTTCCATAAAGGGCTTCATGGGGAGCCATGCCGATGCTCGCCTAATGGCTATTGTTGTAGGACAATTCCACCAGGGGTAATAGCCTTTCCCACGGCTCTCCCCTATCCAACACATATAATCTCAACAGATCCTCCAATGTCCGCTCAGACTGCCAGTCTGTCTGAGGATGAAATGCGGTGCTGAAGGTAAGACGCGAGCCCAAATACGCCTGTACCGCCTTCCAATCCTTGGAGGTAAAGCGACCATCACGGTTAGAAACTATCGTCTTAGGCACGCCATGATACCGTACAAACTGCTCCATAAAGAGGCGTACCAAGACATCCACGTGAGCCTCCTTCATAGGGATAAACTGGGCTACTTTCGTTAGTCAATCAACGATCACCCACACTGAATCATTCCCTGAGAGTGAGTGAGGTAGCCCATGTACGAAGTCCATGGAAATATCCTCGAACTTCCACTCAGGGATGGGCAACGGCTGTAACAAGCCACCGGGACTCCTGCACTTCGCCTTCACCCTTTGACAGGCTTCACAATATATAACAAAATATCTGACATCCTTCTTCATTCCTGACCAACACATGGTCTTCCGTAAGCCGACGTACATTTTTGCAATTCCTGGGTACACTGAATACTGATAGTAATGTGCCTCTCTCAAGATATCCTCCTGAATTTTACTGCCCTTTGGAATGTAGAGCAGGCCGCGAAAAATAAACGAGGCCGTCTTTTAGTGTGTATTCGTCGGTAGTCCCGTCTTCGATTGACTTGATTGCCGGGGCAGAGCCGCATCCACTCCTTGCTCCACCCGGATCCGGTCCCGGATATCATAAAATATGCTCATGCTGGCCAAGTACTCCATATATTCTGCCGAAGGAGCCTTAAATATCAAAATATTATCCATCTCCTCAATCATCTGAGCCAACTCCATACTCATCAACCGACACTCTGGGCTCGAGCTTGGTATTTTCTACTCAACGCATCGGCTACTGAGTTCGCTTTTCCGGGGTGGTAGTTCAAGGTGAACTCATAGTCACATAGAAATTCTAACCACCTCCGTTGTCTTAAGTTCAACTCCTTCTGAGTATGCACGTACTTCAAGTTTTTATGGTCTAAAAAGATCTCGCAGTGGACGCCGTATAAATAATGCCTCCAAACCTTCAAGGCGAACACCACTGCTCCCAGCTCCAAATCATGAACCAGGTAATTGATTTCGTGTTTCTTCAATTGTTTTGAAGCATAAGCAATCACGTGCCCGTGCTGCATCAATACCGCGCCCAACCCTTGATATGACGTGTCCGTGTAAACTTGAAATCCTTCCTTCCCAGACGGAAGGACAAGGATGAGGGAAGAGGTAAGTCTATCTTTCAACTCTTGGAACGCCAATTCACATTGGAGTGTCCACTCAAATGGCACTCCTTTCTTCGTCAAAGAAGTAAGTGAGAGGGCAATCTTGGAGAATCCTTTTACGAACTTGCGGTAGTACTTGGCAAGTCTAAGAAAACTCCGCACATTGGCCGCTGACTTCAAAGGCGACCACTCCTTTACGACATGCACCTTGGCCGGATCCACAGCTAGCCCAGCCCCACTGATCACATGACCCAAGAAGGCAACCTCCTTAAGCCAGAATTCACACTTGCTAAATTTGGCATACAAGGCGTGCTCCTTCAATTTTTTCAACACCAAGATCAGGTGCTCACCATGCTCCTCCTCCATCCTTGAGTAGACTAGGATATCGTCGATGAAAACAATGACGAAGATGTCCAAATAGGGCTCAAATACCTTGTTCATCAGGCTCATGAAAGCCGAAGAGGCATTTGTGAGCCCAAACGACATTACGGTGAATTCGTACAACTCATATCTTGAACTAAAGGCTGTTTTTTGGATGTCCCCTTCTTGTATTCTCAACTGGTAATACCCCGAGCGCAAGTCTAGCTTAGAAAACCAATGCTCTCCCACTAGTTGATCGAACAACTCGTCGATCCGAGGTACCGGGTAAGTGTTCCGCACCGTCAACCGATTGAGTTCCCGATAATCTATGCACAAACGCAAGGTTCCATCCTTATTCTTCACGAACAATACAGGGGCTCCCCAGGGTGACGAACTGGGGCGAATAAACCCTGACTCCACCAGTTCTTGTAGTTGAACTCTAAACTCCGCTAGTTCTTTCGGGGCCATTCGGTAAGGGGCCTTGGATACATGCTTGGCACCCGGTACGAGATTAATTTGGAAGTCAACCTCTCTATACGGGGGTAATCCTGGCAGTTTCTCAGGAAATACCTCGGGGAAGTCCCGCACCACCCATACGTCTTTTACGTCCAATTCTACTTCCTTCAACTCGAACCAGATCATATAAACTTCATCCCCCTTCATGTGGGCTTTTAGAACCTGAACGGATGATAACATCAGACGAGGTGCGAAGTTAATACCTTGTAAGATGACGTCGGAGTCTCCATGTCTCAAATAGATCCGCTTCTCCGCGCAGTCGATCATTGCAAAGTTCCAGTCCAACCACATCATGCCCAGAATGATGTCAAATTCCGGCATTTTCAAGACAGTGGCAGACGTAACGAAAGCCCTTCCCTCAATAAGTACCTCAAGCTCGCACTTAGTTGTTGCAACCATATCCGAGTCGTTCGGAAGGCGCACTAGTCGGGCTATTCCAGTAAAATATTGCACACCCCCCCATATCCTTAATGAAATCCTCGGACACAAAGGAGTGTGAGGCACCGGTATCGAACAGCACATATGCCGTCTTTTCGCCAATTATCACGGTGCCTAAGTACCAATAATCAAAACTTTTTGCTAGATAGCTAGTATGTCGTAAGCAACTTAAGTTTAACACAGAAAACATGAAAGCTTACTACACGTACCTGCAATAACATTCCGGGGATTCCGTTCTTGCGCCATGTCTAGCGCGTACACTTGATCCCGGGCAGGGCCAGGGTTACCTCCTCGCATTCCTCGTCCTCGACCACGCATGTAACCCCGCCCTCGAGGGGCCGCCGGAGGGAGAGCGGGAGGGGCATTCTCAAACAATTGTGGGCAATAACTTCGAATGTGACCCGGTTGGTTGCATTCAAAACACACCAGCCCATAACGCTCTCGAGTTGCTGAAATTACTGAGGCTGTGGCGGTGGAGGCAACACAGGCAGTTGCGGAACCGGATGCTCCACCCTATTATTTCGGTGGACACGCCCTCCACCTCTTTGATATCCTCTTCCTCCTCTAAAGTTCTGTCTCTTTCTATTGCTCGAGCTAGCTTCCATAACGCCCTCTACAGGTCTCTTACCACTACTCAAGTGGTCCGCCTCCAATCTTTTACCCATTTCGATAATCTCCGCCAAGTTAGCATCCGCTATAAATAAAAGGGTCTTCCTTAGGGGATCTCGCAACCCTTTGTAGAAACGCTTGGCGTAACCTCTATCATCTAACTCGTATGAGTCCGCGAACCTTGTGAGATGTTGGAACTCTCGCTGGTATTCCTTAACCGTCTTCGATCCTTGTTTCAATAGAAGAAACCTCTCCTCAAGTTCATCTCGAGTGGATGAAGGAATGAAGTGCTCCAATAAAACATCCGAGAATTCGTTCCAACTTATCTCTGTATAGACTCGGCCTTGGAAGGTGGAGCCCATGAGTGACTTCCACCACCTCTTTGCATGTAGCTTCAAGGTGGACACCGCCAATGACACAGCCATGTTGGTTGGACAACGAATACCAGCCAATAACTCTTATACTATGTCAATCCATTCCTCCGTGCGCACGACTGACTCCATCCCATGGTAAGTGGGAGGGGAGAGAGCCCGAAAGGTGCTCAGCCAGTTAGAGCCCGGGGCTTGTTGTAGCACTGGAGGCTGCTGTGCCCTAAAAGCATCCAAGATGGCGGTGAGCGTCTGCCCCAACTCGGACTGTTGGAACTGAGTGGGTATGGAAGGGGCAGGAGAGCCCCCAACGGCTCAACACACACTGGAATCTATACGTAGAATGCAAACTTACGGTCAGGTTGGCTAATCTTAAGGTCAGAGTTAGACAAACTTAGTGTGAATTACATATGGGCACACCAATACTTCTGCTAAGTCAGTTTGTCCCCAAACTGACTAGTCAAATGGGAGTGGCCCATTGTTGAATGAATTTTTTAGTTGAGGTCGTGGCAAACTGATACCATTTGTAAGACCCCTCCCGGAACACAAAACACGACACGAGAGGGGTCTTATGCCCAGAACAACTGCCTTGGGGTAGCACTAACAATCGGGTTAGCCTGTACCACAAGACGCCTATTCTGTCGGCCACAACTAATATCAATATATATATGCCAACCCAACTATAATAATGAGAGAAGTCAAATCCACACAAGCTATAAGTCCAAAAGTACAACAATAGAGAAGCTAAACATGCTTCTACAAAATCAGAGTACAACTATAAATTTGCCCGCAAGGGGCTATAACAAAACTCTCGCACACTCACATCTATAACAGATAATTGCGACGACGCCGTCCCTTCAGGCCATGTCGTCTTGGCCTGGCTGACCGGCTCCATGACCTGCTGCTCCACCTACGGGGTTTCCTCCTAAAAAGGAAGATGTAGCAACCGTTAGTCATAAAGACTAAGTGACTTCACATCCGCTCCCCCGACGACTCCTCGGCACCGGGCTGAGTAAAGGGACATGGTACAATATATCTATATAAAGCAGGAGTATAAACAAGCAAGTGGTATAGGTACGGTATCACTACGTATATCAGGCAGTGTATAATCAAGTAATAAGTTATTCTAGCATTTCTACCCTCTATCACAGCACATGAGTAATACTATAGCAAAAATAACTCAACTTATATGAATGCCCATACATGCATATAGGTTGAGGATCGCTTAGCAGTAAGTAACTTATCGTATAGGAGTGCCCATACAAATTTATACGATGATGGTCTTGTTTATGTAACGTAGTGCAATGTTATGTATGCGATGCTGATATAATTGATTTCAAGATAACCCAAACACCTAGGGGGGGGGGTGAATAGGTTCTTTTCTTTTATACTAAAGGCAAAATGATATTTCAGTTCTTAGATTAGAACCTAACTTATTCTATCTGAAAGTGAAGGGATAGATACTACTCTAGAGGGGGGGGGGGTGAATAGAGTTATTAAATTTTGCACAAGACAAAACTTAATGGTCTACCCAACTCCCTTGGAGTGAAGTGCGGAATGAAAGATTATAGATATAGATTTAACCCTATAGCCTAACACAAGTGATGTGCACAAACTCAAGCTAACTGTAATTACAGTTAAGGCTTGGAAAACCTAATCAGCAACTAGCAACCTAGTTATATCTATTCACAGCCACAATGCAGGAATTAAACAAGTGAATCCAGACGACACAAGGAAATTTATAGTGGTTCCCCAAACAACTTGGGTACGTCCACTCTTCTACCCACACGGTAGGAATCCACTCAGGTTTTTGATCAGGTGCCCTGCCACCAACAGGATCTGCTTCAGGTAGATCCAGAAACCCTTTAGACTTTTAATCAGGTGTCTAAAAACCAAGCACAGGTTTTTGATCAGGTGCCCTGCCACCAAGGGATACTTTTGAAGGGAGTAATAACCCTGTACAGGAGGGGGAAGAAGGTTAAGATGTCTTCTCTATTTTACAAAGATTAGAGAAGCACAAAAACTTGCACTAAGCTAGAAAGCTCTAAAGAATCAAGGCTCCCCCTGGCTCAAAGATGTCCAGGTGAAGTCTTGCTTCAGTGCAGAAAAACTCTTCTGAAAGTTCTGAAGGAAAAACTACAAGAAGATAATAAATAATAAAATTAAAGATCTTCAAGCAGCTATCTTCTTCTTCTTCTTCTTCAAGAGAACTCTGAGTCTGAACTTCCTGAAAGCAGGAGAACTCAGGTTGAAGAAGAGTAGAAGATCTTAACACTTCTCAGTTAGATGGAAATTGCTGAGAGCAGAAATGCTTGATCTTGATGAAGGCTTGAATGCTTTAAAATATCTGGTTAACTAGTTAGCTAGCTTCAATCCTTCTTCAAAGGGTCCTTTATATAGCAGATACAAGCAACGGCTCTCTTCAGTTTGAATTACTTGTCTTCTTCTGAAACTTGAGACCTGGGCTGCAAATAACACACAGCAAAACAAACTCTGCAGCAGGATATCCTATAAAAGGAATGAACCTCTTTCTAAGAAGCTGCAGGATCAAATCAAATAACAGAAGGACTAAATAAAGTCACATCAAAGAAATACTCTTTATAGCAAAGAGAAGACTTTTCAGTCTAACGGCTATAAAGGGCTGTCAGTAGATAAAGTAAAATACAAAGACAGCTAATAAGACAAACAACTTTATCTAAAAAGATTTTACTCAGGCAAAAAGAATAGAGCAGATATTGCCTGGAAATATTATCATAAATCAACTGAAACAACTTGCCAGAAAATGTATTAATTAATTAAATATAATAAATAAATACAAAATATAAAGGCAGGCAGAAAGCGTCGAACGACCTTCGGAGATCGTCGACCGACGCATGGAGATCGTCGAACTATCGGGCAGATAGTCGAACGATCCAGATAGTCGACCTATCGAAGAAGATAGTCGAACTACCTCGGCAGATAGTCGACCTATCAGAACAGATAGTCGAACTATCAGATAGTCGATCTATCAGGACAGATAGTCGAACTATCAAGCGCAAACAGATAGTCGACCTATCAAGCAGATAGTCGACCTATCTCAGAAAACAGATAGTCGACCTATCAACAGATAGTCGACCTATCAAAACAGACCAGATAGTCGACCTATCAAAAGATAGTCGAACTATCAGATAGTTGAACTATCAGGACAGATAGTCGAACTATCAAAGACGACAGATAGTCGACCTATCAACAGATAGTCGACCTATCAAAGCGGAACAGATAGTCGACCTATCAACAGATAGTCGAACTATCAGATAGTCGATCTATCAGGACAGATAGTCGAACTACCACGCCAAGCAGATAGTCGACCTATCAATAGATAGTCGAACTATCAACGCAGACAGAGCGTCGACCAACTGATAGACGATCGTCGATCAGCCGATAGACGATAGTCGAGCGGCGTTCGACTATAGTCGAACGAAAAAACTACTTAACCAAATTCTCAATCTGGAAAAGTGAGGACTCTACAGCTAGACTACTAACCATTGACCATAGATAATTCTTGGGTCAAGGAGCACAAAGGAGAGGACTAAACTCAAATCAAACTAGGGTACCAACAATCTCCCCCTATTTGAGTTAAGTCCTTCAAAATCTAAAACATACAGCTAGCTATAGAACACTATAAACAATACAGGAAATAGATAGCAAATAACTAGCAGATTATCAACCAGATAGATAATAAACAAATATATCACAACAGTCAATCAAACTATTAAGAATCTACAGAGTCTGACAAAGGATCAGAGGAACTAAGAACAAAAGAGATTTTCCTTAGAGGATCATCAGATTCTTTCTTTGATAGCTTCAAATCCTGCACACCAATGATCTTTAATTCTGCAGCTCTTGGGACTACTGCTTCAGGATGCTTTTCCATGTATTTTGAAGGGTCAAACACATCAGGATTAACCTGGAACTTTTCAAACTCTTTCTTTCTGAAAGCAGACATGGTGGTTAAACCAGTAGTATCTTTACCTCCTGCTTTAGCTTTTCTTATTTGAGCTGCTCCAACTAGTTCGTGAAAACGAGCCATCCTAAAGTTAGGATCAAGCTCTGGACTTTCATAAACAGGCTCAGGAGGAGCAGCATCAGATTCTTTATCTAGATAAGATATTGGAGCAGACTTAGCAAAAGGTTCTTGCTAGAATTTTAAAACAAAGTGAACTACTTACCTTTTGAAACAGCTTTCTCAGACTGAACTGGTACAGCAGTTGAAACCTTTCTCTTAGGAGAAGGAGGAGGTGAAAAAGTTGGCTTTAGATACACAACCTCCTTAACTTGTTCTTTCACTTCAGCTTCATGCATTTGACTGCCAGAATGAGACTTTCCATGAGAGCTATGAGAGCTTTTCCTTGATTGATGCTGAGACGAAGCAGATCTTGCTGATGGAGCAGATTTTCCTGAAGAGGCAGAAGGGTTGGCAGAAAGATTACCAGAAGCTCCTGCACCTGGAGGAGGAGGAGGAGGACCTCTGGGAGTCCATCTTGAACCAGGACTATCATATCTTTTAGATCTTTTCCTCTCTTTCTGCTGGTTCTTAGAGAACCACATCCAATGCTGAAATTCCTTTGACTTAGGGTCAATGCCCTTCAGAATATAATAAGGAGTATCATTGTCTTTACTAGGAGGAGGAGGAGCAGCTTTTCTCTTCTTTTGAACAACTTTCTTTCTCTTTGAATTTTCAGATACGTCAGAATCATCTTCATCATCAGAGTGAGATGATGGGGGATTATCATATGGATCATAGGCTTCAGAAACAACCTTTTCTTTAAACTTCAGATCTGATTTCTCTCTTTCCTCTTCAATGGCATCCAGAGCTAGAAGGGAATCTAAGTCCAACCCTGGTGAATCATCCCAGATAGTTGACTTTTCAATTTGCAGCTCTTTTTCTTTCTCTTTTAGCAAAGACTGTACTCTTAGAGTTTAAGCAGCTCGTGCTTTTTCTTCTTCCACACTCAGAGCAGGAGTGTCATCTTTGATTTCATCTTGCTTTTCAGACTCATCTTCTCTATCATCTAAAAAAGAATCCAATTCAGGATCTACTTGGATATCAGGAACAATTGGATCAGCTTTAGAGACAACTGCTAAGATCTGAGCAGCTAAATCTCCTCTAATATAATCTGTAGAATTTATGAATACAGATCTGCTAAATAAGCAATAATCATTCCTTCAAGGTATTCACTAGCAAGCAAATTAATTGACTCGTCAACAAAGCGAATGAATGAATTACCTTCATACTTGACCATCTCCCATGATTCATCTAGATATGAAGTTATAATACCTTCTAGGAATCGAGCAACCACGGGAGTGGTGAGATCTTCTAGGCAGACTTTTACTGCAATTTCAGATAGCATGATTCCATCAGCTATTTCCTTATCTGATAACACTGGAACTACTTCTTTCTCAGCTGGAGCAGACTCTTCCAGAGCTGTCATTACAGTATCTGTTATAGCTGGAAGGGAGGCAGGAGGTTCTGAGGCATCTTCACAGAACATCTCCCCCTGCCTGATTTCAGTGGAGACTGAAACCAGGCCCCTTGAGGAATATGGCTCAGTAGATTTTGAAAGAGATTTGATGGTAGCGGTTAAGTTATCAATGGAGGATGCAAGGGGAGCGATTGCCTCTTCAATCATGGTTTTGATTGAAGGGGTAATCAACTCCACAATGCGGGAGATGAGTTCTGGAGTGATCTCAAAAGATGATGGATGTGTAGTGGATGGAGCTGCAGCAGATATGATTGAAGTGCTGGGATGAAGAATGGTGTGGACAGGGGATTGAATGGGAGATGGAGCTGGAGAGTTAATTGGAGAATTAACTGGGGAATGAATGGGAGACGGAGGCGGTGAAGGAATCCTCTCAGAACCTAACAAATCAAAGCTAGGAGCAGATATCCTAGCCAGATGAGCAGGAAGAGGAGAAGCTGGAGAGGAAGGGAGAACAACCGTAGTTGTTTCTCTAACAGGAGAAGGGGAACGTCGTACTTCAGCTGAAGTTGATGGAACTTCAACTGAAGCAGACAGCAAAGCAGAAGAAGAGGGAAGGGAAGGAGCTGAGCCAGCATCAACAAGGTGAGGAGCGACCGAATCGGTCCTGGTGCTCTCAGATGTTGCTGGAGCAACCCCTGTGAGAGCGGGTTTCACAAATGTTCTCTTCCACTTAGAGAACAGGTTAGGATCCATCTTCTTGCTTGCATTTATTGTTGTTGCGGTTGAACTCAGCAGCTGGGGGTACTTTTCCTTCAGGAAAATGCCAATAACCCTTCCTAGGGTAACTTCCTTCTTACCAGTCTTTTTCCTTATTAAATCAAACACAACTCCTGCCCAATCAATCTTTTTCCGATTAACAATCGCACACATCAGTGCGAATTGTTGCCTTGTGATATTGTCGTGGGCAGAGTGCTTACCGAGGAGCACTTTTCCTACCAACTCAGCAAGAAACTTGATTTTGAAAGGGAAATTTACTTTGAGCAGCTTGGTGGGAATGCCCTCTGCATGTCCCAGCTCAACTAGCATTCTTCCAAATTCCTGAGCATCTTGCTCATAATCCTCTTCACCATTTATTAAACCAAAAATTTCAGTCAAAACGGCCGGAGTTAGAATACCTCTTCTCCGCCGATGGTGCCAGTCATCGAGTCGTCGGTGGAGGACGACGTGAAAGCCCATTCCTTGATCTCTGGGATGTTTATCTTAATCCTTGAGGACATTAACCTCTCGAGTCCTTGATCCCGGCAAAGCTGAAGAACTTCTACGATCCTAGCTTCGCAGCTACTGAACGCGTCGAAATCAACACTAAAGCCTGCATCAAACTTTACAACTGCTAGAACTGCTGGAGAGACCGCCATGGATTCGCTGGAGAAAGCTCGAGAAGGACGGAGAAGACGAAGGGGACGAAGCGGCAGAAAATCGCAAGCGGGAAGGCAGAATACGAAAAGACACGCTCCGTCGACGATAAAACAAAAGATCTTTTAACCTAGGTCGACTATCGGCTTTATATTAGACCGGAGAAAGTCGATCTATTAAAAAGATACAAGACCCGATGGTCGAACGACCATTCGACGATCGGCTCAGAAGCAGAGTAGTCGGACAATCGTTCGACTATTTCTGGCTTCTCAAACAACAGACTATCGTCATCCAGAGATCGACGATGAGCTCGACTTGTTCGACGATGGTCGAACGCCGGTCGACGATCTTCAATCAGACAAACTTTCATCAACCATAGGTCGACGATGGGCTTGACCCGATCGACTATCTTCGAACGTCGTTCGACTATCTTCAAACAAGTTTCAACAAAGACAGATATAGTCACACTTAGTCTCGTCCATTGATCATGCCTAGTTGAACTAAAAAGAACAGATGCTTCTGTTCATCTAAAGGCTTGGTGAATATATCACCTCTCTGAAACTCAGTGGATATGAACTCAAGACAAATCTTGTTCTTTTCCACACAATCTCTCAGGAAATGGTGCCGAATCTCAATGTGCTTCGTTCTAGAGTGGTGCACTGGATTTTGTGCAATTGAGATAGCACTGGTACTATCACACATGATTTTGGTATTCTTGTGTGAGTAACCATAATCCACAAGCTGGTTTTGAATCCACAGGATCTGTGAACAACAACTGGCAGCTGCTATATATTCAGCCTCTGCAGTTGAAGTTGAGACAGAAGCCTGCTTCTTACAGAACCAAGACACCAATCTCTCTCCCAGGAACTGGCAAGTTCCTGAGGTGCTCTTCCTGTCAACTCTGCAACCAGCATAATCAGAATCAGAATATCCAATTAATTCAAATTCTGACTCAGTTGGGTACCAAAGTCCTAGATTTGGGCATCCCTTCAGGTATCTCAGGATTCTCTTTAGAAGAATCAGATGAGATTCCTTGGGGTTGACCTGGAATCTAGCACAAAGGCATGTAGCAAACATTATATCTAGCCTACTTGCAGTTAGATATAATAGGGAACCAACAATGGCCCTATAATTCTTTTGATCAACTGGCTTGCCGTGATCATCAGAATCAATAACTACATTAGTAGCCATGGGTGTAGGCATTGCTGAAGCATCAGCCATCCCAAATTTCTTTACCAATTCCTTGGCATATTTGGATTGGGAGATGAAGATACCATCAGCATCTTGCTTAACTTGGAGACCAAGAAAGTAAGACAGCACACCCATACTACTCATCTCAAACTTGGAATGCATCAAGTTGGAAAACTTTTTGCACAGTTTGGGATCAGTGGAGCCAAAAATAATATCATCTACATACACTTGAACTAACAGGATTGTGTCCTTGTGATGCTTGACGAAAAGGGTTCTATCAACTACTCCCCTAGTAAAGTTGTGCTCTAATAGGAAACTAGCTAAGGTCTCATACCAGGCCCTAGGAGCTTGCTTTAGTCCATAAAGAGCTTTCTGCAACTTAAACACATGAGAGGGCTGAGTTGAAGAAACAAACCCTGGTGGTTGTTCAACAAACACCTTTTCCTTAAGCTCACCATTCAGGAATGCACTTTTGACATCCATTTGGAACACCTTAAACTTCATGTAGGCTGCATAGGCCAAGAAGATCCTTATTACTTCTAGCCTTGCAACAGGAGCAAAGGTTTGGTCATAGTCTATACCTTCCTCCTGTCTGTAGCCCTGAGCTACAAGCCTTGCTTTATTCCTTACTATAATTCCATTAGCATCCAACTTGTTTCTATACACCCACTTGGTGCCTATGATCAGTTGGCCTTTAGGTCTTGGAACCAAAGTCCAAACTTTACATCTCTCAAACTGATTGAGTTCCTCTTGAATTGCAATGATCCAGTGGGGATCTAGCTCTGCATCTTTAAAGGTGAGGGGCTCAACCTGTGAGAGGAAACAAGCGTGCATCACATCTTGTCTTAATTGATGTCTTGTTTGCACACCAGCTGATATGTCTCCAATCACTTGAGATATCGAGTGATCTCTAAGTGTGACAATATCAGCAGGTGGGATGTAATCTTCAGCAACAGTTGGGATTAATTCCTCAGGAGGAATTTGATCTACTGTTGGTGGTACAACAACAGCTTCAACAGCTTCAGCAATGTCTTCATCACTGTCTGATTCAGTGATCTGAAGAGTTGACAGTTGAAGAATTTCTTGAGGGACATCATGTACCTGCAATGAACTTGAGGAAGGAGAATTTTCCTTCTCCTTGTAAAACATCTGAGACTCATCAAAAGACACATGCACAGATTCTTCAATTTTACAGGTAGATTTGTTATAAACCCTATAAGCTTTGCTTACTTGGGAATATCCAAGCATGATTCCCATTGAAGCTTTTGCTTCAAATTTTCTAATATATTCTTTATTATTATTATGAATATAAACAATACAGCCAAAAACTCTAAAGTAATTAATTTTAGGTTTCTTTCCCTTGAGCAACTCATAAGGAGTTTTACACTTAAGTTTGTGTATCAAACTTCTATTCAAGACATAATTGGCTGTACTAACAGCTTCTGCCCAATAGGAGAGAGGCATGTTAGCATCTGCCAACAATGTACTAGCAGCTTCAATAAGTGTTCTATTCTTCCTTTCAACTACCCCATTTTGTTGAGGAGTTCTAGGAGCTGAGAAGCTATGTTTGATACCTTCTCTCTCACAGAATTCTTGCATGAGAAGAGAGTCAAACTCAGTACCATGATCACTTCTGATCAAGGCCACATGAGTAGAGTACTCAGTCTGCACACATAGTAGAAAGTCTGTAAGGGCTTTGAAGTTATCAGACTTAGTTCTCAAAAAGAAAACCCAACTGAACCTAGAGAAGTCATCTACAATTACTAAAGTGTAATACTTCCCTCCTAAACCCTGTACATTTATTGGGCCAAAAAGGTCCAAGTGTAATAGATACAGGATTCTAGGAGAATCACTCTTATTTACAGATTTAAAAGAGTTTTTGGTTTGCTTGCCTAGCTGACAGGCCTTGCATAGGCTCTCCTTCTTGTAGGGGCAAGAAGGTAAACCTCTAACAAGGTTGTGCTTAGATAACCTAGATATATTTTTAAGGTTAACATGACTAAGCCTCTTATGCCACAAAGAATTATTATTAAGAGTTACTTCATTAAACAGGCAGATTTCAGAATGAGATGAATTGAAATCTACTAAATAAATATTACCTATTCTAATACCTACTAAAACAACATTATTATTTAAAGTAATATTGCAAGAGGAGTTAGAAAATGAAACCTGGTAGCCAGCATCACATAACTGGCTGACTGAAATCAAATTATGCTTCAGTCCATTGACATATGCAACTCTCTTGAAAGTAACTGCTCCAATTGTGATCTTGCCATAGCCTTCTGTCTGACCACAGCTGGAGTCTCCAAAGATAACCTTTGGGCCGAGCTTAGCTTTGAACTTTGATAGAAGATCTTTATTTCCTATCATATGCTTGGAACATCCACTATCCAAATACCACTTATTTTGAGTGATTGGATAGGCCTTCACCTGCAAGACATTTATTTAGACAGTGTGGACCCAGGTAACCTTGGGTCCCTTGTTTTTCACATAAGAAAAACTGGAAATATATGAAAATGCAGGCTGAGGGTGATAACCTAGTGGGTGAGATCTCCTAGGTGGGATTCCATGCAGATGATGGGTCAACAAACCTAGGGTTTCTATTTTCATTTAGGTTTCTATGGTACTGATTATGATTTTGAAGATCATGTTGAAAACGTCGATCGACGTTCGACGATGGGTGCTCAGATCGTCGACCTTCGTTCGACCATTGAGCTTCCGATCGTCGAGCTGCGTTCGACGCTCTTTGCATTTCTTTAAAGAATTTCTTTCTCTTTTCTCTCTTAGCTTTATTTAAAGTTTTATTAACAAGGTTTACTTGCTCAGTGTTCTTCTTTCCACTAGCTGAAATGAAGTTCACTGGAGTTGAAAGATTGTTTTTAAGAAGGACTGGGGGTTCACTGGGAGAAGCTCCTAAGCCTAGTTTATTATTAGCTGACCTAGTGTTAGTCATGCTGGTAATTTCTAACAACTTAAGGCTTCTACCATTAAGTGATTCTTCTAACCTCTTAGACTTAGCTAACTCTATTTTAAGAAATTTAATTTCTTCACTACAAGTAGTGAGATCTTCCTTTAACCTAACATTTTCTGTAGCTATTGATTCTGAGTCAGCTAACCTATTTCTAAGTTCTTTTATTTCCTTTTCAGAGCTAATCAAATCTAAGCATAAACATTTAAAATCTAATTTAAATTCTTCTGAAGTAAAATCATAGGAAGAGAGTACCTCATCTTCTGTAGGCATCTCTTCATCAAAATCAGAACTCTCTGCAGCAGAGTGGTTGCTGCAGGCATCTATTACCATTAGGCAAACTTCTTTTGCCTTCTTCTCTTCCTCATCCTCACTGGAGCTTGATGAGGAGGATTCTTCATCAGAATCACTCCAGGTTTCAGTAATGAAACCTCTCTCCTTCTTCTTGTTTTTGTAGGAGGATGGCTTGGAGTGCTTCCTGTGCTGTTCCTTTTCTTTTCTCTTTTCTTTGTTCTTCTCCTCTGGACACTCTGGCAAGATGTGTCCAGGCTTCCTGCAACCATAACAAATAATTTCTTTAGCAGGAGAGCGATCATACCTTGGTTTGTCTTCATAGCGTGAAGACTTCTTTCTGAACTCCTTTCTCCCCATCTTGAGAAACCTCTTGGCAAACAATGCCATTAGTTCCTCATTAGATTGGCTGCCTTCAGAAGCATCAGCAGCCTTAAGAGCTAGAGATTGCTCTTTTCTTGTTGGAGTGGGGGTCTTCGCTTTTGCTTCAGCTTCCCTTGTCTTCAGCACTTGCTCAAAAGACTTGAGCTTGCCGAGAAGGACTTCAGTGGAGATCTCATTTGTACTTCTGGCTTCTTTGATGGGCCAGATCCTTAGATCCCATGTGCTAGGGAAGCACATGAGAATCTTATCATTGACCTCTGTCAATGATATGTCCTTGTCCAGGGTCCTCAGCTCATTGATGATTGAGCTGAGCCTGGTGTACATGGCTTCAACTGATTCAGCATCAGTTTTCTTGAAGTTCTCATACTGTGAGATCAGGTTGGACCTTTTGTCCTTCCTTTCATCAGCTGAACCAGCTACAATCTGGTTCAGTGTGTCCCACATGGCTTTTGCTGAAGAGCAGTCAGCAACCTTCTGGAACACCTCATCAGACATTGTCTGAGCCAGTATGTTCATTGCCTTGGCATCTGCTATTTTGGCCTTCTTGTATTCATCATTGTAATCTGGAGGAGGCACTGCACTCATATCAGATGATGAGGCAGTAGCAGCAGCAGGTGCTCTTGGGGGTCCTGACAAAATAGAAGCAAAGATGCTTTCATCAATAGAATTCATATATAATTTTATCCTTGCCTTCCAGATGCCAAACTTAGCTAAGTTGCATGCTGGAGGTCTGGTGCTAGAATAATCCTTGGACTGGGCCATGATAGTGAATATCTATAAGCTTTGGTATCTATCAGGATCTTGTGACTTAGGTGTTAGCCTATTCAGTCAGTCAACCTGGCTCTGATACAAATTGAAAGTGAAGGTGTTGGTACCCTAGCTTGATTTGAGTTTAGTCCTCTCCTTTGTGCCCCTTGACCCAAGAAATATCTATGGTCAATGGTTAGGAGTCTAGCTGTAGAGTCCTCACTTTTCCAAATTGAGAATTTGGTTAAGTAGGTTTTTCGTTCGACTATAGTCGAACGCCGTTCGACCATCGTCTATCGACTGATCGACGATCGTCTATCAGTTGGTCGACGCTTTGGTCTGCGCTGATAGGTCGACTATCTGTTGATAGGTCGACTATCTGTTCTGCGCTGATAGTTCGACTATCTGCTTGATAGGTCGACTATCTGTTCTGCGCTGATAGGTCGACTATCTGTTGATAGGTCGACTATCTGTTCTGCGCTGATAGTTCGACTATCTGCTTGATAGGTCGACTATCTGTTCTGCGCTGATAGGTCGACTATCTGTTGATAGGTCGACTATCTGTTCTGCGCTGATAGGTCGACTATCTGTTGATAGGTCGACTATCTGTTCTGCGTTGATAGGTCGACTATCTGTTGATAGGTCGACTATCTGTTTTCTGAGGTAGGTCGACTATCTGCTTGATAGGTCGACTATCTCTGTGCGCTTGATAGTTCGACTATCTGTCCTGATAGATCGACTATCTGATAGTTCGACTATCTGTCCTGATAGATCGACTATCTGATAGTTCGACTATCTGCTCTGATAGATCGACTATCTGGTAGTTCGACTATCTGTTCTGATAGGTCGACTATCTGCCGGGGTAGTTCGACTATCTTCTTCGATAGGTCGACTATCTGGATCGTTCGACTATCTGCCCGATAGATCGACGATCTCCGTGCGTCGGTCGACGATCTCCGAAGGTCGTTCGACGCTTTCTGCCTGCCTTTGTATTTTGTATTTATTTATTATATTTAATTAATTAATACATTTTCTGGCACATTATTTCAAGTTGTATGATAAAGTATCCAGGCATTATTTGCTCTATTCTTTTTGCCTGAGTTCAAATCTTTTAAGATAAAGTTGTTTGTCTTATTAGCTGTCTCTTTAAATTACTTTATCTGTTGACAGCCCTTTATAGCCGTTGGACTGAAAAGTCTTCTTCTTTGCTATAAAGAGATTATTTCTGATGTGACTTTATTTAGTCCCTCTGATTATTTGATTTAAGCCTGCAGCTTCTTAGAAAGAGGTTTATTCCTTTTTATAGAATGTTTTGCTGCAGAGATATTTCTGTCTTCTTGATATTTACAGCCCAGGTCTCAAGGCTCAGAAGAAGACAAATAATTCAAATGGAAGAGAGCCGTTGCTTGCTGATGATTATATAAAGAACCCTTTGCAGAAGGATTCAAGCTAGTTAACAGAAGCTAATAGCCAACCAGTGTTCATTCAAGCTTTCAAGCGTTCAAGCTTCCTGCTCTCAGCAAACTCCATCTAACTGAGAAGTGTTAAGATCTTCATCTCTTCTTCACCTGAGTTCTCCTGCTTTCAGGAAGTTCAAACTCAGAGATCTCTTGAAGAAGAAGAAGAAGAAGAATAGCTGATTGAAGAGATTTCTTTTTGTTATTTATTTTCTTCCTGTAGTTTTTTCCTTCAGAACTTTCTGAAGAGTTTTCTGCACTGAAGCAAGACTTCACCTGGACATCTTTGAGCCAGGGGGAGCCTTGATTCTTTAGAGCATTCTAGCTCAGTGCAAGTTTTTGTGCTTCTCTAATCTATTGTAAAATAGAGAAGACATCTTAACCTTCTTCCCCCTCCTGTACAGGGTTATTACTCCCTTCAAAAGTATCCCTTGGTGGCAGGGCACCTGATCAAAAACCTGTGCTTGGTTTTTAGACACCTGATCAAAAGTCTAAAGGGTTTCTGAATCTACCTGAAGCAGATTCTGTTGGTGGCAGGGCACCTGATCAAAAACCTGAGTGGATTCCTACCGTGTGGGTAGAAGAGTGGACGTACCCAAGTTGTTTGGGGAACCACTATAAATCTCCTTGTGTCGTCTGGATTCCATTGTTTAATTCCTGCATTGTGGCTGTGATTAGATATAACTAGGTTGCTAGTTGCTGATTAGGTTTTTCCAAGCTTAACTGTAATTACAGTTAGCTTGTGTTTGTACACATCACTTGTGTTAGGCTTTAAGGTTAAATCAATATCTATAATCTTTTCATTCCGCACTTCACTCCAAGGGAGTTGGGTAGACTATTAAGTTTTGTATGTGCAAAATTTGACAACTCTATTCACCCCCCCTCTAGAGTAGTATCTATCCCTTCACTTTCAATTGGTATCAGAGGGAGGTTGACTGACTGAATAGGCTAACACCTAAGTCACAAGATCCTGATAGATACCAAGAGCTTATAGATATTCACTATCATGGCCCAGTCTAAGGATTATTCAAGCACCAGACCTCTAGCATGCAACTTAGCAAAGTTTGGCATCTGGAAGGCAAGGATCAAACTTTATATGAATTCTATTGATGAAAGTATTTTTGCTTCTATTTTGTCAGGTCCCCCAAGAGCACCTGCTGCTGCCACTGCCTCATCATCTGATATGAGTGCAGTGCCTCCTCTAGATTATAATGATGAATACAAGAAGGCCAAAATTGCTGATGCCAAAGCAATGAACATACTGGCTCAGACTATGTCTGATGAGGTGTTCCAGAAGGTTGCTGACTGCTCCTCAGCAAAGGCCATGTGGGACACACTGAACCAGATTGTAGCTGGTTCAGCTGATGAAAGGAAGGACAGAAGGTCCAACCTGATCTCACAGTATGAGAACTTCAAGAAAACTGATGCTGAATCAGTTGAAGCTATGTACACCAGGCTCAGCTCAATCATCAATGAGCTGAGGACCCTGGACAAGGACATATCATTGACAGAGGTCAATGATAAGATCCTTATGTGCTTCCCTAGCACATGGGATCTAAGAATCTGGCCCATCAAAGAAGCCAGAAGTACTAATGAGATCTCCACTGAAGCTCTCCTCGGCAAGCTCAAGTCTTTTGAGCAAGTGCTGAAGACCAGAGAAGCAGAAGCTGAAGCCAAGACCCCCACTCCAACAAGAAAAGAGCAATCTCTAGCTCTTAAGGCTACAGATGTTTCTGAAGGCAGCCAATCTAATGAGGAACTTATGGCACTGTTTGCCAAAAGATTTCTCAAGATGGGGAGAAAGGAGTTCAGAAAGAAGTCTTCACGTTATGAAGACAAACCAAGGTATGATCGCTCTCCTGCTAAAGAAATTATATGTTATGGTTGCAGGAAGCCTGGACACATTTTGCCAGAGTGTCCAGAGGAGAAGAACAAGGAAAAGAGAAAAGACAAAGAACAACACAGGAAGAACTCCAAGCCATCCTCCTACAAAAACAAGAAGAAGGAGAGAGGTTTCATTGCTGAAACCTGGAGTGATTCTGATGAAGAATCCTCCTCATCAAGCTCCAGTGAAGATGAGGAGGAGAAGAAGGCAAAAGAAGTTTGCCTCATGGCAATAGATGCCTGCAGCAACCACTCTGCTGCAGAGAGTTCTGATTCTGATGAAGAGATGCCTACAGAAGATGAGGTACTTTCTTCTTATGATTTTTCTTCAGAAGAATTTAAAGTAGAATTTAAATCTTTATGTTTAGATTTCATTAGCTCAGAGAAGGAAATAAAAGAACTTAGAAATAGGTTAGCTGACTCAGAATCAATAGCCTCTGAAAACATTAGGTTAAAGGAAGAACTCACTACTTGTAGTGAAGAAATCAAATTTCTTAAAATAGAGTTAGCTAAGTCTAAGAGATTAGAAGAATCCCTTAATGGTAGAAGCCTTAAGCTGTTAGAAATTACCAGCATGACTAACACTAGGTCAGGTAATGATAAACTAGGCTTAGGAGCTTCTCCCAGTGAACCCCCAGGCATTCTTAAAAATAACCTTTCAACTCCAGTGAACTTCATTTCAGCTAGTGGAAAGAAGAACACTGAGCAAGTAAATCTGGTAAATAAAACATTAAATAAGGCTAAGAGAGAAAAGAGAAAGAAGTTTTTCAAAGAAATGCAAAGAGCGTCGAACGCCGCTCGACGATCGGAAGCTCCATGGTCGAACGAAGGTCGACGATCTGAGCGCCCATCGTCGAACATCGATCGACGATTTCAATATGATTTTCAAAATAATAATCAATTCCATAGAAACCTAAATGAGAATAGAAACCCTAGGTTTGTTGACCCATCATCAGCATGGAGAATTCCACCTAGGAGATCTCACCCACTAGGTTATCACCCTCAGCCTGCATTTTCATACATTTCCAGTTTTTCTTATGTGAAAAACAAGGGACCCAAGGTTACCTGGGTCCACTCTGTCTAAATAATTGTCTTGCAGGTGAAGGCCTATCCAATCACTCAAAACAAGTGGTATTTGGATAGTGGATGCTCTAAGCATATGACAGGAAATAAAGATCTACTGTCAAAGTTCAAAGCGAAGCTCGGCCCAAAGGTTATCTTTGGAGACTCCAGCTGTGGTCAGACAGAAGGCTATGGCAAGATCACCATTGGAGCAGTTACATTCAAGAGAGTTGCTTATGTCAATGGACTAAAGCATAATCTGATTTCAGTCAGCCAGCTATGTGATGCTGGCTACCAGGTTTCTTTTTCTAATTTCTCTTGCAATATTACTTTAAATAATAATGTTGTTTTAGTAGGTATTAGAATAGGTAATATATATTTAGTAGATTTTAATTCATCTCATTCTGAAATCTGCCTGTTTAATGAAGTAACCCTTAATAATAATTCCCTATGGCATAAAAGGCTTAGTCATGTAAACCTTAAAAATATATCTAGGTTATCTAAGCACAACCTTGTTAGAGGTTTACCTTCTTGCCCCTACAAGAAGGAGAGCTTATGCAAGGCTTGTCAGCTAGGCAAGCAAACCAAGAATTCTTTTAAATCTGTAAATAAAAGTGATTCTCCTAGGATCCTGTATTTATTACATTTGGACCTTTTTGGCCCAATAAATGTACAGAGTTTAGGAGGGAAGTATTACACATTAGTAATTGTAGATGACTTCTCTAGGTTCAGTTGGGTTTTCTTTTTGAGAACTAAGTCTGATAACTTCAAAGCCCTTACAGACTTTCTACTTTGTGTGCAGACTGAGTACTCTACTCATGTGGCCTTGATCAGAAGTGATCATGGTACTGAGTTTGACTCTCTTCTCATGCAAGAATTCTGTGAGAGAGAAGGTATCAAACATAGCTTCTCAGCTCCTAGAACTCCTCAACAAAATGGGGTAGTTGAAAGGAAGAATAGAACACTCATTGAAGCTGCTAGCACATTGTTGGCAGATGCTAACATGCCTCTATCCTATTGGGCAGAAGCTGTTAGTACAGCCAACTATGTCTTGAATAGAAGTTTGATACACAAACTTAAGTGTAAAACTCCTTATGAGTTGCTTAAAGGAAAGAAACCAAAAATTAATTACTTTAGAGTTTTTGGCTGTATTGTGTATATTCATAATAATAATAAAGAATATATTAGAAAGTTTGAAGCAAAAGCTTCAATGGGAATCATGCTTGGATATTCCCAAGTAAGCAAAGCTTATAGGGTTTATAACAAATCAACCTGTAAGATAGAAGAATCTGTGCATGTATCATTTGATGAGCATCAGATGTTTTACAAGGAGAAAGAAAATTCTCCTTCCTCCAGTTCTTTGCAGGTACATGATGCCCCTCAAGCAATCCTTCAACTTTCAACTCTTCAGATCACTGAATCAGACAGTGATGAAGACATTGCTGAAGCTGTTGAAGCTGTTGTTGTACCACCAACAGTAGATCAAATTCCTCCTGAGGAATTAATCCCAACTGTTGCTGAAGATCACATCCCACCTGCTGATATTGTCACACTTAGAGATCACCCCACATCTCAAGTGATTGGAGACATATCAGCTGGTGTGCAAACAAGACATCAATTAAGACAGGATGTGATGCATGCTTGTTTCCTCTCACAGGTTGAGCCCCTCACCTTTAAAGATGCAGATCTAGATCCCCACTGGATCATTGCAATGCAAGAAGAGCTCAATCAATTTGAGAGATGTAAAGTTTGGACTTTGGTTCCAAGACCTAAAGGCCAACTGATCATAGGCACCAAGTGGGTGTATAGAAACAAGTTAGATGCAAGTGGAATCATAGTAAGGAATAAAGCTAGGCTTGTAGCTCAGGGCTACAGACAGGAGGAAGGTATAGACTATGACCAAACCTTTGCTCCTGTTGCAAGGCTAGAAGCAATAAGGATCTTCTTGGCCTATGCAGCCTTCATGAAGTTTAAGGTGTTCCAAATGGATGTCAAAAGTGCATTCCTGAATGGTGAGCTTAAGGAAGAGGTGTTTGTTGAACAACCACCAGGGTTTGTTTCATCAACTCAGCCTTCTCATGTTTTTAAGTTACAGAAAGCTCTTTATGGACTAAAGCAAGCTCCTAGGGCCTGGTATGAGACCTTAGCTAGTTTCCTGTTAGAGCACAACTTCACTAGGGGAGTAGTTGATAGAACCCTTTTCGTCAAGCATCACAAGGACACAATCCTGTTAATTCAAGTGTATGTAGATGATATTATTTTTGGCTCCACTGATCCCAAACTTTGCAAAAGGTTCTCTGACCTGATGCACTCTAAGTTTGAGATGAGTAGTATGGGTGTGCTGTCTTACTTTCTTGGTCTCCAAGTTAAGCAAGATGCTGATGGTATCTTCATCTCCCAATCCAAATATGTCAAGGAATTGGTAAAGAAATTTGGGATGGCTGATGCTTCAGCAATGCCTACACCCATGGCTACTAATGTAGTTATTGATTCTGATGATCACGGCAAGCCAGTTGATCAAAAGAATTATAGGGCCATTGTTGGTTCCCTATTATATCTAACTGCAAGTAGGCCAGATATAATGTTTGCTACATGCCTTTGTGCTAGATTTCAGGTCAACCCCAAGGAATCTCATCTGATTCTTCTAAAGAGAATCCTGAGATACCTGAAAGGATGTCCAGATCTAGGACTTTGGTACCCAGCTGAGTCAGAGTTTGAATTAATTGGATATTCTGATTCTGATTATGCTGGTTGTAGAGTTGACAGGAAGAGCACCTCAGGAACTTGCCAGTTCCTGGGAGAGAGATTGGTCTCTTGGTTCTGTAAGAAGCAGGCTTCTGTCTCAACTTCAACTGCAGAGGCTGAATATATAGCTGCTGCTAGTTGTTGTTCACAGATCCTGTGGATTCAAAACCAGCTTGTGGATTATGGTTACTCACACAAGAACACCAAGATCATGTGTGATAGTACCAGTGCTATCTCAATTGCACAAAATCCAGTGCACCACTCTAGAACGAAGCACATTGAGATTAGGCACCATTTCCTGAGAGATTGTGTGGAAAAGAACAAGATTTGTCTTGAGTTCATATCTACTGAGTTTCAGAGAGGTGATATATTCACCAAGCCTTTAGATGAACAGAAGCATCTGTTCTTTTTAGTTCAACTAGGCATGATCAATGGACGAGACTAAGTGTGACTTTATCTGCCTATGTTGAAATCTGTTTGAAGATAGTCGAACGACGTTCGAAGATAGTCGAACGGTTTAAGCCTATCGTCGACCTCTGGTTAATGATAGCTTATCTGTTTGAAGATCGTCGATCGACGTTCGACCATCGTCGAACAGGTTGGGCTCATCGTCGATCTCTGGATGACGATTGCCTGTTGTTTGAGAAGCCAGAAATAGTCGAACGATTGTCCGACTACTCTGCTTCTGAGCCGATCGTCGAACGACCGTTCGACCATCGGGTCAAGATCTTTTTAATAGACCGACTATATCCGGTCAGATATAAAGCCGATAGTCGACCTAGGTCAAAAGATCTTTTGCTTTATCGTCGACGGAGCGTGCCCTTTCGCATTCTGCTTTCCCGCTTGCGATTTTCTGCCGCTTCGTCCCCTTCGTCTTCCTCCTCCTGCTCGCGTTTCTTCAGCGATTCAATGGCGGTTTCCCCAGCTGTTCTAGCCGTGGTCAAGTTTGATGCAGGATTCAGTGTGGATTTTGAAGCATTCAGTAGCTGCGATGCCGGAATTGTGGAAGTTCTCCAGCTTTGCAGGGATCAAGGTTTAGAGAAGTTAATGTCTGAAAGAATTAAGATCAACATTCCAGAAATTAAAGAATGGGCTTTCACGTCGTCTTCCTCAGACGAATCGATGACTGGTACCATAGGCGGAGAAGAAGTTATCCTGACTCCGGCCGTCTTATCTGATGTTTTTGGTTTAGTTATTGGTGACGAAGATTATGAGCAAGATGCTCAGGAGTTCGGAAGGATGCTTGTTGAGCTGGGACATGCTGAGGGCATTCCCACCAAGCTGCTCAAGGTAAACTTCCCTTTCAAAATCAAGTTTTTGGCTGAGATAGTAGGAAAAGTGCTCCTGGGCAAGCACTCTGCCCATGACAATATAACAAGGCAGCAATTCGCACTCATGTGTGCAATTGTTAATCAGAAAAGGATCAATTGGGCTGCAGTTCTGTTTGATTTAATCAGGAAAAAGAATGGCAAAAAGGAAGTTACCCTAGGAAGGGTTATAGGTATTTTCCTGAAGGAAAGATTTCCCCATCTGCTGAGTTCCACTGCAACTACAATCAACGCCAGCAAGAAGATGGATCCTCATCTGTTCTCAAAGTGGAAGAGGACGTTTGTGAAATCTGTTCCAGCAACATCTGAGGACACAAGGACTGCATCAGTCGCTCCTCAACCTATTGAAGCTGGCTCAGCTCTTCCTTCCTCCTCCTCTGTTTTGCCGTCTGCCTCAGTTGAAGTACCATCAACTTCAGCTGAAGTAAGACCTTCTTCCTCTGATGCTCCAGAAACAACTATGGT
The DNA here is from genome assembly GCA_039513925.1 of Platanthera zijinensis. Lineage (NCBI taxonomy): Eukaryota > Viridiplantae > Streptophyta > Magnoliopsida > Asparagales > Orchidaceae > Platanthera > Platanthera zijinensis. The sequence continues at coordinate 60,684,376 of CM077082.1, read as the reverse complement.
TGTTCCTCTTTCCCCTCCAGCTTCTCCTCTACCTACTCATCTGGCTAGGATATCTGCTCCTAGCTTCGATTTGTTAGGATCAGAGAGAATTCTTACTCCTCCTGTATCTCCCGTTCATTCCCCAATTCATTCCCCAGTTAACTCTCCTGCTGTATCTCCAGTTCGATCCCCTGTCCCCATTATTTCTCATCCCAGCACCACTACCATATCTGCTGCTGCTCCATCCACCTCTCATCCATCATCTTTTGACATCTCTCCATAGCTTATCTCCCGCATTGTGGAGCTGATTACCCCGTCAATCAAAACTATGATTGACGAGGCAATCGCTCCCCTTGCAGCCTCCATTGATCTTCTAACTGCCTCCATCAAATCCATTTCAAAATCTGCTGAGCCATCTTCCTCTAGGGGCCTGGTTTCAGTAGCCACTGAAATCAGGCAGGGGGAGATGTTCCATGAAGATGTCTCAGTCCTCCCTGCCTCTCCTCCAGCTTTAAAGGATTCAGTCATGGCTGCCCAAGCTGAAATAGAAATAGCTCCAGATGTTGTAATGACTGAGATAGAATCAGCTCCAGTTTTGTCTGAGAAGGAAATAGCAGATGGAATCTTATTATCTGAGATTGCAGTTAAAGTCTGCTTAGAAGATCTTACCTCTCCTGTGATAGTTAGATTCCTGGAAGGAATTATAACTTCATATCTGAATGACTGCTGGGAGATGGTTAAATATGAAGGTAACTCATTTATTCGTTTTGTTGATGAGTCGATTAATTTGATAGTTTGTGAATACCTTGAAGGAATGATCTCTATTTATTTAGCAGATCTATATTCATAATTTTACAGATGTTATTATAGAAGATTTAGCTGCTCAAATCATAGCAGTTGTTTCTGAGGCTGACCCAAGTATTCTTGCTACTCAAGTAGACCCTGAGTTGGAATCCTTCTTAGATAATAAAGAAGATGAGTCTGAGAAAGAGGAAGTCAAAGTTGACTCTCCAGTTCTGAGTATGGAAGAAGCTCAAGCAAGAGCAGCATGGGATTTAAGAGTTCAATCTTTAAAAGAGAAAGAGAAAGATTTGCAAATTGAAGAGTCAACCATCTGGGATGACTCTCCAGGGATGGATTTAGACTCCCTTCTGGCTTTGGATGCCATGGAAGAGGAAAAAGAAAAATCTGATCTTAAGCTTAAAGAAAAGGCTGTTTCAGAAGCCTATGACCCTTATGAAAATCCTCCCTCATCTCAGTCTGATGATGATGATTCTGATATTTCTGAAAAGTCAAAGAAAAAGAAATCTGCTGCAAAGAAAAGAAAAGCTGCTGCTCCTCCTCCTCCTAGCAAGGATAATGATATTCCTTATTATATTTTGAAGGGCATTGATCCTAAATCCAAGGAATTCCAGCATTGGATGTGGTTTTCGAAGAATCAGCAAAAAGAAAGAAAAAGAACCAAGAGGTATGATAGTCCTGTCTCAAGATGGACTCCCAGAGGTCCTCCTCCTCCTCCAGGTGCAGGAGCCTCTGGGAACCTTTCAGCTCATCCTACTGCCTCCTCTGGAAAATCTGCGTCTGTTCAGCCCCAGCCAAGGCAAGGTTATCAAAGCTCTCAAGGCAAATCATTTCATGGTTCTCAAAGACAAATGAAGGAGACTGTGGCTCAAAGACCAACCTTTTCCCCACCTCCTTCTCCAAAGAAGAAAATTTCATCTCCTTCTCCAGTACAGTCTGAGGAAATTGTATCAAAAGGTAAATAGTTTATTTTGTTTTAAAAATATCTAGCAAGAACCTCTCTGCTAAGTATTCTCTAATGTCTTATCTAGATAAAATAGCTGATGCTGCTTCTCCTGAGCCCGTATATGAAAATCCTGAGCTCGATCCTAACTTTAGGATGGCTCGCTTTCAAGAACTTGTAGGAGCAGCTCAGATAAGAAAAGCTAGAGCAGAAGGAAAAGATACAACTGGTTTTACTACCATGTCAGCTTACAGAAAGAAAGAATTTGAAAAGTTCCAGGTTAATCCTGAGATTTTTGATCCGTCAAAGTACATGGAAAAGCACCCCGAAGCTGTTGTCCCTAGGGCTACAGAACTGAAGATCATTGGTGCGCAGGACCTAAAAATGTCAAAGAAAGAATCAGATGACCCTCTAAGAAAAATTTCTTTTGTTTCTAGTTCTTCTGATCCGTTACCAGACTCTAAAGATTCTTAATAGTTTAATTAACTGCTGTGCTATATTTGTCTATCTGATTGATAATCTGCCAGTTTAGTGTTATCTATTTGCTGAAATTATTTTTAGTATTCTATTGCTAGCTGTTTTAGTTTTTTTTTGAGAGACTTAACTCAAATAGGGGGAGATTGTTGGTACCCTAGCTTGATTTGAGTTTAGTCCTCTCCTTTGTGCCCCTTGACCCAAGAAATATCTATGGTCAATGGTTAGGAGTCTAGCTGTAGAGTCCTCGCTTTTCCAAATTGAGAATTTGGTTAAGTAGGTTTTTCGTTCGACTATAGTCGAACGCCGTTCGACCATCGTCTATCGACTGATCGACGATCGTCTATCAGTTGGTCGACGCTTTGGTCTGCGCTGATAGGTCGACTATCTGTTGATAGGTCGACTATCTGTTCTGCGCTGATAGTTCGACTATCTGCTTGATAGGTCGACTATCTGTTCTGCGCTGATAGGTCGACTATCTGTTGATAGGTCGACTATCTGTTCTGCGCTGATAGTTCGACTATCTGCTTGATAGGTCGACTATCTGTTCTGCGCTGATAGGTCGACTATCTGTTGATAGGTCGACTATCTGTTCTGCGCTGATAGGTCGACTATCTGTTGATAGGTTGACTATCTGTTCTGCGTTGATAGGTCGACTATCTGTTGATAGGTCGACTATCTGTTTTCTGAGGTAGGTCGACTATCTGCTTGATAGGTCGACTATCTCTGTGCACTTGATAGTTCGACTATCTGTCCTGATAGATCGACTATCTGATAGTTCGACTATCTGTCCTGATAGATCGACTATCTGATAGTTCGACTATCTGCTCTGATAGATCGACTATCTGGTAGTTCGACTATCTGTTCTGATAGGTCGACTATCTGCCGGGGTAGTTCGACTATCTTCTTCGATAGGTCGACTATCTAGATCGTTCGACTATCTGCCCGATAGATCGACGATCTCCGTGCGTCAGTCGACGATCTCCGAAGGTCGTTCGACGCTTTCTGCCTGCCTTTGTATTTTGTATTTATTTATTATATTTAATTAATTAATACATTTTCTGGCACATTATTTCAAGCTGTATGATAAAGTATCCAGGCATTATTTGCTCTATTCTTTTTGCCTGAGTTCAAATCTTTTAAGATAAAGTTGTTTGTCTTATTAGCTGTCTCTTTAAATTACTTTATCTGTTGACAGCCCTTTATAGCCGTTGGACTGAAAAGTCTTCTTCTTTGCTATAAAGAGATTATTTCTGATGTGACTTTATTTAGTCCCTCTGATTATTTGATTTAAGCCTGCAGCTTCTTAGAAAGAGGTTTATTCCTTTTTATAGAATGTTTTGCTGCAGAGATATTTCTGTCTTCTTGATATTTACAGCCCAAGTCTCAAGGCTCAGAAGAAGACAAATAATTCAAATGGAAGAGAGCCGTTGCTTGCTGATGATTATATAAAGAACCCTTTGCAGAAGGATTCAAGCTAGTTAACAGAAGCTAATAGCCAACCAGTGTTCATTCAAGCTTTCAAGCGTTCAAGCTTCCTGCTCTCAGCAAACTCCATCTAACTGAGAAGTGTTAAGATCTTCATCTCTTCTTCACCTGAGTTCTCCTGCTTTCAGGAAGTTCAAACTCAGAGATCTCTTGAAGAAGAAGAAGAAGAAGAATAGTTGATTGAAGAGATTTCTTTTTGTTATTTATTTTCTTCCTGTAGTTTTTTCCTTCAGAACTTTCTGAAGAGTTTTCTGCACTGAAGCAAGACTTCACCTGGACATCTTTGAGCCAGGGGGAGCCTTGATTCTTTAGAGCATTCTAGCTCAGTGCAAGTTTTTGTGCTTCTCTAATCTATTGTAAAATAGAGAAGACATCTTAACCTTCTTTCCCCTCCTGTACAGGGTTATTACTCCCTTCAAAAGTATCCCTTGGTGGCAGGGCACCTGATCAAAAACCTGTGCTTGGTTTTTAGACACCTGATCAAAAGTCTAAAGGGTTTCTGAATCTACCTGAAGCAGATTCTGTTGGTGGCAGGGCACCTGATCAAAAACCTGAGTGGATTCCTACCGTGTGGGTAGAAGAGTGGACGTACCCAAGTTGTTTGGGGAACCACTATAAATCTCCTTGTGTCGTCTGGATTCCATTGTTTAATTCCTGCATTGTGGCTGTGATTAGATATAACTAGGTTGCTAGTTGCTGATTAGGTTTTTCCAAGCTTAACTGTAATTACAGTTAGCTTGTGTTTGTACACATCACTTGTGTTAGGCTTTAAGGTTAAATCAATATCTATAATCTTTTCATTCCGCACTTCACTCCAAGGGAGTTGGGTAGACTATTAAGTTTTGTATGTGCAAAATTTGACAACTCTATTCACCCCCCCTCTAGAGTAGTATCTATCCCTTCACTTTCAGAAGGGATAGATACTACTCTAGAGGGGGGGTGAATAGAGTTATCAAATTTTGCACAAGACAAAACTTAATGGTCTACCCAACTCCCTTGGAGTGAAGTGCGGAATGAAAGATTATAGATATAGATTTAACCCTATAGCCTAACATAAGTGATGTGCACAAACTCAAGCTAATTGTAATTACAGTTAAGGCTTGGAAAACCTAATCAGCAACTAGCAACCTAGTTATATCTATTCACAGCCACAATGCAGGAATTAAACAAGTGAATCCAGACGATACAAGGAAATTTATAGTGGTTCCCCAAACAACTTGGGTACGTCCACTCTTCTACCCACACGGTAGGAATCCACTCAGGTTTTTGATCAGGTGCCCTGCCACCAACAGGATCTGCTTCAGGTAGATCCAGAAACCCTTTAGACTTTTGATCAGGTGTCTAAAAACCAAGCACAGGTTTTTGATCAGGTGCCCTGCCACCAAGGGATACTTTTGAAGGGAGTAATAACCCTGTACAGGAGGGGGAAGAAGGTTAAGATGTCTTCTCTATTTTACAAAGATTAGAGAAGCACAAAAACTTGCACTGAGCTAGAAAGCTCTAAAGAATCAAGGCTCCCCCTGGCTCAAAGATGTCCAGGTGAAGTCTTGCTTTAGTGCAGAAAAACTCTTCAGAAAGTTCTGAAGGAAAAACTACAAGAAGATAATAAATAATAAAATTAAAGATCTTCAAGCAGCTATCTTCTTCTTCTTCTTCAAGAGAACTCTGAGTCTGAACTTCCTGAAAGCAGGAGAACTCAGGTTGAAGAAGAGTAGAAGATCTTAACACTTCTCAGTTAGATGGAAATTGCTGAGAGCAGAAATGCTTGATCTTGATGAAGGCTTGAATGCTTTAAAATATCTGGTTAACTAGTTAGCTAGCTTCAATCCTTCTTCAAAGGGTCCTTTATATAGCAGATACAAGCAACGGCTCTCTTCAGTTTGAATTACTTGTCTTCTTCTGAAACTTGAGACCTGGGCTGCAAATAACACAAAGTAAAACAAACTCTGCAGCAGGATATCCTATAAAAGGAATGAACCTCTTTCTAAGAAGCTGCAGGATCAAATCAAATAACAGAAGGACTAAATAAAGTCACATCAAAGAAATACTCTTTATAGCAAAGAGAAGACTTTTCAGTCTAACGGCTATAAAGGGCTGTCAGTAGATAAAGTAAAATACAAAGACAGCTAATAAGACAAATAACTTTATCTAAAAAGATTTTACTCAGGCAAAAAGAATAGAGCAGATATTGCCTGGAAATATTATCATAAATCAACTGAAACAACTTGCCAGAAAATGTATTAATTAATTAAATATAATAAATAAATACAAAATATAAAGGCAGGCAGAAAGCGTCGAACGACCTTCGGAGATCGCCGACCGACGCACGGAGATCGTCGAACTATCGGGCAGATAGTCGAACGATCCAGATAGTCGACCTATCGAAGAAGATAGTCGAACTACCTCGGCAGATAGTCGACCTATCAGAACAGATAGTCGAACTATCAGATAGTCGATCTATCAGGACAGATAGTCGAACTATCAAGCGCAAACAGATAGTCGACCTATCAAGCAGATAGTCGACCTATCTCAGAAAACAGATAGTCGACCTATCAACAGATAGTCGACCTATCAAAAGATAGTCGAACTATCAGATAGTTGAACTATCAGGACAGATAGTCGAACTATCAAAGACGACAGATAGTCGACCTATCAACAGATAGTCGACCTATCAAAGCGGAACAGATAGTCGACCTATCAACAGATAGTCGAACTATCAGATAGTCGATCTATCAGGACAGATAGTCGAACTACCACGCCAAGCAGATAGTCGACCTATCAATAGATAGTCGAACTATCAACGCAGACAGAGCGTCGACCAACTGATAGACGATCGTCGATCAGCCGATAGACGATAGTCGAGCGGCGTTCGACTATAGTCGAACGAAAAAACTACTTAACCAAATTCTCAATCTGGAAAAGTGAGGACTCTACAGCTAGACTACTAACCATTGACCATAGATAATTCTTGGGTCAAGGAGCACAAAGGAGAGGACTAAACTCAAATCAAACTAGGGTACCAACACTATCGCAATCACATCACAGAATTCACAATCACACATACATCACAGATTGCACACAGATTTATAGTGGTTCCCCAAGGTCTGGGTACATCCACTTTCCCCCTACACCTATCTAACAGTGTGCTAAATTCGGCCTAACTTCTTCCTTCTTCTCAGATCTACAGATCTTACAGCTTAGAACCCTGAAAGGTTCCTACAACTCAGAATGAAACCACACTCCTACAGCTCAGGCTAACAGCCCTACCTCAGCCTTGCCACAAGGCCTACAACTCAGAGAAAACTTTCTCCTACACTCAAGCTCAAAAGCCCTACCACTCAGAGATCTATATCTCCTACACTCAGCCTTTGTAATATAGGCTTACAACTCAGATCTATGAAGAGATTCTACAAAATTTGATAAGTGTTTAGATGGACTTTTACCCTTGTTGAGAGAGAAGGGATAAGAGGTTTCTTGATCAGCTTCTTGATAAAACTGATGGATGAAATCAACCTGTTCTTAGCTTTCTTCAAAGCTTCTTGAATTTGAACACAGTAGGGTTGATCTCCTTTGAAGTTGTCTGGCTACCAACTTCCTTCTTATAATCCAGAAATAGATCTGAATCCTTCTTAGCAGATTAGTTCAAGATCTTCTTCTTTAGGGACTTGTAAATGTCTCCTTCTTTACTTCAATAGCTGAAGATCTCTCTCACTCTTCAGAACTTCTGAAGTTTCTTCAGAATTCTTGCTTGAATTCTCCTTAGATCTTCTCACGAAAATCTTCTTCTGTGTGACGTGCACTTCTTTGATTAATGATTAATAATTCAATTGTTTTTCGTGTAGATTGTTATTGTTGTTGACAGAATCCATCTATTTATAGACTTTATCCATGGTAACCGGCTGATCCGGTTTTTAACAACCTTCTGACAGGTCTGACAGCTTCAACAAACTTGTTGGAATACACAACTGTCAAGTCTCCAGTCAGTTTTTGAACCTTGGTCTTTATCAGCAAAGTGTCGAGACTTATTGTCATTATGTGTCGACACAAGTAGATTAAGTGTCGACATAAGCTTTGATGATGTCGACATAGCTCCTCTAGTGTCGACACATCTTCTTGACACTGCATCTATAGAATGTGTCGACACAGCTTCTTTGTGTCGACATAGACACTCCTTTACTTCACAGCAATCAACACTGTTGAAACTCTGCTGAGTGTCGACACAAGTCCTACGTGTCGACACAGTTGATATAGTCTCAGAATTTGTGTGTCAAAACTGCCTCCAGGTGTCGACACAGTTGATGTCGACTAATACTTCTGTGTGTCGACACTGCCTCCCGGTGTCGACACAGTTGATGTCGACTACTATTCTGTGTATCGACACTGCCTCCCGGTGTCGACACAGTTGATGTCGACTAATAAATTCTGTGCGTCGACACTGCCTCCCGGTGTCGACACAGTTGATGTCGACTACTATTTCTTTGTATCGACACTGCCTCCCGGTGTCGACACAGTTGCATCAGGTGTCGACACAGCTTTTCCAAGTGTCTACACAGACTTTCTTTAGTGTCGACACATGGACTTAGAAACTTTTTCAGCATTTTGGCAAATACTTAACTTGCACATATAAACTTAAAATAACATCAAATACACCTTGATGTATATTATTGAGCTATGTGAGACTTCTCCAAATCAGATACACATTTTCCAATGTACCCAACAATCTCCCCCTATTTGGAGAAGTCATAACCCTTTAGTCAATGATATACACCACTTATAATAAACAAATGTGATGATGTATATAAATGATAAATGTCAGGGTAACTTATAAACAAAACATATAACCAAATCACATCACAGAATAAGAATACAACTTGAATGAACATTACACATTGTTTTGTTTAAATTATCCAAAAGTTTCTTAACAACTGTTTACATAGATTTCTTTTAAAACTAAAAATTACATTGTTCTTGCAAAAACTAGTAAATCTATCCTAAGACTGATCAGGCTCCTTGATGACTATGCCTTTTCCTAGCTTAATCTGAGCTTGCACAGGAGGTTTTGCATCATCAATAGGCTTCTTTCCCTTCAATTCTGCCTTCTTCTGAGTTTCAGCCTTAATCCTTTGCCCTTCAAAATAATGAAAAAGCTTAGGGAAATATTTGCTAGGCTCCTGAGCATTAGGAGGTAGCTTCCCAATCTTAGCCTTTCTTCTATGTTGCACAATGGCTTCTTGCCTTGGCTCATACTTCTGCCATTCCTGTTCATTATACTACTTGCCCCTTTCATGAACTTGATCTTTCACAGCTTTCCAGGCAGTCAAAATTATATTTCTTGAAGTGGGGCTCCACTGCTCAAAATCAGGCTTTAACTCAGCCTGTTCTCTGAATCTTTTCTTTGAAAATTGAGCTTCCTATTGAGCTTTCAAGGCAACTTCTGGCATTTCAACTTTTTCTATTATAACATTATAAACTTCCTGTTGAGGACTGTATATTGTCTGAACCTGTTATTGAATCATATAAAAATTTGCTAGAGGGTAGATGATCTGAGCAACTTCAGGTTGTTCACCTCCAACAAAAGCAGGTTAAACACCAAATTCTGCAACATTGTCATCATCACAAAGGGTGGATATCCCAGAGTGGCTCTGATGCTATTGGATATCCATTTGGCATGATCTAAGCCTGCATTGACTAACATTCTCTCCCCCTTTATGACTTCTCATTCAATGTGATCTCTTAAGTCATCCTTTTGAAATCTTATTTGGCCATCAAGAAAATTTACACCATCTTTATAAAATGATTTTATCTTCAGAAGCTGATCAAAAATTGTTTTATGAGAAGTAGTAATGGCTGCCTTAAAGGAATCTAAGGCTTCCTGTAGCTTCTGATCAAATTCCTCTTTCTCCTTAGCCCTAGCTTCAGTCATTGCAATAACTATTTTCTTTACTTCAGTGACTATCTCATTGTGAGATTCAGTCAGATTGTCATTCATCCTAATCTGATTTTCAAGGACATAGCCTTGTTTGACAGCAATATCATCCACTTGTTTCTTGACTTCTGCTTGTTGCTTTGCTAGAAATACTACAGCATTGCCCCCCTTGTGGAAGCAATCTCTCATCTCTTTCTTATGAAGATTGACTTCAAACCTTATGGATTTAATATCCTGAGCTAAATCAAATTGAAGTGATTTATGGCTTTCATCCACATACTTTTCTAGAGCCATTCTCTGCTCATCCAATTTAACTTGTAAAGAAACCATTAATGAGCTGTAATCAGTCTCTGGGGTAGGTTGTGAAGTAGTAGCTTGCAAAGCCTTCTTATAGCTCTGGCTTCTTCTCTTGAAAACCATTAGTTTTCTTTTCTTGATACTTGCAATCTCCTCATCCTCTGAAGCAGATGTACTGGCAATATCTACTCTTTCCTTAGGACTAGGAGGCAGCCCCTTCTCGGGACTGGGCTGCACTCCCTCAATGTCAGCCTTCTCCCCCTCAGTTCTTACCTGCACCTTTTTATCTGCTATTCCCTCAATTTCAGGAAACAATTCCTCAAGAGTAAACTCCTGTTGAGTGTGAACTGGTGATACCACTTTCTCAGGAACATCAACAACTCCAGATGTATCCTCCATGATAGCATCTTAGGCTGGACTATTGACACTAGGTGTCTCAAGAATAGATTGTGAATCCATTTCACTTGCCAAGTTAATTCTCTCTTCCCCTTGTACCTGTGCAGTAATTGTCTCCCCCTGCACTTGTGCATTCTCAGTCAGGTCCTGAGCTTGTACACTAACTAGCTCCCCCTGCACTTTTGCACTAACTATTTCCTTCTGCACTTGTGCAGTCTCAATAAGGTCCTGTATAGGAGATTTCTCAGTAGCCTCTTGTCTCTCTATTTCAGGTATGTCCTTTTATAGGACCCTATCCCATCTGGAGATGATCCTGATGTCCATTCTTCTCATATGATTGATCTTAAAACCAGAAATCTGGTTCATTACTTATGGAATTTCTCCAGCCAAGTATAGACTCATTATTCTAGCAAAATTAGGCTTCTTGATGCCTTCCTTAATCTTTTCAAATAGTACTACTGACCAATCTGTGTTGAGTTTAAAAATTATCCTTGTCATCAGGTTGAACATATAGGCAGAAATCCTATCATGTCCCCCTGGCTTACATAGAATCACCTTTCCAACTACTTCAGATAGAAATTTACCTTACCAATTCATCCCTTTCCTGGTTATAGCTGTTCCAATCTTCATGGTGGGATCCAATCCACACCATTGTAGTGCCTCCCTTGTTTTTGATACTGGTACTTCTTCTTCATCCTGAGTTCTTGGAATATGAAGAATTTTTCTCAAACTTTTCAAGGTCACTTTGGCTCTTGCTCCATGAACTGTTGATTTAATCTTAAGTCCTGTTGAGTCTACTGTTGCTGCAGCAAAGAACTCAAAAACCTCCTTCTTCCAAATCTTGGTTGGTTCGGATATCAGAAACTCCAAACCATTGTCAGTGATTAGGGTAATCACTCCTTTAATCTCTGAGTCAGCATCATCAAAGGCATGACGAACCACCTTATATCCTTCGTTAATGTTATCTTCAACCTTTGGCGCCATTAGGATGGAGATAAAGCTTGGATTGAGAGATAAGAGTTTGTCGACACAAGGGTTTAGTCTCAAAAATCTGGAGAGCGTGTCGACAGAATATGTTCTTGTCCTATTTATACCCTTCTAAATAAAGAAGGTCAAAAGGAGGGCAAAAACTGTCTAAATGTGTTGACATTGTTTCGACACAGACTTCTAATGTCTCGACAATGGCGTTGACTACTATGTGTCGACACCAATTGATGATATGTCAACACTGGACAAACTTAGAAGTTCCTCAGAAATTCGGTGTCGACTCTTATTGTAAGTGTCGACATAATTTCTGGATGTGTCGACACCACTACTCTTGTTGTGTCGACACCACTTACTGAAGTGTCGACACCACTTCTCTGGATTATGTCGACACAGATTTACTGAAGTGTCAACATCACTTCTTTGGATGTGTTGACACAGATTTACTTAGCTTATTTTGTTAGACTAATCTATGTTTAACATTTCTAATTCAATTTTAAATTTATTGAATTTAGTTTCATCTAAAGGCTTAGTAAATACATCTGCAATTTGATAATCTGTTTTGACAAATTCTAGTGAGATGTCCTCTTTCTCTACATGTTCTCTAAGAAAATGGTATCTTATTTCTATATGCTTAGTCCTACTATGTGAAACAGAATTATTAGCAATAGAAATAGCACTAGTAGAATCACAAAACAACGGTGTTCTACTTACCTGAATACCATAGTCTTCTAGCTGGTGCTGAATCCACAACAGCTGTGCACAGTAACTTCCTGCTGCCATATATTCAGACTCAGCTGTGGAAATTGCCACACTAGTCTGCTTCTTACTACTCCAAGACACCAATCTTCCTCCTAGAAATTGACAGGTGCCTGCTGTGCTTTTTCTATCTTCTTTGCAACCTGCAAAGTCTACATCTGAATAGCTTGTCAGTAGAAAATCTCCATTCCTAGGGTACTAAAGGCCTAGATTAGGTGCGCCCTTTAGATATCTCAAAATTCTTTTTACTGCAGTGTAATGTGATTCTTTGGGGCATGATTGGTACCTAGCACAGACACAAGTTGCATACATAATGTCTGGTCTACTAGCAGTTAGATATAAAAGAGAGCCAATTATTCCTCTATACAAAGACTCATCTACAGGTTTACCTACATCATCTTTGCATATAGGCATACTTGTTCCCATAAGAGTTCTCATGGTGGAGGATGATTCCATACTATACTTTTTAATTAACTCCTTGGTGAACTTAGACTGGGATATGGACAAGCCATCATCAGTCTGTCTTACTTGAAGGCCTAAGAAGAACTTAAGTTCTCCCATGCTGCTCATCTCAAACTTCCCTTGCATAAGTTTAGCAAACTTCTTGCAAAGGTTGCTTTCTGTAGACCCAAATATTATGTCATCTATATATATCAGGACTAAGATTATCTTACCTTTGGACTCCCTTAGGAATATAGTTTTGTCTATTTTCCACCTTGAGAATTTGTTCTCAATAAGAAAAGTAGACATGATTTCATACCAAGCCCTTGAGGCTTGCTTTAACCCATATAAAGCTTTCCTAAGTCTATAAACATAATCAGGTTTGAGAGAATCAACAAAACCTGAGGGCTGCTCTATATAGACTTCTTCTTTAAGATTTCCATTTAGGAATGCTGATTTTACATCCATTTGAAATACCTTGAAGCCTTGATATGCTGCATAGGCAAGGAACATCCTAATTGCATCCAGTCTTTCTACTGGGGAAAAAGTTTGATCAAAGTCAATACCCTCTTCCTCCCTATATCCTTTTGCAATAAGTCTTGCTTTGTTTTTCACAATGATCCCATTCTCATCCAATTTGTTCCTAAAGATCCACTTTGTTCCAATGATGTTGTGGTCTTTTGGTTTAGGAACTAACTCCCAGACCTTGCACCTTCTGAATTGATTCAGATCCTCTTGCATGGCATCAATCTAATATGGGTCTAGAATAGCTTCTTCAAATCTCTTTGGCTCTAGTTGAGATAGGAAGCTTGAGCAAAGCACTGTGTTCAAGTTCCTGCTTCTGGTTTGCACTCCATGTATTAGATCCCCAATTATCTGATTTGCTGGATGATCCTATAAGTGTCTAACAGCTGGAGGTAGACTATCTTCAGGTTGAACCCCTCTAGTCTCTTTAATATGTTGCACCTCTTGGTGTTCATCTGCATCTAGAGAGTCCTTTACTCCCCCTGGACAGTAGCCACCATTTTCCACTTCCTGCTCTTTAGTTGATTCTTCTGTAATGGTAAGCTTGTCCATTTTCTCATTAATACCTTTAGAACTGCATGAGCTACAAGGCAACTCACTGTTAATCAGTCTTGTTTCATCAAAGACAACATATACATACTCTTCTACAACTTGAGTAATCAAGTTGTAGACTCTATAAGCCTTACTATTGTTGCTGTACCCAACAAATATCCCATCTTGGGATTTGGCAGTAAACTTAGTTAGATAAGACTTGCCATTATTAAGGATATATCACTTGCAACCAAAGATCCTAAAATAGGATAAGTTTGGTTTTCTACCCTTCATGATCTCATAGGGAGTCTTTTTGTGGCTTTTGGTGATAGAAGCCCTATTGATCACATGACATGCAGTGTTTACTGCCTCAGCCCAGAAATATTCTGGGAGAGAAGTGTCACTCAATAGAGTTCTACCAGCCTCAATCAGTGTTCTATTCTTTCTTTCAGTAATACCATTTTGCTGTGGTGTTCTAGGTGAGGAGAATTCTTGAAAAATTCAAAATTCTTCACACAGTCTTATCATACTCTCAGATTGAAATTCAGTGCCATGATCACTTCTGATTTTGACCACTGTACTGTCATGTTCATTCTTAATTTGCTTGACAAAACTATATAAAACATATGGGGTTTCTGATTTTTGTCTCAGAAAGAACACCCAGGAATATCTAGAATAGTCATCTACCACCACAAAAGTGTAGACCTTCCTACCTAGACTATGAACTGGCATAGGACAAAATAGATCCATATGTAAGAGGTATAGACACCTCACTGAATCCTTATTTTCAAGGCTATGAAAGGAGGATTTTGTCTGCTTGCCTTTTTGACAAGCTGAGCATATCCCATCCTTTATACACTTAACATTTGGACCATTCCTTACTAACTCTTTGCTAAAGAGTTGGCCAATTGTTTTGTAGTTAAGATGGGCCAAACTCTTGTGCCATTTAACATAATGAGAGGCTCTCTCATCAGCTACAAGAGAAATAGAAGACACATTGTTCTCACACTAAAAATTAAGACAGTACACATTTCTTTTTCTATATCCTGTCAAAATGATCTTTTGATCACTTGATCTTTTGATATGACATCCATTCTTAATAAAAGAAATGTCATATCCCAAATCACTCAGCTGACTTATGCTTATAAGGTTGTATTTCAAACCCTTTACATAGGCCACTTGAGTGATAGTAATCTGGTTATTAGAAATGTTACCAAACCCTTTGATGATACCCTTTTCAGAACCACCAAAGATTACTTTAGACCCATTTATGATAGGTAAGTACTCCTTCAGCAACCCCTTTATTACATTCATGTGCCTGGAACATTCACTGTCCAAGTACCATATAGGGGCATGGTAACTTGGACTCACCTGCAATAAAGAATTACCTCTCCTTAGAACCCAAGTAAGTCTTGGGTCTTTGGTTCATGTTAGCTTCATACTAAACAAATCTACCTGCAGCTCTTCTAACATGTAGACTATTGTTCTCCCTAACACTCATATTGTGTCAACAATCTATGACATAATGACCTGTCTTGCCACAGCACCAATATTCATACTTGTTGTATCTATTTTTAGATACATTCTTGACAGTCTGGTTGACAACAAATCTTTTGTATTATGCTGGTACTGCTGCAGCTACTCCCACTGGTTTCTTACAAACATGGGGTTTATGAACATGGGCTGCCTTATTGACATAAACACCCTTGTCATTCAGAACTTCACTCTTACTATGACCATGAGTATTCTCAAGGTCATACTTGTTAGAAGGCTCTTTTACCTTTCTAAAAACTACAGGGACTTTAAAATTCAGTGGCTGGACTGAGGCTTTGCCCCTTCTCTTGAATAGGATAGCCCTGGTGTTACCTTTAAAGCCTATTCCAGCCTTACCCTTTTGAGACACAAACTCATCTATTAAGGGTAAAACTGATTTTGGCTTGGAATAACTAGCCACCAAATCTTTCTCCTTTTGAAGTCTGACTTCCAGACTTTTAATTATATCATTTTTGTATGTGATTGTACCCATCTGAATAACAGTTATAGTTTTCAGTTTGGCAACCTTATTCATTTTTTGATCCAACTCTTTCTCTAAATCAGATGCAGCCATCTTAAGATCTGCAATTTCCTTAGCCTGAGTTTTGGCCAGGTTATTGCTTTTTTTTAGTGCCTGCATCAAGTCCCCATATTCATCTATCAGCTGATGAATATATCCTTCAGACTCAGATCCATCCACATCACTTGATGCAGATGTAGCTGACTCTGTACCAGTACTACAATCTAGCTTACTAGAAAAACATTGTAACTTACTAGGACCAGACTGATCCTGACACTTATCTTCTTCTGATACAGCCATCAGTCCCATGCACTGATGGTCTTCTTGTTCATAAATAGAGTTTAGAAATTGCATAAACTCATCTTCTTCATCTGCTGCATATAGACCAATGTATGCCTCAGCTTCAGCTTCAGATTCTGAAGATGACTGGTCTGTCAAGCTCTTCTCTTTCTTGACAACAAAGGATTTCTCCTTCTTGCTCTTTTATTGAGTCTATTAAGGGTAAAACTGATTTTGGCTTAGACCTGCTTTTGTCCTTCCTTGATGACTTTCTCTTTTGATAATAGTCATCCACAAGCTGAGATGTGGAGGGCCTAGACTTCCACTGCTTTTTCTTCAGGAATCTCTGAAACTGCCTTATGAAGGCAGCAAAATCTTTATCTGAGTCACCGTTGTCTGAACTTTGGTTGCCTGAATTATCTGAAGTAATTTCAGCAATATTCTCAGGAGGTGATGGAGACATCCTCCTATTCTTCCTAGTGGTCTCCACCTTGAAGGCTACAGACTTTTCTCTATGCTCCCCTTTTGCACTTTTCTCTTCCTCTTTCCTAGCCATCAGCTGCATCTCATATGACAGTAATTTTCCAAACAAAGTTGGAGGAGAGATATCTGCAAGTTTGGCCACTTCCCTAATGACACAAATCTTAGTGTCCCAATCCTTTGTCAAGGATCTTAAAATTTTATCATTCAGTTCATATGTACTGAAGATCCTTCCATAGGACATCAGCTCATTTACTATTCTATAGAACTTCTTATAACACTCAGTTATACCATCTGACTTTCCTTGTCTGAAACTTTCATATTCCTGGTTCAGCATAGATTTTCTATCTTGTCTGACTTATTCAGAACCCTCCATGTAGACTATCAAAGTGTCTCGCATTTACTTGGAGGTCTTGCAGTGAATTAGATTTTGAAAGGTTGAATCATCTATGACACTTACTATGATATTCTGGGCTCTTTTATCCATAGTTGCCAGGATGATCTCTTCCTTAGTCATCTCAGAAAAATCTTTAGGAGTTCTTTGATTTGCATCTAGAACTGACACCTTCATTGGAACATAAGGACCTTCCATTACAGTAATGTAAATCCTTGGATTAGAAGCCTCCATGAAAAGCCTGACCCTTTCTTTCCATATTCCAAAAATCTCTTTCCCGCATATGGGTAATTTCATAGAACCTAGTTCCTTATGATTTTCTCCTGACCCCTTTTTCTTGATCTTGAATCTGCCTTATGGATCTTACTCAGACTGTTAAGTCCTTCTTTGAGTAACCTCCCTCTGATACCACTTGATAGAATTGATTTCAAGATAACCCAAACACCTAGGGGGGGTGAATATGTTCTTTTCTTTTATACTAAAGGCAGAATGATATTTCAGTTCTTAGATTAGAACCTAACTTATTCTATAACAATCACAGCACAGAATTCACAATCACACATACATCACAGATTGCACACAGATTTATAGTGGTTTCCCAAGGTCTGGGTACATCCACTTTCCCCCTACACCTATCTAGCAGTGTGCTAGATTCGGCCTAACTTATTCCTTCTTCTCAGATCCACAGATCTTACAGCTCAGAACCCTGAAAGGTTCCGATAACTCAGAATCTAACCACACTCCTACAGCTCAGGGTAACAGCCCTACCTCAGCCTTGCCACAAGGCCTACAACTCAGAGAAAAATTTCTCCTACACTCAGGCTCAAAAGCCCTACCACTCAGAGATCTATATCTCATACACTCAGCCTTTATAATATAGGCTTACAACTCAGATCTATGAAGAGATCCTACAAAATTTGATAATTGTTTAGATGGAATCTTACCCTTGTTGAGAGAGAAGGGATAAGAAGTTTCTTGATCAGCTTCTTGATTAAACTGATGGATGAAATCAACCTGTTCTTAGCTTTTTCAAAGCTTCTTGAATCTGAACTCAGTAGGGTTGATCTCCTTTGAAGTTGTCTGGCTGCCAGCTTCCTTCTTAGAATCCAGAAATAGATCTGAATCCTTCTTAGCAGATTAGTTCAAGATCTGCTTCTTAAGAGACTTGTAAATGTCTCCTTCTTTACTTCAACAGCTGAAGATCTCTCTCACTCTTCAAAACTTCTGAAGTTTCTTCAGAATTCTTGCTTGAATTCTCCTTAGATCTTCTCACGAAAATCTTCTTCTGTGTGACGTGCAATTCCTTGATCAATGATTAATCATTCAATTGTTTTTTGTGTAGATTGTTATTGTTGTTGCCAGAATCCATCTATTTATATACTTCATCCATGATAACCGGTAGATACAGTTTCTAACCAACTTCTGACAGGTCTGACAGCTTCAGCAAACTTGTTGGAATACACAGCTGTCAAGTCTCCAGTCAGTTCTTGAACCTTTGTCTTTGCCAGCAAAGCGTCGAGACTGATTGTCATTATGTGTCGACACAAGTAGATTAAGTGTAGACACAAGCTTTGGTGATATCGACATAGCTCCTCTGGTGTCGACACATCTTCTTGACACTGCATCTGTAGAATGTGTCGACACAGCTTCTTTGTGTCGACATAGACACTCCTTTACTTCACAGTAATAAGCACTATTGAAACTCATCTGAGTGTCGACACAAGTCCTGTGTGTCGACACAGTTGATATAGTCTCAGAATTTGTGTGTCGACACTGACTCCAGGTGTCAACACAGTTGATGTCGACTAATACTTCTGTGTATCGACACTGCCTCCCGGTGTCGACACAGTTGATGTCGACTACTATTTCTGTGTGTCGACACTGCCTCCCAGTGTCGACACAGTTGATGCAGACTAATAAATTCTGTGTGTCGACACTGCCTCCCGGTGTCGATACAGTTGATGTCGACTACTATTTCTGTGTGTCGACACTGCCTCCCGGTGTCGACACAGTTACTTCAGGTGTTGACACAACTTTTCCAAGTGTCGACACAGGCTATCTTTAGTGCCGACACATGGACTTAGAAACTTTTTCAGCATTTTGGCAAATACTTAACCTGCACATATAAACTTAAAATAACATCAAATACACCTTGATGTATATCATTGAGCTATTTGAGGCTTCTCCAAATCAGATACACATTTTCCAATGTACCCAACAGATGCAATGACTCACCCATGTTCACGCACATGCAATTGCTATATTGACACAGACTTGTAGTTCCCACTTTTCGAGCAGGTAGCTAACCTCTCAGGCGTCAACCGTCGTGGCCAGACGGTGACAGTAGAACAAGCACTTTTACAACTAAGTGGGTATCCACACCTCCTCACTTAGGCCTCCGTACGCCTCAATGCTAAGAACACATCAACGGAGCTCATATGCGTACTACGGCTCAGCGGGTGTCTCGGGTAGATGCGCACCAAGATCCTAACCCCGAACTGGCCTATGGTGTGACCTGGAAGGAGCCTCGAAAATAACCACGAGGGTCTAGCCCAATCATTCACTTGGCATGAATGGCGCCCTGGGACATGAACACCGAGGGACAATCCCAACCGTCCAAAGTCTATCTGTCAACTCCCATCAGTGTGACGATTGGCGAGCCCATAGACCTGCCACACTATCCTTAACCCAAGATTACGACACCGCATGTCGACTCACACCACATGCAATTCCATAACACCGTGGCATGGAGGAGCCTAGGAGAAAGCATGAGGACCAAGCCCAACCATCCGCTCGGCACGGAAGGAGCCCCGGGACATGAACACCGAGGACCAAGCCCAACCGTCCGAATTTACTCATCTCATCACCATCCCGACTAGTGACGGCCAACACCACACTTACTAACTTCAACAATGCAACCCGTAGGGAGACGACACTATAAGCATTGGACTACTAAATTTCATTCTATCAATTCAACATACATCATGACCATAGTTTATTCATCTACATGTCCTTCCGAATGATTTCAACATAATATAAAATAATGCACATAAATGATAGTCTACCAATTTATATCAAGCCCTTTCATTTAATTAAGCTTGCTTCACAACTCGATATATGAATTCAAATTAATAAACTTCAACCTTCATATCACTATGATGATTACCACAAAAGAGTTCACCCTAACCTCGAGTTAGATTGCAACATTAATTCCACCGAATCCAAATCCATGTTATACACTACTCAAAAATTTAGGTGTAGAATAAATCTGGACAACAACTTCAACCGAGAATTCCCGTGGCTACAGGGATCAGGTGAGTGCGTGTAACCCCTTGATGGAAAGGTCTTTCCATTGGATACAACTTTAATGTTCATCCTGCAACCCAGATCAGACTATAACCCACATGAAATTGGCTTTAAGGCCTACAGCGTACAGAATACAATTTTTGTGTGCTTAGTCTACAACCCATACTTCGATCAGACATTCCCATGGCTACAAGCTTCAAACGAGAACGTGTAACCACTCGTTGGAAAGGTAATTTCAAGGGCTACAACTTTTGTGTTTAGTCAAAAGCCCAGATCAGACCATTTCTTGCCTGAAAATAGCCAAGAAGGTCGCTGCGTAAAGAATACAGATTCTCCACGCATCTTGAAGCGGAATGAACGACATCGGTTCATCTTCCTCCTCAATCCAATCACCTCAAATTGCAACCAGAAGTTCCTCCAACCTTATTATACCTCTCAAGGCCATTCATCTTCACGAATCCACCCCCATCCTCACTTTAAAGAAGGGGAGGTTGAAGATGACTAGTCATTAGAATAAAAGTTCTATATAGGCCTTCCTAAGAAACCTTCTCCTCACACATCAAGACTCATTTGAGTCGATGTATCGCCTAAGAATATCTAAGGATCTAGCACCAAGGAAGAGGGGAGTAAGCTCACCTCATTTCTAGCAGTACCACCATTTCCGGCCATGGATCTTGTCATCCTCCTTGTTGGCATCGTTTTTCCCTTGTCGGTGATGGCGTTTCTCCTCCTCCAAGGTTTGCTCCGACAAGATCTCCTCCTCTAGAAATCTCCCACCAGAAAAATAGGGTTTGAGAAGAGAATGAGATTACCAGGGTTTCACTTTTTCTTTTTATACAGAAGTGACACGGGTAGGGACACGACCGTATCCTTACCCGTGTTCAGTCCTGACGAAACCTCATCAACGGTTTGACTGGCGTTTCATGCTCATACACGGGCACTGACACGCCCGTGTCGGTACCTGTGTCCAGGTGACACGGCCGTGGTTATGTTCGTGTCAATACCCGTGTCCTGGTCGGTACACTTCTCGTCTTGCTTGCCTTGGAGCACACGGGTAGGGACACGCCCGTATCTCTACCCGTGTCCTTCTCTAGACAGACTCAAAGCCATGACACTCAAAGCCATGGCAATCAATGCCATGGAACACGGGTAGGGACACGCTTATGTCCCTACCCATGTCCTTCTCGGGGCACACCACTCAACGCCATTTCAGAATCACTCAGGACCCTAGTCACTCAGCACCACTGAACACGGGTAGGGACACGCCCGTGTCCCTACCCGTGTCAAGCTCAACACAAGTTTTCAGCCTATTTACTTGTTCCTCGCGAGTGTGCACCTGATCTCCTGCACCACCCTGAGCCTACACCAACTCTCCTGTCACCAAAAACACGCACAAGGGGTCTAGTGTGAATCCGAACGTTACACTGCAAGCTCTTTAGCTATCTGCTTTGGATTCTTCAATTTTACCTCCCACCTTTGAATGGAAGCTAAGGAGATCTTCTTTAAGTGATGAATTGGTGTACCTTTTGAAGTCTTGAAGACCACTAGATCAATCTCATGCAACATCAAGGAGATTATCCTGGCAAACTTTTGCTCTTTAATGCTATCCCTGATCATGCCATAAATCATCAAACCCTATGGAAATTTCTTCCTGCAGACTATGGCTGTCATGACATTGAATAGGTCATTGGTTATGAAACCTATAGACCATGTCCTGCACCTTTAATTTTTCCTACTATATCCACTAGAAGTTTGCTAACATCATTTAGAGCAGTTCTTCTTAGAGAGGTAATATCCACTGGAACTCCATAAAATAACAGGCTCTGACATTGTCATCTTCTGTCAGTCCATCCTCATCATCATCTACAGTAGGCAATCTTAGAAGTCTGGACACTATGGTCGGTCTTAACTTAATCTTAACTCCCTTGACCTTGGATTTCAGGACAGTGCTATTCCTTCTTATCTTGACATTTTTGTAGAACTCTTCTACTTCTGGAAATAGAATCTTACAAGGTTCTAAAAGAACAAAGTTCAAACCTGCGGTTTCTAGCAGAAGAAGAAGATTCTTGAAATCATCTGAAATTTCTGCGATCCCGACGACCACAAGTTCACTACCGACTCCGATTCTAGACTGCTGAGCCATTGATACTGATGACGGCGATGGACGGAGCGCGAGAAAGCGGCGATATTGAAGCTCTGGTCAGCGGAAGGCGAAGAGTTTTTGAGAGAATGGATTTTGAAATGTCGGTTGATTTGAGATTTCTAAAGTTTTATATATATATAACCCTATTAATGTTGATTAGGTGTCTAATTAATCTAAATTAACCCTTGGATTAAAGCAGAAATCGAGCGGTTTTCGAAATAGAAGAAATGAACAAAAATCGAAAATAGACGGGGCATTTCTCGAGAGGTAGGGTTAGTTCTCGAGAGACATGGTATAGTTCTCGAGAAGTATATTTCTTGTTTTCGAGAACTTATTGTATTTCTCGAGAGACAGATCTTTAGTTCTCGAGAAGTGGACTTAAGTTTTCGAGAACTAGT
This sequence comes from Platanthera zijinensis, assembly GCA_039513925.1. NCBI lineage: Eukaryota > Viridiplantae > Streptophyta > Magnoliopsida > Asparagales > Orchidaceae > Platanthera > Platanthera zijinensis. The sequence continues at coordinate 60,661,779 of CM077082.1, read as the reverse complement.
TATGTACTTTTCGAGAAGTAACTGTATTTCTCGAGAGCTGCCTTCCACTTGAGAAATTTCTGACCTTTTTGTAGTATCCTCGATTCTTGAGCTTTGAAATGATCTCTTTTGGGCTATCCTTCTCTGTTCAGCATCCCAAGTTCAGTTTTGAAGAAATTGAACTTGGTCTCTTCCAGCGGCTTTGTGAAAATATCTGCAACTTGTCGATCTATTAGCACGTACTGCAGATACACATCCTCTTGCTCCACATGCTCTTGGATGAAGTGATATTTGAGCTCGATGTGATTTGTCCGGCTATGCGAGACTGGGTTGTTGGCAATTGCTATTGCGATGGAGGAGTCGCAAAACAATGGAATGTTTTAACCTTCATGTTGTAATCTTCTAGCTGGTTCTTTAGCCAAAGCAATACGAGGGCTCGACTATAAGGAGAGCAAGTTGAAGCGTATTGTGCATAACAACTGCCAGCAGAAATGTATTCTGACTCGGTCGTTGAGATTGCGACACAATTTTTATTTTTGCTGCTCCATGAGATAAGCCTTCTTCCAAGGAGCTGACACGTCCTGGAAGTGCTTTTTCTATCATCTTTGCTACATGCAAAGTCTGTATCTAAAAAACCAATTAGTTCATTATCATTACTTCTTGGGTACCATAAGCCAAGATTCGGTGTACCTTTAAGGTATCTCAAGATCTGCTTTGCAACAGCATAGTGAGATTCCTTACAGTTCACTTGAAATCTAGCACATACACATGTAGAGAACATTATGTCTGGTCTACTGGCAGTAAGGTAGAGCAATAATCCAACTATGCTTCTATACTTGGTTTCATCAAAAGGTTTCTCTTTCTCATCCTTGTTCAGAGACATAGCTGAGGCCATTGGAGTCCTCATAGAGGTTGCACTCTCCATTCTGAATTTCTTAATCAACTCCTTGGTGAACTTCGTCTGTGAGATGAAAATTCCATCTTCAGATTGTTTCACCTGAAGTCCTAAGAAATACTTCAGCTCTCCCATACTACTCATTTCAAACTTCCCTTGCATAAGTTTAAAAAACTTTCTGCAGAGATTGTCGTCTGTAGAATCAAAAATAATGTCATCGACATAGATTTGCACTAGCAAAATCTTGCCTTTAATTTCTCTAAGAAATAATGTCTTATCTATCTTTCCCCTTGTGAACTTGTTCTCAAGGAGAAAGGTAGATAACGTTTCGTACCAAGCTCGAGGAGCTTATTTCAAACGTACAGTGCTTTCGATAATAAATAAACATAGTCAGGAAAGTTAGAATCAACAAAACCTTGGGGCTGTTCCACGTACACTTATTCCTTTATGTCACCATTAAGGAAGGCAAATTTCACGTCCATTTGATAGACAGTGAAGACCTTCAGTGCATCATAGGCCAGGAGAGTCTGTTGGCCTCCATCCTTGCCACTAGAGCGTATGTTTGGTCGATCTAAAGAGGACCATGTACTTGTCGGGCATGAAGAAGGAGATCACCTACTTTGTGACGCATTGCGAGAGTTGCCATCTTGTGAAGGCGGAGTGTAGGAGCCCGACAGAACTACTACAGCCACTACCCGTGCTAGAATGGAAGTTTGAGGACGTTGCGATGGTCTTTATACACGGATTGCCTCGCTCCCATGCATGAAATGATTCCATTTGGGTGATTGTTGACAGATTGACGAAGGTGGACCGTTTTATCCCAGTCAGGAAGGATGCTCCAGTCGGAATGCTTGTATAGAGATTTGTGGAGCAGTTTGTCCGTTATCATGGTGTTTCAAGGACGATCGTATCAGATCGGGATGGACGGTTTACGTCTAAGGAATGAAGAGCACTGCAGGCTTACCTAGGTTGCCGACTGATTTTCAGTACACCGTTCCACCCCCAAACGGATGGGAAGACAGAGCATACAAACCGGACGTTAGAGGATCTTCTACGCCTATGTATTTTGGATCGTGGGGAGCCGTGGGAGAGACTGTTGCCACTTATTGAGTTTTCTTATAACAACAGTCACCAGTCCAATATAAGCATTGCACCCTATGAGGCATTGTATGAATGAAGGTGCATGACTCCGCTATCTTGGATCCAGGATGAGCATCCAAAGGCACTTGGCTCGGAGTTTGTGGAAGACACAAATGCTCAAGTGCGTTTGATTCGGAACAGAATGTTGGAGGCCCAGAGTAGGCAAGCCAAATATTACATTGCGCGTCATCGTCAGGTGAAATTTTAGATCGGCGATAGAGTATTTTTGAAGATACGACTGATGCATGGAGTCTTGCGAGTTCGCGGACGGAAGAAGCTCAGTCCAAGATATATGGGGCCTTATAGGATTCTGGAGAGGATCGACCCCTTGGCCTATAGGCTGGAGCTACCGCCCGAGTTTACAGACTTACACGACGTCTTCTACATCTCTTCTCTTAGGAAGGCTCTTCTACGGCCAGAGAAGCAAATTTCCACCCCGACTGCCCCAATAACATCTGATTAATTAGTCAGGTTGGGGCCGGTTAGGATAGACAATATGGAGGTGCGAGCCCTGCGGCGAAAGAAGTTCTCGCTAGTCAAGGTCCTGTGGTCGAATCACGGACAGGCTGAGCACACCTGGGAGCCTCTGGACCTTATGCAGCAGAAGTACCCTGAACTCTTCACGGCAGGTATAACTTTAATTACCAAGAATTTCCTGCATACTTATTTTCAATACAAACCCCGTATGCCTAGTCTTAATTTCGGGGATGAAATTTTTATTTTTATATATTGGGATTTATAACATCTCACAAACAACCAGACCCCTAGGAGGTTCTCTTTATCATGACAAGGTCATGATAAAACTTTAAGAAGACCAAGAGGACCTTGGATGCCTAGGTAAATCGGTGAAAGCACCTTGATCTGCAATTAGTGGTTTCTGGAAACCTAAGCTAGGGTTTGGCCAATAGCTCCCAACATGACTACCTAACTCCACTATATCACTTTCAACCCCATAAGGACCCTTTAAAGCATACAACCCATTTTGGGTCAACCTAAGGGTCAACTTAGCCAAGGTCAATTAACCCTAGTTAGGTCAAATTGCCTTAGTTGGACCTAAGTAGTTTACACCAAGCTACAAGTGGCCTTGGGTGGTGGCAAGGGACCCAAGGCACTAAGTTTATCAGTCAACCCACTTAGTTGACCAAGTCAACACACCCAAGTAAAACTTGGTCAAACCAAGCTCAAATGGGGAGGAAGGCTAAGCCCCACTCCAATCCAATTGGGCTAGGACCAATTATGGTGGCCCACTAATTTTAACATGTAGAAATCAGCTAGAGCACTACTAAAATTCTGGAGATGATGACTAGGAGAGAGAAATGGGGTCTCATTCAAGGGAGGAGAGAGAAAGAGGGAGAAATTAATGGTGAATGCAAAGAGGCTTCCCCCTCCCCCTTCCCTAAGCCACCTTTCATCTCCTCTGACCTTTGGGATGAGGTTGCCATCAATTACAGCCAGCCCAGCACATGAAGGGGCATCAATCCACCATGGTCGAACATCCCCCTTCATGGCCATTAATGGATATTCAAGTGTAGCCTTTTCCACTCCCCAAAACAACCCCTCCATAAGTTTTAAAAGCTCTCAAGCAATCAAAACAAAACTTTACATCACTGGTTTAGGTGGAGAACAAGGAATTTGGCAAAGAAAAATCTTGGAGATGTCGGCTATGGCACACCACCACCACACATGCCGCCAAGCTCGCCTGCAGGTCTAGTCCTTCTCCTTCTCTCTCGTGCTAGATCTTTAGATCATTAGGAGGAGAAATCGGGCTCAATTGAGCCCGATCGGTGAGGAGAAAATCTGCATTTTCCCATGAAAACGAGCCTCTCTGGTTCACCGAAACATGTCCCTCCGGCGGCTGTGCCGCTGCCAGGCGATAGCCACCATATTAACGAAGGTGGTGGTGGCGGTGGCCGGCCAGGGAGGTGGTTGGATGGCCGGGAATTGAAGCTGGAAAAGCTTCAAAAAGATCAAATCCCATCCCTTGGCTCATTGGGGACGATGAAGCACAACCGTTGTATCTGGCTGATTGATTTTTGCAGGCCGAATAATTAAAGTATATTCTTTTTTTAAATATTCTGTCACATTTTAACAACCGCCTTTTTTTAATTATTAAAAATAGTTAGAGGCTTTTTTCTATAAAAGTGTCCAACATAGAAAACCTAGCCCTCTGTGTCTAGATTAATACAAATTTAAAATTAATCCTTTTGGACTACTGGATTTCCCTCAGCATACTTTTTGGTGCAAGGTGTCCAAAGGCCAACTAGAAATTAAAATGAGTGCCCCCAGTGGTCCACTCAATTAAATGGCTTGAAAAATTGGACCATAAACTGGCCTAGCCATGATCCACATCATATCCAAAAATCAGAATATTTGGAGATGATTTTTCTATAGTTTTTGTAGTAATTCAATAATTCATATAAGTGACTTAAATGAGGTCTATGGACCTCAAACCTTTTCCAAACTCTAGTGGATGACCAGAGGGGATATTATAATATCATGGGAAAAAATATCAGCCTAATTGAAGGTTATTGGGTAGGATAACTTGGTGAACATATTGGCCTAGGTTATTTGCCTAGTTTAAAAGTTCACAAGTACTAGGCGTCGAGTTATCTCGACGGCATCCGACCCGCCATTGAGTGATCGACTAGACTCGACATTGCGTCGAGTTATCTCGACGTCACTCGACCCGACGTTGAGTGATCAACTAGACTCAGCGAGGCGTCGAGTTATCTCGATGCCATTCGACCCGACGTTGAGTGATCGTCTAGACTCGGCAAGGCATTGAGTAATCTCAACGCCATGCAATGAGGTGTTGAGTGATCTCGACGTCGGTCCTATCAAACACAAAAATTACATGTCTTAAGGTATTGAATGACCATGAAATTTGGGCAATAAGTTTTTACTGATGCTAACTACCTCTGCAAATTTTATTTTAATTTTAGGTTAAAGATTTAGTACCTTCTTTATAATACTAGAATATATTGATTGGAGAAATAAATTTTATAGGACTAACTGAGTGCTGAAAAACTGTGAATCTTGTCTAGTAAGATTTTTATACCATTGTGATATCTTGATAATTTTGTTGCAATTTTTTGAAGAATATATATAATAGTTCCTTTATAAGTTGTCCTAGAGGTAAATTATTTTGTAAATTCAAATAAATGATAAAAAGGAATTAGAAAATCATGAAACATTGGCATACATGTGTTCTTATCATTCTAGTCCTCTTGTAATTTTGTTATAATTTATGGATGATAAAATCTTGTACTCACTTTGTAAATGATCATTTTGATCAAAAGATTTGTATTTTGATTTATGATAGAATTCATTTTAAAAAAATCATGAAATTCATACCTTGATGTTTTTTAGTCATTAAGGGGCTCTGAAAATTTTAGCAAGGTCATTGCATGTCAGGATCTTATACTTCATGTTCAAGTCATATGAAGATTGATTTTTGGGAAAAATATTTAAATGACTGGTTTTAATTAGGAAAAATAACAAGTTTTGGTTTTGGGCTCAACAAGTCATGGTAGACCCCTAATAATAATTATAAGGTTGTAGATAAGTACAGAGAATATTTACTTTCCTATGCTTAGGTTAGATCTCTTGTTCTGCATTTAGTAAAATTCAAGTATTCAGGAAAGAATTATAGTACATGCATGGGTGGAGGCATATTGGGCACACCTGGATGGGTGGAGTTTTGATAAGGTCACCCTTAGGGCCAAATTTTGAGTAGTCGGGGTAACATGGGTTTAGGGTTGTGCTCGGGGTCGATAGAGTACCGTCTTCTTCCGGGGATTATAAATTCACTTAGAATTAGCTAAAGAACAACATGGGAAAAAGGTTTGGTAATAAATAGATACTCATAAAAGTAAGTGTCTTGCGGAAGGAAACTTTGATCTTCAGCCCATCGTAGTTCCTAGTTTCCTCGAGAGCCCTTCACAGGGAATGCCCTGGGCAGTCCAAGGTTAATCCTAAACTATAAGAATAAGCTGACTAAAAGAGTAACCTTTATTAAACCACCGTCGCATACACTCACCCCGTTGTACAACCCATATTCGACGAGGGTGGGCCCTACCACCGCCAGGTCATCAAAAGTCAAAGTCAACAAGGCAAGACCTGGGTCCAGATCAGCACCCCAGGTCGCGGAAGGTTCGGGCGAGTATGGCGAGCTCCCCAGGCCAACTCGCTAGGTGGCGAATATGACCAGATACTCGCCTCTTCCAGGCGAGCTCCCCAGGGAAGTCGCCAACTCTCCAGGGTGGGGGTATAAGTAAGAACCCCCCTCTCTTTGGTTTTCCCTATAAATAGGACCCCAGGGGTACGAGGGAGACAACAAGCAAATCTCGGCCTGAGCCCTCGCGAGTTCCAACAACTGCCCTTGACTCGTTATTGCTCAAGCTCGCCTCCTTCGTACCTAGCTCGGCCAATCTGGTTGAGAAGGGGTTGCTTCTCCTAAGCAACTGGGTACGTGGTGGGACCTTCCTGCCGCAGCAACCTGGGGTCTTGTTTGCACAATTTGCTTCTGTTTCCCAACCAGAGATCATCTTCTCGACCGGCCGACCAGTAACTTCAGGTTGCCTAGTCCGATTTCTGAGGTTGAGAAATTTCTCGGCTTCAACACTTGGTGCGGTGAGCGTGGATTGCGACCGAAGAAGAAAGTCGTGGTTAGAAGATGGCTGATGGCGGAGACCGTGGCGAGTTGGGAGATAACTCGGCGGGAACTGGAGTCCAGGAGCGAGGTAGCGAGTATGTGACAGTGACGGCTTTCGAAGAGTTCGCGAGGAGGATGTAGAAGGCAATACTCATCGAGTTTTCTAATCCGCCGGAGGTGACGGCGACTTCTCCCCGTCGCCGGACACCCCCGGGCGAGGAGCTACCAACTCAGCGAGCAGGGAAGGAGCCCGCTTGGGCGAGTGGAGAGCAGGTGTGCCCGCCGCGACATCACCCGGCGAGTGGTCAGGGAATCCGGTTTCGAGATCCGGAACTCTCGGTGAGGTATGGAGATACTCGCCGATGGAGCGAGTATGACTGCTCGAGCGGGGAGGATACTCGCCGCCGCCAGGAAGGGAGGAGCCCCTTTCGCGACGAGATCCTCGCGGCCCTCATCCCCGACAACTTCAGAGAGCCGGTCCTCTCGTACTACTCCGGCAAGGACGACCCGGTGGGACATCTTCAGTGGTTTGAGGATGTGGTCTCCATTCGCAACATGTCCGATGCTCTCAAGTGCCGGCTCTTCTCCATTACCTTCAAGGGTAGCGCGAGAGATTGGTTCCACCAGCTGCCAGCAGGGTCAGTCTACTGCTTCTCAGATCTTCGACGGGGTTTGTTGGCAAGGTTTGCGACATCCAAGCGGAGGAAGAAGGAGGCAACCGCCCTCTTCAAGATCGTGCAGGGGCAGCACGAGAGTTTGGGCCGATACATCGATCGGTTCCAGGAGGAGGTGCTGGAGGTAGAGGAGATCGATGGGTTCACCTTGATGGTGGCCCTCAAGTTCGGACTGAAGCAGGGCCTGTTCAACATGGAGTTGGGGCACAGGCCGCCCAAATCGTTCGAGGAGATGGTGGAGAGAGCCAATGTGTTCATCCAGGGAGAGGAGAGGAACAAGGAGTTCCTAGCACGGCTCGATGGAGACCGACCGCTTGGGCAAGACAAAGGGAGGCTGCTAGAGAAGGAGAGAGCGCCGGAGGGGCGCAGTGACAGGAAGCAGGAAAGACCGCAGAGGAGAGAGGAAGAGAAGAGAGAAAGGGGAAGGGAGCTCAGAAAGGCGGAAAGGCAGGAGAGGCCTCGGAGATAGGAGGATAGGAGGCCCGTCGGGGGACGGGAGGCAAGGAGCGAGGAGAGGAGATTCCAGTACCCGAGGGATCGCCCTCAGTGGAGGCGACCGACCCAGCAAGAGGAGAGGAGGAATTACAACCCTCGGGAGCAGGGAGGAGGAAGAAGGGAGACCATGACCATCACCCAGCGAGCCGCCAAGCGCCGGCGAAAGGAGAGGCAGCAGGAGAGGAGGCAGGAGAGGCAGCAGGAAGCAGCAATTCCCCTCTACTGCGATATCCATCGAGTAGAGGGGCACGGGACCTTAGCTTGCCCCGAGTTCTGGGAAGCGAGGAGGAGGATTGAAGCGATGACGGCGGAGAGGGAGCAGCCGCAACAGGAGGCCCAGGTTGGGCAGGTGGCTTACCAAGAGCCGAAGAGGAGAAGAAACGAGGACAGGGTCGACCAAGGAGGAAGGGGGAACGTCATCCCCGGTCCGGGAGGCGGACACGTTGGCGTAATCAACGGAGGGGCTGGGTTAGGAGCATCTCGCAAGGTAAGCCTCCACCAGATCTACAAGAAGAGCGTCGCCTCGACGTCTCAAACCCCCCTCCCTTGAACGAGATTACCTTCTCGGAGGAGGACATGCTCTGGAACGAGAACCCTTTCCACGACGCCCTGGTGATTCAAGCAGCAATCGAGGACTTCACCGTCGACCGAATACTCGCGGATAACGGGAGCTCGGTGAATGTCATCTTCAAGAGAACCTTCGTCAGCCTTCAGGTGGAAGCGTCCCGGGTTCAGGCAGCAGATGGGCCTCTCTTCGGCTTCTCCGGGGAGAAGAAAGAGGTGGAAGGAGGAGTTGAGTTTCTGGTCACCCTCGGGGGAACTTCGATCCGATGTCGCTTCGTCATCGTCGACGCACCCAGTGGTTACAATGCCATCTTCGGACGGCCCCTCATCAACTACTTCAAGGCCGTCCCATCGTCATATCATCAATGCCTGAAGTACTGCAGGGACGACGTCCAAGTCAGGATCAGGGGAGATCCCAAGGCCTCCAGGGAATGCTACCTGAATGCGGTCAGCACCATCAGCTGGATGGGTGACGCAGAAAGGTTGGAAAGGATGATGGAGTAGGAGGAGGGCCTGCAAGCTGCTGAGGAGCTGGAGGAAGTAGAGGTGATCTCCCTGAGAGGAGAGCCGGAGCTGCTCAAGATCGGAGGAGCCTTGCCCCCGGAAGGGAAGGTGGAGATAGCTGCCTGCCTGCAGGAAAACGCGGACGTCTTCGCATGGAGCGCCGCTGAGATGCCAGGGATTGATTCTGATGTTGCCTGTCACCGCCTCAACCTGGATCCAGCGACGGCCCCAGTCCGTTAGAAGCAGAGGAAAAGCGCCACCGCTCTGGCGGGACCAATCCGGGAGGAAGTAGGGAAGCTGCTAGAAGCAGGTTTTGTTTCAGAGATCCAGTATCCAGGCTGGGTCTCCAATGTTGTAATGGTGAAGAAATCGGGAGGGGGCTGGAGGCTATGTATTGATTTTTCTATGCTCAATAAAGCTTGCCCCAAGGATTGTTACCCCTTGCCTCAAATCGACGCGCTGGTTGATTCTACCGTCGGGTTTCCCGTAATGAGCTTCCTTGATGCCTTTTCAGGGTACCACCAGATCCGGATGCATCCCCCCGATTGCCGCGACGTTTCCTTCATCACTAGCGACGGATGCTACAACTACAAGATGATGCCCTTCGGGCTCAAGAACTCCGGCGCGACGTATCAAAGAATGATGGATCAAGTCTTCAAAGAGCAAAAGGGGCGGAACCTGGAAGTCTACGTGGACGATCTGCTCGTCAAGAGCAAGAGCGCCGCAGAATACGTAGCGGATCAGGCAGAAACTTTCGCCACCCTGAGGAAGTACAAGATGCGGCTCAATCCGACCAAGTGTGTCTTCGGCGCGGGAAGGGGGAAGTTCCTAGGGCACCTCCTTACTCCCCAGGGGGTGGAGCCTAACCCCGACAAGGTGAAAGCCATCCTGGAGATGGCCTCCCCGAGAGACTCGAAGGAAGTACAGAGGTTGACCGGAAGGCTGGCGGGTCTGAGCCAGTTTCTCTCCAAAGCCGGAGAGAAGTGCTCGCCGTTCTTCAAGGCCCTTCGGGGGAATCAGAAGTTCGAGTGGACTCCGGAGTGCGAGGAGGCTTTCATAAAGCTTAAGCAGCAGCTGACTCGAGCTCCTCTCCTTCAGGGTCCGCAGGGCGGTGAGGACCTCTTGCTCTACCTAGGGGTAGGGGCTGAAGCAGTCAGCTCGGTGTTGGTCCGAGAGGAGGGAAAGAAGCAGCTTCCAATCTACTACGTGAGCCGGGTGCTAAGGCAAGCCGAAACGCGGTACCCCATCCTGGAGAAGTTAGTCTTTGCCCTGGTAGTTTCGGCCAGGCGACTCCGTCCATATTTCCAAGCCCACTCTATCAAGGTAGTCTCCGACCACCCCTTGAGGAGTATTTTGGACGGAGTGGAGCACTCCGGCAGGCTCGCCAAGTGGGCTGTGGAGCTGAGCGAGTTCGACATCTCCTACCCCCCAAGGGTCGCGATCAAAGCACAAGCCGTGGCTGATTTCCTGGCCGACTTCTCGGCCGAGGTCGAGGCAGACACGGATGTCTCTCGGCCGGTCCCCTGGAAGATGTTCGTAGATGGCGCGTCAGGGAGACGCTCCGTGGGAGCCGGGGTGGTGCTGGTTAGTCCTCAGGGGACCAGGATTGAGCAAGCCGTCAAGATCCTTTTTTTGGTCACTAACAATCAGGCGGAGTACGAAGCCATGGTGGCTGGCTTGCGACTCGCCAAGGAGTTGGCAATCAGAGATATCAGGGCTTTTACCGATTCCATGGTGGCAGCATCTCAGATTCGGGGAGAGTTCGAAGTCCGAGATCCCATCTTGCAGCAATATCTGGTTAAGGTCAAAGGCCTGATCGGGGGGTTCCGATCCTTTCACGTTGAGCACGTGCCCCGAGAACGCAACTCCGAGGCAGACAATCTTGCGAAATACGGCCCTCGGGTTGGGGGAACCGCCATCGAGTTGTTTCGACCATCCATCGAAGAAGGCGAGTTGATGGAGATCGATCAGCGGGCCTCGTGGAGAGATCCGTTCATCGCGTTCCTGGCGACAGGCCGACTACCATCTGACGAGCAAGATCAAAGAAAGTTTCGGTATAAGGCCGCGTACTACTTGCTACAGGACGACGAACTCTATCGCAAGACCATTTCAGGCCCTCTGGCCCGATGCTTGTCAGAGCTCGAGATTCCCCGGGTCCTCGAGGAGATTCACTCGGGAGAGTGCGGCAGTCACTCCGGGACCCGCACCCTGGAGCAAAGGATTCTGAGGCACGGTTACTTCTGGCCGACCATCCGAAAGGACGCAGAGGCCTATTCCAGAAAGTGCTCCCAATGTCAACTCTTCGCGCCCCTCGCGCTCTAGCCGGCTCAGCAGCTTCGCTCGATTACCGCTCCGTGGCCCTTCGCAATTTGGGGAATGGATTTGATCGGCCCGTTCCCTCAAGCTAGCGGGCAAAGGAAGTTTGTTCTGGTAATGGTCGACTACTTCACAAAGTGGATCGAGGCTAAGGCTCTGGCCAGGACTACGTCCCAAATCGTCAAGAACTTCATCTGGGGGGAAATCGCATGCAGGTTCGGGATCCCTCTGGCCATCATCACCGACAATGGGCCGCAGTTCGCCAGCCTGGAACTGGGGGACTTTTGTAAACAATTGGGAACCGACCTTCGGTTTGCCTCGGTACATCAACCTCAGAGCAATGGGCAAGTAGAAGCCGCGAACAAGCTCATCATCAACTTGCTGAAGAAGAAGATCACCAACCTCAAGGGGAATTGGGCCGAACAGCTCCCTTCCGTCCTCTGGGCCCTCAGGACCACCCCGAACTCAGCCACAGGGGAAACACCCTTCAAGCTGTCACACGGGTCCGAGGCGCTCATCCCGGTCGAATTTGAGGTGCATAGTCCAAGTGTCATCGCAGCCGAAGACGGAAGCGAGGAATGGCGGCTAGAGAATGAAGAGGCTCAGAGGCTCTCCCTAGATTATGTGGAAGAGCTTCGGGACTTGGCCTCCATGCGCCAGGAAGAAACCAAGAGGCGCATGGCGAGACACTTCGACAAAAACGTCCGCTTGAAGAACTTCCTCGCAGGGGACTTGGTCATGAAGAAGGTGGACGCCGCTGGGCGGGGAGCCGCCGTAGGCAAGCTCCATCCCAACTGGGAAGGACCTTTCATCGTCCAAGAAGCCTTGGCCACAGGAGGCTATTACCTACAAGACCAAGCGGGAGAGCAGCTGCCTGGGACCTGGAGCGGGGATGATTTGAAAAGATTTTACCCGTAGCGGTAACTCATGTATCTATTTCTGTAAACATACTTAATATACAAAGGATGCGGGATTTCATCTCTTTTGTGTTAAATGTGCCTCGAGGCTTCTGAGTGTTTCCATGGTCTGCCTCGTAGTCGACCTCGGGAGGCAGCGGTCGGTTTGTTCCTCATACATAGCTCAGTACGGATGATGGGACGATGCTTCGGGATTTTAAGCGCTCTTGTAAGACCGAGCCTCTGCATTGTCGGCCAAGATCAGCTCCCCCCTTGCATGTCGGCCTATGTCTCCCCGAGTGCATCTCTCTTTCGTCTGGAGGACCTGCGAGGAACAGATCTGCACCCTGATCTCCCGGGCTTGAGGAGAGGCCGGCCTCGTAAAACACCCAGAAGGAGAAGATCTCAAGCGAGCAACAAGACAGGATAACCTGCCAAGGAAAGGGTATGGACGAGCCCGGAGGGAGGTGTGTGGATTCCGAGTGCGTTCGAAAAGGACCCTCGATGAACACCACCCCCACCCTAATCGTACCTGGAAGCGACCCTCACTGTCAAATCGGGATACGGGACTCCAACCCGTTCTCACTGAATAGCCTAGTTCGGATGATGGGACGAGGCTTCGGGACTTTAAGCGCTCTTGTAAGACCGAGCCTCTGCATTGTCGGCCGAGATCAGCTCCCCCCTTGCATGTCGGCCTAGGTCTCCCCGAATACATCTCTTTTCCAACTAGAGGAATTCTTAGGGACGGGTCTGGACGCCAATCCCCCGATTCGGCAGGATCAAGAGCGTCCCTCCAGGGGAAGTTTCTTTCTTGCCAAGATGTCTCTGGGATTAATCTCCAAAATGTGTAAGGACGCAGGGTTTTATTAAAGACCTCGAGTTGAGCAGCGTCGTAAGCCCGATATCCCCACGAGCTCCTCTCCTCGGGAATCGGCCGATCTCCTCGATTGTAATCCAAGACCTCGAGTTGAGCAGCGTCGTAAGCCCGGTATCCCCACGAGCTCCTCTCCTCGGGAATCGGACGATCTCCTCGATTGTAATCCAAGACCTCGAGTTGAGTAGCGTCGTAAGACCGGTATCCCCACGAGCTCCTCTCCTCGGCAATCGGCCGATCTCCTCGATTGTAACCCAAGACCTCGAGTTGAGCAGCGTCGTAAGCCCGGTATCCCCACGAGCTCCTCTCCTCGGGAATCGGCCGATCTCCTCGATTGTAACCCAAGACCTCGAGTTGAGCAGCGTCGTAAGCCCGGTATCCCCACGAGCTCCTCTCCTCGGGAATCGGCCGATCTCCTCGATTGAAACCCAAGACCTCGAGTTGAGCAGCGTCGTAAGCCCGGTATCCCCACGAGCTCCTCTCCTCGGGAATCGGCCGATCTCCTCGATTGTAACCCAAGACCTTGAGTTGAGCAGCGTCGTAAGCCCGGTATCCCCACGAGCTCCTCTCCTCGGGAATCGGCCGATCTCCTCGATTGTAACCCAAGACCTCGAGTTGAGCAGCGTCGTAAGCCCGGTATCCCCACGAGCTCCTCTCCTCGGGAATCGGCCGATCTCCTCGATTGTAATCCAAGACCTCGAGTTGAGCAGCGTTGTAAGCCCGGTATCCCCATGAGCTCCTCTCCTCGGGAATCGGCCGATCTCCTCGATTGTAACCCAAGACCTCGAGTTGAGCAGCGTCGTAAGCCCGGTATCCCCACGAGCTCCTCTCCTCGGGAATCGGCCGATCTCCTTGATTGTAACCCAAGACCTCGAGTTGAGCAGCGTCGTAAGCCCGGTATCCCCACGAGCTCCTCTCCTCGGGAATCGGCCGATCTCCTCGATTGTAACCCAAGACCTCGAGTTGAGCAGCGTCGTAAGCCCGGTATCCCCACGAGCTCCTCTCCTCGGGAATCGGCCGATCTCCTCGATTGTAATCCAAGACCTCGAGTTGAGCAGCATCGTAAGCCCGGTATCCCCACGAGCTCCTCTCCTCGGGAATCAGCCGATCTCCTCGATGACGAGGATGACGAGAATGAGGGGCCCGCAGGCCATGTTCGACGACTAAGCCCGGTTCAATTTTCGTCACGCGCGAGCAGGCGAGCAGGCCTCGCGCGAGCAGGCGAGCAGACCTCGCGCGAGCAGGCGAGCGGATCCCATGCGGGGAAGCGAGCTGGAACCGCGCGAGTAAGCGAGCCCCGGGGGGCATGCGAGTGTGTCCCACACGCCACCCGCACGGTTATCTCAGCAGGTTCACGAGTATCCGGGTGCAGGGGCGAGTAGGTCCCGGCGAGCGGATGGTCGATGTCGGGACCATCCCCCTGCGACCTAGCGAGCGTTCCTCTCCGAGCCTATGAGCCTAGAGAGTAACATCCAGTCAGAAAGGCAAAAACCGAAACTTTGTATAAATCATTAAGTCAAAAAAATGATTTACAAAAAGAATATCGGCGAGCAACTAGGACTCATCGTCGCCAGTATCGGGCCGATATTCATCGTCCCTGATATCGCCGATATCTGCAAAGTCATCGCTCTCTGCGCTCTCGCCGCTGCTGCTTCCGCTGCCGCTGCTGCTTCCGCTGCCGCTGCTGTCAGAATCACCGGAGCTGGTCGGCGACGACGCGCTATACGGCGGGACAGTCCCCTCGGCGAGCAGCTCGAGAATGAGCTCGTCGACAGTGAGCGGCTTCTCCCCCTCGACGAGCTGGCCCCCGAGCCTAAGGCGCGCGAGTATGATGTTCCCCGCCGCCCGCGCGATCTCGCGGCGAACAGACGACCCTTCCTCCCAGAGCAAGCGGGATCGCTTAACCGCCCACGCCGGGTCTTCAGGTGGAGCGGCAGAGGAGCTCGGCCGGCCTTCAGCAGCAACCAGCCTTGTCTCCATCTCCGCTGCGCGAACTTGGGCCGCCTCCAGCTCGGCCTGAGAGTCGGCGAGCTTCTCCTCGCATTCGGAGAACTTCTTCGCTGCTTCAATCTCGGCAGCCTGCGAGTACGATTGACGTCAGGGCCTATCGATGAAAGAAATTAAGCGAACCAACCCAAGGACAGCTCACCTCGAAGTCCTTCTAGCGGACCGACTGCATGCCGAGGTCGATGGCCTTCTTGGAGACGACCTTGAGGGCATCGGTCGTCTCCAACAGCTTCCTCGCCGAGTAGTGACCCAGCTCGGCAGACCGAGCGAGCGCACAGGCCGACTGGCGGGCGAGCTCCGACGGGGTCAGCTCCAGGACGGACTCCGCGTCGACCCGACCATAGATGGCGTGGAGGACGGCGAACGCCTCTCCCTTGTCCTCCCAGTCAGTCGACCAGGATGGGAGGTTGGTGCTCAGCGACACCGAGTTGTCCTCCGCCGACCAGGTCACGAGCGGGCGACCGTATGAATCCACCACCCCCTGCCCGAGGCCGTAGTTGGGGTGGAAGTGGGGCGACTGGGCATCCGTCGGCGACCTGCGATCGACGGAATGGGGCGACAATGCCTTCGCCTTCTTCCTCGCAGGGCCTGGCTAGCTGACCCGGGACTTTCCTTTGGACGGCCTCTTCTTCTCCCCGACGTCGGCAGGGGGGCGAGCATCCGACTGCGTGGCGGCGACTTCCTTTGCCAAAGGAAGCGGCTTCTCCGGAAGCTCGTTGGAAACTGCAAAGCGCGCGACAGATTAGTTTCCGCGGAAAAGGGTAACGAGCGAGTAGCCAGCACGAAGGCTAAAAGCCCGGCTTACTCTCGTGAGGATGGACTGGTTCGAGCACGTGGACGTTTAGACGCCAGAAGACCACGTCGAATCGCCGTCCCCGGAAGTATTCGAAGAGCTGCTCGCGAGCTCCTTCGAGGATGGGAGGGAGAAATGCGACGTCGGCCGGTTGGTGCGGCCTGCAGAGAGTCCCGCCGAAGTCGCCGTGGACGACCACCAGCTGCTCGCTCCACCGGTGGACCTTATTCGCGGTCTCAACTAGAGTGCAGACATGGCTGCTGAAGAAGACGACGCCCTCCGAGGTCGCCGCAAAGGCGAAAATGCGGCGGAAGACGGAGAGGTCGAAGGCGATCCTCTCCTCCCGGAGGAAGCATAAGAACCCCATGATGATCGCCATCCCGTTGGGGTTGATCTGCGCGGGGACGATCCCAAAGTAGCGCAGGATCTCGCAGAATTCGGGCCAGAAAGGAAGCCGCAGGCCAACGTCGAAGTGACGCAGCGACATTACAAGCGAGCCCTCAATATGGGTATTGAGGCGCTCGCTGCGAGTAGGGAGTCTCGCCGAGTACTCGTCAGGCAGGAAGCGTTCCTTGAAGGTCGCCAGTTCCTTCTCGGTGGTTATGGACTTCTTGAAAGCTGCGTCTGCGAAGTTAATTGCGTGGGCCTGTCGGCGAGCGCTGGCGTCGTCGCCGACCATGTTTGCGAGATCCGTAAGCAACAAGAGCGACGAGTTGGTTGTTCAGATACTCGCCAGGAGGAAAGAAGGTCGCTACAACATACGCTTTATGACCCACCTACCCCTCCTATTTATAGATATGACAAGCCCAGGGGGGGGGGGGGGGTCAGCCGTCCCGGCGAGTATCTAACGAGCTCGCACGATGAAGATAAACCTGCGACATTATCAGGTGAACTAAAGCTCGGCACATCAAGAAATAAAGCGCGCACACAGAAGCAAAAGGCGAGAATATTCGCACACAAATGAATTAATCAAATTAAAAATGGATGTCCGGAAGTACAAGTCGAGCGAGGCGAGTTACATTCAAAAAGCAATGAAAAAACTATGGCGCCCTCGGCCGCTCAGGAGGGTGCGGATGTTGCCCAGCCCAGCCAATATCTCGCGCACGCCGGTAGTGCTCCGTCGCCAGAGTCGTCGCATCATCGCCGAGCCTCAGCTGCTCCTCCATCCTCGCCAGGCGTCCAGCAGACCCCATGCTCGCCCGGATGCCGACCAGCTCGTCAAGCACCAGCTGCAGGCGGTGGTTGTTCAACTGCAGCTGGCAATCGTTCTCCTTGACCATGTGGAAGCGAGCTTCGTAGTTCTCCAAGGTCGCCTAGAGCCCTTCGACCTTGGCCATCCTCACCTCCAGGGCCGAGATGCGTCTACGGGGCTCGCAGATTGCGAGCCGGTCGAACTTGCTCTCCAGCTCCATGTAGGCGCGAGCAGCAGCCTGGCGATACTCGCTCGCGGACAGCCCGATGGCGTCGATAAAAGCCGCCCCAGGGGTCGCCGGGCGATCTGACGAAGCAGGAAGATAAATCGTTAGGTCAGAAAAAGCCGAGCGATAATCGAAGTAACTGAAGGCTCACCGCGGCGAGGAGATCTGGATCGGCGCGGCGAGGGAAGTCGCCCGGAGGTATCTCGCCTCCCCGAGGAGGTGCCCGGAAGTTCGGCAGGCCTGCCCTGCCCCCGCTCTCCCGACCCTCGGCCGACATAGTCGGGATCTCCAACTCGCGGGGGGAAGTAGTCCGGCCGCTGCCTCTCCGGCTTTTTCGACGGCGGCGGGGCTTGGGACGGGCTCACAGAGTGGTGCGGAGCCCTCGGCGCAGGAGGTGGAGGAGGTCGCGGATGGTCCGACTTCGGCAGAGGAGACAGAGGCGGCGGAGGGGGCAAGCCGGTCCTCGGCGTCTGGCCAGGAGTGGCGACCACGGGCGGCGGCGGCGACAATGGAGCGCTCACCAGGGGTATCTTCCCGCCGCTCGCAACGACAGAGGCCGCCGTACTCGCCGGAGGAACCTCGCGCACCGGCCCAGATGACCCGGCAGGAGTGGCTTTTGCCGGCAGCTCCTTACTCGCAGGCGGGGGGCCCTTCACCAATGTCGCCCCAGATGCCTTCCCCGAGCTGAGGCCTATCCTGACCGTGTAGGCGGTCTTGGACGGCCTGTCGGCCGCCAGGGCGAGTAAGGGCACCGAGCTGAGGGGGACGACATCAAGTGCCGCGTCCGCGGCAATCGGAGAATCTGCATAAGAAAAGATGTTAGTAAAGGAGCAGCGACAACCCAGCAGGGAAGAGTTTGAGGTAGCGACCTGTCACGGTGACGACCTCGGCATGAGACGCCGCGGACTCCTTCGCAGCCGCGAGCTCCTCGGTCACTCCCGGGTTCCCCAGCGGGCTGCCCCGGGTCGACCCAGGGAGGTCGTCGAGCCCTAGGTCGCTCAACATCCTCTGGGTGCTGGACTACACTACGGGATTTTCAGTCGCCGCGGCGACCTGGTTCGGCAGTGGAGGCGAGCTGACCACCGTAGTGGCGGGCTGCTTGACCTTCTTCACCTTCTTCTTCTTCGACGGGGTCAAGGCAGTAGGATCATCCTCGCGCAGTCTTTTCGACCTGGCTATGCCGAGGAGGCCAGACAGGGCGGCGAGATTGTCCCTCAACAACTGCTCAGCGTCCGACATCTTCGGCGAGCTCCAGGGACCGTCTCAAAAATGAAGCCCCCCCTATTTATAGACTACTCTACCAGCAGACGACGATGCGAGCTGACCATATACCCGGCAGGGATGCTCGCCGAATAGGTGTTGGATGATTCTTTCCGGGCTCCTACGTCGCCCAAAAAGAGCGGGGATTGTGTACAACCCATATTCGACGAGGGTGGGCCCTACCACCGCCAGGTCATCAAAAGTCAAAGTCAACAAGGCAAGACCTGGGTCCAGATCAGCACCCCAGGTCGCGGAAGGTTCGGGCGAGTATGGCGAGCTCCCCAGGCCAACTCGCTAGGTGGCGACTATGACTAGATACTCGCCTCTTCCAGGCGAGCTCCCCAGGGAAGTCGCCAACTCGCCAGGGTGGGGGTATAAGTAAGACCCCCCCTCTCTTTGGTTTTCCCTATAAATAGGACCCCAGGGGTACGAGGGAGACAACAAGCAAATCCCGGCCTGAGCCCTCGCGAGTTCCAACAACTGCCCTTGACTCATTATTGCTCAAGCTCGCCTCCTTCGTACCTAGCTCGGCCAATCTGGTTGAGAAGGGGTTGCTTCTCCTAAGCAACTGGGTACGTGGTGGGACCTTCCTGCCGCAGCAACCTGGGGTCTTGTTTGCGCAATTTGCTTCTGTTTCCCGACCAGAGATCATCTTCTCGACCGGCCGACCAGTAACTTCAGGTTGCCTAGTCCGATTTCTGAGGTTGAGAAATTTCTCGGCTTCAACACCCGTCATTTGGGAGGATAGTTGGTATAGATTCACGAGCTGTGGGCTCGGTGTTTGATATAAAGATGGTTTAAGTTTGGAGAGCCGATGGCTCGAGAGCTCTTATAACATATGTGCCTGTACATTAAGTGGTGGGTCTTTGTTATTGGACGATCGTTCACACTAACGTCGATACGATGACTCAACGGGTGTAAGTATTCACTTAGCCAAGAAAAGACTGGTGGTTTTCCAGCATTAGTACAAAAGAGTCCGTAGCACCTGATTGTGGGTGTACCGAGTAGTACGCAAGGTCTAGGTTAGGTAGTGTGAATGTCGAATTAGGAGTGGGGAGGCCCAACACACTGCTTCCGTTTACCACTACGTGAGGTACCTGAGAGTTTAGCTAACTCCAAATGGGGGAACTAAAGGTCTGTGCGCATAGAGTCGTGTGCATGTGTTGCAATTGCATGAATCATGACATGACATATCACAACACACATACCTGCATATAACTTGACACCCCATCATATAAACTAGTATGAGATAGCTTATACGATAGGAGTCATGCAAAACGACCCCTTAACTTATAAGTCTGTATGAGCATTCTTATATGCTAAGGTTACTTTTCTGTAATGATATTAACTACTTTACTTATACTTTATATGTTGCTCTTACTACACTGCTACCTTTATTTGCTATTCATATACTTGCTATTTATATGATAGATACATTTAGGATATGATAGTTAGGTCCATTGTCACCTGTTTTTTGTTATTCTCCACTTTTCGAACTTCCCTTTCCTTCCTTCTCGTGCAGTGCCTAGGTGTCGCAAGGGAGGGGAGGGGGGATCAAGACTTAGTTTTAAACTAACGACTTGATGGTCATAACACCAGGGACACTAGTTAGGAGATAGGGTGCAGTTCCAGGGGACCCGACCCAATAGGAGTACGGTATAGGAGGAGGTGAACCAGCCTAGTCCAGGAGTGGCAACAACACCATCAGTCCGGGGATCAGTGAGTGATTAGTAGTTTTACTTCAACGAGCATTTTGTAGTGAGGACTATTGTACTAGAGAGGCGCCCCTTATCCTTCTTCAGTATTAGTTTATTTCCTTGTGTGGACTTATTTTCTTCTGCATTGTGAATGTGGATATATTTTCGTTTATATAAATGAATATGAATGTTTTACTTCTTTTCTTTTGTGGAATATGGTTGAGAAATTACCCGCGGGATCGACGATTTGTGGTGACGGCCTCCTCGGGAGTTGGTGTCACCGTAAAGCGGCAATTCTGAGCATAAGACCCAGTCAAAAAAGGGGCTCTTACACTCTTTTTCTTCCTTTTGTAGCTTTGGGCAATCTCTCTCCATGTGCCCAGACTTGTGATAGTGAAAGCACTTAGGAGTAGTCTTTTCTTCATCACTCTCAGACCCCTTTGATGGCTTGGTACATCTCCTCTTATCTTCAGCACCTTTCTTTAGAAATCTCTTGAACTTCTCATGCCTTTTTGGATTCTTCATAAATATTCTAAATTCTCATACATAAAGCCTCTCTTCATCTTCATCATTAGACTCTTCCGCTACCTCCTTTTTTTTATCACTCTCAGTGGAAGTGCCTTCATCTTTTTCTCCCTGGGATACTCCTCGGCTTGTATTTTCAGTTCGAGCTCATGGGTCTTCAGATTTCTAATGAGGCTCTCTATCTCCAGGGTGTTGATGTCATGAGATTCAGCAATGGCTGTCACTTTAGGGCTGAATTGTGGAGGAAAAGATCGCAAGATCTTCCTAACCAAGTCCCCATTTGAAAAGGTCTTTATGAGAGATCTGGAGGCATTGAAGATCTTAGTGAAGTGAGTGTACATGCTATCTACCTCCTCATTGATCTCCATTTGGAACTGTTCATACTCAGACTCCAGTCGAAATAACTTTGATTCTTTCACCTACAAAGTACCTTCATGAGTTAGTTTGAGTAAGCGCCAAATATCATGAGCAGTTTATAGTTATAGATTCTATTGAATTCAGTTTTATCTTGCACGTAGAATAAAGAATTCATGGCCTTATCATTATTAGTGCATCTCATTTTATCAGCATTATCCCATTTATCATGCGGTTTTTCCAAAACTTGATTGACTACAGTGATGGTGAGTGTAGTGTATTTTGTTACGACCATGACCTATACGTCTATGCTCTGTGTCATTATGAATATCTTCATGCGAGTTCTCCAATGGCTGTAGTCACACCCCATAAATAATGGAGGTCTACTCACACCTTGACCCTCAAAGAAAGCATGATTCACATTGGCCACCTTACTTTAGGATGCTAGTCCGTTTTGAAGTAACCTAGCTCTGATATCACTTGTTGGATCTGGTGGCCAACCTTAGAGGCGGGGGATGAATAAGGTTTTTAAAGTTAGTTTGAAATTAAAACAAGTTTTACCAAGAAAATGAGTTCTGGAAGCTACCACGGGCAGTAAGGGTAGCGCCCGACAGTAGGTCACAGAAATCAATTCTCTTTGTAAATCTTTGTTTTCAGATTTCCCACTCAATACTCAAACCTCTACAAACATATAACCACGATTTTGAGCTGTATTAAACAAAATATAATTTTATTCAAAATAAGAACAATGATTTACAATATCAAAATTGGATTTTCGTGATGCCAGAGATTAAAGGCGATGAATACAAACTTGTTTTGGTTTCTATCCCAGGACCGGTTGGCTCTCGATCTTCTTCCCAAGAAGATTGATGAGATAACTCTTCACCTTCCTCCCTAGAAGGGTCTTAGGGCCCCACTAGATCTCCCAGATTTAGACGTCCTTCTAGGATGATTTCTTGCAGACTCCTCCTAAGAATTCGACGACCTCCCTCCCAGGTCGATTTCCCTTTCACCGAGATCAGATAAAAACAAAGAAAACACAAAAGAAAATTTAGAGTTTAAAAGTGATTTCTCCCTCAAATGTAGAACTCCTCCGAGGAATGGTATGCGATCGATGCTCTTGAATATTGTCCTCATTATAGTCCATCAGCCGCAAATGGTCGTTAAAGATTTCGTTCATCGGAGTTCTTCGGTTACAAACCAGAGGAAGAAATAGTGATTTTCCTTCAACGACGATGAAAGTTCGTCCTCCTATAGATGACGGTTGAACCCTAGAATGAAATTTTTTCCCTCATCTCTTGTTCAGGAAAAGAAATGCTTGCTTTTATACGTCTTGAAAAATACGCTACCGCCGGCGGTAGGGCTAGCGCCCGACGGTAGGTCGATTCGTGCGGTGCTGACAGCTGTCCAGTAATTTTGGAAAATATCTAGAAAAGCATTCGCTCTATTTTTGGTTACTACGACGCGATAATCAACTAGCGCCTAGCGGTAGGTCACATAGCAGTTGTTCTTTAATTCTTTGGGGCTAGCTCCTACGGTAGGGCTAGCGCTCGGCGGTAGGTCAGAGAGATTGATTTTTTTTGTACCTATAAACCTGCACCCTATACCCAACATAAGTATGATTAAATACAACTCGGGATTTGATATTGTCAAACTAAAGAGATACGAACCATAGGCTCCAACACCCTTTCCCATGGTCTTTGATTTATCCATGTTGTGGTACATTGTTGTCCTCTGATGAGTCGTCAGCCGTGGGCACGCATTGGTTTGGGTTCTGGTTCAGCAAGAATCTTTCAAGGAGTCCTTGTTGGCTGAGTTGTTCGATCTCCATCTTCAACATGTGGCAACCTTCCATTCTATGAATGTGTCCTCGATGGAAGTCACAGTATTGCGACTGATTTCCCCTATTTGGCACTAGTGGTTCAGACCTGCTGAGGGATTTGTTTTCATGGATGGGGAGGAACATGTTGGTTTGAGTTGTGTTGAGGGGAGTATAATCCTGGTGTTGATGTGGGCCTCGGTCTCAACGAGGTTTGTTATGGCACACGTCATTTTTCTTATTAAATGGCGATAAAAACGACTTATGTTCTCTACCTTTTTGGGTTCCTCTCAAACTTTTGGCAGTGCGCTTCAATCTATTCATTAATTGCAATATGGATCTCGACCCGACGAATGAGATCGAGGTAGCTAGGTACAGACTCTTTCATTAATGCGAATAGAAGCCACTGGGGCAGAGCCCTCCCAAGAAAAATCCTCGCAGAAGCTCAGGGTCTACTCCAGGTATTTTCCGCCCCTCATTAGTGAAGCGACAAAATAAATCCTTAAGGATTTCTCCCTCACCTTGTCAAATTCTCAAAAGGTGGGAAGGGTCTTGAATGATTCTATGATTAGAAATAAATTGACCTGTGAGTTGTTGGGCCAGTTCAAAAAAGCTCTTGATTTTCCCTTCCTTTAGAGAATAGAACCAAGTCCGAGCTTGCCCTTTCATAATTGTCAAAAATACTTGACACAAAAGATGGTATGGAGTGTTGTTGATGCGCATGATGAATGCAAAGTGCTTGGCGTGTTCCATATCCGACTCATCAAACATCTCAATTTTGGGGAGCTCGATGACATGTGGGACTGGATGTGCCATAATCTTAGGTGACAATGGTGAACCATCGAGGAGAGGGCTGCGAGTAGCATGCTGTCTGGCTCGTTCACTCTCTTCGACAATTATGTTGCGAACTTCTTCTCAAGTGAGCCTTTCAACTGTGGGTTCAAAGCCTGCTGCTTTCGGGTTGTTGTGGTGATGCTGAACTTCAGGTTCTCTGTGCGAACTGGTTTCACGGACTTAAACATCCATGCTTGGAAGCTCTTTTTCAGGTATGTGGTACTCGTAAGTGATGTGCTCTACTAGAGGGTGTTTTAGAGCTAGCTTAGGTGGATTGCCTTGTTCGGGTACATTATTATGAGCTCATAATTCTTCTCTGTTCATGCGGTACTCTTCAATCCAGCACGTGTGTTCTTCTAGCGTTGCAATGGGCATACTCCCAATCTCTTCTGTGAGAGGCATGTTGATGAGCGAGTGGGGTGGAGCTGGGTTGACATGCCCCCCAGGAAATGATCTTTCAGAGGTAAATACATCTTTTCCTGTCGTGGTCTCTAGTTACGAGAATCGTTGCAGAGAGAATACTAGCTTCTGGATCTTCATCAAACTTTAGGGAACACGGTTAACACAGATGATGTAACATACCCCACACTTCTAGGCTCCCTAAAGTTAGGGTTAGTGTTTGAGTGGTGCATGGAGACCCTAGTGTAACCCTAGCTCAGCTTGAACTTAGGGAAACTGCTATATGCACCCCCAATATGTGCAAGTCAACCTAGGCCAATTCACACTCACAAGAACTCAACAACTCAAGGTAAACTCACTAATAATTATCTAACCCAAAAAGAGACATAACCGAGCAATGGACACAAGGCTTGGTCAATTTAGTGGGCTAAACTGACCAAAGTCAACTTTATATCAATATAGGTCAAACCTTCACCTAAGAGATCCTATTGGCCTCAAAACTTAAAATTGACCCCACTCCTAGCCTTGTAATGTCATTAGGGGCCTAGTGGACCCAAAAGCCGCATCATGGGGTCACCAAGTTGACCAATTTGATCAAAGTCAAACTTGGCCCTATTTAGGTCAAAATCACTGAAAGACTTGATTTTAAGATCCTAGACACCTAGAGGGGGGAGGGGGAGGATGAATAGGTTCTAATTTTATTTAATAAACTTTAGGCAATTATCTTGTTCTAACTTATCACAGATAATATAATTCACAGCACGGCAATCACAATACAGTATAGTACACCAGATTTATAGTGGTTCCCAAAGTTATAGGTACATCCACTTTCCCCCTTCGCCTATCCAGTAGAGAACTGGATTCAGCCCAACTTCCTTCCACTAACTCAGATCCACAGTTCTTACAATCGGAACCTGATAGGTTCCTACAGCTCAGACTTATGCAAGTCCTATCTTAGATTTTTCCCAAGAACCATATCTCAGGCAACAGCCTTACCTCAGCTTTTATCATTAGGCTTATAACTCAGACTTTCACAAGTCCTACACATCAGGATCTCAACCCTACCTCAGCCTTTATAATTACAGGCTTACAACTCAGATCTTACAAAAGATCCTACAAGAAATTGAATGTTTTAAAGGGTACAAAAATTTTACCAGATAGAACTCTCTATTGGTGTGAGCTTCTTGATCAGTTCTTGGATAATCTGAATCTTCAGATCTAACCTGACTTAGCTGTTTCAAAGCTTCTTGATTGAACAAAATAAGGTGGATATTCACTAGATGTAGAAGTTGATCTTCAGATAGCTCCCTTCTTAGATTCAGAAATAGATCTGAATATTTCTTGCAGACTGTTCGGGATCCGCCTCCTTAAGGGTTTCCCCCTTTCTTATTGTCGAATTCTCTTTCCCATAATTACTTGATTACTTCCCTGATTATTCCTTGGTTATCATGGATCAATCCTTTATATAGACTTTCTCAATGATTACCTGCTGATCCTGTTTGTAACAACCTTCTGACAGTTCTGACAAAGGTGTCAGACTTATTGATTATGACAGCTGTCAAGTCTTCAGTCGTGACAGCAGAGTATGCAATGACTTTATATCTCAGCAGGAAACACTCAGCAAATTTTTTCACATGGGTCCACACAAATAGACTAAGTGTCGACACAAGCCCTGATGATGTCAACACAGCACTTAATGTGTCGACACAGTAATTCTTCTGCTTCTCGACACAGCTTTTATTTGTATGTGTCGACACAAGTCCTGTATGTCGACACAACTACTCCTGGTCTCGACATAACTGATGCTGACAGATGACATTGAGTGTATGTCCAGATGTCGTTGAGTGTGTGTCGAGACGTCATTGAGTGTGTATCGACACAAGTACTGTGTGTTAACACAAGCCTTCAGACTCAGTATAGCTATTGCTGTTAGATGGCGTTGAGTGTTGTTCAGATGTTATTGAGTGTGTGTCGACACAAGTCTTGTGTGTCAACACAAGCCCTTCAGACTCAGTATAGCTGTTGCTGATAGATGACGTTGAGTGTGTGTCGACACAAGTCCTGTGTGTCGACACAAACCTTCTTTAGGTGTCGACACAATTCCTGGGTGTCGACACAACTTCTGCTTCAGGTGTCGAGACAATTCCTGGGTGTCGACACAACTTCTGGGTGTCAACACAATTCTTCACAAGTGTCGACACTTGTACTTAGAGAATTTTATTGCAAACCTTACACCTGCACAATGAAACTCAAATATCCCATCAAATACAAACTGATGTATATCATTGAGTAAGATGAGGCTTCTCCAAATCTGGTACATATTTTTCAGTGTACCCAACAATCTCCCCCTATTTGGAGAAGTCATAACTCTTAGTCAAAGATATACATCACTCATAATAAAACACAGAAAAAAATAGATGTACATACATTTCACTACAGTATAACAACTAAAATCAATACTGAAACTGATTTCATTCATTAATTAGAAAATTCTAGGTTTATATGTTTTCTTTAGAACAATAAAAATAAAAGATTACATTGTTCTAGACATTAGCCTATTTATCCTAAGATAGACTAGACTCCTTAATTACAATTCCTTTCCCAGATCTGACCTTAGCCTACACAATAGGTTCAGTATCATCAGCTGGTTTCTTTCCTTTCAGATCCTTCTTCTTCAGTTCTTCAGCCTTTATCCTTTGCCTTTCAAAATAGTGAAAAGGCTTTAGGAAGTACTTGCTAGGCTCGAGAGCATTAACAGGTAACTTCCCAGCTTTTGCACTCCTTCTGTACTGAAGAATGGCTTCTTGTCTGGCTTGATACTTGTTCCACTCTTGCTTAGAGTACCATTTACCCATATTATAGGTCTTGTCCTTCACAGCTTTCCAGGCAGTCAAAATAATATTCCTGGAAGTAGGTCTCCACTACTCAAAATCAGGCTTCAGTTCTGCCTGTTCTCTAAACCTTTTCTTGGAAAGCTGTGCCTCCCTCTAAGCTTCCTGTGCAGCTTCTGACATTTCTACCTTTTCAATAATAATATGCTGTGACTTCTGTGAAGGGCTATACATTTGCTGAACTTCTTGCTGGACTATGTCAAAATCAGCTGGCTGATCCCCTTTAATGTAGGCAGGATGAACACCAGACTCAGCTATATTATCATCCTCATATAGGGGTAGAAATCCAAGTGTAGCTCTGATGGTGTTAGATACCCATTTTGCATGATCAGAGTTGGCTTTGACTAACACTCTCTCTCCCTTTATGACTTCTCTAGCTATATAATCCCTCAGACCATTCTTTTGAAACCTTATTTGATCAGCTAGATATTCCGCACCTTCTTGGTAGTAGGCTTTGAATTTAGTCAGGTAATCAGAAATAGTCTTTTGAGAGGCTCCAATGGCTGTTTGGATAACAACTAGATCTTCTTGTATTTGCTTTGATATTTCAGTTTTCAAATCAGTAGAAATACTTCCCAATTTTTTGAGAATTTCTTCATGGGATTCTTTGAGATTTTCATTTAACCTGAATTGATTTTCTAAAATATATCCTTGCTTGGTTGCAATGTCCTCAACTTCAGTATTTAGCAACTGTTGTTGCTCAGCCAAATATTCTATAGTATTGCCTCCCTTATGGAAGCAATCTTTCATCTCTTTGTTATGCAGATTAACTTCAAATCTGATGGATTTAATGTCTTGAGCCAGCTAAAACTGTAATTCTTTATTTGACTCATCCACATATTTCTCTAAGGACTGCCTTTGTTCATCCAATTTGACTTGTAGTTGGACCAGTAATGAACTAAAATCCATGCTTGGAGTAGGTGGTGGTGTGACTGTTTGCAAGGCTTTCTTGTAGCCTGAGCTCTTTTTCCTCAGAGAAACCAGTTTTCTCTTTTTAGCCATGGAGGCTTCTTCATCATCAAAAGATTGAGAGCTTTTTATATCTACAGTTGCTTTACTAATTGGGGCATCCAGTAGCTCCTCCCCCTCAGTTCTTGGCAGTTCTTTTTCTTTTATTTGCTCCTCCTCCTCAGTCCTTGCTGTAGGTAAATCAGAAAACAGCTCTTCCATAGTTACCTCCTGCTGCATCTGAACAGGAGGAACAAGATTAGTTTGGGAAACAAAAGGTTCTCCCTGGACATCCAGATTTTTGTCCAGGCCCCTCTTTATAAAGTAGATACTTACTTGCTCATCTTGAGCTGTATCCTTCATATGCACATCTTGTGCTTCCTTCTCAGCAATTTTCAGTGCTTCTTTGTTTATGTCTTCTACAATGTCCATCACTGTATCAAAAGCATGCTCACTCTCCAGAGTTGTTATAGCAATGACTCCCCCTTAGGCAGGCAGCTCAGATAGTTCAGTGTCTTGTACTGCTGGTTCAGGGTGTTCTCCCCCTAGAGTGGAGGCTATCTATTGTTTTGGGTGCTGACTGCTCTCTATTTGATTTTGAGCTTCTTTTTGTTGTTGGTCTTCATCTGAACTGAAGACTATCTCCTCTTCAGAATCACTGGAGGATTCCTCTTGCTAAACAATTTCTTTCTTTTTCTTATCCTTCTTGACCTGTTTCTATGGAGTAGAAACCTCTTTGGTCAATACTCTATCCCATCTGGATAGAATCCTTACATCCATCCTCCTCATATGGTTGATCTTGAATCCTGGTAGTTGGTTCATAACATCTGGTATTGTAAAAGCTATACATAAGCTTAGTATCCTTCCCAGATTTGACTTCTTTATTTCTTCGAGAATCTTGTCAAACACCGCTGATGACCAGTCTGTTTTTACAGTAAAGATGACTCTGGTTATTAGGTTGAACATGTAGGCAGATATTCTATCATGTCCATCGGTCTTGCAGAGAATAACCTTGCCTACGATTTCAGAAAGAAACTTACCTTAAGAATTCATCCCTTTTCCGGTAATAGATGATCCAACTTTGGTATTAGGGTTCAGCCCGCACCAACTTAGTGCATCTTTTGTCATGGATGGAACTATTTCATCATCATCCTTAATCTTGGGAAGTTGGAGCGATTTCCTGATTGTCTTAAGTGTGAGTTTTACTCTTGAATCCTGAACTGTGGCTTTGATCTTCTTTCCCTCATTATCCACATTTACAGACGAGTAGAATTCTAGTACTTCCTTTTTCCAAATTCTTGTTGGTTCTGAGACCAAGAACTCCAAACCATTTTCCAAAATTAGGATAATTACACCCTGGATATCTTGTGAAGCTGTCGTGAATCTCCCACGAACCAGCTCATAACCTTCATTTACCTTGTCATCCTGGTGGGGCGCCATTGACAGGAGAGAGAGAGAGAAGAGAAGTGAATATTTATGTCGATACAAGGTCTAGAGTCGAGAAATCTGAAGGCGTAGTCGACCAGATTTTTTCTCCCCTATTTATAGTCTACTGGTAAAGGGTATGTCAATGGACACACCTTACTTAGTAATAATACTTATCGACATAGTTGTACATGTGTCGACATAAAAGACTTAGGTCTCGACAAAGCTTATTTTTAGTCGACATGTCTTTGTGTCGATATATTTATGTGTCGACATACTTGTGTCAGTGTTGACACGGGCTAGTCAAGTCTCGACAGAGTGTGTCGACACCAATTCTTGTGTCGACACAAATACTGTTTATGTGTTGACACAACATACTGAGAGTGTCGACACAATTTGCTTGTGTCGACACAAGCTTTCTTACTTACCCAAATTTCTTGAGAAATTTTGTGCTTTCATATTCTACTTAGGAAAGCTTGTGCTGACCTACTCTAGGTTCAACATACCTTATTCAATTTTAAAATAATTGAATTTAGTTTCAACTAGAGGTTTTGTAAAAATATCAGCAATTTGATTAGTTATGTTCACAAATTCTAGACTAATATCTTCCTTCTCCACATATTCTCTTATGAAATGAAACTTAATTTCTATATGCTTAGTTCTGCTGTGTGAAATAGGGTTTTTAGCAATAGAAATAACACTAGTAGAATCACAAAATAGTGAAATTCTACTTACCTTGATATCATAGTCTTCAAGTTGATGCTTTATCCACATCAACTGTACACATCAGCTGCCTGCATCTATATATCATGACTCAGCAGTTGAGATAGCTACACTTGTTTGCTTTTTTATACTCCATAACACCAGCCTTCCACCTAGGAATTGACAAGTTCCTGTGGTACTCTTCCTGTCTTCTTTGCACCCTGCAAAGTCTGCATCTGAAAATCCTGTTAGTAAGAAATCTCTATTCTTAGGGTACCAAAGACCTAGATTAGGTGTGCCCTTAAGATATCTCAAAATTCTCTTGACAGCAGTGTAATGAGATTTCTTTGGCCATGCTTGGTACCTAGCACAAACACATGTTGCATGTATGATGTCAGGTCTACTAGCAGTCAAGTAGAGTAGAGAGCCAATTATCCCTCTATACAAAGACTCATCAACAGGTTTCCCTGCCTCATCTTTGCCTATAGGCATACTTGTTCCCATTGGAGTTTTCATGGTGGAGGCAGAGTCTATACTATATTTATTTATCAACTCCTTGGTGAACTTAGACTGAGAAATGGACAATCCATCATTTGTCTGTCTAACTTGAAGTCCCAAGAAGAACTTCAGCTCACCCATACTGCTCATTTCAAACTTCCCTTGCATAAGTTTGGCAAACTTTCTATAAAGGTTGTTTTCAGTAGATCCAAAGATAATGTCATCAACATATATCTGGACTAGGATGATCTTGCCTTTAGATTCCCTAAAGAATAGAGTTTTGTCTATCTTTCCTCTAGAGAATTTATTCTCAATAAGAAAAGCAGACAAGGTTTCATACCAAGCCTTAGGGGCTTATTTCAAACCATATAGAGCTTTCCAAAGCCTATATATATAGTTAGGATAGTTAGAGTCTACAAAACCTGAGGATTGTTCAACATAGACTTCCTCTTTTTAGTCACCATTTAGAAATGCTGACTTTACATCCATCTAATATACCTTGAAACCTTGATATAGAGCATAGGCCAAGAACAACCTTATAGCTTCCAGCCTTGCCACAGGGGCAAAGGTTTGATCAAAGTCAATTCCTTCTTCTTGCATGTAGCCTTTTGCTACCATTCTGGCCTTGTTCTTGATTATGGTGCCATTCTCATCAAGTTTGTTTCTATAGATCCACTTGATTCCTATCACATTATGATCCTTTGGTTTAGGAACCAGTTCCCATACTTTATATCTTTTGAACTGATTCAGCTCTTCTTGCATAACATCAATCTATTTTGTATCTAGCATGACCTCTTCAATCTTCTTGGGTTCTATCTGTGATAAGAAACTTGAACATAAAACTGTGTTCATGCTCTTGCTCCTGGTTAGTACACCTTAACTTGCATCACCAATGATTTGATGAGCTGGATGATCCTTCAGGTTTCTTCTTGTTGGAGGAAATCTACCAACCTCTTGGCCTTCTTCATTTTCCTCAACCTGATGCTCCTCATTGTCTTCTTCATCCGGTAAATCTTGTTCTCCCCCTGGATAACATGCATCCTTTTCTTCATCCAGCCTAGCAGGTGCTTTTTCATTAATAGTCAGCTTGTCCAGCTTGTCCTTTAAACCTGTAGAACTACCTGAAGAGCTAGATAATTCACTGTTAATCAACTTAGACTCATCAAATACTACATGGACAAATTCTTCTACAACTTGTGTAGTCAAGTTGTAGATCCTGTATACCCTACTATTATTGTTGTACTCAACAAATATCCCTTCTAGGGATTTGGTAGCAAACTTAGTTTGGTAGTGCTTACCATTCACTAGGACATAACACTTGCTACCAAAGATTCTGAAGTAGGAAATGTTTGGTTTTCTGCCTTTCAAAATCTGATAGGGAGTCATCTTACGTTTCTTATTGATGGAGGATCTATTGAGTACATGACATGCAATATTTACTGCCTTAGCCCAGAAGTACTCAGGGAGAGTAGTGTCACTAAGTAGTGTTCCACTTGCCTCAATTAGAGTCATATTCTTTCTTTTATCAACTCCATTTTGCTGGGGTGTTCTAGGTGAGGAGAACTCCTGATGAATCCCAAGTTTTTCACAGAACTTTGTCATACACTCAAACTGAAATTCAGTTCCATGGTCACTTCTGATTTTGACCACTGAATTGTTAAATTCATTCTGAATTTGTCAAATAAAGGTTTGGAAAATAGTAGGGGTTTCGGATTTCTGCCTCAAGAAGAAAACCCATGTGAATCTAGAATAGTCATCCACAATAACTAATGTATATACTTTCCTACTAGACTATGAACTTACATAGGTCCAAATAAATCCATATGCAAGAGATATAGACATCTCATTGAATCCTTGGTATCAAGTACATGGAAAGAGGACTTAGTCTGTTTGCCCTTTTGGCAAGCTGAACACACACCCTCTTTAAAGCACTTGACTTGAGGACAATTCCTCACTAACCCCATACTGAATAGCTGTCCTATTGACTTATAGTTCAGATGAGCCAGCCTCTTGTGCCATTGGACACACTGTGATGCTTTCTCACATGCAACTAAACAAATGGGTGAGTTGTTAAACTCATAATCAAGGTTAAGACAATATACATTCCCTTTCCTAGTGCCAGTTAGAATGATCTCTTGATCACTTGACCTCCTTATTTGGTACTCCCCTTTGAGAAAAGAGATGTCATAACCTAGATCACTAAGTTGACTTATGCTAATCAGGTTATGTTTCAAACCCTTCACATATGCCACTTGAGTGATAGTAATAGAATTACTAGAAATGTTACCAAATCCTTTGATGATTCCTTTTTCAGATCCACCAAAGATTACTTTGGGTCCATTCTCTATGGGTGCATAGTCCCTCAACATTCTGCTTGTTCCAGTCATGTTCCTAGAACATCCACTATCCAAGTACCATATAGGGGTATGAACACTTGGATTCACCTGCATCAAATAAAGATTTACCTACCCT
Organism: Platanthera zijinensis; assembly: GCA_039513925.1. NCBI lineage: Eukaryota > Viridiplantae > Streptophyta > Magnoliopsida > Asparagales > Orchidaceae > Platanthera > Platanthera zijinensis. Next base: position 60,628,746 of record CM077082.1, on the reverse strand, counting down.
CAGAACCCAAATTGTTATTGGGTCCTAGGTTCTTGTTAGTTTGAAATCTATCATGCTTACCTGCAGCTTTTCTGATAGGTAAGCTGTACTTGTTTTCAACACTTGTGTTGAACCAACAATTCATGATAAAGTGGACCACCTTGCCACAACACCAACACTCAAATCTGTTGTACCTTCTCTTAGGTTCAGACTTCACAATATTGTTGCCAGCAGTCCTTTTAAGTGTAGGTGCTGGGGCAGCAAACCCCAAGGATTCCTTAAGAACTTGATGAGTTTGCTTATAGAGTGGCCTATTAGCATATCTACCCTTGCCAATGAAATCACCATACTCACAGTGACCATGAGTAATATCATGATCATACCTATTTGTAGGTTGCATTACTTTCATAAAGAAGATAGGGGGTTTTGAGGCTAGTGGCTGAACTGGGGCTTTGCCTTTTCTATGAGAATTGGTGGCCCTTGTTCTTCCCTTAAAGCTTAGACCTGTCTTTCCTTTTTGAGAAATTAACTTGTTTATTAAGGGTAAGACAGACTTTGGCTTAGAGAATTTAGCCACGAACTCCTTTTTTTCAGAAGTTTTGCCTCCAGATTCTTGATGTGATTTTCCTTGAAGGAGATTGTGCCTATCTGAATAACAGTTATGTTCTTTAGTTTGGCAACCTCGTTCAATTTCAAATCCAACATCTTTACTGAATCTGATGTAACCTGCTTAAGAGATTCAATTTCCTTGGCCTGTTCTTTTACAAGAAACTTGCTCCTCTTCAGAGCTTGTAACAACCCACCATACTCATTAATGAGTTGATGTACATCCCCCTTAGAATCAGAACCATCCACTTCTCTTGAAGTTGATGCTACTGATTCTGATCCAGTAAAATAATCAGAAGCTAAGGGAGAACTCTATACCTTACTTGGACAAGGCTGATCCTAGCACTGATCATTTTCTGATAGAGCAATCAACTCTCTACAACAATAGTCTTCAACTCCATTTATTGAGTCCAACATTTGTAGGAATTCTAATTCCCTAGAATCTTCTTCTGTAGAGAACATCCCAACATATGTTTCTGCATCATTTTATTCTCCTGAATCTGATGATGAAGAGTCTGTCCAACTCTTTTATTTCTGAGCAACAAGGGATTTCTCCTTCTTGCCTTTTGCTTGATGCTTCTTCTTGTCTTTAGACTCCTTCCTCTTGTCAAGACAGTCAGTTATGACATGCCCAGAACTGTTGAAGCAATAACAAACAATCTTAGAATTAGTTTGTTTACTAGGTTTTGAGGCATACCTGTCCTCCTTGGGAGTCTTTTTTTTCTTGTAATAATCATTCTTGGAGAAGGATGTTGAAGGCTTGGTTCTCCATTTCTTTTTTTTCATAAACCTTTGGAACTGCCTTGTAAAGGCAACAAAGTCCTCATCATAGGTGTGACTATCTGATGTGTTGTTATCAGGATTTTCTTCTTCTGCCTCAGTACTCTTTCTGGGTGGAGAAGGAGACTTTCTGTTGGTACCCTAGTTTGGATTTGAGTTAAGTCTTTCCTTTTAGTCTCTTGACCCAAGATTTATCCTTGGTCAAAGTCTTGTTGTAGAGCTTTCTCTTTTCCAGTAAAATTCTGGCTAAGGGATTTTCGGGTTCGACTATCGTCGAACGCCGATCGACTATCGTCGATCAGCCGGTCGACGATCGTCTGTCTCTGGTCAGCTCGACGTTCTGCTAGATCGTCGAGCTCTGGTCGACTATCTCTTGATAGTTCGACGCTTTCTGTCTTGTCTTGAGTCGGTCGACTATCTGCCTGGATAGTTCGACTATCTGAGTCGGTCGACTATCTATTGATAGGTCGACGATCTCAGCCGGTCGTTCGACTATAGTCGAAGGTCGTTCGACGATCGGCTGTCTGCATATATAATTTTATATGCGTTTTATTCTGTGTTTTATTTCTTATTTTATCTGATTTATTTAATAGATGTTATCTGATAGATTTACTTCATATACTTCAAAGCAATTCTTGCTATTCTTATGCTTAAGTCTTTCCTATCAGATAAAGTGTTTTTGTCTTATTAGTCGACTCTCTGACTGCTTTATTAATGCAGCTGTCCTTTATAGCCGTTGGCTGTAAAGAGTTATTTCTGATATCTTTCTTTATCAGATTTTATACTGCAGCTTCTTATGAAGCTTTATTTCTTTATATAGAAATATATATCTGCAAGATATGTTTTATCTTCATGTTAATTGCAGCCCAGATTCAAGATCTGAGAAGAAGACAAAAGCTCATATTAGAGCCGTTGCTGCTGCTCCTATTTAAAGAGTTCTTTTGCAAAAAGAACAAGAACTGCTGCCAGTAATATACAGCAGTAGAAGGAAGAAAACAAACAGCTGCTCTCAGGATTCAACTGAGAAGATACAGCTGCTCTCAGCAATTATCCATCTATCTGAGAAGATATCTCTTCTGCTCTTCTTCAACTTGAGTGCTCCTGTTCCAGGAAGATACACTCAGAGATATTGAAGAAGAAGAAGAAGAAGGAAGCTGAAGAAGAACATCCATTCCAGATCTCTAGTCTTCTTCAAGCTTTTCCTTCAGAACTTCAAGACAGTATTCTGTCTTGAGTTCTGAAGAGATTCTTGTGCTTCTCTAATCTTTATAAAATAGAGAAGACATTCTAACCCTCTTCCCCCCTCCTGTAAAGGGTTGTTTACTCCCTTCAAAAGTAAAGCTTGGTTTTTAGACACCTGATCAAAAGTCTAAAGGGTCTCTAGATCTACCTGAAGCAGATCTTGTTGGTGGCAGGGCACCTGATCAAAAACCTGTAGTGGTTTCCTACCGTGTGGGTAGAAGAGTGGACGTACCCAGTGTTTGGGGAACCACTATAATATCTTGTGTCGTCTGGTTGCTTGATTTAATATTTGCATTGTGGCTGTGATTAGTTTTAACTAGGATTGCTAGTTGCTAATTAGGATCCAAGCTTTAACTGTAAATACAGTTAGCTTGAGTTTGTGCACAACACTTGTATTAGGCTTTAGGGTTCTTATCTCTTAATATCTATAATCCTCAATTCCGCAATCGTATCTATCCCTTCACTTTCAATTGGTATCAGAGGGAGGTTGACTGACTGTATAGGCTAACACCTAAGTCACAAGATCCTGATAGATACCAAGAGTTTATAGATATTCACTATCATGGCCCAGTCTAAGGATTATTCAAGCACCAGACCTCCAGCATGCAACTTAGCAAAGTTTGGCATCTGGAAGACAAGAGTCAAATTATATATGAACTCTTTTGATGAAGAAATTTTCTCTTCTATCTTAACAGGTCTTCCAACTTCGGCAACAACAACACAAAGTGCCAGGCTAGCTGATGCCAGAGCAATGAACATTCTTGCAGAATCAATGTCTGATGACATTTTTCAAGAGATTGCTGAATGTTCATCAGCTAAGGAGATTTGGCTGTCCCTCCATCAAATGGCTTCTGAACCATTGGATGTAATATCAGAAGGAAGCCACATCATCTCATCTGAAGGAGAATCAACATCCCTAGATGTTATCTGGGATGTCTCAGATGATGTCTCATCATTTGAAGATGAAGAGGAGGAAGCAAGGGCCAAAGCATTTTGCATAATGGCCATCAATGCCTCCTGCAGCAAGGGCCAAAGCATTTTCCCCTACCCTTTCTTGTGCCTTCAGCCTTGAAGGCTACTGACTTATTTTTGTACTCAGACCTACTGCTTTTCTCCTCTTCTTTTTTGGCAGTGAGCTACATTTCATAGGATAGCAGCTTTCCAAATAGTGTGGGTGGAGGTATATCAGCAAGCCTGACCACCTCTCTGATGGCACATATCTTTGTGTCTCAGTCCTTTGTTAGTGATCTGAGAAAATTATCATTCAATTCATATATGCTGAAGACTCTTCCATAGGTCATCAGCTCATTTACTATCCTGAAGAACTTCTTGTAACATTCAGCTATGCTGTCAGACTTGGCTTGTCTAAAGCTATCATATTCTTGATTCAGCATATATTTCCTGTCTTATCTAACTTCTTCAGTTCCCTCCATGTAGACAATCAAGGTGTCCCACATCTCCTTAGAAGTTTTGCAATGCACCATATTCTGAAATATGGCATCATCTATAGCACTTACAATAATGTTTTGTGCTCTTTTGTCTAATATTTCCAGGATGATCTCATCCTTGGTCATTTCAGAATAACTCTTTGGGGTTTTAACATTTGCATCCAGAGCTGATACCTTCATTGGAATAAAGGGACCTTCTTATACTGTGATATAGATTCTTGGATCAGATGCTTCCATGAACAACCTGACCCTTTCCTTCCATATGCCAAAGCATTCTTTCCTACAGATAGACAGTTTCATAGATCCAAATTCCTTCTGATTCTCATTTGAACTCATTCTTGAAATATATTAATTGCCTTATAGATTCACTCAGACGGTTAGGTCTATCCTCGAGGAACCTCCCTCTGATACCACTTGAAAGACTTGATTTCAAGAGCCTAGACACCTAGAGGGGGGGGGGTGAACATGTTCTAATTTTCTTTAATAAACTTTAGACAATTATCTTCTTCTAACTTAGCACAGATAATATAATTCACAGCACAACAATCACAGCACACCAGATTTATAGTGGTTCCCAAGTTATGGGTACATCCACTTTCCCCCTTCGCCTATCTAGTAGAGAACTTGATTCAGCCCAACTTTCTTCCACTAACTCAGATCCACAGATCTTACACTCAGAACCTGACAGGTTCCTACAGCTCAGACTTATACAAGTCCTACCTCAGATTCTTTCCAAGAACCCTACCTCAGGCAATAGTCCTACCTCAGCCTTTATCACTAGGCTTACAACTTAGACTTTCACAAGTCCTATACCTCAGGCTCTCAGCTATACCTCAGCCTTTATAATTATAGGCTTATAACTCAGATCTTACAAAATATCCTACAAGAAATCGAATGTCTTAAAGGGTACATAAATTTCACCAGATAGAACTCTCTATTGGCGTGAGCTTCTTGATCAGTTCTTAAATAATCTGAATCTTCAGATCCAACCTGACTTAGCTATTTCAAAGCTTCTTGATTGAACAAAATAAGGTTGATCTTCACTTGATGTAGAAGTTGATCTTCAGATAAATCCCTTCTTAGATTCAGAAATAGATCTGAATCTTTCTTGCAGACTATTCAGGATCTGCCTCCTTAAGGGTTCCCCCTTTCTTGTTGTCGAATTCTCTTTCCCATAATTGCTTGATTACTTCCTTGATTATTCCTTAGTTGTCATGGATCATTCCTTTATATAGACTTTCTCAATGATTATCGGCTGATCTGGTTTGTAACAACCTTCTGACAATTCTAACAAAGGTGTTAGACTTGTTGATTATGACAGCTGTCAAGTCTTTAGTCGTGATAGCCGAGTCTACAATGACTTTATATCTCAGCAGGAAACACTCATCAAATTTCTTCACATGTGTCGACATAAATAGACTAAGTGTCGACACAAGCCCTGATGATGTCAACACAACACTTAATGTGTCGACACAGTCATTCTGCTTCTCGACATAGCTTCTGTTTTATGTGTCGACACAAGTCTTGTGTGTCGACACAACTGCTCCTGGTCTCGACATAACTGATGCATACAAATGGCATTGAGTGTATGTCCAGATGTCGTTGAGTGTGTATCGAGATGTCGTTGAGTGTGTGTCGACACAAGTCCTGTGTGTCGACACAACCCTTCAGACTCAGTATAGCTATTGCTAATAGATGGCGTTGAGTGTTGTCTAGATGTCGTTGAGTGTGTGTCAACACAAGTCCTATGTGTCGACACTAGCCCTTCAGACTCAGTATAGCTATTGCTGATAGATGGAGTAGAGTGTGTGTCGACACAAGTCTTGTGTGTCGACACAAACCTTCTTCAGGTGTCAACACAATTCCTGGGTGTCGACACAATTCCTGGGTGTCTACACGGCTTCTGCTTCAGGTGTTGACACAATTCCTGGGTGTCGACACAACTTCTGGGTGTCGAAACAATTCTTCATAAGCGTCGACACTTGTACTTAGAGAATTTTCTTGCAAACCTTACACCTGCACAATGAAACTCAAACATCCCATCTAATACAAACTGATGTATATCATTGAGTAAGATGAGGCTTCTCCAAATCTGGTACATATTTTTCAGTGTACCCAACAATTACACTATTTGACAAAGTTGGCCCAATAGGGGCATCATCATGATCCAATCAACATTGGGTGGTGTCAAGGGACTCAAGACACACCCCTTGGACAAACCAACCCATTAAGTTGACCAAAGTCAACCCCAATGTCAACCATGGTCAAATTAATCCGTAAATGCTAAATAAGAGCCCAAGCCAATTCAAGTGGGCTAAGGCCTTGCCCAAGGCCCATCTTAAGACCCACTAAATTTTCAGATTTATTTAATCTGATTTATGATTTTAATTAGGGGTTTAATGAGGGTAATTAGGAGGGAAGTTTCATTTGGAGGGGGGAATAATGAAGGGAGGCCAAGTGGCACTCCCTTCTTCTTCCCCAACCCCTTCTTTAATCTCTCCTAATGAAGAGGAGGAGGTTTCCAACTGTTATAGGTCGACCACCATCAAGGAGCGCCTTTAATGGCCATGACCATAACCCCCCAAAACTTGGACCTCCTATATAGAGGCCCCCAAAGCTCAATTTAACCCTTTCATCACCTTCAGAAGACCTCAAGCAGTCGAAATCGACTTTTGGATCGCTGTAAATGGTAGAGAATCGAGATCAGGAGAGGTTTGCCGGAAAACGCCAAAACCCATGGCCACCCTCCGGAGTAGCCTCATCCAAGCCCGACATCAGGCATGTTTCTCCCCCTTTCCACTTATGCTAGCTTCCTATATCAATAGGACTTGAGGTAGATCTCAATTGACTCGATTCAAATTTTGAAATCCATGGAAAAAGCTTGGAATGGGCTTCCTCTCGATATCGCCGGAAACCACCACCTCCGGCGGCCAAACCATTGTCGGGCAATAGCCACCACCTCAATGGAGTTGGTGGTGGCGGTGGCCAGCCGGGGAGGAGGCTAGGACGCCAACAAATAGCTCTAGAATTTATTCCAGGTCGGGTGGATCTTGGCCGCCAACTAGAGGAGGAAGACAATCCCCTGGCCGCGAATCAGATATGTCAAAAAATATAAATATAATTATTAACAATAATGTTGTTTTATCCCTATAAAATGGATTTTTGGAACCAGGAAAATGAGGGGCTGAACCATGAAAAGTTTCTAACCTGAAAAAGGTAGCCCTTTGAGTCTACTTTAATTAGAAATTAAAATCAGGTTATTTGGAGCACTGTAACTCCTTGTAGGTCAATTCTTGTGGGACTGGTCCTTAGGATAGAATAATCACTATTTCCTTAATAACTTTTATTTGGCTAAGGGGATTGACTTGAAATTTGGGGCATATAAGAATATACCATAGATACACCTACAACCCAAAATGGGAATTTTGGATAATATTTTCCTATAGTTTTAGGAAAAATGTTATTTTTCATAAAAGTGAAATTATTTTTGGAACATTAAATATAATGACCTCAAATTTTGCTCAGAGTCTCATTAGGTCAGTACAAAGCTTTGGTAAAAATATCAAATCCATTGGAACTTAGTAGTTTGGTGAATCTACTTTGCATGTGGTTATGTTATATGAGATTTGGGGTGCAATTAGCCAAAGGAGTTAAAATGGGGATTGAGGCCCATAAGACTTGTGGGATGCTTTTGGAGCTTGGGAATGGACTTATGATGATGGAATACACCATCCAAAGTGATATTAGGGTTTTTGGAATAAAAACCCTAGGTATTTGATTTATTTTAGTTTTGGCACCATTTTAAATTAAGGGAATAAAAGTGAGCAAATCAACTTAGAAAATTCTAAGACTCTGCCACTGGGGTTGTGTTGACATAATACATCTCAAGTATTTATTTGGGAATTTTTGGGAATTTATATCTAGGCTGTTGAGCTAAAAGTACTATTATGTGAACTTTACTGAAATTAGTAGGTAAATCTATTTAAAAATTTATCATTCTATAGAATTATGCTTTATTTATCATTTATTACCTCGGGAAATTTTATGAGATTTATTTACCTAATTTTTCAAGTACTTCCTTTGAATTGTGACCTAAAGACCCTATTTTTTAAAAAATTATATTTGCCACTATATATTATTAAGAAATTAAGGAATTTTGTCCAGAGCCATTATTACTCAAGATGATGTTAGGATAATTTTATTTTGCTGGTTTGATAACAGAAAGTGACACTTCATGTTCAAAATCACATGTAGCAATAATTTGGGAAAATTATAATAATTGTTGATTATTTTAGCAAAATTTTAAATCGCTGGAATTAAGTTTAAGATGTTCTGATAGGTCTCAGGAAATAATATTAGGGCCTAGGGTCAAGTATTTGGAGGATTTCTATTCATACACATATACAAGTTCATATGGTCTACAATTAGCAATTTTGGGAAATTACTAATTCAGCATTTGATGTTTTGGAGAGGTCACACACTTAGTAACCCTGGGAGTGAATTTGGTTAAGGGTATCATAACATTACTAAGTACCTTGAGAAAGAGAACGACGAGCTTCAGCCCATCATAGTTCCTAATATCGCTACGAGCCCCTCATAGGATAGACCTCAGGAAGTCCAAGGTTAGCCATAAATTGCTAAGTAATCTGGAAGTTAGAAAAGAGTAGTCTGATAGGATTAAGGAATGTTATAGCGATCTCACCCATGTGTGGGTTGGAGTGAAATAAGGCTCGTTGGTCCTACGAGCTGGTGGCTCGGGTTGTTGGTTGATTTCAAGACATATTGGTCCTGCGAGCTTGAGGATCGGGAGGGTATTATTATACCTAATTTGTGCTTATGTGGTGGGTCACTTGGTACTAGTTCAGTCGGCACACCAACAGAATTACGATGACTCTGGTGCGGAGAGTGGACCTTGGGGGATACCGGTAGGATGTTTATACCGAGGTTTGGAAGACTATGTCCCCTAAGAGCACACCCGACTATGGAAGACTGGTAGTCGCCAATAAGAGTATGCAGGGGATCCATTGTTATGTTCTTAACGCTAAGGCGTATGAGAGGTCTAGGCCTAGTAGTGTGCCCGCCCGCCTAGGAGTGGAGACACCCGCTCCACTACCACCGTGAGCCACGATGGTTGGTACCTGACAGGTTGGCCACCTCCAAAAAGTGTGGATGCATGAAAGGTTTATGCACAAATTCGTATGTGTGAGTTACATAATCATTGCATTGCATAACATGACATAGCATACGCACTTGCAGATCCTCATCGTATAAATTAGTATGGGATTTTTTATATGATGAGTTAATATTTCAGAAACCTTAATTTATATGTTTGTATGAGCATTCATATAAGTTAATGCACGTTTCTGTGATGGTAATGTAGTTGCTTTATATTACTAGTTTTACTTAGCTCCTCTTACTGTACTTTTATACTATGCTAGTTGTTGTTCTTCTTTACTGCTCATACTGATATAAAACTGCTAGAGAATTACCTATACATGACACTGTCATCTGCTTGTACAATCTACTATTATTGGTCATATGCTTTCTTTCTCCCGCGCGGTGCCTAGAAGATCCGGGGGTGAGGCGGGGATGAATCAGCTGAGTCTAGTTTGACTGACGGTTATTTGACCACATCATTTTAGGGACACGTGGAGACGTCGCCGCAGTTCGACCGTGCGGAGCCAGAGATTGAGACACCAGGATCTGAGGAGCCAGAGCCACACACTACCACTACTACTACCCAGTGTCAGGTTGATGATCATATGGTTTAGCTTCCGCATTGTTAGTTCAGAGAGAGTGATATTTTATGATGTTTATGTACTAGGCATAAGCCCTATTACTCGTACTCTTATTTATTTCATGTGGACCTTTTGATTTGATATTTATTATATCTATGTTGTGATTTGTGAACTTGTTTATGTCTACTTTCGTTAGCTGTGTAAATGATCGTGCTTGTGGCAGGGTTACCGTCTTGTGGTGGCAACTAACTCGTTGTTAGTGTCATGGTAAAGAGACGGTCCTGGGAATAAAATCTCTCTTCGACCGTGCCCAATTCTCGGGAGGAGGGATTTTATAGATGATGCTAAACTGTTGCGGGTCGCTCGAGGCTCTCGGTAGACTGGACTAAACTCTACTGCCTTAGAACGTAGAGTTGTCGAGCGCGCAATAAGTTGCTGAGTAAATGGAGAGATGCACATACATATTTTTAATGTTGGAACCCATGAATAGGGTAAAAAACCATGTGACTGATACGGTGCCGGTAAAACTTCACTATTTACTTTTATTTGCATGACTTTGGTGAAATTGAGGGCGATAGGCCGCTCCTCATTACAGCTGGGGGAAGAGAGAATGTAGCTTGCTTGGAGGGCGACATGCCCCCACTCGCGAAGTACAATCTTTGTCTCTTGCTAGAGGTGAAAAACGCTCATGGTCGTTGTCCGAATGCTGAGTGCTGGGAGGTGGAACATAGGAGGATTACCAGGGGAGGCTGTAACACTTTGCATATAAGAGCATTGTGGACTTGGGAGAATCTTCAAAGTGCTCGAAGGTCTCCAAGGGAGGCGGCTCGTAGGTGGATTTCGGCAGAGCTCTGTCCTGTAAGAAGAAAAGAGTGAGAGGAGAAAAGTTAGAATGATAGGGGGTTTGAGGTCCTATTTATAGCCTTCAGGGTTGGTTATGGTAGTTTTGTAGTTATCCGCAGACCATAACCACCCAAATTACTGACTGCAAAATGTTTCTATTATAGTTTAAGACACGTATTATTTTTATAATTTTGTTGTTTGCAGGTCATCATAATTTCAGATATTTATACCCACCATTACATGTGGTTACACTAGTGGTTACATTGGTGGTTACCCATATAATTGATGACGACAATCGTGAGAGGACGATTTGATGGTGGTGTTTGAAGGGAGACTGACTAGGGAGACCCGACCGGGAAGGACCGACCGGGCGGCCAACTAGGAAGGGCCGATCAGGCGTCTTGAGGAGGCCGATGGAGGAGGCCGCCCAGGCACCGCTTTTCGGAGGCCGACCAAGTGGATTGCGAGGGACGGCCTCACGTAGGGCGAGGGATGCCCGGGCGCATGCCTCCCAAAGGCCGAGCGGGCGGCGCCTGAGCCCAGGCCCCATGGAGGCCGGCCTGGTGGAGGCCAGCCTAGTGTATGCTGCCTGGGAGCCGGCCTTACAGAGGCCAACCGGGCAGGGCCCGCGCGCTGGTCTCATGGAGTCCAGCTGGACAGAGACTGCACGGGCGCCGTCTTCGCGGAGGGCGATCGGAAGGCCAACCACGGGCGGTTGATCATGTGTGTTGTGGGGATTACGTGCGCGGATCATGCGTGGATCTGGCGCACCAATCACGTGTGTGTTGGTTACTCCCATAACCCCAACCAAGTTAGTAGGGGTTATGTGATTTTGGCTAATCACAAACCGATTTTCTTATAAATTATGGGATACCCCATGAGTCCCCAAACCAAATTGCATCTACTTACCTAGTGGCAAACTCACGCGCGCGCGGGGATGCGTGTGTGTATGGGTGATAGTGCACTGGGGTTCCCTCCTGCCCTGTCTGATAGTACCCGTGTTGCGGCGGCGGGCTCCCCCACCCCCGCAGGCTCCGCCCACCCCCAATAGTTCATAATTTTTTTATCATGTAAATTTTTTTATTTTTTTAAATTTTAATATGATTTTTTAAAAATATTATTGGAAGTTGACATCTCTCCGACTAAATATCAATGCATCATCCGAAGATAAGTCAACACCATTCCAAAGTAGAAGATGTCGCATACGTTGATACTATATCGACGCAATGTCGATCATTTGGCTAAGTCAACAAAACTTCATTCTAAAGGAAGTTCTTACAAGATGTTTCAGCGTTACTCTAAAGAATACAACACTACTTGGAAGATTTCAACGCTGCTCTTATGAATATAACGCTACTTAACAAACTTGACGCTACTTAGAGAAATATACATATTTAATTCAGATTATCCTTCTATAAAATATAGGTAATATCCTAATTAATTACTCTTTAAGTTGTATATATAATCAAGGGGAGATATTTCCCAACTCTCTTACAAGATGTAATTGAAGGAGAATCATCAACTTAGGGGGAACCTTCTTTCCATCATCATGAGAACTCTCATTTGGTATCAAATCATCTTCAATTTGGTTTAGGATTTGTATACTAGCCCTTGTCCAGGGGCAGTCTTCAGATATCTTAGGATGCACTCGACAGCCTGGAGGTGAGGCGTCCGTAGAGAATGTATGATTCGATTGACAACACAAACATCAAATGAGATATTTGGTCTTGTAACTGTTAGATAAATCAACTTTCCTATAAGACGTCAATAATACTTTGGATTAGGAAGAAGTTAGATCAGTGTCAGAGGCATGAGTACAGAGATTGTGATTGACATCCATAAGAGTATCAACAGACTTGCATCTAGAATAACCAGAGTCATGAAGAAGATCAACACAGTACTTTCATTGAGATAGGACAAGACCATCAGGACGACGTGCAACTTTTACGCCAAGAAAGTACCGAAGATTTCCCAAATCTTCAGTTTGAAAAACTGAACTCAGGTGTTGCTTCATCATTTGTATTCATTTCGAATCATCTCCTGTAACTAGAATATCATCGACATAAACTAAGAGAGTCATTGGATCTGTTGTTTGATAACGAGTAAAGAGAGAAGTTTGTCGAGCTCCGAGATATTTACTTTTATTTGCATGACTTTGGTGAAATTGAGGCCGACAGACCGCTCCTCATTACAGCTGGGGGGAGAGAGAATGTAACTTGCTTGGAGGGCGACATGCCCCCACTCGGGAAGCACAATCTTTGTCTCTTGCTAGAGGTGAAAAATGCTCATGGTCGTTGTCCGAATACTGAGTGCTGAGAGGTGGCACATAGGAGGATTACTTGGGGAGGCTGTAACACTTTGCATGTAAGAGCATTGTGGACTTGGGAGAATCTTCAAAGTGATCGAAGGTCTCCAAGGGAGGAGGCTCGTAGGTGGATTTCGGCAGAGCTCTGTCCTGTAGGAAGAAAAGAGTGAGAGGAGAAAAGTTAGAATGATAGGGGGTCTGAGGTCCTATTTATAACCTTCAAGGGTGGTTATGGTAGTTTTGTAGTTATCCGCAGACCATAACCACTCAAATTACTAACTACAGAATGTTTCTATTATAGTTTAAGACACATATTATTTTTATAATTTTGTTGTTCGCAGGTCATCATAATTTCAGATATTTATACCCACCATTACATGTGGTTACACTAGTGGTTACATTGGTGATTACCCATATAACTGATGACGACAATCATGAGAGGACGATTAGATGGTGGTGTTTGAAGGGAGGCTGACCAGGGAGACCTGGCCGGGAAGGACCGACCAGGTGGCCGTCTAGGAAGGGCCGATCAGGCGTCTTGAGGAGGCCGACGGAGGAGGCCGCCCAGACACCGCTTTTCGGAGGCCGACCAAGCGGATTGCGAGGGCCGGCCTAACGGAGGGCGAGGGCCGCCCATGTGCCGGCCTCCCAAAGGTCAAGCGGGCGGTGTCTGAGCCTAGGCCCCATAGAGGCTGGCCTGGGAGCCGGCCTTACGGAGGCCAACCAGGCAGGGCCCGCACGCTGGTCTTATGGAGTCCAGTCGGACAGAGACTGCACGGGCGCCGTCTTCGCGGAGGGCGATCGGAAGGCCAATCGCGGGCGGTTGATCATCTGTGTTGTGGGGATTGCGTGCGCGGATCATGCGTGGATCTGGCGCACCGATCACGTGTGTGTTGGTTACTCCCATAACCCCAACCAAGTTAGTAGGGGTTATGTGATTTCGGCTAATCGCAAACCGATTTTCTTATAAATTATGGGATACCCCATGAGTCCCCAAACCCAATTGCATTTACTTACCTAGTGGCAAACTCACGCGTGCGCGGGGATGCGTGTGTGTATGGGTGATAGTGCACTAGGGTCCCCTCCAGCCCTGTGCGATAGTACCCGTATTGCGGCGGCGGGCTCCCCCACCCCCGCAGGCTCCGCCCACCCCCAATAGTTCCTAATTTTTTTTTATCATGTAAATTTTTTTATTTTTTAAAATTTTAATATGATTTTATAAAAATATTATTGGAAGTTGACATCTCTCCGACTAGATGTCAATGCATCATTAGAAGATAAGTCAACACCATTCCAAAGTAGAAGATGTCGCATAGGTTGATACTATATCGACGCAATGTCGATCATTTGGCTAAGTCAACAAAACTTCATTCTAAAGGAAGATCTTACAAGATGTTTCAGCGTTACTCTAAAGAATACAACACTACTTGGAAGATTTCAACCCTGCTCTTATGAATATAACACTACTTGACAAACTTGACGCTACTTAGAGAAATATACATATTTAATTCAGATTATCCTTCTATAAAATATAGGTAATATCCTAATTAATTACTCTTTAAGTTGTATATCAAATCAAGGGGAGATATTTCCCAACTCTCTTACAAGATGTAATTGAAGGAGAATGATCAACTTAGGGGGAACCTTCTTTCCATCATCATGAGAACTCTCATTTGGTATCAAATCATCTTCAATTTGGTATCATTTCTCAATTAAATCTAATTATTCTAGCTAATCTCTAAAATATTTTTTTAAAAAATTCCACTCTCTCAACAATTAGTGATTGCCACTATGGTAATCCACCATAATGATAAATCTGCAAATTACTGATCTCTGATTGGCTGATCAACGATTTTGTTTTTGAAAAATTGATGTTTGCTAGCTCTTTATAATCTTTGGTCGTTGGCTGCACTCTCTCTCGATGATCATTGATCATGTCTGATCAACGAACGCTCATTGAAGACCATTTAATCGGTCAAATAGTGTGTAATAATGTGAATCCATGCGACATTTTAGATCTCTTTTATCAAAAAAAATTTGATTGTACAAGTCATCATGCCTAATTGATTTCTAATATCTCTAGAGCACCATGCCTATATGACAAGACAACGATCTGGGCACTGTCTCGGAGAGAGGCTCGGTGCAAAACGACTCATCCTGTCAAAAATGGTCAGCTTTCCACTCTCTCCCCTTTTTCAAAAATGTAATAATAAAATCAAAAGATATTACAATAGGATATCAGTGCCTCCTGTTAATAACCACAGATTTATCGCTCGGAGCTCTCTGAGACTTGTGCTAATGAAGCTTCAGCAGAAAAAGAAGTTGTGGAGAAAAGGAATGAGAATGTATGCACTATCCTTGGAGGACTAAGGAAGGCTGAAGAAAACTTAGACAATGCCCTCCTGTCCTGAGAAGTCTAATGGATATCTTGATGTTCTATAGAAGATATAGCCATAATTGTTAATGGATGCTGACTGGTTCCCCTTTTGATGATCTATCGGGAAGAGATAGAGAGCACGAATGCTCAGGAGGAGAATAAGGTTGTTTCCTTTTGGCATTCGAGCACAGAGATAAGAGGACAAATGATTTTCTTTACTCTCACATTTGCTTGCTTAATTCTCATTAAATCATGGGATATTGTTGGGAATTTCATTAGATTTGATGAAATAAAGCACGTGTAAAGACAATATCCTTGAAGAACAGAAGATGGTCTAGTCAAGGACTAGAAAGAGACAGTAAAGGAAGGCATAACCAATAAGAAAAGGAGTTTTCAATGATCTAGCCCTAGCTCACAACCACTATTCACTCAGTAAATAAGGATGCAACATTTGTTGTAACTTATGTCTCAGTTATTGTAATATAAAATTGTAGCTCTAAGAAAACAAGAAGGATGTACGTTGGAAATATCTTTTTTTTTCATTCTTACATTACAGCTATTTATAGCAGTTTTTAAACCGGACTGGATAAGTCTGCCTACTTAGCTTTTAACTTATTCAGGACAAATGTCCAGTCCCCTTGAAAAGCATAAACAGTCATTTTACAGAATACCGGAAGCCCCGGTTTATCTCTCACATACGACCCCTTAAACCGGGCTGAGGCGTAACCCTAACGCGTTGTGATGTTTCCGGAAGCTGTCTCGGGGGAGTGCCTTCATCATGGTATCGGCAAGTTGATCTTAACTTCTACAAAACGGCACCTCAATGGTACCATTTTCTACTTGCTCTCGTATGAAATGGTAACGTAGATCGATGTGTTTGCTTCGTTTTTGCGTTGTTGGATTTCTTGCGAGATAGATGGCGGAGATATTATCACAGTTGATTTTTACAGAGTTCTTTGGGCCTTTTTCTTCTTGCTGCTGTTTTATGGCTTCGTCTTCATTCTTCTTCTCAGATCTTTCTATTTTGTCTTCTGCCTTCTCAGATCTATTTCGTTCTTCTGCATTTGTGGTGGTTGTAGAAACTCGCTTGGTAATCTCATTTAATAGTTGTAGTAGCCATAAACATTCACAGCTAGCTATGCTTAATGCCATATATTCGGCTTCCGTCGTGGATAAAGCTATAACATCTCATTTCCAACTAGACCCATAGGGGTGATTTTGTCCTGACTAGGTCAGGATAAACCCTTAGAGAACCAAGAAGGACCAAGTGAACCTAGGATTTCAGTTGAGTGTCACTTGGTATGCAAATAGTAAAACCCAGAAATCCTAGAATTGGAGGGCCAAGTAAGTTCATCCATAGGACCCATGTGGACCCCAGTCAGCACTTTGACCTAATTAGCCAAAAAATAAACCTAAACCCTATTCCTTGGGTTGGGCCCACCCAAACTAACCCAATGCCACCCAATGGGTCAAAGTCAACTCATACCCCATAGGGAGGAGAAAAATGGGTTTCATACATGGATAATTTGAGAATTAACTTGGGAGAGAGAATTTGAATAGAATAGGAGAGAGAAAATTTGGAGGAAGAATATTCATGACCAAGGGCCTCTCTCCCCACCAACAAGCCTTGATATCATTCCCCCCCCCATTTAATATATTATGCATGGGTAGGCTGCCAATAGACTAGAGGATTGACTAGCCAACCTAGTGACTAGGGGAGAGAGAGAATCTCAAAATGGAGAATAATTAGGAGAGAGAAAGGAGTATATTAAGGGTGTTAGTGGATGGAGCCACTTGGGCTCATTCCATCAGCCCACACATGGGCTGGCCGACCCCTTGGTGTCATTTAGGAGGAGGTGGATGTAGTGGG
Source organism: Platanthera zijinensis (assembly GCA_039513925.1). Lineage (NCBI taxonomy): Eukaryota > Viridiplantae > Streptophyta > Magnoliopsida > Asparagales > Orchidaceae > Platanthera > Platanthera zijinensis. The sequence goes on along the minus strand of CM077082.1, from coordinate 60,611,558 downwards.
GCCCACCATACATGCATGGTGACAAGCCCAAGCCCAAAACCAACCCTACCTAGCCATGTGGCTTCATACCCTCCTCCCCACTCATTCCCTCAGCCCTTGACCACCTTGGCCGGCCCCTCTAGCCCAATTAAGAGAGACTTGAACCGGTGGAGCCCACCCCATGCAGCTGGCTGTTACAACCAAGGCAAACCCGCCACCCTCACCTTGATGATATCGCCCCCCCTTGATATCATCGCCTCTAATAATATCCCCTCCTCATCTTCCTCTTCACTTCCCCCCCCACTTCATTCTCATCCCGAGAGAGAGAGAGAGAGAGAGAGAGAGAGAGAGAGAGAGAGAGAGACCTTGAGCTGGAGCCGTGAACCCGAGAGAAAAGCCGCCACCACCGCCGAAATGGCTCCCCGCCGCTCCTCACGTCGCATGGCCGCCGAGAAGGTCCTCCCTCACCTCTCTCTTCATGCTTTAGATCTTAGGACTGCTTAGGGTAGGTTTCGGGCTCGAATGAGCCCGAACCCAGCTTCGTTTTTCTCCATTAATGGAGTTCCTGGAGCACTCGGGTTGGGTGGTGCCGCCGTCTCCCGCCGCCCTAGCCGCCGGCAAAGGCTCGCCACCACCACCGTGAGGTGTGAGGTGAAGTTTGTCGGGGGTTGCGCCGCCGGTGGCCGTCGGAAAACCGCCCGTGAGAGCCCCCAGTTATCGGGCTGGACATCCCCTGGGTTTTGGAGAAGAAATTCACAGTCCACCCGATTTGCTTTAGGATTAGTGCCATGAAAATATATTATAAATCCTGTATTACTTAATTATATGAATAGTGTTAAATCCTGCCTTATAAAACAGACCTTTTGCATGCCAAATTTAGGGCACCTCTAACCCTTTTCATAACAAGTGTTTTACATAAAAATTATAGGTCTTTGAGTTACCTTTAATTTGATATATTACACATTTAATTTGGTTGAGTAGGATGCCCTATAGAGCCATTTTCTTAGGACTGGTCCTAGGGTAGGTCATAAATTAAAATGAGTGCCATGCCCAAACCCTAAGTCCAAATGGGCTGAAATTTTGGGCATGTGGCTTATTTAGGTATATCTAGATTCTCCCCAAAAATGGGAATTTTTGGGGAAAATAATCCTATAGTTTTAGTCAAAAATTGATAAATCAAATAATGTTTTTTTTTGGAGCAAACCAACTCCAATTGGCCCCAAATTTTGGTGGCCTTCCCTTAGGGGTATATTAGACCTATGGTAGAAAAATTAGTCAATTTAGCCCTCTGCATGTTGAGATATCTCACTTGCAAGATCTGAAAAGGTGAATTATTTGGGGCTGCAAATAACAAAAATGCAGAAATTGGAAGAGATGCCCAAGCCCATCCAGAAGCTCAAATGAGCTGGGATTTTGGGAAGTAACTTGTTTAGGGAATAATTATGCCCTTCCCAAAATGATATTAATTGGAATTAAAATTAGGGGGAAATTACTAAAATACCTCTAGGTTTGTTTAGGTGATTCTTGGAGTAGTTCAACTTCAAAAGGCCCCAATTTTTGGTGGCATGTCCATGGGGACATTGTTAGGGCATGGTTAAATTTTCAGCCCATATGGACCATTGCATGTTGGTTAATCCACTTGCATGTGTTGGCTATGTATAGCCTTGGGGTGCAAATAGCCATAAATGAAATTTTGTACATTTAGCCTAATTGAGACATACAAAAATCATGAAATTAATTCCATAGGTTCATTAGGGTAAATTTTACCCCTCAGAGTAATTATGGAACTTTTGGGACCAGAAATCCCATTATTTGGAATTTTAAAGAATATGCACCTTTTTGAAGAAATAATTGGAAAAAATAGGTTTTGACTAAGTAAGGACCACCAAACTCTGTCAAATTATAAATGGAGGTTATACTTGACTTAGGAAAAAATTACATTCCTGTTTGAGAACCTTTTTAGTAAATGCATGGAAATTACAATTTTACCCATAATGCAACCCTTCATGATTTGATGGAAATACTTATCAGAAAATTATGAAATTATTTATAGCATTGTATATTTGCATGATTATCATTGGGTAATTATCTCAAAAATTTTGGATGCACTGATAATTTTTAAATTAGCACAATGGCATTTTGGTAAATACTTAAGAATGCAATTTGATAGGCCCTTACTCTAAAGTAACAATAAGAGTTGGGCAAATCATTGGTAGACATCAACTAAAGTAAATATTCTTGAGAAAGGGGACTTTGGGTTTGTCATCCCATCTCGGTTCCTAGTGCCTTCGAGATCCCTTCAATGGGCATACCTTGGGCAGTCTTGGGCTAACGTAAACCTTAAGATAAACTGAAAGAGTAATGTAAAAAATAGGTCTTCACGCTGTACACACTAGTTGGATAGGAGGTTGGAAATGGATAAGTCGTCCCAAGGTGTTCAAAGGGGCGCCATCCTGCGGTGTTCAAAGGGATGAGGTTTGGAAATTGAGCCGGACAGTTAGTCCGGGGAGCTTAGTCTCGGTTTGAGGTTGATTCGGACAGTTAGTCCGGGAGCTTGACTTGTTGGTTTCTTTTAAGAATATTGCATGTGCATAAAAAGGAATATCTAAGGTGGTGGGTCTTCGGTACTGGGTTGTCATAGCACCGATGCCAGTACGATGACTCGGCAAGTGTGGTTTTATACTTCGCCAAAGCTAAGTCCGGCGGTCTAGTCGGCAAGAGTATGCAGGAGTCCGCTTTGTGCACCAAGCGTTGAGGCATACGATAGGTCAGACCGGTGGTGCTATACTGGTTTTGAGGTGGGCGAGGCCCAACCCACCGCTTCCGTCTGCCACTACGGAGGTATCCTGGGAGGTAACGGCTCTGAAAGGGGGAACTAAAGGTTTGTGTATACAAAGTAGGGTGTGTGAGTTGCACTGCTTGATCATAACATACCCACCATATAAATGCATATCATAATCATTCATAATAACCTGTGACACCTAATGTATAAGTGGTATGAGACGCTTATACATTAGGACTTGCTAAACGACCCCTTGGTCTATAAGCTTGTGTGGGCAAATATATATATACTGCTTGTGATAACCGTCACCCCAACATATAAAGTGGTATGTGACATTTTATATGATGGGAGCCTTATAGAAGATCCCTTGGCTTATGTATACTCGCATAAGTGAAGGTTAATTTCTTTTCTTACTTTACTTATTACAACATCATTATAAATTGCTAGCTAGGTCCCCCTGTCACCTGTTTGTTTTACTCTCATCTTTCACGCCCTTCCCTTTCTTCCTCCCCGCTCGGTGCCTCGGGGCATGGGGGAAGGGGTGAGGGATGATAGGGCTTAGTCTTATAGACTAACGGTTTTCGAACCATATCATATTAGGGGATCGCGGAGCCCAGCAGGGAGGAGCAGCCCAGAAGACCGGTGCGATTGGAGACAGGGCAGTCTAGCTCAGGAGTAAAGCTAGCTGAGATCGTGAGTACCGACTTCTAGTGAGGTTTCATTTTGCTTCCGCATGAGAGATCTGTAGTGAGGATATTGATGTACCGGGCTTTAGCCTTTCTTTTCTGTACTCTTTTATTTATTCTGTGGACACTCCCTTCGTGGAGCTTTTGATTATATGTGATCTGGATGTGGACTGCATTTTCTTACTATTCTACAACTACTTTTGTGATCAATAAGGCCGACAGAATCGGCGTTTTGTAGTGACGACCTTCCCGGGCGCAGAGGTGTCACCGCAAAGCGGCGGTTCTGGGCATAAGACCCCGGTTTCTACGAGTAAAAAAGGGGTCTTACAAACTGGTATCAGAGGCTAACCTCGATCCTCAAGTAGCTGTCAACTAAAACCTTGGGCCACCCTCGCACGAGTTTAGTTTGCGGACAAACTAAGCAGCAGAAGCTGTGGTGTGCACATGTGGGGATCACATATATAATTGTCCATTTTAGTTAAGGTTGAAAAATTTCTGACGATAAATTTTGTGTCGCAGCCTCCAGCACTGCCTACACCACCGCGTGAAGCCCCGCAGATTCCGAAAGTTGCACCACCGCCGTCGGTTACCACTCAGTTCCTACAGTTTGACATGGGACAGACTCTGATGGCTATCTTGGAAGCCTTCAGGAACCAACAGGCCCCGGCTCCGCAGCCTATCCCAGGAGCCAACTAGCTCAGCATCTTTGGAGGACTCTCTCCCCCGTCCTACTTGGGGACAGAGGCAGTAGTTCGGATAGAGGAGTGGCTAGACATCATGGAGGAGATGCTGACAGGGATACAGAGCCCTTGGGAGGAAAGGGTGCCATTAGTTGTTTCCTGCTTGGATTCCCATGCCAAGCGGTGGTGGAAGATAGTTTTGGAGACTACCTTTGATGGTAGGGAGGCTGCCGAGGTGACATGGGAGGAGTTCAGGCCCATGTTGTTGGAGCACTTTGTTCCGCAGTCGGCCCGAGATAAGCTGGAGGACCGCTTCTTGTAGTTGAAGCAAGTTACCAAGACGGTGGTGGAGTACCATCGAGAGTTCAACCATCTGGCCCATTTTGCAGACTCTTACCAGCTAGATGAGGCAGCGTACATCAAGAGGTTCTACAAAGGTTTACGGGAAGACATAAGGTTTGCCCTTCTTTTCGTTTCAGATGTGCCTATCACTCGTATTCTGGAGATGGCAAAAAGGTTAGAGGCAGATTGGCTCACCACCAGAGGCCGGAAGCGGCCAACGGAGGATCAGATCCGGGGAGTCTGGAACGATCAGCGGTGAGTTCGTGCGCCAGAGGTATGAAAGGAGGAGGATCAGCCTCGACAGGAGGTGAGGCAAGAGCTGGGGGAGCAGGTGACACTGGCCCCTCAGCCTATTCAGATGCGAGATATGCAGAGACCGGGAGGTGGGGCTTACACTCCGCCAGAATGTTACCACTGTCATCAGGTGGGGCACATCAAGAGAAACTGTCCCATGAGAGGGATGCCTCCACCAGCACCGCAGATTTCCCCACCAGCTCAGCATTATGGAGGCCGAGGACGTGGCCGTGGACGTGGATATTAGGGTAGAGATCGCAGGCCGAAAGGACAGCATATTTATGCACTGGACCTGGCTCAACCCAGGAATCCGGAGAAGTGATTACAGGTACAACCGAAAAGTTTTTCTTTTTACTTAAGTTCTTTTCTTTCCTAGAAGGTAGTTTTATGAACTTGAATTATTAAGACTAGGCAGAAAAAAACCAGAAATAGAACTCTAAGTAAATTTTCAACTACAGGTACAACCAAAAAGTTTTTCTTTTTACTTAAGTTCTTTTCTTTCCTAGAAGGTAGTTTTATGAACTTGAATTACTAAGACTAGGCAGAAAAAACCAGAAATAGAACTCTAAGTAAATTTTCAATCTCAGGCATCGTCTTCATCTGCGGCAAGCCCGCACACACTCTCTTCGACACGGGTGCTTCACACTCGTTTGTGTCGGAGAACTTTATCCAAGGTTAGGAGGCTTGGAGAGGATCCCAGGGAAGACGTTACGGATACGGCTACCTGAAGGGTCGGAGCTGTTCGGATCATCCCATTGCGATCTGGATGCATGGATAGGCGGGAAACCCTTCGAAGCTCCAACGACAATTCTGTTGCTGCCTGATTATGCTCTGATTCTGGGTATGGCATGGCTCCATTGGAACCATGCCCAAATTGACTCCTTGGCCAAGAGGATTACCCTAAGATATGGGGACTCGTTCGTCGTGATGGAAGGTATTAGATCCGCCTCCCATATATTCTTATCATTTATTCAGGCCGTCAAGGCCCACATGCAGGGAGACGAGATTTATCAAATTCTTTTCGAGATGGCAGAGGTCAAGGGATCTATATCCGACATTCTCGTGGTGCGAGATTTTGCGGACGTCTTCCCGGAGAAACTACCAGGGCTACCCCCGCACAGAGAGCAGGACTTCCAGATATTGCTTATGCCAGGGGCTAAGCCGGCATCCAGAGCTCCCTATCGCATGGCCCCAAGGGAGCTGGCAGAGTTCCGGAGTCAGCTGCAGGATTTGGTGGAAGCCGGGTTTGTCCGGCCGAGCTCTTCGCCATGGGGAGCCCCAGTGTTGTTCGTCAAGAAGAAAGATGAAACACTCAGGTTGTGTATCGATTACCGGGCGTTGAACTGGCTAATAGTCAGGAATACCTATCCTCTGCCAAGGATAGACGAGCTGTTTGACCAGCTGGAGGGAGCCCACTTCTTCTCAAAGTTGGACTTGAGATCGGGTTATTATCAGTTGCGGATCCGAGAGGAGGATATATCGAAGACTACTTTTAGTAGCAGGTATGGACTCTACGAGTTTACCGTGATGCCCTTCGGGCTCACGAATGCGCTATCAGCATTCATGACTCTCATGAATCGGGTCTTCGAAGCTTATCTAGATGTGTTTGTCATCATTTTCATAGATGACATCCTCATTTACTCGAGGATCGAGGAGGAGCACGCGAGGCATCTGACGCTGACCTTGGAGAAGCTACGGGAACATCAGTTATATGCCAAATTCAGCAAATGTCAGTTCTGGCTGAAGGAGGTTGCCTTCCTCGGACACGTTATTAGTGGAGCAGGGTTGGCAGTAGATTCGGCCAAGATTCAGGCAGTCCGAGATTGGCCACAGTTGAAGACAACAACGGACGTACGGAGCTTCTTAGGACTTGTCGACTACTACCGGAAGTTCGTAGAGGGTTTTTCTAGACTTTCCCTTCCACTTACCTCTCTGACGAGGAAGGAGACACCGTTTGTCTGGACGCCACAGTGCGAGACGGTGTTCCAAGAGCTGAAAAGACGACTCACTTCGGCCCCGATACTTTCCCTCCCCTCTGGGAGAGAAGGATTTAAGGTTTATACGGATGCCTCCTACCAGGGCATGGGAGCAATTTTGATGCAAAAAGGACACGTGATCGCTTATGCTTCCCGCCAGCTAAAGAAACATGAGCAGAACTACCCAGTTCACGATTTGGAGATGGGAGCAGTTATATTTGCATTGAAGGTCTGGCGACACTACCTCTATGGGGTCCACTACGACATATTTTTAGATCATAAAAATTTGAAATATGTGGATACGCAGAAGGAACTGAATATCCGACAACGCAGATGGGTGGAGTTTCTAGCGGACTATCAGTACGAGATGCACTACCATCCGGGGAAGGCAAACGTGGTGGCCGATGCACTGAGCCGGAGAGTTTCCACTTCTGGAGCAGGGCCCCAGCTTATGTCCATGGAGCTACTACGGAGTTTTGAAGAGATGCATATCACTCTAGTATCATCTGATGACCCTGAGCTGTACGAGGAGTACCTGGCCGCTACGAGCACCACCTATGATATACATGATAGAGTCAGAGATTGGCAGAGGCGGGATGTCAAGCTCGAGCCGATTTTTTGGGCCTTGGAGGCAGGCTCAGCCAGGGACTACACGATACGAGATGATCTGATATGTTTTAGAGGTCGGACTTACATACCGGATGGAGGCCAGATTCGGGAAGACATCATGGCTGAGGCTCATCATAGCAGATATTCTATACATCCCGGGATCACTAAGATGACGGCAGATTTGAAGAAGACTCTATACTGGCCGGGCATGAAGAAAGACATCACCTTCTTCGTGACCCACTGCGAGGCATGCCAGTTAGTAAAGGCAGAGTGCAGACATCCCGCCGGTTTATTGCAGCCACTCCCGGTGCCGGAGTGGAAATTTGAGGATATCGCGATGGACTTCATCCATGGCCTCCCTCAATCACGGGCGGGAAACGATTCTATCTGGGTAATCGTTGATCGACTGACGAAGGTGGCTAGGTTCATCCCGATCAGGAAGGAGGATACTGTCGGAGTATTGGCACGGAAGTTCATAGAGCAGTTTGTGCGATATCATGGGGTGCCCAAGACGATCGTATCGGACCGAGATGGACGATTCACGTCCAGGGAGTAGAGGTCTGTACAGACATACTTGGGTACTCGACTGGCTTTCAATACGGCCTTCCACCCCCAGACATATGGGAAGACAGAGCGCACCAACCGAACACTGGAGGACCTGCTGAGACTGTGTATTGTGGACCGTGGAGAGCCCTGGGAGAGGATGTTGCCCCTAGTGGAGTTTTTGTATAATAACAGTCATCAGTCCAGTATGCGGATGGCTCCGTATGAGGCGTTGTATGGGCGGAAGTGTAGGACTCCATTATCCTGGATACAAGACGAGGATCCGAAGATGGTGGGCACGGACTTTATTGAGGATACCGAGGAACAGGTACGACTGATACGAGATAGAATACTGGAGGCGCATAGCAGGCAGGCAAAATATTATGATGCTCGACATCGTCTGGTGGAGTTTCAGGTAGAGGATCGGGTGTTCTTGAAGATCCGAACGATGCATGGGATTTCACGAGTACGTGGTCGGCGGAAGAAGCTTAGCCCGAGGTACATGGGGCTGTTCAGAATCCTGGAGCGGATCGGTCCCCTAGCTTACCGGCTGGAGCTGTCACCGGAGCTGGCCGTCTTACACGACGTCTTCCACGTGTCTTCACTCAGGAGGGCTCTACTACGCCCGGAGTTACAGATTACAGCCACTGATGGGCCGGTAGCTTCGGATCGATCCGTACATTTGGAGCCGATACGGATCGACGACCAGGGGATACGAGTCTTGCATCGCAAAAAGATCCCGCTAGTCAAGGTCTTGTGGAGGAACCACGGATGAGAGGAGCATACTTGGGAGCCACAAGACCTGATGCAGGAAAGGTATCCAGAGCTATTTAGTCAGGTATACCTCACAACTCCTCAAGTTGTTTAAGCGTTCTTCCTAATTACTTTTACTAGTAGAGTCATCTAAAAGGATAAAGGCTAATCCTTTTTGTTTATTGGGGCTAGCCCTTGTTTTTATTAAGCAAATAGGCATGTCAACTCATTTATGGGATGTTACACTTTAATTTTACCGGTAGAAAAACCCCATAGCCTTAACTTTAATTTCGGGGACGAAATTTTTATTTTGTTTATTGGGATTTGTAACATCCCATTTCCAACTAGACCCCTAGGGGTGATTTTGTCCTGACTAAGTCAGGACAAACCCTTAGAGAACCAAGAAGGACCAAGTGAACCTAGGATTTCAGTTAAGTGTCACTTGGTCTGCAAATAGTAAAACCCAGAAATCCTAGAATTGGAGGGCCAAGTAAGTTCAACCATAGGACCCATGTGGACCCTAGTCAACACTTTGACCTAATTAGCCAAAAAATGACCCTAAGCCCTATTCCTTGGGTTGGGCCCACCCAAACTAACCCAATGCCACCCAATGGGTAAAAGTCAACTCATACCCCGTAGGGAAGAGAAAAATGGGTTTCATACATGGATAATTTGAGAATTAACCTGGGAGAGAGAATTTGAATAAAATAGGAGAGAGAAAATTTGGAGGAAGAATATTCATGACCAAGGGCCTCTCTCCCAACCAACAAGCCTTGATATCATCCCCCCCATTTAATATATTATGCATGGGTAGGCTGCCAATAGACTAGAGGATTGACTAGCCAACCTAGTGACTAGGGGAGAGAGAGAATCTCAAAATGGAGAATAATTAGGAGAGAGAAAGGAGTATATTTAAGGGTGTTAGTGGATGGAGCCACTTGGGCTCATGCCATCAGCCCACACATGGGCTGGCCGACCCCTTGGTGTCATTTAGGAGGAGGTGGATGCAGTGGGGCCCACCATACATGCTTGGTGACAAGCCCAAGCCCAAAACCAACCCTACCTAGCAATGTGGCTTCATACCCTCCTCCCCACTCATTCCCTTAGCCCTTGACCTCCTTGGTCGGCCCCTCTAGCCTAATTAAGAGAGACTTAAACCGGTGGAGCCCACCCCATATAGCTGGCCATTACAACCAAGGCAAACCCTCCACCCTCACCTTGATGATATCGCCCCCCCTTGATATCATCGCCTCTAATAATATCCCCTCCTCATCTTCCTCCTCACTGCCCCCCACTTCATTCTCAACCCGAGAGAGAGAGAGAGAGAGAGAGAGAGAGAGAGAGAGAAACCTGGAGCTGGAGCTGTGAACCCGAGAGAAAAGCCGCCACCACCGCCGAAATGGCTCCCCGTCGCTCCTCACGTCGCATGGCCGCCGGGAAGGTCCTCCCTCACCTCTCTCTTCATGCTTTAGATCTTAGGACTGCTTAGGGTAGGGTTCAGGCTCGAATGAGCCCAAACCCAGCTTCATTTTTCTCCATTAATGGAGTTCTTGGAGCTCTCGGGTAGGGTGGCGCCGCCGTCTCCCGCCTCCCTAGCCGCCGGCAAAGGCTTGCCGCCACCACCGTGAGGTGTGAGGTGAAGTTCGCCGGGGGTTGCGCCGCTGGTGGCCGTCGGAAAACCACCCGTGAGAGCCCCCAGTTATCGGGCTGGACATCCCCTGCGTTTTGGAGAAGAAATACACAGGCCACCCGATTTGCTTTAGGATTAGTGCCATGAAAATATATTATAAATCCTGCATTACTTAATTATATGAATAGTGTTAAATCCTGCCTTATAAAACAGACCTTTTTCATGTCAAATTTAGGGAACCTATAGCCCTTTTCATAAAAAGTGTTTTACATAAAAATTATAGTTCTTTGAGTTACCTTTAATTTGATATATTACACATTTAATTTGGTTCAGTAGGATGCCCTATAGAGCCATTTTCCTAGGACTGGTCCTAGGGTAGGTCATAAATTAAAATGAGTTCCCTTCCCAAACCCTAAGTCCAAATGGGCTGAAATTTTGGGCATGTGGCTTATTTAGGTATATCTACATTCGCCCCAAAAATGGGAATTTTTGGGGAAAATAATCCTATAGTTTTAGTCAAAAATTGATAAATCAAATAATGTTGATTTTTGGAGCATACCAACTCCAATTGGCCCCAAAGTTTGGTGGACTTCCCTTAGGGCTATATTAGACCTATGGTAGAAAAATTAGTAAATTTTACCCTTTGAATGTTGAGATATCTCACTTGCAAGACTTGAAAAGGTGAATGGTCTTGGGCTGCAAATAACAAAAATGTAGAAATTGGAAGAGATGCCCAAGCCCATCCAGAGGCCCAAATGACCTGGAATTTTGGGAAGTAACTGGTTTAGGGCATACTGCCCAAAAATGGGATTTATTGGAATTAAAATTAAGGGGAAATTACTAAAATACCCCTAGGCTTATTTAGGTGATTCTTGGAGTAGTTCGACTCCAAAAGGCCCCAATTTTTGGTGGCATGTCCATGGGGACATTGTTAGGGCATGGTTAAATTTTCAGCCCATATGGACCATTGCATGTTGGTTAATCCACTTGCATGTGTTGGCTATGTATAGCCTTGGGGTGCAAATAGCCATAAATGAAATTTTGTACATTTAGCCTAATTGAGACATACAAAAATCATGAAATTAATTCCAAAGGTTCATTAGGGTAAATTTTACCCCTCAGAGTAATTATGGAACTTTTGGGACCAGAAATCCCATTATTTGGAATTTTAAAGAATATGCACCTTTTTGAAGAAATAATTGGAAAAAATAGGTTTTGACTAAATAAGGACCACCAAACTCTGTCAAATTATAAATGGAGGTTATACTTGACTTAGGAAAAAAAATTACATTCCTATTTGAGAACCTTTTTAATAAATGCATGGAAATTACCATTTTACCCATAATGCAACCCTTCATGATTTGATGGAAATACTTATCAGAAAATTATGAAATTATTTATACCATTGTATATTTGCATGATTATCATTGGGTAATTATCTCAAAAATTTTGGATGAACTGATAATTTTTAAATTAGAATAATGGCATTTTGGTAAATACTTAAGAATGCAATTTGATAGGCCATTACTCTGTAAAGGATATTGAAACTCTTCCATTAGTCTTAAATTGGTGATATGTATGCCCTATAATTTTATTGGAATTTTGACTCATGCATTTCATATTCTTCATTTGGAAAATGACAACTATGGGATTCTTGTATTAATTAGGGAATAAATGTAAATAATTTAAGGAAAATTATGAAATTCTGTAGTTAGTAATATTTTATCTATATACAATCCAGGAAAAATTCCTTAAGTCAGTGGATTACAAATTGTACTACTTCATGTGTAAAGTGACCTAGGGGATTAATTTAAATGATTTAATTAGAGGTCTTAATGACCTAGGAAAGGAAAATCAACGTGTTCACTACCTTAGTCCATACCACCCTAGTATAAATAATTAGGGGTTGGTGACCCAAGGAAATGGAAGTTCGACTTCGGGGTGGTTTTAGGTCATGGGTTGCGCTTAGTAAAATAGGTCATGGCATAAGGCCCACCGAGGGATAGATCGACTATTGAGCTGAATATTACGATCAGAAGTATAACTATGGAGGGTAGTGTTAGTGACGAGATTTGAGTGCAAGCTGATATAGCTACAGTGATGGGGTACAACGGAAGACCGCCACACTTCTAATAACATGTCAAGTCGTTAGGATAACTCTAAAGTAACAATGAGAGTATGGCAAATCAAGGGTAGACATCAACTAAAGTAAATATTCTTGAGAAAGGGGACTTTAGGCTTGTCATCCCATCTCGGTTCCTAGTGCCTTCGAGATCCCTTCAATGGGAATACCTTGGGCAGTCCTGGGCTAACGTAAACCTTTAGATAAACTGAAAGAGTAATGTAGAAAATAGGTCTTCACGCTGCACACACTAGTTGGATAGGAGGTTGGAAATGGATAAGTCATCCCGAGGTGTTCAAAGGGGCGCCATCCTGCGGTGTTTAAAGGGATGAGGTTTGGAAATTGAGCCGGACAGTTAGTCCGGGGAGCTTAGTCTCGGTTTGAGGTTGATTCGGATAGTTAGTCCGGGAGCTTGACTTGTTGGTTTCTTTTAAGAATATTGCATGTGCATAAAAAGGAATATCTAAGGTGGTGGGTCTTCGGTACTGGGTTGTCGTAGCACCGACGCCAGTACAATGACTCGGTAAGTGTGATTTTATACTTCGCCAAAGCTAAGTCCGGCGGCCCAGTCGGCAAGAGTACGCAGAAGTCCGCTTTGTGCACCAAGCGTTGAGGCGTACGATAGGTCAGACCGGTGGTGTTGTACTGGTTTTGAGGTGGGCGAGGCCCAACCCACCGCTTCTGTCTGCCACTACGGAGGTATCCTGGGAGGTAATGGCTCCGAAAGGGGGAACTAAAGGTTTGTGTACACAAAGTCGGGTGTGTGAGTTGCACTGCTTGATCATAACATACCCACCATATAGATGCATATCATAATCATTCATAATAACCTGTGACACCTAATGTATAAGTGGTATGGGACGCTTATACATTAGGACTTGCTAAACGACCCCTTAGTCTATAAGCTTGTGTGGGCAACTTTATAAATTAAGGTTATTTCTATATATATATATATACTGCTTGTGATAACCGTCACCCCAACATATAAAATGGTATGGGATATTTTATACGATGGGAGCCTTGTAGAAGATCCCTTGGCTTATGTATACTCGCATAAGTGAAGATTAATTTCTTTTCTTACTTTACTTATTACGACATCATTATAAATTGCTAGCTAGGTCCCCCTGTCACCTGTTTGTTTTACTCTCCACTTTCACGTTCTTCCCTTTCTTCCTCCCCGCTCGGTGCCTAGGGGCATGGGGGAAGGGGTGGGGGACAATAGGGCTTAGTCTTATAGACTAACGGTTTTCGAACCACATCATATTACGGGATCGCGGAGCCCAGCATGGAGGAGCAGCCCAGGAGACCGGTGCGATTGGAGACAGGGCAGCTAGCTCAGGAGTATAGCCAGCTGAGATCGTGAGTACCGACTTCTAGTGAGGTTTCATTTTGCTTCCGCATGAGAGATCTGTAGTGAGGATATTGATGTACCGGGCTTTAGCCTTTCTTTTTTGTACTCTTTTATTTATTCTGTGGACACTCCCTTCGTGGAGCTTTTGATTATATGTGATCTGGATGTGGACTGCATTTTCTTACTATTCTACAGCTACTTTTGTGATCAATAAGGACGACAGAATCGGCGTTTTGTAGTGACGACCTTCCCGGGCGCAGAGGTGTCACCGCAAAGCGGCGATTCTGGGCCTAAGACCCCGATTTCTACGAGTAAAAAAAAGGGGTCTTACAAAAGCTACCGTTGCTTGTTTCCTGGAAGCCCAAGTTATGGGTTTTGAGCCATAGCAAAAAATAAAACCAGTGGTACTTCTTCTATCCTCACTGTCTTTGGCCCAATCTGCATCTGCATATCCTTTAATGTTGAAGTAGATTCCTGTGCATAGTATAGACCCAGATGCTTTGTCCCTTGAATATAGCGCAAAATGCATTTTGCGGCTAACCAGTGGGATTTATTTGGTAGATTTGTGTGTCTTGCTACCTGATTTACAGCATATTCAATATATGGCCTTGTATGCGTAAGATACAATAAAGATCCAATTAAAGATCTATATTTCTCTATCTTTATACATTCATTTTTGTTCCTTTCTACAAAGCTTCATTTGTTGTCATAAGAGTGATGCATGGATTACATGATGCCATCTGCTGTTTATTTAGTAAGTCAGATGCATATTTTTCTTGGGATATAAACAGTCCTGTTTGAATTGGTTTTATTTCGATTCCCAGGAAATATCGAGCAAGGCCAAGGTCTGTCATTTCAAATTGTTTGCACAATTTGCTTTTAAAACTTGTCATCCAAGAGTCAGAATTACTAGTGAGTAAGAGGTCATCTACATATAAACATACTATTAGATGAGCATTGTTATTTTTACTAGAGTAGATGGATGGATCACTTTTACTTCTCACTAGGCCTTGGCTGAGGAAGAATTTGTCTATGGTTATATTCCAAGCACGTGGGGCTTGCTTAAGGCCATATAATGCTTTTAATAACTTGCATACCTTTCTTTCTTCTCCCTGCTTAATAAATCCTGATGGCTGTTTTGTATAGATGTCTTCAGATATGGTTCCATTCAAAAACGCAGATTTTACATCCATATGATGTATGGAATATTTATGTTGGGCTGCAAAGGCTAGAAAGAGGCGCATGGAGTCCATTCTGGCCACTGGAGAGAAGATATCAGTGAAATCTGTGCCAAGTTTTTGAGCATAACCTTTTGCTACCAGTCTTGCTTTGTATTTGTCGATGGAGCCATCATCTTTGTATTTGATATGAAATAGCCATTTCAGTCCTAGTATTGCTTTGTTGATAGGGTTTTCAACAAGCCTCCATGTCTTATTTTTCTCAATCACAGTCATTTCCAGGTGCATAGCTGTTTTCCATTTCTTATCTTTTAGGGCATCTTCATAAGTGGATGGTGTCTCACCATAGAGTGCAAGATGAGATTTTTGGTAGAGTTCTTCCAAGCTCTTCATCTTGTGTGGTGGAGAGGCCTCTTCATTTGAGGAGGTACTGCTCTCTCCTTCACTTTCTTGTCTTTTATCTTCTGTCTCACTACTTTCCATTTCACCTTTAGTGGAGTGATATCTTCAAGGATGTCTTCAGGAAAACCATCTGGAAAAGCATTGAACCTTTGTCTTTTTGGTAATGTTAATTGGTTTGTAGGAGTATTCCATTCCCAATGGGCATCTTCATGAAAAGTCACATTTTGTGAAGTGGAAACTTGTTTTGAGAGTGGATTAAATAATTTGTAGGCTTTAGATTGTTCACTATAGCCAACAAAAATATTTTTTTCACTCTTTCTATCAAGTTTATCTCTTAGGTGAGTAGGAGTAAACTTTTATGCTACACAACCAAAGGTCCTGATGTGGCTGAGATTTGGATTTTTCTGAAATAATTGTTCAAATGGGGTACTTGCCTTGGTTGCCTTAGAAGTAGTTCTATTTAACAGATAGACAGCAGTATGGGTTGCTTTATTTTGTTTACTGCTGCTTTGTGTGCTTTAATATACACACAGGTTTCACAAAATTTATTTTTGAAAGCAATATGTGGTAGTCCATTTACTAATTCCTGGTTGTTCATTGCTTGGATCCTGTCCCAATTGATATGTCCCAGCCGATGATGCCACTTCTTTGCAAAATAAACTGCAACCTTGTTGTAAACAAGTGATTGCAGTAACATTGAGATGATTTATGTCAAGGGTAAACACTCTATTTGGTGACATAATAGCTGAGGCTATGATGGAAGAGGAATCTTTATTGAATATTGTGCAGGCATGACCTTCAAAGAGGACTTTATAGCCATTTTGAAGTAATTGCCCTACACTTAAAAGGTTTTGAGCCAACATAGGCACAAAATGAACATCTGTAATGCTTTTTAGACTACTCGTAGCTGTCTGGATTTGAATAACTCTTTTTTCCTTCAATATTTTGAGATTTCCCATCCCCAAGATAGACTTTAGATTTATAGGATTCATCAAGAGTATTGAAGTGAGCTTTATCATTTGACATGTGAGAGGAACACCCACTGTCAATCACCCAGATGTTTTTCTCTATTTCTGGTGTTGCTGTACATTCATTTTTCAGTTGGTTTGAATAAAACATTGTTTCACCTGGGAGGTTTGCTTCAGTAACGGTTTTGACTCCTTCCTTTTTAAGATGCCAACAATCTTTAGCTGAGTGATTTGGAATACGACACCTTTTGCATCTGAAAAAACAGTCTTGGGATCCATGATTGGTTTTCTTACAAATAATACAAGGTCCTGTTTTGAAATTTACTGGATTTGCAGGGCTATGTTTGCTGCCAGAAGTATGCCAGGATGTGTCTTTCCTAGGTTTATTCCAGGGGTTTGTTTGGTTTTTAACCTCTTTTCCTTTCTTCGGGTTATTCTTAAGCACTTTTACTTGTAAGGCTTGATCAATATTAATTTGTGTGTGTCTTACAAGTCGTTCTTCATGAGACTTCAGGGATCCAATCAACTCAGTTAAGGTAATGGTGGATAAATCTCTTGCTTCTTCAATAGCAATAACTGATGGGTCATAAGCTGCTGGTAAACATCTCAAGATCTTTTTAGCTACTGTATTTTCAGGTAGTTCATCTCCTAAACTCCGAATTTGATTAGTTAACTGGATGATCCTTGATATAAAGGTATCAAGGGATTCATTAGCAAATATACTAATGTTTTCAAACTCTTTCCAATACCTTTGAAGTTTGATGCTGATGACTTTGGCAGAGCCTTGATACTCTGATTTTAATGTGTCCCATGCTTCCTTAGCTGTCTTTGCACCCATAATTCTGGGAAAAATGATTTCAGTGACCCCTTGATGAATTAACATCATGGACCTAGCATCTTTAATTGCAATTTCTTCCATTTGCTTGGTTTACTGGTCTGCTTGAGCCCCTGCTTCCAAGACTTTTATTGCTGGGGGAATGAAAAGTCCATGCTGAACTACATCCCACAAGCCTTGAGAGATGAATACTGGTTTCATTTGAATACACCAGTAGTCATATTTTTCACCAGAAAAAAGAGGCACCGAGACGTGACTGAAGGCCATGGTAGATGATGAAGCTACAGCGTGCACAAATAAGACCAACCTGCCCCTGATACCAGATGTTGTAACTTATGTCTCAGTTATTGTAATATAAAACTGTAGCTCTAAGAAAACAAGAAGGATGTACGTTGGAAATATCTTTTTTTTTTTCATTCTTACATTATAGCTATTTATAGCAGTTTTTAAACCAGACTGGATAAGTCTGCCTACTTAGCTTTTAACTTATTCAGGACAAATATCCAGTCCCCTTGAAAAGCATAAACAATCATTTTACAGAATATCGGAAGCCCCGATTTATCTCTCACAACATTGTCTGAAGACTACTTTACGCTCAACAATCAATGATCAGAGAAGTAGCAGTCAGTAATTAAAGTTTGAACCATTGTCCAACACTCAGCATCCTGTGATGCTGATAACTCATGAAGAATAGTGATGTTGTATGTTCAGAAATAGTAAATTCCAAGGCTTCAATCCTTTCAGAACTTACTATAGAAAAATCATTGCCATAAGTTACATGCTATATATAAGAAGAATTGGTCGCAGAAAAGGAGGAGGAAGCGTGTGCAAGCATGTGGATACAACTCTCTTTTCTCTATATTCCTTCTTCTCTATGTAACTGGTCCCCCCCTCTCTTCTGAGATTTAAGAATCACATTCTCTCTATGATAAATCTGTTTGATCTAAATCTTTCACTTATAAAGGGTTTCTTATCACTCCCTTCAAAAGAGATTACAGTGGTTGGTCACTTGAACAAATATCCATCGTGGTATAGTGTATCACCTTAACTAAGATCCATTGGGTTCTGTTGCCTCTAGTTAGAAAAGGTTGACAATGGGTTGGAGTATCCAATTGGAAAATACTATACGACTATTTTGTGATACATTGGATTCTCACATTCTATGGAAGAAAGGATGTACTCAAATTTGGGGAACCTTTATATTTTATGTTGTCGTTTGGATAATATTCTTGCTAAGTTTTGTTTCTGATTCTATCTTTTTTGTTTTTGTTTCTAAGATAGGGCACAATGATGACAAAGGATCCATATAGACGACCCCATTATAGTAGGATAAAAGCTTGAGTGTTGTTGTTGTTGTTACTTTAATCTAACATTAAAATAATTAATTCAGTCATCTTGTGTTAACCCCAGTAATCAGATTTTTTAATCATTTTGCAAACTTTCAATTTTAAAACTAGATTAATATTAAGATGGTGGTAGGCCAGATGAAGGTCGGCCCCAGATATGTCAGTTGTTGTCCATGCAAAAGTATCAAAATTGTCAAAAAGACACTCAGTTAGTGACCCCTTCTATTTTCTTCAAGACTGGCATGATGGAATGGACTTTATACCTAGTGTTCCCCGCCAGAACATTCTTGATCCCGATAGTGCCATAGAGCATTGTTAATATCACCACAATGCGCTTATCCTGTCGGCCATTCATCACAAAGTCCCATCAAAATATACATGCAATAAGTATAGTGGAAGTAAAGGGGAAAAGGAAATATGGAGCTCAATAGAAAAATCACAAGTAAAACCAAGCATACTCAAATGTTATAATAGTAAATAGGGAAATTAAAGGCTAATGCATGCTCTGACTAGATAACAAGCAAATAAAACTAATCAATTATGATAACTTCGACGATGCTCACATCTACTGGATCAATAGATGAATTTGTAGAATAATCAGTAACATGGGGTGGTGTGGGTGCCATCCTAACTGAATGTCTTCTTCATCGGTACAGATGGAACCTCGGCGGTTGCTCCCACTGAGACTCTACGAGTGTCTTCTCTTGGAGGCGTTTACTAATAAAATATTAGCCATCGTAGATTATGCAACATCCTCCCTCCTTCAGTTCCCTTAGGGTGCAAAGCAAATGGGGTCAGTAGATTATTAGATTAGAATATCACATCAAATGAGTTTGGTAATTAATTACCATATGATAGAACAACACACACATATCACGATTACTACATAAGTAACTTATTATATAGGAACATCCACACTAACTTATACAATAAGGGTTCATGATAATATCGACATTATAAGTGTAACTTATCTTATTATAGTACTCATACACCAAGTAATGTAAGGGTCCAAGTATATGAAGCATAAGTATATCACAATTTTTATGTGAACCGACACACACATAATGATTATATATTATCAATGCATGAATCCTACTTCATTTCTAGACACTAGAAAAGTATGCTCCTATGTGGACATAGTTAACCTATTTAAGTAGGTAGCTAACTTACGTTCCTCGTCGTGATGGTTAGATGATGACAACAGAATGGTTACCACTGCTTCTAGGAAAGTAACACACAACTCATCATAGGCCCTCATGTACCGGACAAGCATACACTGTAACATCCCATTTCCAACTAGACCCATAAGAGTGGTTTTGTCATGACTAGGTCATGACAAAACCGTAGGGAGCCCAAGAAGACCAAGTGAACCTAGGAATGAAGGTGAGATCACCATGATCTGCAAATAATACTTTCCAATTACCTAATCTGGGATTTGACTTTAGAGCCTCACCTTGACTCCTTGACCTCACCATAATTTTTATGAGAACAGACACACACATAATGATTATATATTATCAATGCATGAATCCTACTTCATTTCTAGACACTAGAAAAGTATGCTCCTATGTGTACATAGTTAACTTATTTAAGTAGGTAGCTAACTTACGTTCCTCGTCGTGATGGTTAGATGATTACAGCAGAACGGTTACAACCGCTTCTAGGAAAGTAACACACAACTCATCATAGGACCTCATGTACCAGACAAGCATGCACTGTAACATCTCATTTCCAACTAGACCCCTAAAAGTGGTTTTGTCATGACTAGGTCATGACAAAACCCTAGGAAGCTCAAGAAGATCAAGTGAACCTAGGAATGATGGTGAGATCACCATGGTCTACAAATAACACTTTCCAATTACCTAACCTAAGATTTGACTTTAGGGCTGTAGAAAACGAACAACAAACAAACCGGAAGGAGTATAACATAAATTTTATTATCTGAAAAAGGTATCTATTACAAAGGTATGACCTCCCTTTTATAGAATGGAGGAGAGAAGAGAGAATACAAAAAGAGATGTGGGACTAAAAAATTACAGGATGAAGCGGTCTATACAGAAACAACCCGCACAAGCCGCATGGTTA
Organism: Platanthera zijinensis; assembly: GCA_039513925.1. Classification (NCBI taxonomy): domain Eukaryota; kingdom Viridiplantae; phylum Streptophyta; class Magnoliopsida; order Asparagales; family Orchidaceae; genus Platanthera; species Platanthera zijinensis. The sequence goes on along the minus strand of CM077082.1, from coordinate 60,590,997 downwards.
GATGGAAGGGCTAACCGCTCGGCTACCACCATAGAGGAAGAAGAGATCGCCATGAGAGACCGCTAGACCGCCCGGTCTCCAAACAATAACATCACATCAACCAAACTGCTGAAGGGAAACTGCCAGACCACACGATCTTCAATCCGCCAAGACAGACCACCAGACTGCCCGGTCTCATACTTCAACACCCCCCCTCAAGCTGGAGCATATATATCCATCATGCCCAGCTTGTCACAAATATGGAAGAAGGAAGTAGAAACCAGCTTGGTGAAGATATCTGCCAACTCTTTGTCGGAGTTGACGAACGGAGTGCAAATCTGTCTCTTCAAGACCTCTTCCCTAATGAAATGGCAGTCGACTTCTACATGTTTCGTTCTCTCATGGAAGACTGGATTTTTGGATATGTATATAGCGGCCTTGTTGTCACAGAACATAGGAAGAGGATAGTCGTAGACCTCTCCTAGGTCAAGCACGAGAGCACGCAACCATTTTAACTCACACGTAGTTGATGCCATAGTTCGATATTCGGCTTCTGCACTGGACTTAGAGACAACAGACTGCTTCTTGCTCTTCCAGCTCACAAGATTTCCTCCTACGAACATGCAAAAGCCAGATGTAGATTTACGGTCACCTTTATCATCCGCATAGCTTGAATCTGAGTAGGCTTCAACCCTCAAATGACCATTATTCTGAAAGAGTAGCCCTTTTCCTGGTGCTGCTTTGACATACTCTAATATCTTCAAGGCAGACTGAATATGGCATTCCCTAGGAGCTTGCATGAACTGACTAACCTTGCCTACAGTATAGGCGATGTCAGGTCTGGTCACCGTGAGATAAATGAGTTTGCCTACCAGACGTCTATACCTCGTGGCATCAGATAGAAGAGACGAGTCATCTGTCCATGTTTTGTCTTCTCTAGTAGCCATAGGATACCAGGCCAGTTTTGCACCAGTCAATCCTGCCTCTCGTAGAAGATCAAAAGCATACTTCCATTGGGAGAGAACCAACGAGTTGGGCTTCCGAGAAATTTCTATCCCCAAAAAGTATTTCAGGGAGCCCATATCCTTTGTGACCAGGTGTTGATGTAGGTGTTTCTTTGTCAAGTCCACCCTATCCTAATCATCGTCGGTAAGAAGAATATTATCCACATACACTGCCAAAACCACCAGTCCCGATGTGGTTTTGTGAATAAACAAGGAGTGATCGGCCAAACTTCTTGCAAAGCCGATGGCAGCCACAATGCCACTGAACTTGTCGAAACATGCCCGAGGGCTCTGTTTTAGGCCATAGATGGCCTTCTTTAACTGGCATACTCGTGTCTCCCCGTGAGCAACATACCCAGGAGGTTGCTCCATGTAGACGTCCTCCTGAAGATCCCCATAGAGAAAGGCATTCTTGACATCAAGCTGGGAAATAGCCCAATCCCGGTTGACGGCCACAGAGAGAAGAACTCGGATGGTGCTGAAGTGAGCAACTAGAGAGAGAGTATCAAAGTAGTCAACTCCATAAGTCTGAGTAAAGCCTTTGGCCACCAGCCGGGCCTTGTAGCGCTCCACAGTTTCGTCTGGGAGAAACTTCACAACAAACACCCAGCGACAGCCGACCACATCAGTACCCACTGGTGGAGGAACAAGGTCCAGGTACCCCGTTCAGTAAGAGTGGCGAATTTCCTCATCCATGGTAGATTTCCAATGAGGAATAGCAAGAGCCTCCTGGTAGGTACGGGGAGTGGTAATAGCCGAGATAGCCAAAGCAAAACACCTGCGAGAGTTAGTAAGCTGATCATAGGAAACAACTGCTGCAAGCGGGTGTTGGGTACACGCCCGCACCCCTTTGCGAAGAGCAATAGGAAGATCCTTGTCATCTCGTGCCTCAGTGACCGGAGCGTCCGTGGCGAAGAAAGCTAGCCCGGTACTGGAGAGATACGGCTGCGGAGAGGAGGGGGAGGTGGAGGGGGTATAACAGAAAGAGAAGGAGACGGAGGAGGAGATGAGATAGGAGTGGAGACGTCGATATGCGTGGAAGGAACAGAGAGAGATGGTGGAGAGTCAGAGACATCAGGAGGAGGAGGGGATTGAGGAGAGAAGTAGGATGCATTTTCGAAGAAGGTCACGTCCGCGGAGACAAACTGCTTGCGTAGAACGGGGTCAAAGCAACAATAGCCATTTTGAGTGGTCGAGTAACCTAAAAAGACACACTTGGTGGAACGGGGGAAAGCTTGTCACGGGTAGCAGACGGAGCATGCACAAAGACCGTACACCCAAAAATGCGGAGAGGGAGAGGAAATGGTTCCTTGCCCGGATAGAGAATGGAGAAGGGGGTCTGGCCATGGAGAATCGTAGAGGGAAGGCGATTGATGAGATAGCAGGCGAGGAGAACAGCATAGCCCCAGTAGGAACGAGGTACCTGTATCTGCATCATAAGAGTGCGAGCGACATTGAGGAGATGACGATTTTTACGCTCCGCCTTCCCATTTTGTTGGGAGGTGTAAACACAGGTGGTCTGATGGATACGACCATGTTGCATACAAAAGGAGGAAAACTCATGACTAAGATATTCCTTATCATTATCAGAGCATAATATTTTAATAGAAATATCAAACTGAGTTTTAATAATATAATAAAAGGATTGCCATACCGAAAGGAGTTCAGAGCGATCTTTTAAGAGATATACTCATGCACATCTAGAAAAATCATCAATAAAGGTTACAAAGTAATAACTACCCCGACCAATAGTGAGAGTAGGAGCAGGACCCCAGACATCAAAATGAATGAGATCAAACAGGCGAGAAGAGCCACGACCTTGCTTCGGCGGGAAGGAGGAGCGGTGATGTTTGCCAAGCAGACATGCATCACAGTTGAGCGGAGGATTGATAAGAGGTAAGTGGGGCAGAAGCTGATGAAGAATCCGAGGAGGAGGATGTCCAAGGCAAAGATGCCATTGAAGCAGATCTGTAGAAGAGGAGGAGAAGACAGACAGAGCGGAAATGTTGTCAAGGAAGTAGAGACCGCCGCTCGTAGTCCCAGTAGCAATCATCTGTTGGGTCCTCGGGTCCTGAAAAGAGTAAGAAGTTGGAGTGAGTAAGACAGAGCACTAAAGTTGCTTGCATAAAGTAGTAACAGATAACAAGTTGCAAGGGAACTTCGAGACATAGAGGGTGTCCAGCAAGAGAAGCGATGAGGTGACTTGAACCATGCCCGTCCCATGAACCGGGGAAGGTGAACCATCCGCAATAAGAACTGGAGGCAACCGATCATGCGTTTTTAGGAGAGAGAAGCATTGAGGATTGCCGGTCATGTGATTTATAGCACCAGAGTCATTCAGCCACTTACCTTGGGTAACGACATGGGCATTACCTGAAGTGGTGGACACATAGGCAGACGACCGAGAGGAGGCGGAGGTAGAGATATCAGAATTGTCCATAGAGAAACACACTAAACCGCGCGAGTAGAAGCGAGGTCGCATGGATAGAAAGCGAGAAGGCTGCACAGACAAAAGAGGAGGCCGCGACGGAAAAGAAAGAAACCGCAGTGGGATAAGAGAAGAAGAAGTTGCAACGATCACGGTGTCAACACACCAGCGACAAGAAGGGCCATGACCAGGAAGCAGACCAGGTCGCGGCAAGCCGAACAGATCGCGACGACAAGCGAGAGGCGGTCAAACAGAAAGAGACCACAAGAATAAGAGAAACCAAAGCGGATTCGACGAAAGCCGCAGCGGACAATCAAGGAGAATGCAACGGTCAATGTGTCAACACACCAGCGGCCAGAGAAGAAACGACCAAACTGCGTGACTAGAGAAGCAGAAGGGAAGAAGAAGTCGTGCGAACAAAGGAGATCGTACGAAGCAAGGTAGGCCGCGCAAACAAGCAGAGTTCGTGTGAAAGAGAGGAAACTGAGCGACTAAAGAAGACAAACCACACGGTTAGGAAACAAACCACGCGGTTATGAAACAAGCCGCGCGAAAAGGGAGAAATCGCAGCGGTTAGGAGAAAGAGATCTGCGACGGTCACGATGACAGACACCAACGGCCAGAAAAGCCACGACCAAACCGCAGAACCAAGCAGAGGGAAAGAAGTCGAGCGGCTAGAAAGCAGCCCGCGCGAACAAAAGAAAGAGAAGACCGCGCGAATAGATAAAAGTCCGCGGGAAGACAAACAAGGCGAACAAGGCTAACAGGTCGAGGCAACAGATCGCGGCGACTAAACAAGAGGTCGCGGCGAGAAGAGGAGGTCACCCACACAAAGGGCAATGGCAAGGAGAGGAAGAAGCCGTGCGAATAGGTCGCAAGCAGGTGGAAGAAACAAGTCACGAGGCCAAGTCACGAGAAGAAGAAGCAAGCCGCGCGGACAGGTCACACGGTTAGAGAAAGCACACAGAATAAAGAGGAGTAGATCGAGTCCTCTGATACCATGTAGAAAACGAACAACAAACAAACCGGAAGGAGTATAATAGAAATTTTATTATCTGAAAAAGGTATCTATTACAAAGGTATGGCCTCCCTTTTATAGAATGAAGGAGAGAAGAGAGAATACAAAAAGAGATGCGGGACTAAAAAATTACAGGACGAAGCAGTCTATATAGAAATAACCTGCACAAGCTGCGCGATTAGATGGAAGGGCTAACCGCTGGCTACCACCAGAGAGGAAGGAGAGATCGCCATGGGAGACCGCTAGACCGCCCGGTCTCCAAACAGCAACATCACAACAACCAAACCGCTGAAGGGAAACCGCCAGACCGCGCGGTCTTCAATCCACCAAGACAGACCGCCAGACCGCCCAGTCTCATACTTCAATAAGGGCATTACCTTGACTCCTTGACACCACCATAACATCCCTAGCACTTTAGAAGGTTCATTGGGTCACAAAGGATTCATTGGGGTCAACCAAAGTTGTCAAGTTGACCAAAGTCAACCCTAGCCCCAATAGGTTAAGGTGCCCTAATTAAGGGTCAAGTAACCTCCAAGGTGCCCAACCAATCCTACCCAACCCCTACTAGTTCTTAAGAGAGGCCAATGGTTCACTAAGGATCCATTGAGTTCAACCCAAAAGGTTAAATTGACCAAAGTCAACTCACCCTAAAATAGGTCAAACTAGCCTAAATGACCTAAGCCCAACTTGAGTGGCCCATTAAACTTAGGAGGCTGATATTTACATGGAATGCCATTTATTTTCTGGAAATGGTGACTAAGAGAGAGAAAGCTCTTCTTCCCCTTAAAGGAGGAGAGAGAAAGAGGGCCATTCATGGCTTGGAAGGCCAAGGGGCCTCCTCTCTTCATCTCTAATGGCTTGATTCATCTCCCTCATCAGTTCTGAAAAGATCAAGGGGTTTTCCAGGCCATTTAGTGGGTGGGTGTAGTGAACTCCACCATGGACGAAAATCTCCTTTCAAGGCCATTAATGGCATTGATGCCATGGCCACTCCCTTCCCCCATTTGGCTACTTTACAAGCTTCGCCAGGTTGAGAGGAGACGTTTCCACCCTTCCTTTGAAGAAATCGAAGCATTTAGATGTGTTGTTGTAGAGCACCCGATGTACAACCCCGTGTTCGGCGATTGGATTCAGATGGGCAAACAGGCCAAATCCGACCCGCGCCAGTATAAGCGGGCGGATGGTCCCAGAGGAGCGGTTCGCTCCCTTTAGGGCCTGAGAGGTCTTCTGGGCGAGTCAGCCCTGGCCCGCCTCTCCTAGGCGGGCCAGCCACGAGTTGGCCCTAGATCTCCTTTCCTAGGCGGGTCCGCTCCGAGTCAGCCTCGACTCGCCTCTCCTAGGCGGGCCAGCCCCGAGTCAGCTCCGACTCGCCTCTCCTAGGCGGGCCCACCCCGAGTAAGCCCTGACTTGCCTATCCTAGGCGAGCCCGCCTCGAGTCAGCCCTAGCTCGCCTCTCCTAGGCAGGCCCGCCCCGAGTCAGCCCTGGACCACCTCTCATAGGCGGGCCAGCCCCGAGTCGGCCCCTGGCTCGCCTCTCCTAGGCGGGTCAACCCCGAGTCGGCCCCGACTCGCCTCTCCTAGGAGGGCCAGTCTTGAACCAGTCCCGATTCGTCTCCCATAGGCGAGTCAGCCCCAGATCGTTCCCGCCCAATGTGGTTGCAGGTTGACCCGGGGGTTAGGAAACCCCTTCCCCGTAGGACTAGAGGCCAAATTACTGGGATGAACCTGAAGGGGGGTGCTAGTATCCATCTAGAACATCGGAGTTATGCTGTTGGCAGACCCCATTGGGCTGCACATAGCTGTTCAGAACAGCGGGTGTTGGCTATCTGCAGGCTGTTTTTAGAAATCTATAAATAGGACCCAAGGGGTAACTCAGAGCACACGCTTACTTGTCTTTTAGCCTGTTAGTACTTTCTGAGGTACCTTAGCCTAACATTTGGTTAAGGAGGGGAAGCGCTCAGTGATCTTTCGGGTGTGTGGTGGATCCTCCGCATCGGGCCCTTGGGTCAGTCCTTTGTCCTCTTTCTTTGTCCTTTTGCTTGTCCTTTTTCTTGCAGGAGAGAAGTAGGTGCACGATCACCCCTTCCCCAAGGGTGAACTCTACAGAGACTGATTTTTTGGTTTCAACATTCTGGTGTAGTGAGCATGGAGCATGGTCAGCACAGAAAATATTCAGTGAGCTCAATGGCAGGAGAAAGGCAAGGATCGAACAGGTCCGACTCGCCACCCCCTCCCCCTCTCGCCACAATGGGGATGTTCGAGGACTTCAGGCAGGAAGTTCTCGGCTTGGTCAGATTCGCACTCGGCGCGCGTGCTGAGTGATCGACTCCAGCAGTTCCTGTTCTCGCGGCTCCAACCCTCGGCGAGGATGCTCCTAGCAGGCGAGCAGGGAAGGAGGTCGCCAAGGAAGGGAGAGGCGGTTAGCTTCCCGGGCGGGTGCTCTTCCCCGGCTCGACAAGCGGCGGTAGGTTCGGCGAGATGGGGGTGCGAGACCCCCCAGCCTACTCAGTAGGGGGAGGCAGCCCCTTCAACGAGCTGGTTTCTTCCGCTCTGTTTCCAGAGGGGTTCAGGGAGCCCGAGATGTCCTATTACATCGGGAAGGGAGACCCGGTCCAGCACGTCCAGTGGTTTGAGGACGTGGTCTTGATCTGACAGATGTTGGATGGTTTCAAGTACAGGCTCTTCGCCATCACCCTTAAGGAGAAGGTGAGAGAGTGGTTCCACCAATTACCGGCCAGTTCCATCTACTACTCGAGGACCTGCGCCGGGGGTTCATGCTGAGGTTCACCACCTCCAAGAAGAGGAAGAAGGAGTCGGAGTCCCTGTTCCACATCAAGCAGGGGGTGAATGAGACCCTGGGGAGCTACGCCATTCGCTTCCAGGAGGAGGTCACCCAAGTCCAAGAGATGTCGGGGCATACCCTGATGATGGACTTCACCCTGGGGCTGCAACATGGTTTTTTCGGATGGAGTTGAAGAGGGTGCTGCCCTCTCCTATGAGGAGTTGATGGAGAGGGCGGCAAGAGAAGTCGACGGGGAGGCGTCGAACCCGGAGTTTACCCAAAAGTTAGCTAGGTGGGCAACAGAGGAGGAGAGGCCTAGAGGGGGAAGAGGTCGGGAGGAGAGGAAAGCTGAACGCCTGCGGAGGGAGTAGCAGCAGCAGCAGCCTAGGTGGGGGCGTCAAGAGCCGAATCATCGGTTGGGCTGGAGGCCAGAATGGCAAGATTAAGGGCCAAGGAGAGGCCATCATGGTAGGGATAACCGCCAGGGAGGCCAGGGCCAGTTCTATCTTCCAGGCGGGAGGCAAGGCCAGAGACCACCTCTCCCCAACCAGGAACATGCTATGGCAATAGCCATGGGGGAGAGGAGGAGAGCAGTGTAGAGGAGAAGAAGGGAGGTTAGGGTGGAGCTACATTACTGTGAATTCCATCAAGAGGAGTGGCACGCCACGACCACGTGTCCGGAGTTCCTCGAGGTGAGAGGAAACAGGGAGCAACAACAGCAGCGAGACCACCGAGAAGTGCAGATTGAGGAGGACTTGCCTCGGGCAGAGGAGGACAGGTGTGAAGACCGAGCAGATGTGGGGACCTGGGGAGGGATCAGAATGATCCACGGGGGGTGGGAGTCGAGGTTTCCTGAAAGGCAAGTTTCCACACCATGTAACGCAAGAGCGTCAGATCCACCTCCCAGACCCCACCCCCGGAAGAGAGGATCACCTTCTTAGTCAAGGATATGCCGGGTCATGAGGACCCCTTTTGCGATACACTGGTCATCCAGACGGCCATCGAAGATTTCACCGTCTACCGGATCCACATCGATAACGGGAGCTCGGTCAACGTCATCTTCAAGAAGGCATTCGACGTGATGAAGGTGGAGGCCAGGAGGGTGCTGGCCTCGGACGGGCCCCTGTTTAGCTTCTCAGGGGAGAGGAAAGAAGTTGAAGGAGGAGTGGAACTCCATGTCTCTCTAGGGGCAGTCCTGCGCTTGCAAGTTCGTCATCGTAGACGCCCCCAGCAGCTATAGTGCCATCTTCGGGAGGCCCCTCATCAGCGCCTTCTACTGCGTCCCCTCGTCCTTGCACCAGTGCCTGAAGTTCAACACTGAGGGGGTCCAGGTATGGGTCTGGGGAGACCCTAAGATAGCAAGGGAGTGCTACGTCATGACGGTGAACTCTATCTCTTGGCAGGAGGGGGCTGGGGAGATGGGTAGGAGGATGGAGGAGGCGGAGCCGGAGGTCGGCAGAGAGGAGATGGAGGTAGAGGAGAGCCGTACCTAAATGGGGGTGGCGGAAGAAGTTCAGGGGTCGGCCGAGGTGATGGCCATGGAGGAGGCTGGAGAGGAATTCCTTGCCCCAGGAGGGGGGACGTTGAAGAATAGGGGGAGCAGTCCCTCCTGGAAGCAATAGAGGAGGTGGTGGAGATGGAGGTCCTCACCCTGGGAGGCAGGGTGGAGAAGGTTCGTGTCAGCAGAGCCCTAACCCCGGAGGCCCGGGGAAGGATACTGGAGTGCATCCAGAAGAACGTAGACATCTTCGCTTGGAGCACTGCGGAGATGCTAGGGATCGTTGCCGACGTGGCCTGCCATCGCCTCAACCTGGATCCGGAAGCTCGCCCCGTCCAGCAAAAGAAGAGAACAACAGCGGACAGGTTGGCCAAGCCAATCAAGGAGGAGGTAGCCAAGCTTCTCGAGGCTGGCTTTGTATCCGAAATCTAATACCTCAGCTGGGTCTCCAATGTATTAATGGTTTAAAAAGGAGACGGCCGGTGGCATATGTGTGTTGACTTTTCATTGCTTAATAAATCATGTCCCAAGGATTGTTACCCCTTGCCCCGGATCGACGCACCGGTTGACTCAGCCGTCGGTTTCACTGTAATGAGTTTTTTAGATGCAATTTCAGGTTATCACCAGATCAGGATGCACCCCCCTCCCCCCCCCCCCGACGTCAAAGGCATCTCTTTCATAACGGGGGATGGATGCTACTGCTACAAAATGATGCCCTTTGGGCTGAAGAACGCAGGTGCGACCTATCAGAAGATGATGGACAGGGTCTTCCGAGAGCAAAGGGGAAGGAACTTGGAAGTGTATGTTGATGACCTCATGATCAAGAGTCGAGATGTTGACTCTCACCTCCAAGATTTGGAGGAAACCTTCGCTACCCTATGTAAGTACAAGATGAGGCTGAACCCCTTGAAGTGTGTCTTCGGGGCGGGTAGGGGCAAGTTCCTAGGCCATCTCCTCACCCCAGCAGGTGTAGAGCCCAATCCTGATATGGTCTGAGCATTTATGGAGCTGGGATCACCTCAGAATGCTATAGAAATGCAGAGGTTGACGGGGAAGCTGGCAGGGCTGAGCAGGTTCCTCTCCCGGGCTGGAGAGAAGTGCTCCCCCTTCTTTAAGACTTTGAGGGGAGGCCAGAAGTTCGAATGGACCTCGGAGTGTGAGGAGGCATTCCAGGCCCTGAAGAGGCAGTTAACTCAGGCCCCCTACTCCAAGGGCCAAAGGAGGGGGAGGACTTGTCTCTGTACCTAGGGGTCAGAGCGGAGGCCCTTAGCTCCATTCTGGTTAGAGAAGAGGGGAAGAAGAACCTCCCCATATATTATGTAAGTCGGGTGTTGAGGAAGGCCGAGCTTCGCTATCCCATCTTAGAAAAGCTGGCCTTCGCTCTAGTCATCTCGCTCGGAGGCTTCGGCCCTACTTCAGGGCACACTCGATCTGAGTGGTGACTGACCACCCCTCCGCAAAATCTTTGAAGGGGTGGAGCATTCGGGCAGATTGTCCAAATAGTCGGTGGAGCTGAGCGAGTTCGATATCTCCTTCGTTCCCTGCCTCTCGATCAAGGCCTAAGCCATGGACGACTTCCTGGCTGACTACGTGGTCGAGGTGGCAGAGGCAGAACTCGCTCGCCCCATTCCTTTGAAGGTGATGGTGGATGGCGCTTCAGGGAGGCATTACCTGGGTGTAGAGGTGATCCTGGAGAGCCCTCAGGGAATGCGGATCGAGAAAACTGTGGTGGTGCACTTTCCCATCACCAATAATCAGGCCGAGCACGAGGCGGTAATCGCAGGGCTCCGCCTAGACAGGGAGCTGGGAGTGCATGATGTGGAGTTCCTCACAGACTCCATGGTGGTGGCTTCCCAGATCAACGGGGAGTTTGAGGCAAGGGAACCTACTCTGCAGCTATACTTGGCAAAGGTGAAGGGGTCATCGGCACGTTCCAGACTTTCTCTATCTGGCACGTGCCTAGGGAGGAGAATGAACAAGTGGATTAACTAGCGAAGCATGGTCTCCGGGTGGGGGGTACTGATGGCGAGGATGCCCCGCCAGTTGCCCTTGCCGACATGGATCTCCATTTTGATCGCCGCCGCTACATGTTCAAGGACTTTGATGGTCGTTGCCTCCACCGTCGTCTTCGTCGCCGCCGCCTCCACCGCCACCGCCGCTACATGTTCAAGGACTTTGATGGTCGTTGCCTCCACCATCGTCGTCGTCGCCGCCGCCGCCGCCACCGTGGCATTTCGTCTCTTCATTATGAATATAATGTTATTTCATCTTTGAAATAATATTATACTCATAATCTTTTAATTTTCATTTTATAAGTTATTAGGCTTATAATTTATAAGTCCTAAAATTATAAGTTTTTTATTATGTGGTTTTTAATTTTGTTAAAAACCATTTTTAAGTGGCTAGGATTTTATTTTGGATGAGATGTAGGGCTAGATGGAGTGGTGTAACAAATTATATATATGCATGTATGTGGAGTGGGAGAGGCATTGAACAAGATAAAAAAAAGGAGAAACCTAAAAACCGGCTCACGGTTTTGCTGCAGCCCTCCCCCTCTCTCGGCGTGGCCGACTTCACCCCGACACCTCCAGGAGAAGAAATTGCTGTTTGCTTGCTGCCGCCCCCTCCCTTCGGTGGTGATCTTGCTGCTCCGGCTACCTCCATCCTCCTCCGGTGTGACTCCGAAGAAGGCGGCTCGGCTCTTCCTCATCCGGTGTGACTCCGGTGCCCCTTTTGGAAGTGCGACTCTTCCATTGTTCTTTTGCTCTTCCTCCTCTCCTCCCCTCTAATTTCAGATTTGGGTAACGATTTCCTATCCCTTAAATATTGCGTGATATTTATCTTGTAATTGTGAGAGTAGTGGAGATTTGGTTTCAAAGTTTTATCCTAACTATTGATTCAAGTGCATTATAGAAAATCTGAATTTGTTTGCTTTCATATCAGATCTTCGCAAAGATTTCCGTAAGGGTAGGTCCCCTTGGACGTTTGCAAACCGGGGTTTGTGTAGCCTTTGGTTTTGAATTGATCAAGAGGATTTGGTATATCCTCGTTTGGTTTTGTTTTGAGGGTTATATTTGGGCTACTTTCCGAATTGAAATCTTTAGTCCGGGACGCCCTCCATGTGAATGGAAATGTTGATGATGCGATGCTAGATGTATGGTTAGGATATGATAAGTGTAATTGTGTATGTTCGTGCAGGTTTGGGTGAGACTTTCCCCATTGTGAGATCGCGCATTTACAAACAAAACTCTGCCGAAATTTCGAGTTTTGCGCGCACACCACGTGTTCGCTCAAATTCCCCTTAGGAATCCTTTGTCTTCTTTGTGCCTTAGTTCCATTTAGGGGGTGGCCTACATCAATTTGGTATCAGAGGGAGGTTGTCAATTTCTCAACTTGGCAACGATCCTCTCTCTCCATGCTACCCCTCACTTGCACTTAGGCACGTTTCGTTGGTTTTAAAATTTTATTTCTAGTTTTTTAGACCAAAAAATATATATATGTTTTACGTTTCTACTTAATTTGAGTTGTTTCCGATTGGTCTATCATGGCGCACGTTGGGAATCCCCTTCCCTCACTTTCCTCGATTGGTGCATTTCGCAATGAGATGAACCGCCAATGTGATGACCTAAAGGGATTAATAGTGCAACTTAGCGGTCAGCTACTAACGCCTCATCTTGAGCCCCCCAGGCAACAGCTTAGGACCCCTGGTCCTAGTTCGAGGGTTAGTCAAGCGATTATGACACCATCACCGCGCACCTATAGGCCTGTTAGAGTTCCTGCTCCGACATATGATGGGTTAGGTGATCCGCGTGTATTTTTATGTTGGGTGAAGGATATGGAGCGCTATTTTGAGAGATATCAGATTGTGGATCCCCACAGGATCCCCGCTGCGAAACCACAATTATTTGGTCGAGCACAAACCTTCTGGCTCAATGAGGAGCGACGTTTTGGGACGTCCCTCGACGACTCACTTGTAGGTTGGAGGATTATGAAGAATTTATTAACGGATGAGTATTACCCTCCATACTGCCGCTCTCCATCGTCTGATTATTTAAGTGAGTTGCCGCCTAAGACTTTGCCTATGTCAAACCAGTATGTCCCCTCGTACTCCCATACTCGGCTATCTCATGTTTTGGTTTCTCCCCGCCAGGGCACTAGACCCATTTCAGATCTTAGGAGTGACTGTAAGCCTCATGCTAGATCCTTGCTCCGCCAAGATCTGACTATTTCGTGCACTTGTACACCTACCGTTAGTGAGAAGGAAAAGATTAGGTCCTCTGTCCCGCCACCTGTCATTGTCTCAACTAGGGATGCTATAAAACCGCGGGATAAGCCTAGGCAAATAGTTAAAAGTTGCAAAGAGAACGCTACATGTTATGCTTGTGGAGTGATTGGCCACTATGCCGTTGAGTGCCCCACAAAGCCTAGGGCTTTGGCTTTTTAGCTTCGACGTCTGAGCCCGCCACTGAGGGAGATGCCGATTGTTCTGATGACTGTAGTGACGACGAGGAGATTGGATATCCTAGTGACCTGGATGATGATGTCTCCCCTGAGGTATCCCTTCTGGGGATTAGCCCACCTCCCCTCGACCATATTTCAGGCCCGTCTCCTATGTTAGTTGAGGAACCATACAATGGCCCAGAGTTAGCTGACGTACCAACTGAGTTGGAAGATTTACCTTGCGAGGGATCCGTCCTTTTGGATCGGTTAGCGGACTTGTTAGGACACGACTTGATTTTACCTAGTCCGACCCACTTGGTTAAACCGTCCACTACAACAAACTGCACCTGTTGTAAGGACTGAAATATAACAGAAACCCAATTTGTTACTAATACATATATTTAGTAACAAAATTTTTTTGTTGTTACCAAAAAGTAATTTTTTGTAACGAATATTTTATATTTCGTTACAATAATAATTTATTTGTTACTATAAATGTAAGTATTTGTAACAACACTAATGTTACGTTACAAATAGTAAATAATTTCTCACAATATGTATCAATTGTAACCACATCATGAAAGTTTTTTGTGACAAAGAGATTTTTGTTACTATTATTAATTTTTTATTATTAAAGTTTGGTTATCATAAATATATCATATTTTATTGCAACAGTAATATTCGAGAGCATTTTTTGGACTGAGAGAACATTTTTCTCCCGAGCATGTGCTTTTCACTCGGACGTGCGTTTTTTTCCCGAGCACACTATTTTTCCTAGCTTGACTCCAATGTTCTCAAGCTCGATTACTCCATGAGCTCGATCTCGTGTTCCATGAGGTCGAGCTCCATTATGAGTCGAGCCCGAGGTCGAGTAAGATTAGCTTGAGCTCGATTACTAGCCGAGCTCGATCTATCTCAGATTCTTTTTTGTTCAAAATGGAACACGAGCCTCTTGACTTCGAGGAAAAAATTAGGAATGTATGATCAAGTGCATGAAATAATTGGAGGGAAATTTCCCTCCAATAAATTTATTATCAAAACCCTATATTCTTCATTCCCAGTTCGGCGCATTCCTTCTCCGAATTTATCAAAACCCTATATTCATCTCGCGACTGGCCGGCTTCTTCCTTCTCCGAATTTGGCAACTGGCTTCTTCTTAGAGGAATATCACGACTGGCTTCTCACAACTGGCTTCTTCCTACAACGAATTGTGAGAGAGCATAGGAGGGACGAAGCGGGAGAGAGAGCATTTCTTCCTTCTCGCGATTGGTATATCTTCTTGCATATCTTCCTTCTTCCTGAACTTTTGATCTCTGTTTCTTCATGCATCAGCAAGAAGTTATTGTCTCGTGTTCATGAGATTCTTCATTGGTTATAGACGATGTTTGGGTTTTTCGGGTATTCATCTTGATGCCCTTAGGGTTAGAAGTAATATTGTCTTTGAAGTTCAAGCATGTTCATTAGGGTATGATTTTTTTGGCCGTATTTAGGTTTATTACTATGAATCTTATTGTGGTTTGATTTTTTTGCCGTTTGTTCACTAGTGAAATTATTATCAAAACCCTATCTTCTTGTATTTCTTCCAAGTAATATGCTCTTGTAGTTTTTTGGGGGTATTCATCTTGTTTGTAGTGGCTTAGTAGTGTGTGTGCAATCAGTTCGGCAAGAAGTAATATTATATATCTTGTGTTAGTAGTGTGTGTGTGTTACTATTGCTATGAATCTCTTCAATAATATTGTTTGGTTGGATAAAATTTCTATTTCACTTGCTTCTCTTTTTTTTTGTCAGATTTGTCATACCAAGCATATAGTTTGTTTGTTGTGGTTTGTTTTCAGTTCCCATTCTTAGCCAACTATTATACCACAACCTTTTATGCAGTGGTTTGTTTTCCTCATTGGCTACATGAATATTAATTTAATTTTCTCACCGGACACAAACACACACACACACACACATAGACAAACATAGACACACACACACACACACAGATATTTTTGATCATAATGGCGCGCGATGCCATCTATATGTTCCTTAGTCCAACTTGCTTACTTTGTAAGTTTGGCATTGATTTCCATATAGATATGTATATGTATGTGTGTTTGTATATGTCTATGTATGTGTGTATGGTCATCAGTGTGTGTGTATATGTATATGTATGTGTGTGTGTGTGTATATGTATATTAGTGTGTGTGTATATGTTTATGCATGTACCAGTTTTTTATTTTCATGATATTGTGTTATCCCATTCCTTTTTTGTTAGGTATGGATAAAAGCTGGATTTATGAACCAGATAGATTTAGTTCTACCTATACTAGAGGCGTGGATTTATTTTTAGAGTTTGCACGGGAAAATGCTATTTACTTTGAAGATAAAATTCTTTGCCCATGCAATGTATGTCGAAACACTAAAACAAAGAGCCTCATTGAAGTTAAAGCAGACTTGCATTTGAAAGGGTTTTACAAATATTATAAGGAGTGGATACATCACGGAGAAGCTAAAATGACTAGTTCTTTTGTGTTCAGTTCTAATAGTAACAATAGAGGACCTTCTCAAAGTCATGAAAGTAACGATGATATTGAAGCCATCGATGATTTAGTTGATTTGATACATGAGATTGGAGATGCAGAACTTCCTGAACATTCTAACGAAGATAGTACTCGAACTTTTTTAAGTCTGTTACGTAATGTCAGACGTGAACTGTACCCAGGTTGCAAAAAATACTCTTTGTTAGCATTCATTGTTAAACTGCTGCATATCAAAGTAATGAACAAGATGTCAGATAAGTCAGTTAACATGCTTCTTGAATTGCTAAAGGACGTGATGCCAGAAGGTAATCTTATTCCAAAATCTGTTTATTGGGCAAGGAAACTCCTTTCTGGTTTAGGTTTGGGCTATAAGAAGATAGACGCATGTAGATATGATTGTGCACTATTTTGGAAAGAGAATGAGAAGAAAGATGTGTGTCCTGTGTGTGAAGAACCACGTTGGAAATATAACGAAGGAAAAGGAAAATTAATTGCTCAAAAGGTTTTGTGGCATTTCCCCTTAACACCAAGGATACAAAGACTTTATATGTCTTCTAAAACAGCATCTTACATGAGGTGGCATACTGAGAAGCATATGGAGATAGAAGGTACTTTGAGTCATCCGGTAGATTCACTTGCATGGAAGAGTTTTGATGCACACTATCCCAGTTTTGCTGCAGATCCACGCAATGTTAGGCTTGGATTGGCTACTGATGGGTTCAATCCGTTTGGAAATATGAGTACTTCTTATAGTATGTGGCCTGTTGTGCTAATTCCATATAATATGCCGTTATACAAAGGTATGAAAGATGAGTTTCTTATGATGTCATTATTAATTCCTGGCCCACGTGCTCCTGGAAAAGATATTGATGTTTATCTTAGACCACTGATTGAAGAATTAAAAGAATTATGGAATGGTGTAGAGACTTATGACACATACACCAAAGAGACTTTTAAAATGCATGCTGCTCTTATGTGGACAATCAATGATTTTCCAGCTCTTAGTAATTTATTTGGGTGGACCACAAAGGGTTACGGGGCATGCCCAACTTGTTTATATGATACAGATTTTAAAAGAATTCGAAGTAAGATATGCTACATGGGACATCGTCGTTATCTACATAATGATCACCCTTATCGAAGGAGTAAATTGTTCGATGGAAAGTTAGAAACACGTACAAAACCAAGGGAGTGGAGTGGCGCACAATTGCATGCAGATTTAACCAAACTCGAACATAACTTCGATAAATTTGGAAAACACCCAAGCAAGCGGAAGAGGAAGCGCAACAACGAAGAAGGGAATTGGGTAAAGAGAAGCATCTTCTTTGAACTACCTTACTGGCATAAACTTTTGATACGACACAACATTGATGTAATGCATGTTGAAAAAAATATTTGTGACAGTGTTTTGGGCACATTGATGAACATTGATGGAAAAAACAAAGATACTGAAAAAGCGCGAGAAGATTTGCGAGACCTTAACATCCGGAAGGAGTTACACTTGATTAGAAATGGAAGTACTATAATAAAACCTCAAGCATGTTATAATCTATCTTCCGATGAGAAAAAAAGGTTTTGCAATTTTTTAAAAAATGTCAAGTTTCCAGATGGCTATGCGTCAAATATTTCAAGATGCGTAAAGGATGGGAAGATTTATGGACTTAAATCTCATGATTGTCATGTTCTACTACAACGGTTAATTCCTATTGGCATTCGTGGGTTTCTACGCGCAGATGTCGTTGAGGCACTATACGAGCTAGGAGATTTTTTTAAAATTTTATGCTCAAAGACACTAAAGGTCGAGCATATCGAGAAGTTGGAGAGTAATATCCCAATTATTTTGTGCAAATTGGAGAGAATATTCCCTCCAGCATTTTTTGATGTAATGATTCACTTGGCTATTCACCTTCCGAAAGAGGCAAAGATTGCTGGCCCAGTTCACTCACGTTGGATGTATCCGATTGAAAGGTACTTGTTTTTTATGCATTTATACTTCATTATCTTACATAGCATAAATGAATAATTTTGTAACATGCTCATTGAGTTTTCTCTTTAGGTTTCTTAAAACTCTTAAAGGATATGTACGTAATAAAGCACGTCCAGAGGGTTCTATAGCTGAAGGATATATTGTGAAAGAGTCTTTGACATTTGTGTCAATGTACCTAAATGAAATAGAGACAAGGTTCAATAAAGAAAATAGAAATGAAGATTCAGTGGAGCATCAACAAGAGTGTGAATTGTCGGTTTTTGCATCAAAAGTGAGACCATTTGGACCTCTTCGCCGTGGCAAAGCACTTTCTAAAGAAGATCTAGATGCGGCTCATAAATTCATATTAAACAATTGTAGCGAAGTAGATTATTTTAAAAGGTTCGATTCATGAAAGAGCTCAATTTCCTTAATTTGGAACAAATTTTAATGTACTTTTTTTTAAAATAGTAAGCACATGGAGGAGCTTAAAAGGGACGAAAATGAAAGAAACATTGACAAAACTCATCAAGAGCAGTTTCATTGTTGGTTTCAAGCTCATGTAAGCTCCAAATACGAAGATATCCTTGAAGATTAATTGTTAATGTCAAGTTTCATCTATCTAATTAGCTTCCTATTGTATTTTGTATAGATAAATAGAGTGCATCACACAAACTCGAGCGAAGTTTCCGAAGAATTATGGGCATTGGCAAATGGTCCACAATCATACTTAACAAAATTTTACTCTGGTTGTATTGTTAATGAAGTACGATTTCATATACAAGATCGAGATGATCGCCGAACAACACAAAATAGTGGTTTACGTGTTGAGGGGGAACATCAAAATATCTTGGTAGAGTTTTATGGAGTATTAAGTAGGGTCGTTGAGTTGACCTATCTTCATGGATATAAAGTAGTATTATTTTGGTGTGAGTGGTTTGACACTGGTGGAAAAAAGACTATGCATAAAGATAAATATTTTCTGAGCATCAACATAACTTCTCGTTGGTGTGAAGATGATCCATTCATTCTTCCAAACCAAGTGCAACAAGTGTTCTATGTCGATGACACAAAACTAGGCCATCCTTGGAAAATTGCACAACTGGTATGTCATAGACACCTTTGGGACATAGAGGAACACGATGACCTAGTAGTGGAGGAGATGAATGATAACATAGTTCAACAACATGAGTCCTCAGAAACTGAATTAATATATGCTACCGAAGATCAAAACTTGCAATCCCTAAGAAGAGATGATATAGAACCTGATATTATTAATGTAGAAGTTCTAACTAGAATCGACGAAGAGGAAGAACTTAATAATATTGTTGACGGAGATGAGTCAGTAGATGAGGATGATGAAACACTAGTGCAATATTGTGATGACAGTGATCATAACATGTAAAGCTAATGCAAACGGTACGTTAAGTTTTTTCTTATTGATTAGATCGAAACATTAATACAATTCTTCATTTTTATGATTTCTCTAAATAATTTAATGTGATGTTTAACGTTTGCATCTTATTTACTTCGCAGGATTATGCCTCCAAAAAATGTTATTCTACGGCGACCTGCGACAAGGAGCACCAAACAACTGTTTGTTGCTGAAAAACCAACAAATACTGAGGTTGTTGAATTGCCACCTACACAAATTAATCTGCAGCAACCACAAAGTGGATCAGTTGCCACCATTAATGATGATACAACTGTTAATGAAGGAAATAATGAAAGTCCAATACAGGGTTCTGATAATACTAGTAAGTACACCTTATTTTATTTCACAAGTTTGTATCATTTATTTGAATCATATATTTATTAAGGGTTTTTAATAAATTGCAGTGGGAAGCTCATCTATAAGAAGAGGTCGTGGGGTGACCACCGGAAAGTCGATTGAGAAAGCTATACTAGAAAATGTATGCTTTATTTAGGTATATTAAAACTTACGTACACTTACTATATGTTAACATACCTTTATTTGTTTTGTTAGGACAAGAAACTGATAGTTTAACTTTCAAGGCAGCCTAAACACCTAGAGGGGGGGGGGGTGAATAGGTTCTGCTTTTCTTTTGAAACTTCTAGGCAGAATTCAATTCAATAGCTAACATAATAAACACAGCAATCACAGAAAAAACAAAACATCACAGATTGCACTATGTTTTATAGTGGTTCCCCAAGGTCTGGGTACATCCACTTTCCCCCTTCACCTATCTAGCAGTATGCTAGATTCGGCCAAACTTCCACTTATCTCAGATCAATAGATCCTACAACTCAGAACCCAACTGGTTCCTACAACTCAGGCACAACTGCCCTACCTCAGCCTTGCCCCAAGGCCTACAACTCAGAGAATGTCCTTCTCCTACACTCAGGCAAACAGCCCTACCACTCAGAGTTCAACACTCCTACACTCAGCCTTTATAACATAGGCTTACAACTCAGATCTGTGTAAACAGATCCTATAGAAATATAGAAAAGATTGTTTAACTGTCTTGCCAAAGTTGAGAGAGAAAAGGCCAAGACAATTCTTGATCAGCTGATGCAATCAACTGTTTCTTAGCCTTCTTCAAAGCTTCTTGAAAATGTACTTAGCTGAGTTGATTCCAAACAGCTTCTTGAGAATCCACTGGTGGTTTCTTTCTTCTTCTTCAAATTCTGACTTGATCTCTCTCTATCCAGAACTTTGAATGATTCTTCTGAATTCTGATTAGAACTCTTCTTAGATCTATCCTTAGATAGTCTTCTTAGATCTCCCGGAGAAGATCTTCTTAAGTGCCTAGCACTTTCTTGAAATGAGTAGAATTGTAATCCTTCTCCACTTTTTGATCCAATGTATTTCAAAAGGTTAGTCCTCTATATTTTTCTGAATCTGTCTATTTATAGACATTCTTCATGGAAACCGGCTGATCCGGTTTCTAACTGTTTTCTGACAAGTCTGACACCTTCAGTTAACCGGTGGTAACCCACAACTGTCAAGTCTTCAAACAAGTCCTGTGCCTTAGTCTTGAATCACAAGTTGTTGAAACAGTCTGTCAGAAAGTGTCGAGACCATCTGTCTATCTGTGTCGACATAATTGACTTTGGTGTCGACATAGTCTTCAGTGATGTCGACTAAGTTGCCTTTGAGTCGACACAGCTTCTTCTGCAAATAACTTGATCTTGACTCTTCAGTGTGTCGACACAAGTCCTGTGTGTCGACACAGTTGTTGTAGAATCATAACTTTAGTAAGTGTCAACATAATTGGCTTTGGTGTCGACACAGTCTTCAGTGATGTCGACACATTCATTTTTTTTAACTCTGCTATAATGTGTCGACTTAATGACAATGTGTCGACACATTCTGCTGGTGTCGACAAACTTGAGGTCGACTATTTTCTTCTGTGTCGACACATTCAGATAATGTCGACAATCTTGAGATCGACTATACTCTTCTGTGTCGACATATTCTCCCAATGTTGAGGTCGACGCTTTTCTTCTGTGTCGACACAAATTCCCAGTGTTGTGTCGACTTACTTCTTCTGTGTCGACACTTTTTCCCAGTGTAGTTGTAGACTAACTGCTATGTGTCGACACTGCTTCCCAGTGTTGTGTCGACAATTTTCTTCTATGTGTCGACACTGCTTCCTCTGTGTCGACACTTGGACTTAGAATTTTTCTGCATACTTTATCAATTCTTCACCTGCACATGTCAACTTAAAACAACATCAAATACACCTTGATGTATACCATTGAGCTAGGTTGGGCTTCTTCAAATCAGGTACACATTTTCCAATGTACCCAACAATCTCCCCCTATTTGGAGAAGTCATAACCCCTATAGCCAATGATATACACCATTTATAAACAGTACTAAATGATGATTAATGACATAGCAGGAATACTTTAATATAAACAAAACATAACAAAGAATCATTCATCACAGAATGCACATTAAAATATGCCAAACAATATTTTGTTTATAACTGGGTAATGTTTGATTACAATGTTTTACATTTAATGATTACATCACAACATTACAAAATATTTAAAACAAAATCAGGATTGATCAGGCTCTCTAATTATAATCCCTTTGCCAGACTGAATTGTAGCTGTCACAGGAGCTTCTGATTCTTCAGCTATCTTCTTTCCTTTAAGATCAGCTTTCTTCTGAGCTTCTTCCTTGATCCTTTGCCTTTCAAAATAATGAAAAGGCTTTGGGAAGTATTTGCTTGGCTCCTTAGCATCTGATGGCAGTCTTCCCAGCTTGGCTTTCCTTCTGAATTGTACTATTGCCTCTTGCCTTGCCTCATACTTCTGCCATTCAATTTCATTGTACCACTTCCCTCTCTCATGAACTTTATCTTGTACAGCTTTCCATGCAGTGAGTATTATGTTCCTTGAAGTAGGACTCCACTGCTCATAATCTGGCTTAAGTACAGCCTGCTCTCTGAATTTCTTCTTTGCCAATAGAGCATCCTGCTGTTCTTTCAGAGTAGCCTCAGGCTTATCAACCTTTCCAAAGACAATATTAGTAACCTCCTTTGGAGGACTATACATTCCTTGAACTTTCTGATCAATCAAGTCAAAATCTGGAGGGGGGTAAATGACTTGGGCAACCTCAGGTTGAGTGCCTTCAAGTAGATTTGATTGTATTCCTGATTCAGCTACCATAGCATCATCACACAATGGGGGATATCCCAAAGTGGCTCGAATGCTATTGGTCACCCATTTGGAGTGCTCTGAGCCTGCATGTATTAGCATCCTCTCCCCCTTTATGGCTTCTCTAGATACATGATCTCTTAGATCTTCCTTTTGAAATCGAATTTGGCCATCCAAATAATTCACTCCCTCTTTGAAAAATGGTCTTAACTTTTGAAGCTTGTCAGATATTTCTTTTTGAGAGGTTGTGATGGCAGTCTTAACAGATGCAATGGCAGCTTGAAAATTCTTATCAAAATCTTCCCTTTCTTTGGCTCTATCTGCAGGCAGACCTGGAACAATCTTCTTTACCTCCTTAATGATCTCATTATGAGATTCAGTTAAATTATCATTCATTCTGATCTGATTTTCCAAAACATAACTTTGCTTCAAAGCAATGTCATCCACCTTTGTAGTGATAGCCTCCTGTTGTTTAGCTAGATAAACCACAGCATTGCCACCCTTGTGGAAGCAATCTGTCATTTCAGTTTTATGCAAGTTGACCTGAAACTGGATGGACTTGATATCCTGAGCTAAGTCAAACTGAAGTGACTTGCTATTCTCATCAACATACTTTTCCATAGCCAACCTTTGTTCATCCAATTTTACTTGTAGATCTATCATAAATTTGTTGTAATCAAAGGCTGGAGATACTTGTAGAGGTGTGGTCTGTAAAGCCTGCTTATAATTCTTGCTTCTTCTCTTGAAGACAATAAGTTTTCTTTTCTTTGCCACCCTGGCATCTTCAGTTTCTGTTTCAGATGAAGTATCTACATGAATTCTTTCTTGAGGATGATGAATTGTATCTGTTCCAGGGGTCTGTTGCTCAGCTTCAACATCCACTGGCTCACCCTCAACCTGTGGCTCAACTTCAGCTTCCTGATCAATGTCCATTCCTATGGACTTCTCAATATCTGTTCCACCTCCTACCTTATCAGCAGTAGTATCAATATCTGGGAATAGCTCCTCCATAGTAAATTCTAGTTGAGCTGCCACTTCTGCAGCAGTTAAATCTTGAGATAAGTTTAACTGTGCTTCCTCTTGTACTTGCACTTCAGTATTTGTAGTGTCAGGAGTAGGAGTGGACACTAGCTCCCCCTGAACCTGTGCAGTAATAAGAATATGAGCAATGTCTTTTATAGTAAAATACATTAGCTCCCCCTATACCTGAGCAGGAGTAGATACCTTTGGAGCAGGAGTGGAAACTGGCTCCCCCTGCATTTGTGCAGGTGTTGATACTTCCTGGACCACAGTTGAGTCAAGCTGTGTCCTCAGTGGATCTTCTTGTACTTGTTCAGATTCTTGATTTTGTGTAGGGGATTGCACAGGGGTGTCTGGCCTGCTCTCTTCAGGCACATCCTTGGACAGCACCCTATCCCACCTAGAGAATAGTCTCATATCCATTCTTCTCATATGATTAATCTTACTCCCTTGCAGTTGCTGCATCACATCAGGAATCACTCCAGTGAGGTACAGGCTCATGATCCTAGCCATGTTAGGCTTCTTGATTCCTTCTTTGATCTTGTCAAAGATCACTCCTGACCAATCAGTAGGAATAGTAAAAACAATCCTGGTCATCAGGCTGAACATATAGGCTGAAATCCTATCATGTCCACCTGTCTTGCAGAGGATTACCTTCCCAACTACTTCTGACAAGAACTTCCCTTGCTGATTCATTCCCTTCCTGTGGAATGCAGCTCCAATCTTCAATCCTGAATCCAGTCCACACCATTGAAGAGCTTCCCTTGTCTTAGATATAGGAACTTCCTCTTCATTCTCAACTACTTGCAATTGAAAGATCTTTCTTAAACTTCTTTGGTTAATCTTTACCTTAGTCCCTTGAACAGTAGACTTAATCTTGAGGCCAGTAGAATGGACTGATGCAGAGATAAAGAACTCGTGCACCTCCTTCTTCCAGATTTTAGTAGGTTCTGAAATGAGAAATTCTAACCCTGATGCAGAGAGGAGGGTGATAACTCCTTGAACATCTGGCGGCGCCTCTGCAAAGGCCTGGCGCACCAACTCATACCCTTCATTGATGTTATCTTCAATCCTTGGCGCCATCGTTTTGTCGAGAAAGCTTGAGAGAAGAGAGAAAGATAGACTGTCGACACAGGGTTTTAGTCTCGAAAACCTTGAAAGCGTGTCGACAGAAAGAGCATTTGACCTATTTATAGCTTCTGTTGAAAGAAGTTCAAAAGGTGCCAAAAACAGTCTAAATGTGTCGACACAGACGGAATGTGTCGACACAAACTTCTATTAACTCGACATTTCTTCAGCCTACTATGTGTCGACACCAATTTGTGGTTATGTCGACACCTTGGATACATAGTAGAAAGACAGAAATTCTGTGTCGACTCTAAGGATAAGTGTCGACACATATTCTGTAAGTGTCGACACCATTATTCTGGTTGAGTCGACATTACATTTCTGGTTAAGTCGACAATAAACATCTTAAGTGTCGACACATATTCTCTGTGTCGACACATATTCTGTAAGTGTCGACACCATTATTCTGGTTGAGTCGACATTACATTTCTGGTTAAGTCGACAATAAACATCTTAAGTGTCGACACATATTCTCTGTGTCGACACAATATTTCTGACTTGTCGACATAATTTCTCCGAGTCGACACATTATTACTGAATGTGTCGACACATTCTTACTTAGCCAATTGCTGTTGTTATTCCTTAACTTACTTAAATCTCACTTCTCTTGCATTGTTAATGATTTTGTTAATACATTAATCAATGGTTAACATACCTAATTCAATTTTGAATTTATTGAATTTGGTTTCATCTAAAGGCTTAGTAAATACATCTGCTATTTGATAATCTGTTTTTACAAATTCAATGAGATGTCTCCTTTTTCTACATGTTCTCTAAGAAAATGATATTTGATTTCTATATTCTTAGTTCTACTATGAGAAACTGGATTATTAGCAATAGAAATAGCACTCTTAGAATCACATAAAAGGGGTGTTCTACTTACCTGAATACCATAATCTTTAAGCTGATGCTGCATCCATAATAGCTGTGCACAGCAGCTTCCAGCAGCAACATACTCTGACTCAGCTGTGGAAATTGCCACACTGGTCTGCTTCTTACTACTCCAAGATATTAGTCTTCCCCCCAGGAATTGACAAGTACCTGTAGTACTCTTTCTATCCTCTCTACATCCTGCAAAATCTGCATCTGAATAGCCTGTTAGTAGAAAATCTCTATTCCTAGGGTACCAAAGACCTAGAGTAGGAGTGCCCTTTAGATATCTCAGAATCCTTTTGACTGCAGTATAATGAGATTCTTTAGGGCAGGCTTGGTACCTAGCACAGACACATTTAGCATACATAATGTCAGGTCTACTAGCAGTGAGATATAGTAGAGACCCAACTATTCCTCTATACAATGATTCATCAACAGGTTTACCTGCCTAATCTTTGCATATAGGCATACTTGTTTCCATAGGAGTTCTCATGGAGGAGGATGACTCCATACCATATTTCTTAATTAATTCTTTGGTGAACTTAGACTGGGATATGGACAATCCATCATCAGTCTGTCTTACTTGGAGTCCCAAGAAGAATTTAAGTTCACCCATACTGCTCATCTCAAACTTCCCTTGCATAAGTTTGGCAAACTTTTTACAAAGGTTGTTTTCAGTAGATCCAAAGATTATGTCATCAACATAGATCTGGACTAAGATGATCTTTCCTTTGGATTCCCTAAGGAATAGAGTTTTGTCTATCTTTCCTCTTGAGAATTTATTCTCAATGAGGAAGGTAGACAGGGTTTCATACCAAGCCCTTGGAGCTTGTTTTAACCCATACAAAGCTTTCCTAAGCTTATACACAGAATCAGGTTTAAGAGAATCTACAAAACCTGATGGCTGCTCTACATATACTTCTTCTTTAAGATCACCATTCAGAAATGCTGACTTCACATCCATCTGGTATACTTTGAAGTCTTGGTAGGCTGCATAGGCAAGGAACATTCTGATTGCCTCCAGCCTTGCTACTGGAGCAAAGGTTTGATCAAAGTCAATCCCTTCTTCCTGCCTGTATCCTTTTGCAACCAATCTTGCTTTATTCTTTACTATTATTCCACTTTCATCTAGCTTGTTCCTATAGATCCACTTAGTGCCAATTATGTTGTGGCCTCTTGGTTTAGGAACAAGCTCCCAGACTTTGCACCTTCTGAATTGATTCAGCTCCTCTTGCATAGCATCAATCCAGTGCTGGTCTTGGATAGCTTCTTCAAACTTCTTAGGTTCCATTTGGGACAAGAAACTAGAATGCAAAACTGTGCTTTGATTTCTGCTTCTAGTTTGAACTCCTTGTCTTGGATCACCAATTATCTGATCAGTAGGATGATCTCTTAGATATCTTATAGCTGGAGGTAGATTCCCTTCAGGTTGTGCATCTCCAGCTTCTTCATTCTGTTGTTCCTCTTGGTTTTACATCAGCTTCCATTATCTCTTGTACTCCCCCTGGACAGCAACCTTCATTTTCCAATGCTCCATCTTCCTTTGAAGCTTCAGCAATGGAGAGCTTGTCCATCTTCTTGCTTATACCTGTTGAGTCATTTGATCTACAAGACAACTCACAATTGATTAATCTTGTTTCATCAAATACAACATGCACAGATTCTTCAACAACTTGAGTAGTTAAGTTGAAGATTCTATAGGCCTTACTATTTGTGCTGTACCCAACAAATATCCCATCCTGGGATTTGGCAGCAAACTTAGTCAAATATGACTTGCCATTGTTAAGTATATAGCATTTGCAACCAAAGATCCTAAAATAGGATAGATTTGGTTTTCTGCCTTTCACAATCTCATAGGGAGTCTTTCTGTGGCTTTTGGTGATAGAAGCCCTATTGATGACATGACAAGCAGTGTTAACTGCCTCAGCCCAAAAATATTCTGGGAGAGAGGTGTCACTCAATAGAGTTCTACCAGCTTCAATTAATGTTCTATTCTTTCTTTCAGCAATTCCATTTTGCTGAGGTGTTCTAGGTGAGGAGAACTCTTGGAAAATCCCAAAGTCTATACACAAGTTTGTTATGCTTTCAGATTGAAACTCAGTACCATGGTCACTTCTGATTTTGACCACTGTACTATTCAGTTCATTCTGAATTTGCTTTACAAAATTAAATAATACACTTGGGGTTTCAGATTTTTGTCTCAGAAAGAACACCCATGTAAATCTAGAATAGTCATCTACAACCACTAGAGTGTAGACCTTCCTACCTAGACTGTGAACTGGCATAGGACCAAAAAGATCCATATGCAAGAGGTATAAGCACCTCACAGAATCCTTGTTTTCAAGGCTTTGAAATGAGGTTTTTGTCTGCTTGCCCTTTTGACAAGCTGAGCATACCCCTTCCTTTATACACTTAACTTGAGGCCCATTCCTCACTAGTTCTTTACTAAAGAGTTGGCCAATTGTCTTGTAGTTTAGATGAGCCAATCTCTTGTGCCACTTAACACAAAGAGAAGCATTGTCATCAGCTACAAGACAAATGGGGGAAGCCTTATTCTCACATTCAAAATTAAGGCAATACACATTTCTCTTCCTATACCCAGTCAATATGATCTCTTGATCACTTGACCTTTTGATATGACATCCATCCTTACCAAATGAAATGTCATATCCTAGATCACTCAGCTGGCTTATGCTTATTAGATTATGTTTCAAACCTTTTACATAGGCCACTTGGGTGATAGTAATTAGGTTAGAAGAGATGTTACCAAATCCTTTGATGACTCCTTTTTCAGATCCACCAAAGATCACTTTATGTCCATCTTTGACAGATGAATACTCCTTCAGCAGCCCCTTTGTTCCAGTCATGTGCCTGGAACAACCACTATCCAAGTACCATATAGGGGCATGGTTACTTGGATTCACCTGCAATACAGAATTACTTACCCTTAGAACCCAAGTAAGTCTTGGGTCCTTGGTTCAGGTTAGCATTAATAAAGTTATCATAACCTCTTCTAACAGGTAGACTCTTATTCTTTATAACACTTGTGTTATACCAGCAGTCCAATGCAAAATGGC
The DNA here is from genome assembly GCA_039513925.1 of Platanthera zijinensis. NCBI lineage: Eukaryota > Viridiplantae > Streptophyta > Magnoliopsida > Asparagales > Orchidaceae > Platanthera > Platanthera zijinensis. The sequence continues at coordinate 60,562,627 of CM077082.1, read as the reverse complement.
CCCTCTTGCCACAGCACCAACATTCAAACTTATTGTATCTAGATCTAGATACATCCTTGTCAGAAGAATTTCTGTTCATTGCTGGTGCTGTTGCAACTTCACCTACTGATTTCTTAAAACCATTGGGTTTATGACCATAGGTAGGCCTGCTTGCCTTAACACCCTTGTTCTTCAGAACATTTGTCTTAATATGACCTTGAATGTCTTCATGATCATATATGTTAGAAGGCACTTTCTCCTTACTAAACTTTATGGGGACTGAAAGGTTTAGTGGCTGAATAGGGGCTTTGCCTTTCCTCTTGAATCTGCCAGCCCTGGAGTTACCTTTAAATCCTAATCCAGCCTTACCCTTCTGAGTGACAAATTCATCTATCAAGGGTAAGACAGATTTTGGCTTAGAGTAACTAGCCACTAAATCCCTTTCAATTCTAAGTCTGGCCTCCAGACTTTTTACTTGATCATTAGTATAATTAATTGTGCCCATCTGAATAATAGTTATATTCTTCAGCTTGGCAATTTCATTTAATTTTTGATCAAGGACTTTTTCTAACTCAGTTGTTGCTACCCTTAGTTCAGCAATTTCCTGAGCCTGTGTTTTAACCAGGTTCTTGCTTTTCTTAAGGGCCTGCAACAAGTCCCCATACTTGTCTATCAATTGATAGACATCTCCTTCAGATCCAGATGCATCTTCATCACTTGATGCAGATGTAGCTGATTCTTCATTTGTACTACAAACAGATGTACAGGAAGGACAGTTTACCTCATTAGGACCAGACTGATTCTGGCATATGTCCTCTTCTGATCTTGTCATCAAACCCATGCATTGATGTTCATTGATGGAGTCTAGCAACTGCATAAACTCTTCTTCCTCAGATGCAGCATATAGTCCAATATATGCTTCAGCTTCAGATCCTGATTTTGAAGTTGACTGGTCTGACAGACTTTTATCTTTCTTTGCTACAAAGGATTTCTCCTTCTTGCCTTTCTGATAAGTCTTCTTCTTTTCTGAAGATTCCTTCCTTTTGTTAGGACAATCAGCCACTATATGTCCAGGCCTATTGCAACAATAGCAGACAATCTTTGAAGTAGTGGCTTTGCTGGGCTTTGATCTACTTTTCTCTTTCCTTGATGACCTTCTCTTCTGATAATAGTCATCAACTTGCTGTGATGTGGAAGGCCTAGACTTCCATTGCTTCTTTTTCAAGAACCTTTGGAATTGCCTAGTGAATGCAGCAAAGTCTGCATCTGACTCACAGCTAACTGAACCCTTATCTGAATTTTCAGAACTATCTTCTTCAACTTCCTTAGGAGGAGATGGTGATTTCCTCCTATTCTTTCTGGTGGCTTCAGCATTAAATGCCACAGTCTTTTCTCTATGCTCTCCTCTTGAGTTTCGTTCCTCCTCCTTCCTTACCATAAGTTGCATTTCATAGGATAGCAACTTTCCAAACAGAGTTGGAGGAGATATCTCTGCCAATTTAGCCACTTCTCTTATGGCACAGATCTTTGTATCCCAATCCTTTGATAAGGATCTTAGGAATTTGTCATTCAGTTCATAGGTACTGAAGACTCTTCCATAGGATATTAGCTCATTCACAATTCTATAGAATTTCTTATAGCACTCAGTTATGCTATCAGATTTTCCTTGTCTAAAGCTTTCATACTCCTGATTTAGCATAGACTTTCTGTCCAGCCTTACTTCTTCAGATCCCTCCATGTAGACAATCAATGTGTCCCACATCTCCTTGGAGGTCTTGCAGTGAATCAGATTCTGAAATGTTGAATCATCTATGGCACTGACAATGATGTTCTGTGCCCTTTTGTCCATGGTTGCCAAGATGATTTCATCCTTGGTCATTTCTGAATAAGTCTTTGGTATTTGGATATTTGCATCAAGAACAGATATCTTCATTGGTATGAAGGGGCCTTCCTGTACTGTGATGTAAATCCTTGGGTCAGATGCCTCCATAAACAATCTGACTCTTTCTTTCCAGATCCCAAAGATTTCCTTCTTGCATATGGGTAATTTCATAGACCCTAGCTCCTTATGATTCTCTCCAGAACCCATCTTCTTGATTCTTGAATCTGCCTATCAGATCTACCTCAGACTGTTAAGTCCTTTTTGAGGAACCTCCCTCTGATACCACTTGATAGTTTAACTTTCAAGGCAGCCTAAACACCTAGAGGGGGGGGTGAATAGGTTCTGCTTTTCTTTTGAAACTTCTAGGCAGAATTCAATTCAATAGCTAACATAATAAACACAGCAATCACAGAAAAAACAAAACATCACAGATTGCACTATGTTTTATAGTGGTTCCCCAAGGTCTGGGTACATCCACTTTCCCCCTTCACCTATCTAGCAGTATGCTAGATTCGGCCAAACTTCCACTTATCTCAGATCAATAGATCCTACAACTCAGAACCCAACTGGTTCCTACAACTCAGGCATAACTGCCCTACCTCAGCCTTGCCCCAAGGCCTACAACTCAGAGAATGTCCTTCTCCTATACTCAGGCAAACAGCCCTACCACTCAGAGTTCAACACTCCTACACTCAGCCTTTATAACATAGGCTTACAACTCAGATCTGTGTAAACAGATCCTACAGAAATATAGAAAAGATTGTTTAACTGTCTTGCCAAAGTTGAGAGAGAAAAGGCCAAGACAATTCTTGATCAGCTGATGCAATCAACTGTTTCTTAGCCTTCTTCAAAGCTTCTTGAAAATGTACTTAGCTGAGTTGATTCCAAACAGCTTCTTGAGAATCCACTGGTGGTTTCTTTCTTCTTCTTCAAATTCTGACTTGATCTCTCTCTATCCAGAACTTTGAATGATTCTTCTGAATTCTGATTAGAACTCTTCTTAGATCTATCCTTAGATAGTCTTCTTAGATCTCCCGGAGAAGATCTTCTTAAGTGCCTAGCACTTTCTTGAAATGAGTAGAATTGTAATCCTTCTCCACTTTTTGATCCAATGTATTTCAAAAGGTTAGTCCTCTATATTTTTCTGAATCTGTCTATTTATAGACATTCTTCATGGAAACCGGCTGATCCGGTTTCTAACTGTTTTCTGACAAGTCTGACACCTTCAGTTAACCGGTGGTAACCCACAACTGTCAAGTCTTCAAACAAGTCCTGTGCCTTAGTCTTGAATCACAAGTTGTTGAAACAGTCTGTCAGAAAGTGTCGAGACCATCTGTCTATCTGTGTCGACATAATTGACTTTGGTGTCGACACAGTCTTCAGTGATGTCGACTAAGTTGCCTTTGAGTCGACACAGCTTCTTCTGCAAATAACTTGATCTTGACTCTTCAGTGTGTCGACACAAGTCCTGTGTGTCGACACAGTTGTTGTAGAATCATAACTTTAGTAAGTGTCGACATAATTGGCTTTGGTGTCGACACAGTCTTCAGTGATGTCGACACATTCATTTTTTTTAACTCTGCTATAATGTGTCGACTTAATGACAATGTGTCGACACATTCTGCTGGTGTCGACAAACTTGAGGTCGACTATTTTCTTCTGTTTCGACACATTCAGATAATGTCGACAATCTTGAGATCGACTATACTCTTCTGTGTCGACATATTCTCCCAATGTTGAGGTCGACGCTTTTCTTCTGTGTCGACACAAATTCCCAGTGTTGTGTCGACTTACTTCTTCTGTGTCGACACTTTTTCCCAGTGTAGTTGTAGACTAACTGCTATGTGTCGACACTGCTTCCCAGTGTTGTGTCGACAATTTTCTTCTATGTGTCGACACTGCTTCCTCTGTGTCGACACTTGGACTTAGAATTTTTCTGCATACTTTATCAATTCTTCACCTGCACATGTCAACTTAAAACAACATCAAATACACCTTGATGTATACCATTGAGCTAGGTTGGGCTTCTTCAAATCAGGTACACATTTTCCAATGTACCCAACAGAAACCACTTGAGATTGAGTTCCCTGAAGGTTTTAAGAAGCCGCGTTGCTTTGCAAAGCACCTTGCAAATGGTGTAGGTGTTATTGTAAGACACAGTGCAGGTTTGGATTTTTTGACCCCATGGAGTGAATTGGGGGAAGAGCTGAAACTTACTTTATATGCTGCATTAAGTGTAAGTGATTAATATTTATATACCATATATGTGAATTTGTTTGGGATAACCAAATTATTTATTCTTTTGTAGCAATGGTTTGTGATAAAGAATTGGGAAACAGATAAAAGTGTGCAAGAGTTCATGGAGGAGATATTTCAACGTAGCTACACACATTGGAGAGGAAGATTATCTGCAACGCATAAAGATTATATTATGGCAGGAAAGAATCCGAGAGCTAGTAGCCCATTTGAGTGGATTTCAATCGAGAATTGGTGTCAGTTGTGCGATCTCTTCGAGAGTGAGACTTTTAAGGTGAATGTGACTACTTAAGTAAATTCTGTTTAATACATATGTTATTAATCACACATTTAATGAGTAGAATCCAATACTTTTGTTTGCTTGCAGAAAAGGTCCAAGACAAATGCCTCTAATAGATCACACATGCCGTTTACTCATACGTCGGGTTCTAAATCCTACCATTCCCGACTGCTGGAAATGGTAATGCAATAATTACATGTGAGTTATTGATTACTATGACATATTCTCAAAATTCTTTTTGATATACAGGTTAATCAAAGCCCTGTTGAGAACTTTGCGAACACCCATAGGAAGAATGGGGTGTTTGTCAGCGAGAAAGCAGAAGCGGCATATGTAAGTCAAAATATCTTTGAAACTTTCGCAAAGTTGATTGATAACACACGTTTCTATTATAACACTATTTTACAGCGTGAAATGGAAAGGCTGAGGACAATATCAACAGATTCTGACAGTGATCTCGTAAGCTCTGAGAGAGAAATTATAAAGATTGCACTTGGAAATAAGTCGGGTTATGACAAAGGATTAGGCTATGGTGTTGTGCCTTCAAAACGAATGAAGAAGAAATTGTCAGAGTCCACTCGGTTGAAAGAGAAGTTGAATGTAGCGGAAGAAGAATTGCGCAATGCCAAGACTCGTCTAACAACACAAACAGAGCTTATAGATAAACAAGAAGCTTTGATTCAAACTCACAATGCAGAGATTGCAGGATTAAAAGAGGGGCAAAATGAGCTGAAAGAGCAGCTGTCTTATGTTCTGCAAAAATTTGGGGCAATTCCTTGACTAATTGATGCACACACCATTTACCTTTTGGTGCACTTTTTTGTTGTCAACTGGTTTATGACTGTTAGTATTTTGGTGCACTTTTTTGTTGTCACATCTCTTTTGATTCTGATGTCTTCCTGACAATAGTTTCTGGTTCGATAATGCCTCCTCTTTTCTGAATTAAATATTTTTTTTTGGGGGGGGGGGGGGTGTAGTCCTGTTCATGCAAATTTCTCTCAGTTATTTGCCTTTTTTTACTTAATTTTATGAATATTGATGGCTGAAATAATTGTCTTAAAGGTTTGTTTTGGTCATTGTTGAATCTTCCATCTATTTCAAAGAAAGTCTCTTGCCTTATTGATTATATGCCTTACAATATTATTTACATTATATACCTTTGTTGATTAGCTTTAAAAATTTTCATGTATTGGCTAATATATGTTGTGTTTGTATAACACAATCTTTCTTTAATGGAAGAATTCGAAGGGGAAAATTGGAAGTTTCTAGTATTCTATATATCAATTGTGCTTAAAGAAGTTGATGGGCATGCTTTTGCAGCTGAATACTTATGCCAAAATAGCGGGCCTACTACATGATGAATGGGTGGAAAATGCAGATCGCTGGGTGGCTGGATTTCTCGAGAAGTTCGAGGAAGGCTGTCATTCTATGGTGAGTTTTGCATGCTATGCATAGGTGGTAGTATCAATACATGGATTTGACTTCAAAGATGTTTGCTTTAGTATTTTTTAATTGTATGTGTAGTTAGATATGTTAGCCATGCCAATGAATCGATAGTAGGATCCAAAAACGGATGCAATTTCTTTATATAAAGATATATTTCCAATTTATTATATGGAAACCATAAGATGTTTGGTGTTGTATTAGATAATTTGATTAATCATCCTTATCCCAATTTCACATTTACTCATTGGGTTTTTGAATCCCAAGTTTCATTTCATCCAAATTTCAAGTTTTGTGGATTGTTTTAAAAAAACTGCAGCATGTTGCAGTTTTTTCTATCGACTTCTCTGCTCAATTTCAGATTGGCAATGCTTTCCTGTAGGCTACCGCTCCGGCATCGTCTCGGCCATCATGGAACTCAGGACATCTTTGATGCATCTACCTCTCCGGTATCGCCACATTTTATTATTATATTTGCATAACATGATATATGTCTATATGGATCCCTCTTTCTATCTTCCTCTCCCACTTGATTTTTTTCCTAACACTATACTTCATCACCTTTCTTTCCTGACTGCAGGTACTGGAATCAGAGTGACAAATTTCTCCCACCTCCTAACTGCATGTATAAATCAGCTCTCCTCCTCCTTCAATTAACCAACAGGTTCTATGATATTAAACTTTTGTTGTTTGAAGCTCCACTCTACCATCTCACTTGCTCTGAAAATGCATTTTCTCTACTAAACTTTTGTTGTTTGATGCTTTTTACACTATTTTGAATTTCTGGCATTTCGTATAGAGTTCTGAAGTCTTACATACTAATTTAACTGCTTTGAATATGCACTGCAGTGTAGAGCATAATGTATACCCGATGATCTTAGTGCCACCATCAGGTTTATCAGAAGCCACAATCCCGCCATTTTCGCGATCTCTCACATCGATAAATATTTCATTTAGCCCTCTCATAAAATGAATGAGATCTATTCATGTTCTCACGATGTGTCTCTTTATCTTCCCCTAATTTGAATCTTATCAGTGAATGCTGCTTTCAAAATCAGTTATTTTAGATGATTTTATCACTGAACGTTGCTTTCAAATGCAGATATAACTCTTACTTATGCATTTTTTTAGTTAACGGAAGAAGTGTTTACATTGGCACATCAATGAAGAAATTTTTAAATAGTCTTATTTGAATGTGTTTAGGATTCGTTGGGTGCAATGTTGTGGCTATGGCGAGGGTGCAAACTCTCCGCCATCTGTGACTTGGGAAGGAGGCGGGGTCTGAGACAAAGTTTTGGAGCTTTTTGCGCAGGAGTCAGCTGCAAATGCCGCCCCCACCCTCCCTAACGTTTATTTACCCACTTTCGGTGGCGTCTGTTCCCACACCGGTGGTCCTCCTGCTTTGATACACATACACATTTTGCATCATTTGTATTGCCCACATTTCTATATATAGTTAATAGAAAGCCCACATTTATATTCACGTTTATTCTTCAAGATTGAATTTTTTACTTATGTTTCCCTGAATTACACAGCCCAAGCAAGTGGTATAAAAATTTTAAAGCATTTGATTTAAGACTATGTCCCGCACCGCCTCTGCTCGCACTGTATACTCATTTGATTCTTCTACATTTGTAATTTGTCATATTTTTTTTATTCATTTGACACTACTGCATTTGATTCTTCAAATTTCACTTTGACCTCTTCAGCCAAATCAACTAATAGATGCAGTTATAGCGACTTGCATTCCAGTAGCCGCAAGCCTCACTTAGTAAGAAGCTGAGTCTCCTTCAATTTTATTCATTCGACAACAAATTCAATTTTCGTCATTTTTCTTCAGAACTGCAAGCCTCACTTAGTAGTTCTATTTTTTAGGTCTGAATATGGATGCGATTGAAGCTGATGCCATCGAATTAAAGTTGATTGAGCACCGACATTTTCGTGCAAACCAAAGGTATATGAGATTGGTCGAATTGTTCATTCTTAACTAGATAAGATAGAAGAAATTTTGAATTATGTTAATTGTTCATTTATATTTTGCATAACCAATGAAACTAATAAAATATTAGATATGACTTAGGCTCCGTTTGGGGGGACTTATTTTCACCGATCAAGCGGTTACGACCGCATGAACCGGACCATAAATTGGTCATAACCGCTTGACAGGTGAAAATAAGTCCCCCAAACGAAGCCTTAATTAGGATGAATCATTCAGTGCATCAATCCAGGCTGATTTTAATAATGATAGCCTGAATATGTAGAGACTTGCACCAGAGTTTTAGCGACGGCAAGATGATGTAGGAGGTCGACTTTGTGGAGGTTTCCTTCACTCTTACTTGACGCTTTGTCGCCGCCCTCGACCGATGTCGCTGCCCACGACCGATGTCTTCCCCGAAGACTGGTGTCGTCCCCCAGGTCCAATGTCGTCCCCCACGTCCAATGTCATCGCCCACGTCCAATGTCGTCGCCTACGTCCAATGTCGGCCCCCACGTCCAATGTGAGCGCCCACGATCAATGTCGGCCCAAACGGAACCTAAGTTGACTTAAATCAACAACTAAAATGTTGCCCGCACGGGGTCCCCGTGCACGACTGCTTGTATATATATAAGGATATCCCCTTAACACTTTTTGCAATGTAATGGTCTACACCACCACCTAAATCTAAGACGTCAGATATCACTGAAATCAAATCTTGGCATCCGATTTGATTCCAACCGATAATCGTCGCCAGCCATTCTCCCTACTTAGGACTTGCTATGCCTGATGCCTCCTCCAATAATTGTGCAGTTATTTGTGCTGACTTGTGTTGTAACCGCTAAATATGGATATAGAATAATTAAATTAAAATTTCCCAGCCCTTTAATTTGGAGGGTTTTGTAGCGACACAAAAGTAAATTATTTTATTATGCGTGTTACCCATCATATTATTGGTAAAGTTAGTAAATGACTAGCCTGAAACTTCAAATCACAAGTAAAACATGAATGTGTCCTCTTGACAAGCATTTTAATTATCTTTGAGTATGTTTCATCTTTGGAATCTCTTATTTGTGAGCTCAAAACAGAAAACATGTCCCTTGTTGTACAGGTATTTTGAAGCATTTCTTTTCCATTCCTTCTATATATGGAGTAAACTTGTCCTTTATCCGTGAGAGTATTAATGAACATGATTTTACTGCAATGATATTTTTCTCCTGTACTTGTCAAATATGCCAGCTCTCCCCCACCATAGGATGCTTGGGCATTGAGCTTCTTCAAGCTGACAACTTTGACCTCCACTGCTTCCAATCACTAACAGGTACCCCATTTTTGGATGATGTTTGATACTTTTAATTGCGCATTTTCCAAAGTGAGATCGCATTTTCCAAAGTCAAGAAATATTAGGTATTATTTGAATAATTACTCTTTTTTATTTTCATGATTTTTTCTCATGCTTGATATCTATTTTATGTAGGTTGAATTTAATAGAGCTGCACAATCATTGACCGATGCTGTTATTCCTACTGGTCAGAAGAAAATTGCTTGTTTAATGGGGTGTGTATGGATTATGTATGTGTGGATGTGAGTTTTTATGGATGTTTATACTCTCTCATTTATTTGTAGGGTGATATTAATTGCTCTCTTTTATTTGTAGGGTGCTTGAGCATTGACCGGCAAGTGACGAAAGATTCATTAGTCAGAAAGTGATGGACGATTCATTTTTCGAAAAATGACGGAAGATTTATTAAAAACATGTTGATCTTGTAATGTAATATTGTATTATTTTAGAAGTGATGATAATAACTTATACTCTATGTAATACTTTTTGGTGTGAATAAATACATGTTGATCTTGTTACGAAATATTAAATATATGTGTGCTTTCAAGATTATTATTTGTAATAAAATCTCAGTTACACAAAGAATAGAAATGGAATATTTTTGATATATAAATGAATTGCCTGTAGTAAGAAGAATGGAGAACAGCTGCTCTTTCAGCTATTGTAACGAAATAATGTTTATTGTACTTTATTGTAACGAAGTTAGTTTATTTTTAGTGAGGAAAAAATAAAACATTTGTAACGAAATAGTCGTGGTGCGTAACTGTTTTTTTGTAAGGAAAAAAACATTCGTAACGAAATAATATTTATTGTGACCAATTTATTGTGAGGAAGAATCTCTTTTTGGTGAGAAAGTATCTTTTGTTACAATTAATTTTTTTGTAACGTCATGCATACATTCGTTACAAAAACCTTTAGCGTCGAACTTTAGAGGAGGACCGTTACTTAAAGTTATTGTCGTTACCAAAGAGGTTTTGTAACGAATTTTGGCACTTATTGTAACGATTTAAGTCCTCACTATAAGTGCATTTTGTTGTAGTGGTCGTTATTAGCACCTCCGCTTGAGATGTCTAGTGAGCTATGTATTAGTGAGTATCCGCCGGCGGGCATGTTTTCATTTGCGACTGCGTATGATTTCACGGCGACTGTGCCTATTGATTTGGTGCCCTCACGACATTGTTACCCGCCAAATCAATTTGCACATATTTTTCGTCCATCCTGGTACGAACTGCATGTAAACATATCATTGCCTTATGCCAGTATCTATGAGTTGCATCACTTTCACGCCCGTTCTCCTTCGAGAGCTTCTGACTGCATAATTGATGATTCTAATTTAGTCTGGTTAGCCCCCGAGTGGATACCTTCGAGTTCCGAAACAAAATTTTTACATTGGAGCGCCGATCCTTTCATGATTTTCAAGAATTTTGGATTTAATGCAATTTCTTTGGATTTTTACGATGCAATCGGTTTTTCACCGCATTTCAATTTTTCGGATTTAATTTTGCAAATCCGGTCTCCATATGAGCGGTTTTCTACGACGTTTCTCTCTTCCACTTCAAATTCTCGTGGGTTGAGAGGTGAGATTTTTTCCGTGTCGCTCTTCCATTTGGGTTTCCTGGTTCTCGCATTGGATGGTAAGATCTGCGTTGCTTTTCTTTATGCTGACACATCTATGAGATTTTCTGCTGTACTTGCTCATGACAGGTTCTGTTCTATTACGGACGCCTGCAATGCTTGTCCTTCCCCGTGGATGTCCGCTCTGGCTATGCTACCTGTGGATGTTGCTTCCTCCTGCTATTCTCTCCCTGGCCACTCATCGGAGATGAGTGATTTTAAGCGGGGGAGGATTGATGGCGAGGATGCCCCGCCATTTGCCCGTGCCGACATGGATCTCCATTTTGATCGCCACTACTACGGCTCCATTTGGTTCGGCGGTGGCGGGTCGATCCGGCGGATCGAAACGGAGTGTTTGAATCGGAGGGGGGAGGTGGCTGCTCCAAACGGAGCTTTTTGGTGCGTTTCTCAAGGCGGGCGGGTGGAAACGAAGCAAACGCCGCCGGAGGTTCATTTGTTTACCCTCCTTCCAGCGGCGTTTGCCCAAAATGGAGAAGCGAAACGCCCAAACAAATAGAGCCTACATGTTCAAGGAATTTGATGGTCGTTGCCTCCACCGTCGTCGTCGTCGCCGCCGCCACCGCCTCCGCCGCCACCGCCGCTACATGCTCAAGGACTTTGATGGTCGTTGCCTCCACCGTCGTCGTCGTCGCCGCCGCCACCGCCGCCACCGCCGCCCCGCCGCCACCGCCGCGGCATTTTGTCTCTTCGTTATGAATATAATGTTATTTCATCTTTGAAATAATATTATACTCATAATCTTTTAATTTTCATTTTATAAGTTATTAGGCTTATAGATTATAGGTCCTAAAATTATAAGTTTTTTATTATGTGGTTTTTAATTTTGTTAAAAAATATTTTTAAGTGGCTAGGATTTTATTTTGGATGAGATGTAGGGCTAGATGGAGTGGTGTAACAAATTATATATATGCATGTATGTGGAGTGGGAGAGGCATTGAACAAGATAAAAAAAAGGAGAAACCTAAAAACCGGCTCACGGTTTTGCTGCAGCCCTCCCCCTCTCTCGGCCTGGCCGACTTCACCCCGACGCCTCAAGGAGAAGAAACCGCTGTTTGCTTGCTGCCGCCCCCTCCCTTCGTTGGTGATCTTGCTGCTCCGGCTACCTCCATCCTCCTCCGGTGAGACTCCAAAGAAGGCGGCTCGGCTCTTCCTCATCCGGTGTGACTCTGGTGCCCCTTTTGGAAGTGCGACTCTTCCATTGTTCTCTTGCTCTTCCTCCTCTCCTCCCCTCTAATTTCAGATTTGGGTAACGATTTCCTATCCCTTAAATATTGCGTGATATTCATCTTGTAATTGTGAGAGTAGTGGAGATTTGGTTTCAATGTTTTATCCTAACTATTGATTCAAGTGCATTATAGAAAATCTGAATTTGTTTGCTTTCATATCTGATCTTCACGAAGATTTCCGTAAGGGTAGGTCCCCTTGGACGTTTGCCAACTGGGGTTTGTGTAGCCTTTGGTTTCGAATGGATCAAGAGGATTTGGTATATCCTCGTTTGGTTTTGTTTTGAGGGTTATATTTGGACTACTTTCCGAATTGAAATCTTTAGTCCGGAACGCCCTCCATGTGAATGGAAATGTTGATGATGCGATTCTAGATGTATGGTTAGGATATGATAAGTGTAATTGTGTATGTTCGTGCAGGTTTGGGCGAGACTTTCCCCATTGTGAGATCGCGCAGTTACAAATGAAACTCTGCCGAAATTTCGAGTTTTGCGCGCACACCACGTGTTCGCTCAAATTCCCCTTAGGAATCCTTTGTCTTCTTTGTGCCTTAGTTCCATTTAGGGGGTGGCCTACATTAGGTACCATCACCGACCTATTCTGCCCCTCCATCGAGGAGGGAGAGCTGATGAAGGTAGAGAAGCACCCCTCGTGGATGGATCCGTTCACAACCTTCCTCTCCACCAGGGAATATCCCAAATGAATGGACAAGAAGAAGTTCAAGTACAAGTCAGCATATTATCTCATGCGAGATGGACAGCTGTACCGGAAGACCCTCTCAGGAATGTTGGCGCGTTGCGTGGCTGAGAGAGAGTTTCCGAGTATTTTGGAGGAAATCCACTCCGGAGAGTGTGGGAGCAATTCTGGGAGTCGGACCCTAGAAGGAAGGATCATCAGGCAGGGGTACTTTTGGCCGACCTTGAGCCATGATGCTGCGGAGTTCGCAAGGAAGTGTGTCAAGTGCCACCTGTTCGCCCCCCTTCAACTGCAGCCAGCTCAACGCCTCAGGAGCATCACAGCCCTGGCCATTTGCAATATGGGGAATAGGCCTGGTCGGGCCCTTCCCCCAGGCCAGCGGCCAAAAAAGGTTTCTACTAGTCATGATCAATTATTTATCCAAGTGGTTGGAAGTTAAGGCGTTGGCAAAGGTAACCTCTCAGGTCATCAGGAACTTTGTGTGTGGGGAGATAATCTGCCGTCACGGGTTGCCCCAGGCCATTGTCACGGACAATGGGCCTCAGTTTGCTAGCGCCGAGTTCATCAGCTTTTGTGGGCAACTTGGGATTGATCTCATATTCGCTTCGGTTCACCACCATAGGAGCAACGGGCAGGTAGAAGCGGCGAACAAGATCATTGTCAACCTCTTCAAGAAGAAGGTGGAGAACTTGAGGGGAAGCTGGGTAGAACAAATCACTTCGGTCCTCTGGGCTCTTAGGACCACACCCAACACGGCCATAGGAGAAACCCCCTTCACACTCTCTCATGGGTGCGAAGCAGTACTGCCAGTAGAGTTCAAGGTCCGGACACCTCGGGTGGTCGAGGCAGGGGAAGATAGGGAGGAATGGAGAGCTGAGAATGAGGAGCTGCGGCTCTCCCTTGACATGGTGGAAGAGCTGCGCGACCTCTCCGTCGTCCGATAGGAGGAGGTGAAGAGGAGGATGGCTAAGTCTTCGACAAGTATGTCAAGATCAAGCAGTTCGCTGAGGGGGACTTGGTTCTGAGAAAAGTGGATGTTGTAGGGAGGTCAGCCACCGTGGGGAAACTCAATCCCAACTGGGAGGGTCCATACATTGTATAGGAGGCATTGAAATCCGGAGGGTACCACCTCTGGAATATGGAGGGCAAGACCCTAAGTCTCACCTGGAGTGGTGATGACTTAAAACATTTTTCCCCTAAGTCATGTAAGTGGCGTTTCAGTTTCTAATAAAGCTTCTTTTGATGAACTTGTGCCCCTGCGATGAAAAATGCAAATGCTACTCAACTCAGACCCCACTACCAGGCTCCCATCAAGCTGGCAGGGCTGGATGTCACCTGGAGGAGACTGTTCAGACCCTGAGTAGATCCCGCTGCCAAGCTCTCACCAAGATGGTAGGGCTGGATGTCACTTGGAGGAGTCTATCCAGACGTCGAGCAGATCCCGCTGCCAGGCTCCCACTAAGCTGGCAGGGCTGGATGTCACTAAGAGGAGTCTATCTAGATGCTGAGCAGATCCCACTGCCAGGCTCCCACCAAGCTGGCAGGGCGGGATGTCACTCAGAGGAGTCTATCAAGACCCCGAGCAGATCCCGCTGTCAGGCTCCCACCAAGCTAGCAGGGCTGGATGTCACTCAGAGGAGTCAACCTAGACTCCGAGCAGATCCCGCTGCCAGGCTCCCACCAAGCTAGTAGGACTAGATGTCACTCAGGGGAGTCTACTCAACTTAGACACCGAGCAGATCCCGCTATCAGGCTCCCATCAAGCTGGCAGGGCTGGATGTCACTCGGAGGAGTCTATCCAGACCCCGAGCAGATCCCGCTTACAGACTCTCACCAAGCTGGTAGGGCTGGATGTCACTCGGAGGAGTCTATCCAGACGCCGAGCAGATCCCGCTGCCAGGCTCTCACCAAGCTGGCAAGGCTAAATGTCACTCGGAGGAGTCTATCCAGACCCCGAGCAGATCCCGCTGCCAGGCTTTCATCAAGCTGGCAGGGCTGAATGTCACTCGGAGGAGTCTACTCAACTAAGACCCTGAGCAGATCCCGCTGTCAGGCTCCCATTAAGTTGGCAGGGCTGGATGTCACTCCGGGAATCCACTAGGGTCCCTTCCCCGCTGTCCGGCAGAAATGGAAAGTCTTGGTGGACGCAATACCTAAGGGAGGAAGCTAAACGTTCACGTTACGAAGACAAGGGCCGCGGGGCAACCGAGACGGCTTCGGCAGGCCGGCGGACTATGAACGTCAACTTCTGCCTTTGGCGTGGAGAGCCCCCGGGGAAAGGGTCCAGACGGCGAAAAACCGATCATGTCGAGGACCCCGGGGTTGGCCCGCACAGAGCCAGGCGGTAAGGGCGCGAGACAAGTCGCCTCCCCTACTCCGCGCCATGAATGGTATGGCGGGCTCACGCGAAGGATGCGGGTCACCGACTCACTGTACGGATGAACTATCTTGCCCATCGCTGTTTAGCCTAAGTCCAAGTCGGGAACGAACATGCGACCTCACTCGCTCGCAATAACAGATCAGAAGAGGCTAAGTAAATTGCAAGTGTAAGAAGAAAATATTTACATTATAATGAAAGCAGAATACAGGAATAGTTTCTCAAAGAAGGTCGTTCAAAATGTATGGTTAAATACAAATCCCGGGCCTCGGCCCGCATCCCTGCTACAAAAAAAAGTAATTTTAGGCGAGGCACGAGTTTCCGGCGAGGCGAGCCCCGAACGGCGAGCCCCCCTAGATGGGATGGTAGGGCCCGTCGCCCGGCTTCAGTACCATAAGGAATAGTTCCGGTACCACGTCACTCGCCAAAAGCTTGACGCCCTCGCTCTTGATTAGGTCAGCCCGCCGCAACGTCTGGAAGGTATACTTTGCTGGCGGCGTTCTTCTACATCAGGACTTCGAGGTCGTACTCGCTATAGTGTTTGAGCTGACAATCGCTGCTAGATGGCGGCAGAGCGGCCGCATCAGCCTCCAACGCATCCACCCGCGCCTGCAGTGCCTCTTTCTCCTGCTTGAGGGTGGCGATCTCGACGCCCAGCCCGCTGGTCGTCGTCGCGTCCTGCGAGAAGAAGGGTGACTGAGGTGAGTGTAAGAAAAAGTCAATAAAGAATTGGTGCGGATTGAGGGACATACCGCTCCCCCCAGGTACTGATCAAGGGCAGCTTCGGCTGCATCGGCTTACTTTCTCTGGTCATCCGCCTCACCTTGGGCGAGTTTACGGGCCGCCTCCTACTCGTCAGCCAGCTTCTTAAGTGAGGGGGCGTTCTTCTCCGCTCGGAGGCATCGCCGACTGACCATGTGGGACAACTCAAGACTGCGGAACTGGGCCCGCGCGCTTTTGTGAACCAACACCCACGTGGCCTCCTCGTCATAGAGGTCGGCATCCTCCCGGGAGTAGAGGTCGAACAAGAGGTTATAAGCCTCTCCGCTGATTGTTTTTTGCTCCACCCAACTCAACAATAATGAGGAGATGTAAACCCAGCTCGTCTCCTTATCCCATTGAAGGGCGGGACGCCGAGCTCATCCAGAGGTCCCTCGCCGTATCCAAAATTCTGGTGCCCTCTTGGCACTAGCTTCAAAGCAGGCGAAGCCCCTTCTCGCGGCTCCGAGGTGTCGGCCTCCCCGGCGAGAGAGCCGTCGGCCGCAGGGGCAAGATTCCCAAATGGTTGGCCCGCGGGTGCCTTGCCTTTCTCGCCAGCCGAGGGAGGCATGCCGCCCGCCTTCTTCAGTTTCTTGGGCAGTGGCGGGGCGTAAGGTTGCTCGCGACTGGGTCACTTTGGGGCTGCAGGGACCGTTACCTCACGGTGAGCGGAGCCCGCTGCCTTGTCTCGGGCGAGCCCGCTGGAAGCGAGCCGCACACTCTCATAATGGGGGTGTAGAGGGATGTCGTGCTCGTCTGCGAGAAGAATAAGTCTTAGACAATTTAAAGGACAGGTATAAAGGCAGAAGCGCGTGTCACTTACCTTCCCCGGGCGGGACGGGGACGAGGTCGTCCAGGTTCCTGCGGAGGAATGCCACTTCGAAGTTCTTCCCAACGAAGAACCCGCATAACCCCGCTTCATGGCCCCCAGGCTACGGGGCGGTAGCTCGCCTCGCTGAGCTGGACCAGTGAGAAGGGGATGTTGTCGAAGTCCCCCTTGACAAAGATGAACTTCTTGAGCCAGTTGTGGCTCTTGTTGAGGACTCCCGCACCTTCACCTGGGTGCTGGTGAAGCAGGCAGTCCCGTCCTTGTTCGCTCGGAAGGAGAACAGCTTGCGAAAGAATGCGAGGCTGAACTCGACCCTTTCTTCCCACAGGAAGCAAGCGAACCTGACCACTACCGTGACAGAGTTGGGGGTCATCTGTCCGGGGACGACCCCGAAGTACTTGAAGATCTGGCGGACTTCCGGCCATAGGGGCAGTCGGAGGCCCGCCTCGAAGTGAGCCATAGGGATCACAAGCTCATGCGCGAAAAGGTCATTGATCCGCTATCCTTTCCCAGGCTGCCTTGCAACAAAACCTAGCGGGACGAAGCTATCTACGGCGTCAAGGAACTCATTCTCAGTGATGGCAGCTTGGGGAAAATCGTGTTCAGAGAAGGTCCAGGCGCACTTGCTCCTCCCCTCCGCCTCGCCGCTGCCGCCACCCATCTCGCAGGAATTTCACTGAGCGGGACAAAGAGATTCTTGCAATATGTGAGGAGAGAAAGAAAGCTTTAAATGCGGTAGGTGAGAAGGTCTACATGGCCTATTTATAGAATCAAATCGGGCAGGAAAACGTTCCGCCGGGGGGAAAAGTGCGGATAGCAAAATTTACCCTGACGTTTCAATTTTCGAACCCGCATAATGTTCATATCCGTTCGCCAACAGGCCGCGAGTCCGTGACAGAAAGCCGATCTCAACAGCGCTCGCATGAGAGGTGGGCGGCCGCGATACGGACTGCCAGGATCAGCTCGCGAGTCGCCCAGATATGCGACCCACGAGCGATCGGCTCGCTCCTACCAGAGCCACGTATGCGGGCCAGATGAGTCGACTCTGCAATACCGAGCTCGCTTGAAAATGAGTCGGGCAAACCAGAGCATCTCACCCGCTCCCCCCAGAGAGTAAGAATCAACCCAGTGAAAGAAAAATATACCAAGTACTCGCCCATTATCGAGCGAGAGCGGTCCTGAATTATTACAAATTCAAATGTCCAAAACAAAAAGTTCACGGTACTACGCTTGTCGTTCCTTGCATACGGGGATGAGCCGGGCCCGACGGCCAACAGCGCGGTGGAGGCAGGCGGCTCAGTATTGAATCTACTTCCACCTGCCTCGCCTCCGCATTTCTGATCGGGGTAGCACACGAGGATAATGATACTCGCGAACCGCCGTTAGCTCTTCCTAAATCAGGCCGGCATCTACCGTGATGTGCCTAAGCCGCTCCTTGGCTCATGTAATATGCACCCCCGGAGAGGTGACTCCGTCCCTGTCAGCTGGTCGCCTCGCCCCCTCTAGAGCCGCTAATCTCTCCTCCATTGTGGCCTTGTACTTTTCTACCCTGTTGAAAACTTCCTGTAGCAGCAACGTGTGTTTTTGGAACAATCGTGTCACCTGCTTCTTCATCTTTGCGGCATCCAGTGGATCCCCCAGGTACTCTGAGATGTGATCCATATTAGGAGGAGGCGAGTACCCCTCGCTCATCTCAATGTCGGAAGAAGAAATCGTATTGTAACCTACAGGAATAAGTCAGAGAGAGCAGGCAATGGCAAGCGGGAAAAAGTGAAGAGCTCACCCGGAGTCGGCACCTCTCCCGCACTGGGGGTTAGTTGAGAGGTATCCCGCCGCCCCTGGAGAGTTTCTCCTCCAAGGTTAACAAAAGGCTTTCCCAGCCCAGGGGGCATCAGCGGCGGAGGCGTTGTAGGAAGGACATGCTCCTGGGCCGAGGGGCTGATGACCCGATCATCTATCAGCAGAGCGAAATGCCCCGGTTCTCCCCCATCCTCGCGAAGCGCCTCCTGCAGAAATCGGAATCCAAAGGCTGTGTGACGATTCATATAGAAGAATCACATACCTCAGGGGCGACCTCAGTACCGTCAGCCGAGCCGGACACGAGGTCGTCACTTGCAGGAGATCATCTGATGATCTTCCCTTTCTTTGGCCTAAAAAGGGGGCCTGGCAACCCGCACGCTAACCATGGGGCGGCCCTAAGGGCCAACTCCCGAGTGCCTTCCCTCGCCTCCTTTAGGCGAGCCCGCATCTTCTCAGACATAGACATCATTCAGCCACCGATCGCAGGAGTTAGTGGAGAGTATTTATTCCAAAGGCCTGACGACATATTTATAGCATGAAGGTTGGCCCCACCAAAAGATTCCCTCTAGCTCAGCAGGGCTCTCACCAAACATGTGGGGTTGGATGTTTCTTTTTGAGCTTTTGCAAAGCTCACAAAGGGCGGGGATTATGTACAACCCCGTGTTTGGCGACTGAATTCAGATGGACAAACAGGCCAAATTCGACCCACACCAGTATAAGCGGCGGATGGTCCCAGAGGAGAGGTTCGCTCCCTTTAGGGCCTGAGAGGTCTTCTGGGCGAGTCAGCCCTGGCCCGCCTCTCCTAGGCGGGCCAACCCCGAGTCGGCCCCGGCTCGCCTCTCCTAGGCGGGCCCGCCCTGATTCAGCCTCGGCTCGCCTCTCCTAGGCGGACCAGCCCCGAGTCGGCCCCGACTCGCCTCTACTAGGCGGGCCCACCCCGAGTCAGCCCCAACTTGCCTCTCCTAGGCGGGGCCGCCCCGAGTCAGCCCCGGCTAGCCTCTCCTAGGCGGGCCTGCCCTGAGTCAGCCTTGGACCACCTCTCCTAGGCGGGCCAGCCCCGAGTCGGACCCTGGCTTGCCTCTCTTAGGCGGGTCAGCCCCGACATGCCTCTCCTAGGCGGGCCAGTCTTGAGCCATCCTCGGTTCGCCTCCCTAGGCGGGTCAGCCCGGGTCAGCTCCAGCTCGTTCCCGCCTAGTGTGGTTGCAGGTTGACCCGGGGGTTTGGAAACCCCTTCCCCGTGGGACCAGAGGCCAAATTACCAGGATGATC
The DNA here is from genome assembly GCA_039513925.1 of Platanthera zijinensis. NCBI lineage: Eukaryota > Viridiplantae > Streptophyta > Magnoliopsida > Asparagales > Orchidaceae > Platanthera > Platanthera zijinensis. Next base: position 60,542,882 of record CM077082.1, on the reverse strand, counting down.
CTGCAGGGGGGTACCAGTATCCATCTAGAATAGCAGAGTTACGCTGTTGGCAGACCCTGTTGGGCTGCACATAGCTGTTCAGAACAGCGAGGGTTGGTTATCTGCAGGCCATTTTCAGAAATCTATAAATAGGATTCAATGGGTACCTCAGAGCACACGCTTACTTGTCTTCTAGCCTGTTGGTGCTTTCTGAGGTACCTTAGTCTAACATTTTGTTAAGGAGGGGAAGCGCTCAGTGATCTTCCGATTGTGTGGTGGGTCCTCCGCGTCGGGCCCTTTGGTCAGTCCTTTGTCCTCTTTCTTTGTCCTTTTGCTTGCAGGAGAGAAGTAGGTGCACGATCACCCCTTTCCCAAGGGTGAACTCCATGAAGATCGGTTTTTTGGTATCAACACCCGATAGCTCCACCGGTTTCCATGGCGCACTACCACCAAACACGTCGACAAACTAGGTTACATGTCCACTTCTCCTCCTCTCCCCTTATGCTAGAATCCTAGATCAATTAAGAGATAAATCGGGCTCAATTGAGCCCGATTGGGAGAGAAAAATTTCAGAATTTTCATAGTTCTTATACCTTGCGAGTTTGCTTGAAACCGCCTCTCCGGCGGCCGTGCCGCCCTCCGGCGATAGCCACCACCTCAACGGAGGTGGTGGTGGCCGGCCGGGGAGGGGACTGGATCGCCGGCAAAAGCCGTTGGAAAAGGTTCCAGGTCGGACTAATCGTGGCCTTTGGATGGAGGTTGAAGATGACCTCTGGACTGTTGGATCTATTTTATTATAAATTATTAAATTGAGTATTTTTAACCCTTTACTGTGCACCCTTTAAATTAAATAAATAAGGCCCTTAGGGGCTGAACCTTGAAAAGTGTCCAACATGAAAATTGTAGCCCTTGAAGTCTACTTTATTTTAAAATTGATTTCAACCCATTTGGGTCAGTGGTCTGACCACATCACTCAATATGGAGCAGTCTATACATAGGGCTAATCAAAGACTAAATTGAGTGCCCCCACTAAACCACTTTTTTAAATGACTTGAAATTTCGACTGAGTGTTAATCATACCTATACTTATAACATATCCAAAAATGGGAATTTCTGGAAAATAGTTTTATATAATTTTTATAAATATTTAATAAATCTTGTATGATTTAATTAGAGAGTTTATTTACCTCAAATATCTCCAACATTTTGGTGAATGGTTCTTAGGGATATTACATGTCACTGATAAAAATCTCAGCCCATTTGGAGTTGATTTGAATAGGTATTGGTGTGACTAAAGTTTGATCCCTTAAGGGTAAATTAGGGCAAATGTGTGCTTGGTGGGTTGAGTGGCAACTATTCATCAAAACTTGGTGAAACTTTGGTCATTGATTTATTGTCACAAAAAACAACCCCACAAGAGATTTTGGGTGGTTTGGTGGCTGAGATGCCCTAGAACTCTAGTGTGAACCCTAGAGTTAGATATTGAGCCAATTGAAGGACATGAGACCATATGTCCTTGGAATGTCTTGAAACTTGGTGGTTGAGTTTCTAAGGTGGATATAAGCCTTATGAGATGAAATTAGTTTTTAGGAACTTACATCTCCTATGAAATATCTTAGGACCAAATAGTGCACTTTTGATCATGATTTTATTACCTAATCATATAACCTTGAATGATATTGAAATTTAAGTTGTTGTCTTATATTGTTTCTATAAAGCTTTGGAAATTTTAGTTTGAATTTTAGATCATTATTTGAAGTACTTCATTCACAACCTTTGTAGTTGACCTATTTATTAAAGAATTTATTAAGAGATATTTACTCATTGAAAACTTATGAAATTTTGGCAGATGACCTTTCGGGTCATCAGTAAGCTCTGTGAAGTTTTATAGAATTATTGGAAGACTATTTATATGGGCTGCTTCACAAGATGTCTAATACTGATTTGTTTTAAATGATTTAATTATGTGACCAAATAAGTTTTTAAATTAGTAACTCTTGGTCAGTGATCTTTTCTTCATATAATTGTCATATAGTAATTTTCTTATAATTTTTGAATGATTATTTGTAAAATTTCCTTCTTTACCTTATCTTGGTGATTATTTAATCAATATCTTAATTGGAGATCAACCACTTTTTGGAAAATTATGGTTCTCAGTATTTATTATTGTTTGGATGATATATACTTGCCATAATTTTGTTGAGGCCATACCAGGTCAGAAAAGTATACTTGATGTTCAAAAACATGGCCGACCTGATTTTGCAAAAAATTAATTAAATACTAAATAACTTAGGAAAAATATTATATTTTGGATTTATCTATAAAATATCATGTTAGACCTCCAGTAATAATCTTAGGTTATTTGGACGAACATTTGAAGGGATCACCATTCATGCACACCATATAGCTTATTAGATCTGCACATAGTATAACTGTAGAATAAAGGAATCATGTGAACCTTGGAATGTGATAAAAGGGTAGTTGGTGTACCTAATTTGGTTGAGTATGCATAAGGTCACCAATGGGAGTCAGGTTGTGAGAGCCTTGTTGACTAGGGGCAAGGTTGTGTCTGGGATCGACGATGGATCGTCTTTCCCTCGGAGAAAATCTAAATACACTTAGGAATAGTTCAAGTGTAAGATCAGTAGAGTTGGGACATGGATAGATAACAATATTATCAAGTACCTTTCAAAAGGGAGCTTCGGGCTTCAACCCATCGTAGTTCCTAGTGCCCTCAAGAGCTTTTCACAGGGAATACCCTGGGCAGTCCAAGGTTAACCTAAACCGTAAGAATAAATGTTAAAGAGCAACTAGTAAAGAAAAACTAGGACTTCTACTTCACTTTCCCCGATGTCTCGGGAGGTTAGCTTGGCTAGGTTATCCGATCGGTAGGCTCGGTGGTTGTGAAAAGGGGCAGGTTAGCCCGACGAGCCGAAAGCTTGGAAGGTAGTTGTAACGGACAGGATTGTCCGGGGAGCCGATGGCTCGAAAAATTCATGATTGCATGTGCATAAAGTGGTGGGTATTCGGTATCTAATGATCGTTCACACTGACGTCGGTACGCTGACTCGGCGTGTGTGGTTTACATATAGCCAAGGGAAAGTCTGGCGGTGGGTCAGCATAGTACGTGGAGACTCTGGTGTGTCCTTCAGAGACGTATGTAAGGGCTAGGCCTGGTAGTGTGAATACCCACCTAAGAGTGGGGTGGCTCGACTCACTGTCTCCGTTGGCCACTACGGAGGCTCTTGGGAGTGAAGCTAGCTTCCAAAATGGTGGAACTAAAGTTCTGTGTGCATAGAGTTGTGTGCGTGTGTTGCACTTGCGTGAATCATGGCATATCATATCACCACACACATACCTGCATATAACATGACACCACATCGTATAAACTAGTATGGGATAGCTTATACGATGGGAGCCTTACAAAAGATCCCTTAACTTATAAGTTTGTATGTGCATTCATATAAGTTTAGGTTACTTATTTTATAGTTTACTTTACATGTACTTACTGCTCTACTTTACTTGTTTACATTACCGCTTCCTTGTTATAGTTCTTTTGTACATACACCTTCTACTCTCTTTCATACTTTGTACTCATTGTAGACTATTGCTATTTTATATATATTGATAGTGAGTTGTGATCTGTGGACTTGTATTAATTACTACTTCTTTGGTGATCACTAATGCCGGCAGGATCAGCGTTTTGTAGTGACGACCACCCCTAGTGTCGGTGTCACCGCAAAACAACAGTTTTGGGTGTAAGACCCGGTAGTGTAGCAAGAAAAAAAGGGTCTTACATGCACTAAATTGGAATAAATGACCAAGTCAAGTGCTCATAGTGCAAAAGATTCCTTCACACAATGAGAACAAAGATTACTAGGGAAGAGTGCCCTTAGAAAGTAGTTAAGGTTACAGAGGTCACAGTGAGTATTACCACCCTAATTTGGGAAGGTCTCAATGTCCTCTATAACTTTCAGGATGGACATTTCTTCTATAAATGACCAAAAAAGCCTTAAATATTCAAAATAAAATGACTGCTATAGTTTTTATAATGTGTCATATTTTATTTCATTCAAATCATATATATGGTATGCAGATTGCGTACAGTGCGAATCTAAACGCAACCTGATGGCACTGATCAAGCCATATCCAATCTTTATAGCAAAAATAATTGATCATGTCATTATGATTCACTGTGATATCATCAATCATTATCAAGCCTAATCAAGGGATCTGATTTTGTCTTCCTTATTGAATCAACGATCCCGAGAGATTAAGAGGATAATCTCATCAGCCATCATTTTCTAGTGATCTCCATAATGGAGCTCATCCACCAATTAGCACACTAAAGGTCGACAAACAACTGGGAGGCAGTCTGGTAGCAGGCTGCCATCGATACTCGCCAAAAAACTCCAGAAGTCGAATTTCTAGGTCGCGATAACACAGATCTCTCTTCTCTGGCGATGACAACTGCCTCAAGGGCTGTAGAAGGAACCAGAGACTTATTATGACCATTTGTGGTTCTCTCCAATGAAACTGAAGAGGTTTAAAGTACTACCACCACTGCAGGTAATCCAAAGTTTGGGTGGTCAGGATGAGCCATTGTGGTGGTTGGAATGTCTCGCTTTCTTTACCTAACTGATCTACACACCGAGAAAGTTTGGATATCTACCTCTAGAGCCAAGGTTGACGTCGATCAGAGGTGCAACAACATTTTGAAGTCATGGTGGCGTAAAGCTTCTCCTCGTTCTCCAGTCACTAGTGATAATCACCACTGTTGAAACCGAGAACTCGATCTCTTTGGAGTTCGCCCTTGGGGAAAGGGTGATTGCGCACCTACTTCTCTCCTACAAGCAAAATGATAAGTAGCACAAGGAACTGACCCAAGGGCTCGACGCGGAGGTCCCACCACACACCCGGAAGATCTTAAAGCGCTTCCCCTCCTTAGCTAAATGTCGAGCTAAGGGTACCTCAAGAAGCGCAAGAAGACCTAGGCACTAGTAAGCATGCCTTCTGAGATACCCCCTTGGGTTTATTTATAGAACTCTGGGAACGGCCTGCAGATAGCCAACCCCGCTGCTTTGAAATTACTGAAAACACCATGGGCTGGTCTGCCAATAACCAAACTCCACTGTTTTGAACAGCTATGGGCAGACCAACGAGGGCATAATAGTAAAAATACATCATAGATCCTTGGGCGAGTGGTCCTCAAGAACACCCACTCGCCCGGGGCGGCAAGTGCCTGGTGGAGCTAGCACTCGCCGATCCTTCTTGGCCTTTGGCAAGTATGGGCCCGGTTGGCCTTACTCGCATGTCTCTCGCTGAGCTCCTGAGACGAGTGCTAGCACTCCTGCTATGCTCGCCCCACATTGTTACCACCCCGCTTGGGCGAGCCGAGGACTGCCGAGCCCCTCATGGCCCGCCTTACTCATCGGATACGGGGTTGTACAACCACCACTACCTCTTATTTCGTTTGGGGTCAGAGGAAGAATATCCTCACTCATAGGCATTAGGGCTCCCTAAAAAGGCCTCTAGTGTCGTTTTCCATTAGAGGCATTCTTCACATCAACGATCATGGTTAGCCTGGGCCCACAAAATCTCTTGGAGGCATTCCTTGATAAAAGTGGTGGAACACATCTCATGAGTCCAAGATTGGTTCAGGTTAGCCTTGCATGAGCCTAACCCTAAAGGTTTAAGCTTGATCAACCTTCTATGGTCAGGTTTGACCATTTATGGTCATTTATTGACCATTTTGATGACATGACACCACTTTATGGTTCATTGACCCCTAAAGGACACAAATGATGCATGCATGATAAGACAAATAGTCTAGGTCTCCTATTTAATCCAAAGTTGATCTAATGTTGCTTTATAATGATGTGTCACACCATGAATGGCCATGTGTGGTCTTAGTGTACTCACTTAACCAAGATTTAATTTTGAGCTCATATGGCTTCATTCACCTCTTTAGGGTTAGCCATATAATTCACGCACACATCAATGCACATTGTAAGTGAAAGTCCACCTAGTGCCAACTACCTTCACCAATGGGGGGGAATAGATGTCTTGCAGCGATTTTAGCGGAATTAAAATTCTACCTGCACAAGTAAACAAAATAACACAGCACAAACAGACACAGGTAATTTATAGTGGTTCCCCGATTTGGGTACGTCCACTCTCCCCCTTCGACCTATCTCCCAACAAGGGATGACTCGGTCACTTCACCAACAGGATTGAAAACCAATCCTCACACTAAGGAAGTAACTCTTCCACACGAAGGAGTCACCACTCCTCCACCACGGGTTGCACCCAACCCTTACAACGAGGAACCTATGTTCCTTTACAACAAAAATAAAATGGAATGTATAAAATATACAAACTACGTATGGAGTGCTAGGTGTCCCTCTTCGTTTGATGATGCGTTCTTGACGAAGACGAAGAGTCCACTACCTTGGCTCTCACTTAGAATGAATCTCCATGAAACCGGCGGCGGCAAGAAGTGCGACGTCTGAGCTTTAGAGATCCAACCTTCGTAGCTATGCTGGCAAGGTCTACCAACGGTCTTCCTTGGATCAATCGTCTCGATCGATTCGGAAAGGAAAGGTATTCCCGATCTACAAACCAAGAGACAAAGGATCTCAAGAAGGACACGTGAGACGCGTTGCTTGGCAAAACTTCTGTCACCGGAAGATCAGGAGGTATCCACAATCAACGGAGGTGACAATCTTCCCGAGCGGCGATGGCGGCGGCGGAAGAGGAATCCGCGATCTAGGTCACGTCGGCGGCTCGGTTTTTTTTTTCTTGAGTATCTATGTTTTTTACTGTTCAAAAGGCTGAAGTATTTATACAGTAGGTCATACCATATGACCGTTGTAAGCCCCTCCAAAAGAAACCCTAACTCTGGTTCAAAACAAGGCCTGAAACTTGGTCCGGTCCAGCGAGCACCTGAATTTCGCATAAGGCAAATTCGGCGAGAATCATAGGTGATTCTCGATGAATCGGCGAGAATCACTTATGATTCTTGCTGAATTCTACTTGGCAGAATTCTGGCTGAATATCTTGCCAACTAGAAAGAATCGTTGAGAGTCATCATCTATTCTCGACGAATCGTCGAGAATACAGAGCCATTCTCGACGATTCTGTCTTGGCAGATTCCTTGAAGGCGTTGACTCAGTCTTGTGATTCTCGCCGATTTTGACATGGCAGAATCCTTGAAGGTGTTGAAGGCGTTGAGTCATCCGGATGCATTCGGCGAGAATCGACTAGTGATTCTCGACGATTCGGCGAGAATCACTAGTGATTCTCGTCGAATTGGCGAGAATCACTTAGTGATTCTCGTCGAATCTTACTTAGACGAATTTTCGTCTCTCTTCCCGTGAGCTGGTCTTTGACCCATCCTTGCTTCTCTTTAGCTCTAGCTCTATCTCGACCATGTGCCTGAAAGTAAGTACACTCCAATAGAGAGAGCACAAGTAGGCCAACACACTGATCTGCTCAACGAGGGATTACATTACGCAGACCCGTGTATATTGACCTACTGCATCCTGACATTGGTGTCTACTTAGCGTGGAATAACTGCAAGCACAACTTGAAATATTTCATCAAATACATTGTGAATTCATCTTAGCTTGACAGGGGGCTTCCTCAAATCCAGGTAATTGTGCATACAATACCCAACAATCTCCCCCTATTTGAAGAAGCCAAAATCCTACTAGCTAAGATGAATTACACCAATCCAGATAATATATACAACAAATCAAGAGAAGAATAATAAATACAAGCAGAGCAATACTAGAGTCAATCATGAAATCACATATATTTATAGATATTCACAATAATTATTCATATGTTAACATGATAATAATGATAAACAACAAGGAGTACATTAGCTAAAATCCTAGGTCTCTTTCTCCTTAGCTATTTCGTCTTTTAGTTGCTGCGCCAAGTGTTTCCTGCTTTGTCTTTCGAAGTATTCCTTTGGCTTCGGGTAGTATCTGGGAGGAGGAGCTTTATTTGCCATAGTGTTGGACCTGAAGAAGATGTTCCGTTTAGCTTCAAAGGTCTTGTGCAGCTCCCATTCGTACTGATTATAAACATCGTTCTGATTTATCTCCCCTCCCTGGTGTAGTGTAAATGTGTCCAGAATGATACGCTTTGATACCGGACTCCACCTTTCGTTCCTCACTTCATCCTCCTTCAATCTGATTTTCTTTTTAGTTTGGGTTTCCTTGGATGTTCCTTCTTGAATTTTTCTCTTGCCTTTAGCTTTTTTTAGGGCTTCTTGGTCAAACCAGGCACTGCGCTCAGCTCTTACAGCAGCCCTAGCAGCCTTCTTAGATTCAGCCTCACTCAGTGGAACTTTTTAAACCCTTTCTTCTTCCTCATCAGCAGCAGCAGTCTCTTCCGGAGAGGCAACCAGAACGTGAATGCCTGAGGCATGTTGAACTAACCAGTGGGCCGTTTCAAAAACATACATATTAGTTTGATCGAAGTTGTCGAGTATTACTTGCTGAAGCCCTGCCATCTTAGCTTTATAATCTTCCTCCCCCTTTTTGGATTCCATATCAATTGAGTTTGCGTAAGCGTGCAGGGACTCATCAGTGTGCTTTACTGTCTTTGAAAATTCATTCAGCAGGGTCTTTTGATTCGCGTTCAGATTCACCATGTTGGCATCAAATTTTTGGATGCTATTAGCCACAACATGTGCATTCTGATTAATCACTGCCAGGTCATCCGTGTTCTTTTTAAGTCCTTGCATAAGAAGAGAGACAGCTGTGCCGGCTGCTGTGTACTTTTCCTCGAACTTCTTTTCCATTACATCCAACTTGTGATTAATTTCAACTATGTTCGTTAGCATCAGATCCTCAGATTCCTTAATTCTTTTTAGCACTTTGTCTTGTGCTTTCTCAAAAGTAACTTTGAGTTCATCCAGAATTCCTTGAACAATGTTCACAGTATGATTAGCTAGATTAGCTTGCAGTGGAGGACCCTGAGGCAAGCCTTAGTCTGGCTCTCCAGCAGATTCACTAGACGAACTGAACACTTGCACGATTTTTACAGAGGGAAAGTTGGCAGTCTTGGTAGACTTCTCAGGAATGCTTACCAATTGTTACTGAGAGGACTCCCCCTCCATAGTTGCACTGGTTTACTCAGGAACTACCTCAGGAGCTTGTTTTTTAGATGGAACTGCAGTATCATCATGAGGCTCCATTACTTCCTGCCTCTCATTTCCTTCTTCCTCATCCTCATCATCTATGTTCTCATTTTCAACTGCAGCATCGTCCACATCCTGTTCATCATTCGCCAGATCAGCACCTCCATCTCCCATATCATTATTGTCCAGGGCCGCCTCATCTTTCTCCACCTCCTCACTTTCTTCTTCCAGGTTCTCAACTGCATCCCTTGCTATCAGAGAGATGACAGATCTAACATCAGCAGGAGCGGGTAGAGACTCCCCCTCAGTTCCTGCAGTCAGCATATCAGGAACTTCACCGGGTATAACCACGGAGTCTGCTGGAGTCCTGTAATCCTTATTCCCATGGGAATCAGCTGGGGAATCATCTCGTTCTTCACCTACGGCAGCGTGCCCGATCCTTCTCTCCCATCTATCAAAGACACTGGAGTCCATTTTCTTCAGATAGTGGAGGGGAACTCCTTTACTCATATCAAACTTATCTCCATCTAGTTGGTTAAGATAAAGACTAATAATCCGTCCAAAACTGGGGGTTCGCAGAGTATCCTTTATTCTCTCAAACAGCATGGCCCCCCAGTTGAATCTCTTCCGACAGACGATGACCACTAGGATCTTGAACATCTCACCCGAGATATGATCGTGGGAGCCTGGTTTACAGATCAGGACTTTCCCGATGATGTCTGACAAAAGCTTCCCTTCCTCATTCATTTCCTTCCTCTTGATAAATTTGATTCCTCTTGATAGTCCACAGAATAGAAGGGTCCTGGCTCGATCCTGTTCTTCCAGATAATCCTCTTGATCAGAGCTGGAAAGCTGCAAGTATTGTGTCAGTTTCCCTGCAGACATTTTGATCTTTGCACCGGCAATCTTACACTTGATTACAGTATCTTCACGCCGAAGTCTTGCAGTGGCAAAGAATTCCATCACCTCCTTATCTAGTATTTTGCATGGGTGCTCCAGGATGAATGTGAGTCCAGCCTCTTCAAGCATAAGAATGATGTTCCTGAACTCATCTGAGGCATGAGAAAAGCCGGTTCGAACCAGTTCGCATCCAGTGACTAGGTCGGTGTGGTTCTTGGAGCCATTTTAAGCCTAAGAAGGAAATACCCAAGTCTACGCCTTGTCAGTAACTTAAGTAGGAAGCTACACTATCAACAAGCCATTGCAAGGAGGAAGAAGCCGTTACCCTAATGTCGAGGATTTGGTGGGACGAAGGCGACGGAATCGACGAGATTGAAGGGAATCGACCGGATTGCCTGAATCTCTTGCTTCCTTGGGACTATGTCGACGGGGAACCCTGGATGCGCTCGGGAAGGAGTCATCGGAAGATCAACGAGAACCCTAGACTTGGTCGACGGAACACACGAACTCAATCGTGGGGATACGGAGTCAGGATTCTTACTGTTACGGGAAGTCGACGGGATGAGAGAAAAAGGCGGATCGATGGGATATGAAGGGTCGGCGGAATAGGCGCAATATGTACTATTCCGAGCCGCGCGGTTTCGACGGGGTTTTGACTGGGTTTTCTAAAAGTTTCCTAACCGTGGATTTCGACGGAATTTTCTAAACAACTTTAAGTGGCATATTACTTATGTTATACCCTAGTCAATAACCGAGGCATGCAAATTTGCCTTCAAGTTATTTCTTGATCGAGATGTACACAATATTCTGATATCAATTGTAATCTTTTATAACACCCATTTATGTACCTTCCTTAATTTTAAATGGGCTGACATGTGCCTATTGAGGTTCATTTTCAAATGTATCAATGTGTAACTACCAAGAATTCTGTAAAATTGTATCTAAAGATCATTTTACAATTTTAACTGTCCTTAGGTGTAAAAGCATATATGTGTATATATACACATAACCACTTACCTTTTTAGAGAAGGAATTCACAAATTTGTGTGAATATACAAGTATGTATATATATATGTGAATATCAATATAATTTGGCTCAAGTATTGAATCTGAACGCAGGTACCTGGGATCATAAGATTTATCATTTAGATCTTCTGTTTGAGGCACACCAGGTGTTCGATTTGAGTATGCCATAGTAGATAGCACTGCTCTTATTCCAGATACTCATTCCAAGTCATTCTTGGAACATCTCTTGTCTAGTTCACATCATGTTTGCAGGAACCTAGACTACCCTGCACAAAGGAATTACCTTACCTTAGGAACCCAATATGTATTGGGTCCTAGGTTCTTGTCAGCATAAAATCTCGAATGCCTTCCCACAGGAATCCGGTCAGGAAGGCTAACTCTGCTTAGAGGAAGTGGATATGCCCTTGTCCTTGGCACAGAGGGATTGTGCCAACAATCTAAGGCAAAGTGACCCACCTTACCGCAGCACCAACATTCGTGAATGTTGTATCGCCATTTCAGACCTGATCTATTGACTGGGGTAGTCATGAGCTTAGGTCTAAACGGGATAAAACCGGTTCTGCTCACAAAATTGCCTTTTTCACCGTGATACGTGGGAGGGTGGAAAGAATGCATGTGGTGAGTGTCATGAGGCCTGGGAGGTGGTGCTTTTCTTTCAGTCGGCACACTTCCAGAGGCCCTATGGGTACTTACCACATGTTTCCTGACCCCCCTTTCCTGTGTCCTAAGGTGGAAAGTACTGCAGTGAGAGCTCGTTCTTGCATATTCATGATGAGTTGGGGCTGAGGCTGAGAATACAAAGGGTTCAGAATGAGTCTTGGGTATTCTCTCATGGGTAGCCATGATAACTCTGGCACTGTGGGTATTTCCACCTGAGGGCTGATCATTCTTGCAGTGACCAACATTATTTCTGTGGTCATACCTGAAGGCATGATGAGCGCCCTTCCTACATGGGGTGGGGGGTTTGAACACAGTTTCCCCATTTCTCCATGAATTAATAATTCGGGAGATCCACCTATTTTCTTCTTTTCTCTTGATAGCATTATCGTGGAAAAGTTAGAAACTACTCTCTTCTCGGTCTCTAGACGACTTTCTAGATCCGAGATCTTTGAGTCCTTTACCTTGATGGATTCCAATTGGATATTCATCAAGGTCTTCAGCTGAGCAATCTCCTTAGCTTGCTCCTCAACAAGTAAGTTGCTCTTCTGAAGAGCATACTGAAGGAATTCTAGATTTTCAATCTTCTGATTGAAGCTATCCATATCCCTTGCATCACTAGAGGCACAATCCTCTGAACTATTCCTGTCTTCAGGAACAGCAAGAGGAGAGGGGCATGATGAAGAAGTTACCTGCTCCTGGCTTTGCTGTTCAGGGTTACCGTCAAGATCGGCAGAGACTGTTGAGTCAGCTTCATCAGAACTGCTTTCCTCAACTTCTTCTTCAGTCTCTGACAAGGACACAGGAGCCCTGATACTGACAGATTGATCAAGACCTTCATCTTCAGAAATGAGGACCCCCACATAGGCTTCATCCTCTTGCTGACCACTGATCCCTTCTTTCTCAGATCCCTCCATGAGGTCTGAGATGGTTTGCCATATGGACTTGGCCGTCCTACACTTGTCCAATTTAGAGCGAGATGGTCCAGACCAGACATCAGTGATGATTTGACGTATCACCTTGTCCAGGTTGAATAGTGAGAGCTCTATCTCAGACATCTCTTTGGGACACTTGGGGATTTGGAGATCTTTCCCCGAGCCAGAAGCCTTCATGGGAATGAAGGGACCCTCTTCCAAAATGAACGATGCTCGAGGGTCGATGGCATCCAGATGAAATAGTACTCTCATCTTCCACACAGGATAGAACTCCTTTGTACATGAGGGGAGTCTTAGAGGAGGGACATCATAATCCAACTCCATGCTTGAGTCTGATCTTCTTGTTGACACTGGAGGTAGGAACTTACTCGAGGTGTTAACCCCTTTGATGAGTAACCTCCCTCTGATACCACTTGAAAGTCCACCTAGTGCCAACTACCTTCACCTATGGGGAGGAATAGGTGTCTTGCAGCGATTTTAGCGGAATTAAAATTCTACCTGCACAAGTAAACAAAACAACACAGCACAAACAGACACATGCAATTTATAGTGGTTTCCTGATTTGGGTATGTCCACTCTCCCCCTTCGACCAATCTCCCAACAAGGGACGACTCGGTCACTTTACCAACAGGATTGAAAACCAATCCTCACACTAAGGAAGTAACTCTTCCACACGAAGGAGTCACCACTCCTCCACCACGGGTTGCACCCAACCCTTACAACAAGGAACCTATGTTCTTTTACAACAAAAATAAAATGGAATGTATAAAATATACAAACTACGAATGGAGTGCTAAGTGTCCCTCTTCGTTTGATGATGCATTCTTGACGAAGACGAAGAGTCCACTACCTTGACTCTCACTTAGAATGAATCTCCATGAAACCGGTGGCGGCAAGAAGTGCGGTGGCTGAGCTTTAGAGATCCAACCTTCGTAGCTATGCTGGCAAGGTCTACCAACGGTCTTCCTTGGATCAATCATCTCGATCGATTCGGAAAGGAAAGGTATTCCCGATCTACAAACCAAGAGACAAAGGATCTCAAGAAGGACACGTGAGACGCGTTGCTTGGCAAAGCTTCTGTCACCGGAAGATCAGGAGGTATCCACAATCAATGGCGGCGACAATCTTCCTGAGCGGCGATGGCGGCGGCGGAAGAGGAATCCGCGATCTAGGTCACGTCGGCTGCTCGTTTTTTTTTCTTGAGTATCTATGTTTTTTACTGTTCAAAAGGCCGAAGTATTTATACAGTAGGTCATACCATATGACCGTTGTGGGCCCCTCCAAAAGAAACCCTAGCTCCGGTTCAAAATAAGGCCTGAAACTTAGTCCGGTCCAGCGAGCACCAGAATTTCACCTAAGGCAAATTCGGCGAGAATCATAGGTGATTCTCGACGAATCGGCGAGAATCACTTATGATTCTCGCCGAATTCTACTTGGCAGAATTCTGGCTGAAGATCTTGCCAACCAGAAAGAATCGTTGAGAGTCATCATCTATTCTCGACGAATCGTGGAGAATGCAGAGCCATTCTCGACGATTCTGGCTTGGCAGATTCCTTGAAGGCGTTGACTCAGTCTTGTGATTCTCGCCGATTCTGACATGGCAGAATCCTTGAAGGCGTTGAAGGCGTTGAGTCAGCCGGTTGCATTCGGCGAGAATCGGCTAGTGATTCTCGATGATTCGGCGAGAATCACTAGTGATTCTCGTCAAATCGGTGAGAATCACTTAGTGATTCTCGTCGAATCTTACTTAGACGAATTTTCGTCTCTCTTCCCGTGAGCTGGTCTTTGACCCATCCTTGCTTCTCTTTAGCTCTAGCTCTATCTCGACCCTGTGCTTGAAAGTAAGTACACTCCAATAGAGAGAGCACACGTAGGCCAACACACTGATCTGCTCAATGAGGGATTACGTTGCGTAGACCCGTGTATATTGACCTACTGCACCCTGACATTGGTGTGTACTTAGCATGGAATAACTGCAAGCACAACTTGAAATATTTCATCAAATACATTGTGAATTCATCTTAGCTTGACATGGGGCTTCCTCAAATCCAGGTAATTGTGCATACAATACCCAACAGTAAGGGCATAATTGACATTTTGACATAGAACTCACTTAGGGCACTTGTTACACATATATAAGTTCATGGGTCTTAGGACACCTTTTTTAGCTCATAGAGCTAGGTAGGCTGCTCCAAGCCAAACCACCAAGCTGACTTCTAAGCTCCCTAACTTATCATGGGGGTTATCCTACTCGACGTCCTATATTACTACAAAAATTAGAAGTTATTGTTGAGGTATATTGATACAATGGTAATGGGTTGGTTTGGAACTTTTAGGCATTATGATAAGTAAAATTTGCTTTTGAGATAGTTTGAAATTAAAAATTAACTTGGATGTGTAAATTATGCGTTTGTGTGTTTTATCTCTTTTAACTTATATACTGTAAAAAAGGTAAGCTTACCTATCGAGTAATAATATAGTATTTTTTAAATATCAAGGTCGTATTTTTCCACGGATCTATGTCGAGTACTCTATTTTAAGGGATGAGACTATTTTTTTATCGAAAAGAGTTGATGATTTTTAAAAGTGAAAATAAAAGTAATACGTAGGGTTTTGAAAATAGATGAGGTAGAGAGGCCTCGATTTTGATTTACTTTGGAAAATACTTTTAAACAAGAAAAACTCTGCTTTTCTACTAATTAAAATACTTGATCGTGGAGGTTCCCTAAATATGAGTGCACCTCTATCGAGGATACATCCACCTGTGATTAAGTAATTTGACTGAACTTTCGTATCTAATAAAAATACTTTTAATAAATACACGCTTTACGTTGTGAACTCCGCTATTGACCTCCTAGTGCGATTCGAAGGTTTAACCCGGGAGCTTATGTTCATCTCTTTCGAGAGTTAGGCGTAGTTTCTCTTTACCTGCGAGTGATCAATTTGTGGTAAATCTTAAGTTTTTTTATTAATTTAAAAAATAGGGTTTTAAAATTGCAGAATTAATATCCTTCCCAAAGCTCATCTGAATCGAGTGCTAAAAAGTTCCTAGCTTCTCATTTGGGATGGGAGCGGTAGTAGAAAAAGAATAAAACTATTTTTAAAAAGAAAGGTTTTAAAATGCAGAAATAATATCCATCTAAACCGTCTTAATCAAGTGCTAAAAAGTTCTTAGCTTCTCATTAAGGATGGGGGTGGTAGTAGGAAAATTAAAAGACATATATAAAAGTGTAGAAATAATATCCATCCCAACCATCTTAATCAAGCGCTAAAAAGTTCTTAGCCTCTCATCTGATAAGGGTGTGGTAGTATGAGAATTATGAAAAAAAAGGAAATACGCACACACCCTATCTTAACAAAAATGAAAACTAAGTTAAAAAACAATAAGAGTTGGAGAATTACTGAAAATTGAAATTTCATTACTTAAAAAAGTGTTACAAACTAGAAAACTCAAACTAGCATTAGGAAAATGTCACTCAAAAAACTACTCCTGATTACCATATAAAACTATGTGGAACTCTACCAGTTCTCTTTAAACCTAAGCTTTGGCCATCTATTTATAGCCAAAAAATTTGAAGTACACGCCCCCTAGGGCATGTCACATGAGCATGTTGCTGATGTGGCATCTATGGATAGAATTTCTAGAGTCTTCTGGATCTAATTTGAAAAGTGCACGGGCATGACATGATGGTCACGGGCATTTCCGTTGGGCGTGTCTGCGGGCGTGGCAGATATACTTTGGCACGGCGTGGCAACTGGACTTCTGGCTTAGTCACAGCTGATGTCATGGGCGTGACAGCGGGCGCATGGGCGTGTAACCCGGGCATGACTGGACTTCCTAGTATCAAATATTCGGCAGGGCATGACAACGAGCGGCTTGTTTGGTCAAGGGTGATGTCACGGGCGTGACAGCTGGATCACATGCGTGTACCTGGGGCGTGACTTATTTTGTTGGCATCAATATGTCGAATTGCTGGATAAAGTTATATGCCCTAGGTCACGGGCGTGACCTAGGGGCGTGACTTTGGAAATTTTGCCGAATTGCCCCAGATGTGCATAAATACCTATGGGGCACAAAAAACAGGTTAAGTTAGAACTGAAAGTCAAAAAGAAATGATTTATTTAGGTATGTATATAATATAATTACATTTTTATTAAAACAAAACTAAAACATAAGCTAAAAATATATATATTTTGCTACTCATCACATCAAATAACCAGTCGTCAGAGATTTAGAGTTACGCCTATAAATACCCCTTATTGGGGTCAACATGGAGGTCGTTCCAAATTTTACGACCACACGGGATGCTTCGAGCACAGTAACATTCCTGAAATTTACATTTCGTGCGCTCTAGTCCCCTCTCCTGTGTGTCCCCGCCACTTACATTTTTGGCGATTTTTTTGTAGCCCTCGATTTTCATTCCGCCATAGTAGGACATCTTCTTCCGTCAGAAAAAATTGTCGGGTCGATTGGAGTTCTAATTTCCGCCGTTTTTCTATGATGATCCTGGGCACCATCGTAGGAGGGCCGTCGACACTATCCTGTTCACGATCTCTTTGTGGCGCGCCGCTCGTGATCGGGAAGAAGATCAAAAGGAAGGCAAGCCTTCCTCGTCTATTGTGAATCCCCTCCGGCAGAGGATCGCTCTATCTCCCTGTACTGTAGATCGAGATAGAAGGTTCTTAAAGCAACTACAACGTCTAGATCAAGCCCGACGTTGCTCGTAAAGGGATTTCCTCCCGTTGCTCTCTCTCGGTGCACGATTGCAGAGGAGAAAAGGTCGATTCCATCTCAGTCAGGATTTTCTTTGTCACGACTTTCTGTCGATGCCCATACTAGTTCACCGATCTCATCTAAGTCGGAGAAATTTTCCCTTACCGAAGAGAAGCCCACCACCGCTCGCCTGGAGTCGTGCCTCCTTCCTAGGTTTTGTCGCTCGCTGGTTTTCACGTGGAGCTTTCTGTGGCTATTCAAGGAAGATTCGACAGATCCAGATCGAAGAGGTGAGAGAAGACAAATCTGGAGAACTCTTGATCGAGCCAGCAGAAGAGCCCAAGGCAAAGGCAGTTCCCAAGGATTGACAGCTCACCAACAGCAGCCTTATTTAATATTGTACCTGTACGAATTTAAATAAGCATTTAAGTGATTAGTTAAGATGTAATCTCCTAACTACCTGCCTTCTCCACTATAAAAGGCAACCCTGTAAGCACATTATGATTATGAAGTAAAATCTCTATCAGCCCCTTGTATTAGTAAAATACTGTAAGATTTTCCTGCTAACAGTGGTATCAGAGCACCATTCCCGTTCCTGAGTTCTGTTCCTCCTCATACTTCCTCTCTCATGGGCTCATCATCTACCTTTCCCACCATACAATACCCACATTCCACCATTCCAATCTTCAATTGAGAGCTATACGATTTTTGGAGTGACAAGATGGAGACTTTGTTGAGGTCCCAAGCCCTCTGGGACATTGTTCGTGATGGCCCCCAACCAGATGGTAAAGCAGCAGAAGGAGACAAAACAAGTTACAAGAAGGAAGAATTACAGAGAGATGCACTGGCACTTCACATCATTCAACAAGGAATTGCCCCAACAATCTATCCCAGGATTATGGGGTCTAAAACCGCACAAGATGCCTGGCAAAGACTAGAAGCAGAGTACAAAGGTTCAAGAAAGGTAATCAAACTCAAACTATATTCCCTCCGCCACAACTTTGACACCATCTGCATGACAGAATCTGAATCTGTCCAGGCATTTTTTGCCAAAATCATCACCATAGTTAACCAGATTAGGGTACTTGGTGGCACAATTGAAGAGCAACAAATCGTAGAAAAAATTTTAAGGTCACCGCCTCACACACATAAACATATAGTCTCAGCCATATTAGAGGCACATGACCTGGACAAACTGACAGTAAATGACCTCATGGCATCCCTGCAAACCCATGAGGATTTACTCAACCATGATGAGCCATCTCTAGAAAAAGCATTCCATACAAAGATATCCCTTAAAAACAGTTCAGGAGATAAGAAGAAAACGCTGATTCAGAAAGAGGGTGAAGCTATAAAAACAAGACACAAACACGTGAGAAAACACCATACAATCAAAATTCCAACAACCCTAGATGCATAATCTGCAAGAAGAACAATCATGAGCCCAAGGACTGCTACTGGAGATGTAAAACCTGTAAAACACCAAATCATTCAGTCGACAGATGCTGGAATAAACCAAAAGAGGAAGTCAAAATAACAGAAACAGACGAGTTTCTGTTTACCTACAACACTATCAGCACCCAAATATACCCATCAACCTAGTATGTTGATAGTGGGTGCTCAAATCATATGGTGAATAATAAAGATTACTTTACCCATATTGATGAAACCTGGAAGTCAGAAGTCATCCTGGGAGATGGTAAGAAAGAAAAGATTGAAGGAAAGGGGACTATTGCTGTAATTACTCCCAGTGGTGCAACTAAACTAATAGCTAATGTACAATATGCTCCATCACTTACATAGAACTTATTGAGTCTGGGACAACTACTAACCAAAGGATTTAGAGTTATGTTCAATACAAAAACCTGTGACATCATTGAACCCAGAAACAATGTCGTGGTAGTCACTGCCCTAATGAACTCCAGTAATATATTCACTCCCTTCTTAAGACCAGCTGGAGCACTCAACACTGCCAATGTGACAACCAATACCTCCCAAACAACAACATCAACTGGAATTCTCTGGCACCAAAGGTTGGGCCATTTGTGTTTTCAATCCATCAGACAAATGCAGCAAGAAGAAATGGCAGAAGGACTACCAAAAACCAGACTCTCATCTCAACATTGTCCCTCTTGTGCCTAAGCCAAATCTCACAGACTTCCTTTCCCACAAGCATCTTCTTCCAGACGCTGTGCACCCCTAGATCTACTACATATAGACCTATGGGGACCTGCTCCAGTCCCTACCCTTGGAGGAAAACTCTATTACCTCTTAATAGTAGATGACTACAGTCGCTTCATGTGGCTCTTCCATCTTGCACACAAATCTTAAGCATACCAACATTTCAAAAACTTTAAAAATAGAATTGAGAATCAGCTAGAAAGAAAGATTAAAACAGTGAGAAGTGATAGAGGGGGGGGGGGAATTTATGTCCTCAGAATTCACTCAACTATGCCATAAAGTTGGAATCAAGAGAGAGTTTACCGCCCCCTACACACCCCAACAGAATGGTGTTGTAGAACGCCGCAACAGAACTATCATTGAGATGACCAGAACAATGCTGATTCATTCATCCAGTCCAAAAAAACTCTGGGGAGAAGCTGATGCCACTGCAACCCACATATTAAACAGAGTCCCAACCAAAGCCCTAACAAACAAGACACCATATGAAGCCATGTTAAATATAAAACCCACTCTTTACCATCTAAAGACATTTGGCTGCATTGCTTATGCACACAACAACAAAAAGAAAGATAAGCTGAGCTCAAGTAGTTTAATGTGCGTGATGATTGGCTACAGTGAGGAAAGCAAAGCATACAAACTCCTTGATCCTACCAACAACAAAGTTGTTATATTACGAGATGCCACCTTCCAAGAGAACAATTTCATGAACTGGGGTTCAGATTCAACAAACCTCTCCAATCAAATCCCACAGCCGATTGAATTGGAATACTCTCCCAATCCCATCCTTGGCCCTGATCTTCCTCAGGATCCTATTCAGGAAACCTCAGCAGATGCCCCTAAAGAAAATCCCTCAAATCAAATTACTCACCTCCCTGCATTCACCCAAGGAGAATCTGACTTCGAATCATCATCACCCACAAAAACCAGGTCCATAGTAGACATCTACAAAGCCACTGAAACAACACTGTTAGTCACAACACCTAGCACTTATCAGGAGGCAGTCAAAGAAGAGGTTTGGAGAAAAGCTATGGAAGAAGAAATCAATACAATAAGAAAAAATAACACATGGCGTCTAGTGAACCGACCTCCACATACTAATGTAATAGGTCTCAAGTGGATATTCAAAACCAAACTGAATCAAGATGGAACTCTGCACAGATATAAAGCCCGGCTTGTGGCAAAGGGATTTGCTCAAAAACCAGGAAAAGACTTTGATGAAACATATGCACCGGTAGCCAGAATGACAATAATCCGCATACTGATAGTAATTGCTACTCAAAACAACATGGAAATAATTCAACTTGATATAAAGTCAGCCTTTCTAAACGGGACATTAGCTGAGGAAGTATATGTTTATCAGCCACCAGGCTTTGAATAAATAGGAAAAGAGCACCAAGTATACTTACTTCAGAAGGCCCTGTATGGATTAAAACGGGCCCCGAGAGCATGGTTCCACAACATCAATGAGTACCTCTTATCTGCAGGATTCCTTCCTTGTCCAAGTGAACCAACCCTCTACATAAAAGCTGAGACAATTGGAACTCTGTATGTTAGCCTCTATGTAGACGACTTGTTAGTTACTGGAACAAGCAGAGAAATGCTGCTGCAATTTAAGGAAAACATGATGAAAAAATATGAGATGACAGATCTAGGAAATTTAAAGTTCTTCTTAGGTCTCCAGATCAAGTAGGTTCCTGAGGGCACGTTCATTTCATAAGCTTTGTATACCCGGAACTTGCTAGAAAAATTTCAGATGTCCAACTGCAATCCCACCGTAACACCTATGTCAACAGCAGAGAAATACACCACAAGAAAAGATGGAGAAGAAGCTGCCGACGAAGAAGAATTCAGAAGCCTGATTGAATCTCTCATTTACCTCACGAACACCCGTCCAGACATTGAAAATGCCGTCAACATTCTAGCCAGGTTCGTGAGCAAGCCCTCTAAAACACATTTTAACGCCGCAAAAAGAATCTTGCGCTGCTTGCAGGGAACACAAAACTTTGGAATATTACTCAAAAGAGAAGCTAAAGCAACCTTAATCGGCTATACCGACTCCGATTGGGCTGGAAACCTTGAAGACAGAAGGAGCACAAGCGGCTATATCTTCTTCCTTGGATCCAGCCCCATTTCCTGGAGTTCTAGGAAGCAACCTACCGTAGCCCTCTCAACCACTGAAGCGGAGTTCATGGCCCTCAACATAGCGGCCTGTGAAGCGATTTGGCTCCAACGACTAAAGAAAGAAATATGCAATAAAGAAGGAGATCGAGCAGAAGATCAAGAAGAAGAAGATCGAGATGATCGAGATCGAGAAGAAGAAGTAGAAGAAGAAGTAAACTCATTTGCGATAACACATCAGCGATCGCCCTTGCCAAAAACCCCGTCTTCCATGCCCGGAGAAAACATATCGACATCTGTTACCACTTTATCAGAGAAGTTATCGAGAAGAAGAAGATTAAGCTTGAATACTGCTCAACGAAGGATCAACTAGCTGACATAATGACGAAACCCTTGCCCAGAGGGCGCTTCCTCGAGCTTAGGGAACAGCTTGGGGTAATAAAAAGCTCATATTTAGAGGGGGAGAAAGAAGACAAATCTGGAGAACTCTTGATCGAGCCAGCAGAAGAGCCCAAGGCAAAGGCAGTTCCCAAGGATTGACAGCTCACCAACAGCAGCCTTATTTAATATTGTACCTGTACGAATTTAAATAAGCATTTAAGTGATTAGTTAAGATGTAATCTCCTAACTACCTGCCTTCTCCACTATAAAAGGCAACCCTGTTAGCACATTATGATTATGAAGTAAAATCTCTATCAGCCCCTTGTATTAGTAAAATACTGTAAGATTTCCTGCTAACAAGAGGAATACAGTAGATCCCACTGCTTCTTGGAGATCGTAGTCTTCTATTGCATGTTCTTGGTTGTAGATCTGTCTTGCTGCACAACTAAGAGACCTGCTTGTTGTCGCCTATTTTCATGTGGATGTTTGTTGATTTGAAGGGAAGAAAGTATCCATACACTTGTGTGTTAAAGTTCTCTCTCCATCAGATCCTGTCGTATCATTGGTTTATTCGGTGCAGATCTAAGAGGGATAAAGCAGATCCGGTGCAAATCTCCTTTGGTGGAGAAAAGTTTTACTACCGATTTGCTGTTTGAAAGGACTACTGCTGATCCTGTTCTTCAAATTTTGATATTGCAAGGAGCAAATTCAGTTTACTATATTTTTAGTCCCTGGGGGATAGTTCATTGTGCAAAGAATTTGAAAAGAGAGTTACTATTACAGTCTCTTGATCGAGATTTGAACTTTGTCATAAAATCTCTTACATGCACAATGTTTTGTTCTGAAAGTCTGCTGATCGAGATCTAGTTTCGGCGACTGTGTTCAGTCGGAGAGGTGGAGAAAAAAATTGCTTGATTGGATCTGAAGACTTTGTTGTCTCCATACGGATCAGGTGATTTTGTTTTAATTGTCTATTTTTTAAAATCAAAACAAAGATGTATCGAAAGAAGACAATGGTCGGTCATAAAGATCTTAAGCGGTTTATTTGCATTTAGGCCAAAAACCAGACTATGCATGCCTTAGAGACGGTTAGTAAACTGAACTCTGCTACTAATATGGTCACACATCCTAAGAGAAAGCCTAAGCCTGGAAAGACTAGACCGCCAACTAGTGCATCCACGGTTGCTGATACTAGCAGGAAAATTAATAAATTTAAAGGCAAGTGCTACAACTGCAATAAGTGGGGTCACTGTGCTTCCAAGTGCAAAAAACCAAAAATGGGTGAATCCAACACACCTAAGACTGATAACAAAACAAACATATTTTATCAAACTGCGCATGTCAACTTTATTGCCATGGTTGGAAAAGTGAAGGCCAGTATTGAATGACGACTAGATTCATGTGTTAAATGACACGTTTGGAACAATTTCGTACTTTAAAAGGATGTCACGGCAGTTGATGAGACTACGATTGTTGTGAATGGAGACACTGCTCAGGTACTCTAGACTAGGACTACGGATCGGATACTCTCTTCAGATACACATTTAATTTTGAAGATTGTTAAATTTATGCATACATTAGCTACTAATTTAGTTTCAATTAACTTGTTATATGATGTTGGTATATCAATTAACATTAGTGGTGGTATAGTAACTTTAATGGTTAACTCACATTATTTTGGTTGTGCTTATGTAGTAAATGAGATGTATAAGTTTAGTCTAGCAAACGAAGTAGTAAATCAAGTTAGTTCAAATATGATATATCCTAATACTTTACATGCAAGACTAGGACACGTGAACTATAAAAACTACTATTGCTAGCTAAAACTCACAATATTCCTTTAGACGCAACAATCAAGTTTGATAAATGCGAAATTTGTACTGAGACCAAGATAACTATAACACCTTTTAATCAAGTTTCTAGGAGCACATAATTGCTAGAGTTAATACATTCCGACGTATGTGACTACAGAATCTTTGTCACAAGAGGAGGTTAGAAGTATCTAATAACCTTTATCGACGACTACTCAAGATTTAACCATATTTATCTCCTTATATTCAAAGATGAAACTTTTGAAAAATTTTGTACATTCAAAAATAGGGTTAAAAATCAACTTGACATGAAAATTAAGAAGCTAAGAAGTGATAGAGGCGGTGAATATACATCAGGGGAATTTAGAGATTTCCTCGCCAACAATGAAATTATTCCTGAAACTAGCGCTCCACACTCAGCTCAATTAAACGATATCACTGAGAGGAAAAAAATAGAACTTTAAAATAAATAATGAATTCTATGTTGTTGACTGCTGGCATGTCTGCGGCCTATTTGAGTGAAGCTGTCCTCACTTCAAATCATATCATAATAAAGTTCCTTATCCAAAGTTGAAACTGACACCTTATGAGCTTTGATTTAAGAGACCTTTTAGATTTGACAATCTTAAGACTTGGGGCTGTATCACTTATGTTAAGATACCTGACTATAAGAGAGCTAAGGTTGGACCTAGGACAAACACCTGTGTTTATCTAGGATGTGTAGAGGATAGTGTTGTATAGAGATTTCTAGATCTCTTAACCAATACTATAATAGAATCTAGAGATGCTGTTTTTTTAGGATAAGCTTTTTAAAGATAAAAATATATACTTTTAGGTCTGCTAGTCACTAGTAACGAGACTATTGTTGAGCCAGAACTAAGGATCTTTGACACAAAATACGTAGACAATAATGGTTTAACATCTAAAATATTATCTAATATAGAATGAGTGATTAAAAACTTTGGTACAGACTTTGTGACTTACCAAGTTTAAGCTGATCTATCTACTTATAAGAAATCAATGTGATATAGGGATTCTCTATTATGAAAAGAGGTTATAGATGATGAGATGAATTCTCTCTTGCAAAATCACACTTGGACGTTGGTTGACTTGCCCAAAGGGGTTAAAACCATTAGAAGTAAGTGGGTTTTGAAAAAAAAGCTCATTCATGATGGGAGTATTGCCAAATACAAAGAATATTTAGTTGCCAAAGGCTTCACTCAAGTGAGTGGTGCATACTACTTTGATATATACTCACCTATCTTTCACATTGCGACAATCAGGATACTTCTCGCGTTAACATCTACTAAACATTTAACTTTTCATCAGATGGATGTCTAGACTGCATTTTTTATTGGAGATATGACTAAAGAGATCTATATGCACCAACTTGAAAGGTATGTCGAGAATTTATTTTAGAAGGTCGAGAAAATATGACATGTAAGTTGATTAAGTCACTCTAAGGATTGAAGCAATCATCAAAATTGTGGTACAAAAGATTTGACACTTGTGTTAAAGCCATGAGTTTCAAATCCACCTTATTAGAAAAATGTCTCTACGTATAAATAAGTTCAAATAAAGTTGCAATTATATGTTTGTACGTTGATGACATTTTATTTCTGGGTATTGATCAGTCTAAGATGAAAGACGTGAAAGTTATCTTAACGAGACAATTTAGCATGACAGACTTAGGAGTAGTGAAAACCATTATAGGAATGGAAGTGAATTTCACTGAGAAGGGTGTTACCCTAAGTCAGAGTCACTACATTAAAAATCTACTAGAAAAGTGGGATTAAAAAAAAAGACTTCATACGATTACAATAATAGACTGAAACCGAATGAAAGTTCATCTATTAGATAGTTGGATTACTCTAAACTCATAGAAAGTTTCATGTATGCTACAATCTACACTAGACATGACATCACCTTTATAGTTAGCATGTTGAGTAGATT
The DNA here is from genome assembly GCA_039513925.1 of Platanthera zijinensis. Lineage (NCBI taxonomy): Eukaryota > Viridiplantae > Streptophyta > Magnoliopsida > Asparagales > Orchidaceae > Platanthera > Platanthera zijinensis. The sequence goes on along the minus strand of CM077082.1, from coordinate 60,517,070 downwards.
CACTAGTAACCTTAGGAAGGACCATTATGATGTCTTAAAAAGGCTAATGAGATACTTAAAGTACACTGAGAAGTATGATTTTTGTTATAGTGTACATTATCCAATGCTTGAGGGGTATTCTGATGTCACGTGGTGCTCAAAAATAACTGATAGTAGATCCACTAATGATTTTGTGTTTACACTAGGAGGAGCTGCAGTAGCTTAGAAGTTTAAGAGGCAAACATGCATTACACTATCATCTATAAAATCTGAAGTCTATGCTCTAACTTCAGTATGAGAAGAAACAGAGTGGATAAGAGATCTAATAATGGACATTCCAATGACGAGTCTGAAAATAAACTTTATTTCGATCTATTATGACATTCAAGCCAGAAAGACCATTCCAATAAATACATTATTCAATGGAAAGATGAGATAACTAAGGATGAAACATACCTGATTGACCTATCTCACAAGTCAGGAGATAATCTCTATATTAGACGTGAGATTAAAAAATAATGTAGCAAATGTTTTTACCAAGGGGATAATATCTCTATTGGACGTGAGATCAAAAGATAATGTAACAGATGTTCTTATCAAGGGCTTATGTAAGGTTCTAACAACTAAAATATCAATGGAGATGAGATTAAAGTCTATCTAGTATAACTTAATACCTTTATTATGTTTTAAATTTTAGAATCAGAGTCTGCTTACATTCAAGTATCTAAAGTAAGTACACTGAAGTATTTCAGATGCTATCTGATGAAAGTCAGAGATGAATAGTTGTTAGTCATTTCAAATTTGATGACTTACACAATTATTTTTTATTCAATGATTAATTTGGGTATCATTCCAAAAAAGAATACTGAAGTTGCTGATATGTGTCATGATATTATGATTATTAATTATATCATTTCACACTTGATAATATAATAGTCACAGCTTGTTGTATCATTCCAAACTTGATGGTACAACACAATTGTGAAATAATTAATAATAATCTTAATAATCAAAGTAACATGGTTTGATTTTATAAAATCAAATATTCTAATTTTTTATAAATTAGATAGAGATGCTGATTTGTGATTCTTTCTTCCTGATTAGAGTATTGCGTTCTTTTACTGTTATAACTAATTACTTTATCTTTGATAACAAATGTTTGAATTCATAGAGATTTGTCTCATGACATTCATATTGTAACTGTTTGCGCGCAAATCAAAAGGAGAATTAATGAGAGAAAGTTGATTTCGGTCAGGATGACGATGATCTGTTGCTTGTGTAGACCAGAGATCAGTCATGAGTTTGAGTTTTCAGTTTTATTTACTGTTATGTTTGGAACCATGAGTTTGAGTTTAGATTTATCATGTGCTCTAAAACCCATATTTATGTTTCTGAAAAACTCAATTTTGTCGTTATTAACTCTTGTTTTAAGTGATCTGTTATGTGGTACCATTTATATACAATATATGAGGATATTATTGAGGTATATATATTGATACAATGGTAACGGGTCATTAACGGGTTAGTTTGGATCCGTTAGACATCCAATAACCTGTCGTCGAGGATTTATTGTTATGCCTATAAATACCCCTGTTGTGGGCAATGTGGAGATCGTTCCAAACTTGATGGCCACACGGAATGCTTCGAGCGCAGTAACAATTATTATATTGAGATGCTATCAAAATAAGTACTTCAAATAAGAACTTGTTGTAAATGTTAGCTAGACATTGTACCAGACCCATACTTTTCTTGTAATATTGAAAATACAATATGTGCAAACAAAATATTTCTGCATGATATTTCTTATTTATATTCCTATGGTATTAGCACAATTACATATTTTTTACGAGGAAAACTTAAAGTAGGACTCGGGGGAGTAAAGTGTACCCCTACATTTTACGGTAAAGTGTGGACATCCAACGACTCGCATAGATGCCTGCACACATCTCAAAACGAGTACATTTCAGATCACTTTGAGATGCGTGCATGCATCCCACGCGCACCGTTGGATGCTCGCACTTTACCGTAAAATACAGCGAGTGCACTTTACCTACCCAAACCGCCTAATTAGATTCTGTCAGTACTTCTGCATTCGTCTATGGCTCTGTTTGGGACAACTTATGCTGATCTATAATCTCTACTTAAAACGCAAAAGTTGTTTTATAGCTGTTTGTTTGTGCAGCTTATATAAAATCACTTATTTTAAAACAGATTATAAGTTGATTTTTTATAAGCTATCCGGGTCCAGCTTACGATTACTCATAAGCGCTTATTTCTTAAAAAAAGCCATATGAGTGATTTTTTCTCCGGATGTGATTTTTTCGTTCGGACGCGAATTTTTCGCCCGGGCTCGAATTTTTCGCCCAGACTCGAATTTTTCGCCCGGGCGCAAATTTTACGCCCGGGCGCGAATTTTTCGTCCGGGCGCATTTTTTCGTCCGGGCGCATTTTTTCGTCCGGGCGCATTTTTTTCGCCCGGTCGCGTTTTTTCGTCCGGGCGCATTATTTTTTCGCCCGGGCACATTATTTTTTCGTCCGGGCGCATTATTTTTTCGTCCGGGCGCGTTATTTTTTCGCCCGGGCGCGTTATTTTTTCGCCCGGGCACGTATTTTTCGCCCGGGCGCGTTTTTTTCGCCCGACCGCGTTTTTTCGCCCGGACGCGTTTTTTCGCCCGGACGCGTTTTTTCGCCCGTGCGCGATTTTTTCGCCCGGGCGCGATTAATTTGCTCAAGCGTGATTTTTTCGCCCGGGCGCGAATTTTTCGCCCGGACGCGATTTTTTCGCCCGGGCGCGATTTTTTCTCCCGAACGCGATTTTTTCGCCCGGAGGCGATTTTTTCCCCCGGAAGAGATTTTTTGGGAAGAAAATGATTTTTTCACCCAGGTGCGCTAAGAAGCGATTTTTTCGCTCGGACGCGTATTTTTTTGCCTGGGCGTCTTTTTTTCGCTCGGGCATGATTTTTTCATCCGGACGTGTTTTTTCGTTTTTCTCCCGGTGAAAAAAGTGTTTTGGGTTGAAAAAATTTTGCTGGGGAAAAAATCACACCTGTGAGAAAAAATTGCGCCCAAGACAAAAAACACGGTCGGTCGAAAAAATCGCGCTCGGGCGAAAAAACGCGCCCCGACAAAAAAATGCGCCTCGGCGAAAAAAACGCGCCCGGACGAAAAAACCGCGACCGAGCGAAAAAAACCGCGATCGGGCGGAAAAAAACGCGTTCGAGCGAAAAAAACGCGCCCGGGCGAAAAAAACCTCGGTCGGGCGAAAAAATTGCGCCCGCATAAAAAAATGCACCCGGTTGAAAAAAATCGAGCGGGCGAAAGAACGCGATCGAGCGAAAAAACGCAAACTGGCTAAAAAATCACGCCCGGGCGAAAAAAAACCAGCTTGGGCGAAAACAATCTTGACTGGACGAAAAAAATCGTGACGGGCGAAAAAACACGTCCGAGCGAAAAATCGCCCCCAGGCAAAAAAATCGTGCACGGATAAAAAAAACGCGTACAAACAAACAAATCCTTATGAATGAATGAAATTTTAGATAAGCATTTTTGGACAAACTATCCAAACAGTCGACTGCTTATTCATCATTGATTATATAAAATCTCTATTCAACCATCAATTTTTAATTAGCGGCTTATTCATCATCCTAAGCTGTCCCAAACAGAGCCTATATTTTATTTAAATTAATTTGGCTAAGGAATATCAAATTATTACATATAAATTTAAAATATGTATAGCTTCATTTGAACAAACAGGTTGCAACGTTCCACTGAATTCAAAATTGTAAGGTCCGGATCCAAGCCTAAGCTTTGGACTGGGGGGGACCCACTGGGGGCAACTGCGCCACGCCACCGCTCCACCGAAGCAGTCCCCACTCATCAACCGCAATCTCATTCAGTTCTTTAGTAGAAAGTGGGCCCAGGACGCGGGTTTCATGGTAAGTCTTTTGGACCGTTGGGGACCACCTGATGACAGCAAAGTAAAATGCTGCCGGTGACGCGGGTCAGTGTTTATGGCTTGATGGTCAAATCGAGCAAAGCCGTTGAGGACCTGATCTCCATCAGGACCGTTCATTCCATCACTTCCGGAATTTAAATAATAAATATTGATATTTATGAAGCATATTACCCCGAGGAAATTTAAAAAGATTGAACTGATATTTTACCTGATTCTAATCAAAATTTATGATCAAATTAGTTGTGAATAGAGAGTTGGGCTCCTATTCTCAGTTCTCACAACATTTTTTCTCGAGTGAGCTTGGACAAAAACCACATCATTATAGAATATTTATTTGACATGACAATGATTAGGATCATAAATTAGTGTTGAACATAAAAAATGGATGAACTTTTTTAGATGAGGTTGAACGAACAAAGGTTCATAGCTGCTACTGAGAAAAACAAAGCCGTGGTCTTAAAAACGATCTAACATTGGGTTGAATCCATGGTTGCGTGGACAAATCCTCGGTCATGAAAGGTAGCACATCCATGCGGCCAAGTACGCCCTCTTTACGCAGCTTCAAAAAAAATGTATGTATGTGGTCTCGATCTGAAAGGTAGTAGTCTAATGGCGTGAGCAGCAGGATGCGGTCAGCGTTGGTGAGGTAGAGGATGCTATCGGGAGAAAAACCCTGCTCCAGCGGCCGCTAAGATGCCAACAACAACCCTTTAGTTTTTATTCATCCCAAGCAAAAAAAAAACTGAAAAACTCTTACAACTATTGTCTTAAATAGTTCCTTCACCCTAATGTGCTAGCTAATGAAAAGAAAAAATATCCTTGGACAGAAAACGAAAAAGTAGATGATAAATGTTGGGATGACCCCCCATTTTATAAAGGTTGGGCGCGCGATCACCACGTCCGATCCCCCAGACGCCGATCCTGTTATGCGTAATTGGCAAACCGCCGCGAGCACCACCTCGCCGGCGGCGGGCGGCCGACCTCCTCCCCGGACGCCGGCTGCCTGCCCTCTCTCACCACGCCGGCCCCGGCCACGACCGAGGAAGCGGCCGCCTGGGCCGCGGCTCCCTTGACCGCCGGCGCGGCCAAGTGGGACGGCCGCCTGGGACTCCCCCTTCCTCGGCGCCCGCGCGGCCAAGGGGGCAGCCCCTCCCTGGGCCGCCGGCGCGGCCGAGAGGGCAACCCCTTCCTCCGCCGCCGGCGCGGCCGGGCCGCCCCCTTCCTCCCCCGCCGGCGCGGCAGAGGGAGCGGTCGCCCGGGCCACCCCCTCCCTCGGCCGCCGGCGCGGCCCAGGGGGTGTCCGTTCGGGCCGCCCCCTCCCTCGGCCGCCCGCACGTCCGAGGGGGCAGCTGCCCCGCTACCCCTCCCTTGGCCGCCGACGCGCGAGCAAAGGGAGTGACCAATGTAACACCCATATCCGTCACATAGCATATAACAGTAGGTCCGGCCGGGGTCCGACGTCATATACCACGGACAGACCGGCGGGTTAGTCATTGAAACCAATCAACCAATCACAACATCCTACACAGAGCAACTAGCGGAAGCAAATTATTAAGTTGCAAAGAATAAAGAACCCAACAAAGCATGAATGTCAACTACAATAGACTCATAGGAATGTATAATACACAAATATTGGCCTCATGGCCTTACAATAGTTTGCTCAATAAAGTGTCTTCCAAACCTCGGCATGCAGGCCGGTAATACATGAGTAAACAAGAAAAACACTCAAAATTAGGCCTTCGAGGGCCGGCTCAACAACTTGGGTTTTAGCCTGCTATTTACCGCTCGGCTCCGCAACACCTGCAAACGACAATCCACCGCACGGTGGCAAACAAAAGCAACAGTAAGCTATGCTGACCAAATTATAACGACCCCGCCCCCAAATCGGGACGGCGATGCTCTTTTCCCTGTATTTTGTTAGCATAATCAAGCTGTATAGTGTAAACACACTTCATCACAGGTGCATGCACGCACGACCACACACCCCGTGCACTCAGGGCACATTCACGGCGAACCGGCCAACGTCACGTAAATTTAAGCCATAGACGCTTCCGTCTCACCACCGCCCCTTGGACGGCCAACCTTATGAGCATTTTGTATTCCTGGCCCGGGTCACGTCAATTTAAGCCATAGACCGCCGGAGACACTCATCTATGCCAACGGTCCCACCGAATGACATAGAACAGGTACGGTTCCGCCTGACCCGTTGCTCACACCGCAAAGACAATTTAAGCCATATGCGCGGGTCAAGACTCCCCGAGTCCCATTTTTATCACACAGTTCACATAACCGGGTTATGTTCAAGTTGGCTCCCCGACCACCATGTTGGCAAAATCACGCATTTGCCCAGTTTTCCAGGTGCACCTTGGAGTTAGTCCCCAAGGCTCCCTATTGAAATCTACCTCGTAGAAAACCCGAAAAAAACACTTGCACAGAGTCTTCTCCGGCCATTATGCAATGCAACATCACCGATCTAGACCAACTTGTCCGGATAGGCTTCACACACCATGCCTATGTCCGTTCTCGAATACGGACTCTACACAAGGGGGACTTCACATATCTACCCCAAGGAATGCCACAAACTCACTGCATACTCGTGAGAGAGGGCTTCCTATGCAAAGGAAAAGAGGACTTCACATGTCCTAGGATGAGAATCGTTACCCTTGCGTTTTTCCTTGGTTCCATGGAAATCTATGAGGATGAAAAGCACCGCAATCTCCTTGCCTCCGCGGATCCGAAGTCGGCTCGCGATTTGGAGCTCCGATGCTCTGTCAGTGACCAGATTTATCCCTCCTTCTTCCTCCTTTCTCTCTCCTCTCTCTAGCTTTTAGAAAGAGAGTGAACCAAAGTAAATGAGGATTTCTAAACCCTAAACCCAAGTATATCCCTGAGGAAACACCCCTAGCCGTTGGATCTTAAAATAAGAAAACGGGCGACCACGATTCAGCCCAAAAATAAACTTCATGGGCCGAACACGAGTTGCGACACGGCCGTGCTACTCATTCGTCGACACCAGGAAACTCCCGACCAGAACATGGCCTGTGACACGGCATCTGACACGCCTGTGTCGCATGTGACATGCCCGTGTCAGTGCCCGTGTCACGGCCCGTGTGTCCAAACAATCCAGGTCCAGAAATGACCCGAGAAGTACACGGCCATGTGGCACGCCCGTGTTACATGACGTGTGCTGGACACACCCTGGGACACCCCCGTGTCCCAGGACATGTAATCTCCTTAGCACAAAACCACAGACTGCCCGAGCAGGACACGACCTTGGGACACGCTCGTGTCCCAGACCGTGTTCCCTGTCTCGACACTCAACGCTTGCAAAACGTCGACCTCTCACCAAGTCGTCGACTCCGAACACGACACGGCCCTCGGACACGCCCGTGTCCCACGCCGTGTGCCCTCTACCAAGTCCCAGACTTGGCTCAAAATGCTGCCCGGTTCTCTTTTGAGTTTCGGGGCGTTACAACTCTCTCCCCCTTAAAAGAATTTCGTCCACGAAATTACCAAAGGAAAGATAAACAAAACCAAAAGCATTACCTGAGTGAAATAACTCTGGGTACTCCTCTAGCATGGTCTACTCCCGTTCCCAAGAGAGCTCCTCACGACCGCAATTGTACCAACGGACCTTGACCATCCTGATCTCCTTGTTACAGAGTCGCTTAACCTCAAAGTCTTCAATACGAACGGGCTTGACCTTAGTCGTCAATCCTTCGTCCACCGTCACTTGATCAACTGCGATCACCTACGAAGGCTCTTGCACCGCCTTCCGCAACACTGAAATGTGGAATACATCGTGTAGACCACTCAACTCCACTGATAGCCTCAGACGATAAGCCGCTTCGCCGATCCGCTCCAGAATCTCAAATGGTCTAAGGTATCTCGGGCTCAGCTTCTTCAAGCGTCGTACCCGTGACACACCCTTGAACGACTTTATCTTCAAGTACACCCAATCGCCGACCACGAACTCCACGTTCCGATGCTTGGCATTGTAGTACTTAGCTTTCCTGTACGGAGTGATCAGCAAACGCTTTCGAATGATTCGCACCAAAGAAGTAGCATTCTCCACCTCCTGCTTCTTGTACAACCTTGCCTCACCTGTTTCTAGCCACGACAACGGCGTGCGACACTTCCTACCATATAGGGCCTCAAAGGGCATCATCTGTATACTTGCTTGGTAGCTATTGTTATACGCAAACTCCACCAAATATAGGTGGTCTTCCCAATGCTTCCCGAAGTCTAGAATGCACATACAGAGCATGTACTCCATGATTCTGTTGACCCTCTCGGTCTGCACATCCGTCTGCGGATGGAAGGCTATGGTGAACTTCAATTTAGCCCCCAGCATTTGCTGCACCAACCTCCAATCATTGGACGTAAAACGCCCATCTCGATTACTCACGATGCTGCGGGGCACACTGTGCAATCTGACTATATTATCCACATATAGCTTCGCCAGACTCTCCACTGAATCATCCTTCCTATGCGGAATGAAGTGCGACACCTTTGTTAACCGGTCTACGATCACCCAGATGGCGTCGTTACCCTTCTGCGACCTTGGCAAGCCATGCACAAAGTCCATCGATATGTCGTCAAACTTCCACTCCGGGATAGGCAAGGATTTCAAGAATCCCCCAGGCTTTTGGCACTCAGCCTTTACTAAGGCGCAAGTTTGACATTTAGCCACAAACAGTGCCACATCCTTCTTGAGCCCTGACCACCAAAACAACTTCTTTAAGTTCCGGTACATCTTCGTGCTCCCTGGGTGGATTGAGTACTTGGTATGATGAGCCTTGTACATCAACTCTGCCCGTAGATTTCCCACATTTGGGACACACAAACGATTGTCCTTCCTTAGAAGTCCATCCTCAACTGAAAACTGGGAATTTGACCCATCCAATGCTGAATCCATGAGCTCCTTCATGCCGTCATCCAACCCCATGGCCTGCCGAATCCGATCAGCAGGTCATACTGAACTTTCGTCAAGTTCAACAATGCTTTGGCGCTAGTCTACTTGTCAACACAACAGATCTCTAACGCCTCCAGCTCCCGAATTAATCTCTCATCATGAACTGACAACCAGCTGGCTTAGGCGGGAGCCCTGCGACTCAACGCATCCGCAACTACATTGCCTTTCCCGGGTACATAATGAATCTTGAACGTATAGTTCCCCAGGAACTCCATCCATCTCCGCTGCCTCATGTTCAGATCCTTCTGATCCAACAAGTACTTCAAGCTCTTATGGTCGGTATAAATATCGACTTTTACACCATACAAATAGTGTCTCCACGGCTTAAGTGCAAATATCACGACCTCCAATTCCAAGTCGTGGACTGGATATTTCCTTTTGTTCTCTTTCAGCTGACGCGATCCATACGCAATAACACTCACATACTGCAGTAGCACATAACCCAATCCACTGCTTGAGGCATCACTATAAATCTCGAAACCTTCGGTCCCATACGGCCAACTTAGCACGGGCGCCGTGGTCAACCGAATCTTCAATTCCTCAAACGCTTGCACGCACTCCTGCGTCCACAAGAACTTCTGATCCTTCCTTATCAACTTCGTGAGAGTAAATGCTATCCTCGAGAAGTTCTCTACGAAGCGTCTGTAATAGCCGGCAAGTCCAAGAAAACTCCGGACTTCCGCTACCGAAGACAACATAGGCCACTCCCATATCGCAAAAATCTTTGCTGGATCCACAACTATACCTTCACCACTGACAATATGACCAAGGAATGCTACTGAGGGTAGCCAGAACTCGCATTTGGAGATTTTGCGTAAAGTTCATTCCTCCTCAGCGTCTCCAACACTAGATGCAAATGCTTGAAGTGATCTTCTTCGCACTACGAGTACACCAATATGTCGTCAATAAAGACGATCACAAAATGGTCTAGGTACTCTCGGAACGTCCTGTTCATCAAGTCCATGAACACCGATGACGCATTCGTCAGCCCAAACGGCATGACCGTGAACTCGAAATGCTCATATCTCGTGCTGAATGCCGTCTTCGGGATATCACTCTCCCTTACCCTCAGCTGATAATACCCAGACTTCAGATCCAACTTGGAATATACCGACGACCCGACTAACTGATCAAAAAGATCATCAATCCTTGGGATCAGGTATTTGTTCTTTTCCGTTAGCTTGTTCAACTCCCTATAGTCGATACACAGCCATAAACTCCCGTCCTTCTTCTTAACAAAGAGGACTGGTGCACTCCAAGGCGACGAGCTTGGACGCACATACCCTTGCTCCATCAACTCTTCTTGTCGAACCTTCAACTCCACCATATCCTTAGGCGCCAACCTATAAGGAGAACGTGACACAGGTTTGACACCTGGCACGAGCTCGATCGTGAAGTCGATCTCTCGCTGCGGGTGGGCTCCGAGAAGATTGTCCGGGAACACATCGGGGTACTCACAAACCACGGGGATACTACCTAAAGTGGACTTAGGCTTTACAGCCTCCACTAACGTGAAGAACAGCTCTGCGCCAGCACGAACTGCCTTGACCACCTGAAGAGCAGACATCAACGTATTGCTTGACCCCTTCAGTCCCGTAAACGTCATCTCCTGTCCGACACCCAGCTTGACCTATTTGCGGTTGCAATCTATAAAAGCCTTCTGCTCCGAAAGCCAATCCATACCGAAGATGATGTCGAACTCTACTAGCGGCAGCAACGATGCTAACAAGTCGAACTCTTGACTTCCAATATAAACCTTCACGGAGCAAACTCTGTCCGCGCACATCGAACACCCATTCGACAGCAGCACATCCAATTTGTCCTTCGCCAACGAAGAGGGGACTCCGATGCACGTTATGAAACCTTCAGACAAAAAGGAGTGCGAAGCTCCCGTATCGAATAGTGCTCATGCCGGACTGTCGCTAATAAAAACAAAGCCTATACAAACAGTATTAAGCTAACAAGCACTAGGTAACAGTATTTAAAGCTGACTTGCTATAAATTAAACCGTACCTGTCACCACGTCTTCTTGTTTGATGGCCTCCTGCTGGCCCGAATTATAAACTCTCGGTTGAGTCAGAGCATAGTGGGACGCGGTTGACTCCACTGCCTTGCCCTTTTCTTCATAATTAGCTCCTTGCTTCCTCTCGGACTTCGGACGTTCGCTCCAACAATTGCGGGCAAAATGCCCCATCTTTCCACAAGTAAAACAAGCGCCCGGGGTTCGGTTGGTAGTTGCCCCCGAGGCACCAGAAGAAGTGGCTTGACCCGACGTCCTAGCCTTCTTGTAGAACTTGCGATATCCAGACTTCAAAGTAGTCAGCACTTTAAACTCCGATTTCCTTCCACTGGAGTCCTTCTTCGCCTGAACATTCTTCATATCCTTTTCCAAGGACCGGGATGAATTGACCAAGGTCATAAAGCCCTGCGCCATAGGCCCCGAAAGTAGCAATCTTAGGTCATCTTTCAAACCTTCATAGAATCAGTTCGTCTTACGCTCCTCATCAACAAAAGTAGCGCTTGCGTACCGGCCTAAACAAGTAAACTCGTGGAGATACTCGTCCACGGTACTGTCTCCTTGAACCAATTTCTGGAATTCATTCTCCAAAGAAATCCTCTGAGCTGAGGGGAGGTAACTAGCCAAGAACAACCTTGAAAACTCCTCCATTGAGACATCAGCCAACTGTCTACCCCTCAGATGGTGTAGCTCCAAGCCTTCCCACCATAGCCTTGCGTCACCGTCCAACAATAACGTCGCAATAGTGGTCTTCTGCCACTCCTAAGTCTCAGTCGCTGTCAGCACTCTATTAACTCTAGAGAGCCAATCCTCCGCCTGAGTTGGGGTTCCCATCCCCGAGAACACAGGAGGATTGAAGCCGATCACGTGCTTCAGCTGCTTCTCCGTTGTTCTCCTCGGCAACACCGGCTCAAAAACCACCTGTTCCACCCTCCTTGTCTCTGCCGTTTGGAGCGGTACTTGCTCCACAATAGGAGCGGGCTGCTGCACTTGCCTTGCAGGTTGCGCATTAATCATCTCAAACACAGCCTCCGCTACCAATCAAATGGTCTCGGCTGAAGAGGGTGTTGCAGGCGCATCGTTTGGTGTGCTGCTCACCTTAGAAGATGGCTGTTCCGACGGCCCAGCACAACTACTAGTCACCTATAATCGTGCAAAACACTTATAAGCGACCACACAACATTATAAAAAGCAATTATAGGAACACGCAGGTTCCCCAAACATGTGTATTTTTATTCCTAAGTGGACATTCATTGGTTCTTTTCATGTTATAACGATGACGCACACACATGTGCTCACCACCCCTTAAATGCAATTCGCCCACGAATTCATTTAAGCCTAACCGAAACCAAGAGACTGCTACCAAATTATAATACCCCTATCCATCACATAACATATAGCAGTAGGTCCGGCCGGGGCCCGACGCCATATACCACGGACAGACCGGTGGGTTACTTATTGAAACCAATCAACCAATCACAACATCCTACATAGAGCATCTAGCGGAAGCAAATTATTAAGTTGCAAATAATAAAGAACCCAGGAAAGCATGAATGTCCACTACAAAAGACCCATAGGAATGTATACTATACAAATATTGACCTTATGGCCTTATAATAGTTTGCTCAATAAAAGTGTCTTCCAAACCTCAGCACACAAGCCGGTCATACATGAGTAAACAAGAAAAACACTAAAAATTAGGCCTTCGAGGGCCGGCTCAACAACTTGGGTTTTAGCCTGCTATTTACCGCTCGGCTCCGTATCATCTGCAAACGACAATTCAACGGCAAACAAAAGAAACGGTCAGCTATGCTGACCAAATTATAACGAACCCGCCCCCAACTCATGGCGGTGATGCTCTTTTCCCTGCATTTTGTTAGCATAATCAAGCTGTATAGTGTAAACACACTTCATCACAGGTGCAGGCACGGACAGCCACATACCCCGTGCACTCAGGGCACATTCACGGCGAACCGGCCAACACAACGTCAATTTAAGCCATAGATGCTTCTGTCTAACCACCGCCCCTTGGACGGCCAACCTTATGAGCATTTTGTCTTCCTAGTCCGGGTCACGTCAATTTAAGCCATAGACTGCCCGAGACACTCATCTATGCCAACGGTCCCACCGAACAACATAGAACAGGTACGGTTCCGCCTGACCCGTTGCTCACACCACAACGACAATTTAAGCCATATGCGCGGGTCAAGACTCCACGATTCCCGTTTCTATCACACAGTTCACATAACCCGGTTATGTTCAAGTTGGCTCCCCGACCACCATGTTGGCAAAATCACGCATTTGCCCAGTTTTTCGGGTGTACCTTGGAGTTAGTGCCCAAGGCTCCCTGTTGCAATCTACCTCGTAGAAAACCCGAAAAACAAACACTTGCACGGAGTCTTCTCCGACCATTATGCAATGCAACATCACCGATCCAGACCAACTTGTCCGAATAGGCTTCACACACCATGCCTATGCTGTTCTCGAATACGGACTCTACACAAGGGCAACTTCACATATCTACCCCAAGGAACGCCACAAATTCACCACATACTCGCGAGAGAGGGCTTCCTATGCAATGGAAAAGAGGACTTCACATGTCCTAGGATGAGAATCGTTACCCTTGCGTTTTTCCTTGGTGCCATGGAAATCTATGCGGATGAAAAGCACCGCAATCTCCTTGCCTCCGCGGATCCAAAGTCGGCTCGCGATTTGGAGCTCCGATGCTCCGCCGGTGACCGGATCTAGCCCTCCTTCTTCCTTCTTTCTCTCTCCTCTCTCTAGCTTTTAGAAAGAGAGTGAACCAAAGTAAATGAGGATTTCTAAACCCTAAACCCGGGTATATCCCTGAGGAAACACCCCCCCAGCCGTCGGATCTTAAAATAAGAAAATGGACGGCCACGATTCAGCCCAAAAATAAACTTCCTAGGCCGAACACGGGTTGCGACATGACCGTGTACATGTCCGTGTTACTCATTCGCCGATACAAGGAAACTCCCGACCAGAACACGGCCTGTGACACGACATCCGACACGCCCGTGTCGCATGCGACATGCCCGAGTCAGTGCCTGTGTCACGACCCGTATGTCCAAACAATCTTTGTACAGAAATGATCCGAGAAGTACACTGTTATGTGACACGCCCGTGTCACATGCCGTGTGCTAGACACGCCCTAGGACATGCCCATGTCCCAGGCCGTGTAATCTCCTTAGCACAAAACCACAGACTTCCCGAGCAGGACATGGCCTTGGGATACGCCCGTGTCCCAGGCCGTGTTCCCTATCTCGACACTCAACGCCTGCAAAACGTCGACCACTCATCGAGTCGTCGACTCCGAACACGAGACGACCCTGGGACACGCCCGTGTCCCAGGCCGTGTGCCCTCTACCAAGTCCCAGACTTGGATCAAAATGCTTCCCGTTGCTCTTTTGAGTTTCAGGGTGTTACAACCGGGGACCCTCCCCGGCCGCCGTCGGCCATCCTTCCCTCGCCGACTAATTTGGCGGTGAGTTCATCGGCCACCTGTGGAGTCCTGCTCCCGTCGTCCGATCGATAGGGGGCATTCCTGACCGTCCGATCCACGTGTAACCACCCACTGACCATCGGGTTAGGGGGGGGATTTAAGAAATATTTTGTAATTTATTTAAATGGTCTCCAAATAGCGAAATACGCGCATTTAAACTATACTAAAAATAATCATGATGGCGGTTATGGTGGTTATGGTGTGCGGATAGCCGCGTAACCACCATAACCATCAACCGGAGCCTATAAAAGAAGCCCTAGGCCTCCTCATTTCTTACCTTTTTCCTCCGAGTCTTCTCCTTCCTCAGGTTAAAGCTCTGTCGAATTCCTCCTACGAGCAGCAACCGAGCCACACCCGAGCTACAAGAGAGTCAAGTCAAAGCCACCCGACGAAACCAAATCTCTCAAGTTCCAAGTGGCCCCTGTGACCGCAAGTTCAGGCGCTCCGCTCCCGCGTTCAGAATCAACAAGTCTCTAACCAAAGACCACCATCGCGAAACGCAATTTGTAACAACACCTGGTCCGACGGTCTGTCGTCCGCCGCATGCCAAGTGTTCTCTCACCCCAAAGCTGTAACAAGAGGTGGCCTGTCACCCTCGACTTCACAAAGAAGCTGTAACAACCAGAAAATATTGGAATTTGACCTGCATAGATCTGATCACGTGATTTTTTACCCAGTTGAAGGGTTTTTCCACGTTAAAACTCTATGTGTACAATCGATCTATCTCATTGACTGTGCGCGCGCTTGACCGTTCCAAGAGCTAAGGCGGTCCAGGTTATTCCGGTCTGACCGGGACGTCGAGTTTGACCGTAACAGTTTGACACCGTCTGTGGGAAGCGAGTTCCCAACATCCTCAGAGGACAGTACCCTCAATACAGCGGTACTCATGACTAGAGACTATGGCGGGAAAAGTTACCCGCACTACAGAAGGATGACCCTTGGGGGGCACGTCGGTCCAATTCCCACTCACTTGTCTATCAACGTGCTTGAAGCAGAACCCCCCTGCGTGGATATTCAAGGTCGCAAAGCCCGTCCTGCTAGAGAACCTGAAGCTCAAAATCACTACAGCCACCCTGAAGTAGCGGGCCTCGATGAAAGGCTCACGTGTGAAGAAGTTCTCCGCTTAATTGCATAAGTGCGCGAGCAAGCCAAGCAAAGTGCTGCTTCGGCCAGCCTCCCCCTCCATCATTACTCGCCATTTTCACCTGAGGTCTTGACACATCAGATCCCCTGTGGTTTCAAGCTCCTAAAGATCGAGACGTTCGATTGTACAAGTGATCCGTCAAAGCATGTCAGACACTTCGCAATCATGATGTGACTTTGTAATGCCCCAGATCAACTATTGTGTCAAGCTTTCCTGGCAACTTTGAAAGGGCAAGCTCGCACATAGTTCATGTCCCTAAAGAAAGGAGAAATCAAGGATTTTGCAGAACTAGCACAACAATTCACGGATCAATTCATCGCTAGCCGCCGGATATTCAATGATCCTTCCCACCTGTCCGGTATCCGTCAAAATGAAGGAGAACCCTTCGTCACAATCCATTCAGCCCAGTACAAGGAGTAAGATATATAAAAGGAATTCTCGAGCACCAGTAGCTCCCCTACTCCGGCAACACTAACCTGAGACGTGCAAAATCGCTACCTCGGCGGTTAACAATACAATGGGAACATCAGAAACGCAACGAATAACAAATCTCAGAGGAGGAAACGAGAAAGCAAATCACACCAGCCGCTTAAAAGGAACTGCAAGCAAGGCGCAAACACATGCCAAATAAAGAAGTCACGCCGACACCAAGAAATCACACCACTCAATGCCCCTCAAGACAAGATTTTCCAAGTGATTCATAATCACCCAGCATTACACAAGCCCAGGTCGCTCGCCCGAGCTCGAGGAAATTCATCAAAATATTATCATTTTCACCAGGGGCTTGGACACAAAACTGATGAATCCAATCATCTAAAGGAAGAAATTCAGCGACTAGCCTGCCTAGGGGCAGTCGACCAGTTCCTAGCAAAGGAAAAAGCAGCCTCGTGCTCAGAACACGAGAAGCATAACTATCGGCATCTGCGAGCCGCCAATCAAATTAAACCAAGTCTTGGTAGATGAAGGTGAAAGTCTTTAATTTCAAGGTAGCTAACAACCAAAAGGGGGGTGAATAGGTTTTCTAAGTCTCTTGTGACTTTCTTTTAATTTCTTCTTTAAGTGCTTAGTGTGTTAGTATTTTTCTGCTTTCAAGAAACTCACAACCTATAACAAAGAAACAACACAAGAAACACACACAGAATTTATAGTAGTTCCCCAAATTATGGGTACATCCACTTTCCTCTCACCTTTCTAACTTCCATTTATACAAGGCACTTCTCCAAAAGCTCAGCTCCAAAGAGCTTACACCTCAGATCCTGCAGGATCTCTCAGTATCCTCCAAGATTTACAACTCAGGCACTAGGCCCTACAACTCAGTGATCAACTGATCACCTACCTCAGGCCAAAGGCCCTACTACTCAGACTGGGAGGACAACCCTACCTCAGATCCACAAAGGATCCTACCTTAGAAAGAATGACTCTCCTACAGCTCAGGCACAAGGCCCTACCTCAGATCTAAATTTGGATCCTACACTTAGACCCATAGGTCCTACACTTAGAGAGTATGATTATCCTATAGCTCAAACAAAACTGCCCTACCTAAGGCTCAAAATCCCTACAGCTCAGATCCACAAAGGATTCTACCTCAGACCCAAAGGTCCTACACTCAGATCCAAAACTGGATCCTACACTCAGGCAAATTTGTCCTACTTCTAGCACAAAGGCCTTACAACTTAGATCCAAAAAGAATCATACAAAAATAAAATAGTTTGTGTTAATTTGACACAGAGAAATTTCTCTGTGTATGTTACTAGAGCTAAGTTATCTCAGCTCTAACTATCTTCACAGTAGCAGAAAAAGGTTCTTCAATAAATGGCTGCCTTTGCTGGAAGTATCTTAGAAAACTGTTTCTGAACTTGCTGTATAAGACTAAAGATTTGTTAGGTCTTGAGTTCTTCAAATAGCTAACCTGAACCTGCATAAGACTGAAGGTTCTCCTCTCTTTCTTTATCAGAAGTGTTTCTGAACTTGCTGTACAAGAAGAAAATGCTACAGCTAACTAGACTGAACTTTTAGTTCTGCTGATCGACTTCAAGCTTTTTCCTGGTAGCAATGATGAGGAAGATGAAGTCCAACCACTCTTTTTCTTTTTGAAACAAAACCCTAAAAGTTCAAGTTCAACATCTAGAAGATGTCCCTTTTATATTCCGTAGACTAATGGCTCCAAGAAGCAGTGGGGACCACCTATAGTTGACAGCTGTAACTTGTTTTAACGGAAGAAGATGTATAGTAGACCTCTGGCAGTATTTGTCGTGTTCTGTAGCTTTCCCGCACTTAATTTGAACTCTGTTGACTTTGTCAATTTTGGCTGACGTCATCAAATTATGGACTTAGCCAATTTCTCAAATTCATGTCAGGCGTTGAGTGAACAAGCTCCACTCAACACCAAAACCCTTAGTCAACTGTCTGTATCATTCGACATCATAGGCGTTGAGAGCATTGAGTGCAATGGTTTCACTCAACGCTTTTACACTTAGTCATTTCTTCACCTATCTGAAGGCGTTGAGTGTGCTGGCCTCACTCAATGCTTTCTATTTTTTGCCTGCCTTCTCTATTGGGCGTTGAGTGAACTTGCTTCCCTCAACGCATCTGGACTTAGTCAATTTCTATTTTCTTCTTAGGCTTTGACTGCAATAGTAATACTCAATTCTTTTGCTTTGGCATCGAGTGAGCTGTGTTCACTCGGCGCTTCTAGACATTATCGAATATTCAGCCAGCCAATACTTAGGCATTGACAGATTTAGCAATACTCAAAGATGGCTTTGAGTGAACTATCAACACTCAATGCATGTGGACTTTGCCGCAGAATTGCTTTGCAGACTGCATGGCTTTGACTGTCCATAACTAACTCAGCGCTTTATGGCATCTGGCGTTGAGTTAACTGGCTTCACTCAATTCCTGTGGACTTAGGCGATTTCCAGCATATCAAGCATCTTCCCTTGCATCTAGCGTTGAGTGAACTAGCTTCACTCAATGCCTGTGGACTTAGACAGATTTCTGTCTCTCCACTCCTTTACTTTGTGACCACCTATCACATCACTTGGAATACTTGTCCTATCAATATTACAAGGACTAACCTGCATGCATGAACTTAAACATACATCAAATACAACTTTACGTATATCATTGACATGAGTTCTTCAAATCTGGGACATTGTGGGCAATGGACCCAACAATCTCCTCCTATTTGAAGAAGTCAAAACCCTCAATCAAATGAGTCAATGACATACACTAACATATACAACAATAGAACATTAACTTGGAAAACATATAACGAGAGAATAAGTTATAGTTACCACACTTACTTGCCTGCAGGGTGAACATCATCACACCTGCTCCCCCTTAATTGATGCTGCCTGGCCTCTTGATCATTTTGATACCCCTTGTATCCTTCTCACATATCCTGATCTTGTATCTGATACATTCATAGATCTGATACCACTTTCCTTAACTTATATCTTTCTCCTCCCCTTTTTTGACTTCTGGAAATAGTCAGGGAGGTACTGATTTTCTGCTCCCATTTTTTGAGTACAGAAAATCAACTCTTGCACCAGTTAACCCACTTGTGAGTGCTGGAGGTGTGATGCTCCTTCTCTACAGGATATTATTTATCTTCCTATGCAAGTGCTGGACTTGTTCTCCCTCAACTGAAGCATCCTCTATCATATTTCCTGGTATACATTCTAGTCTATACCAGTCTGGATAGTACTTGAACATGATACCACTGAAGGTATAACTCTTGAAAGTCTTCATTCCACTGAAGAAAAATTCCACCTGCATGAAATAGTATAACCTACAACAAAATGAGGAGCAAATGAACCTATACCAGGTTCAACTGTTGAAATTTGATATAGCGGAAAACAGGAAACCAGGCGCAGGAACACTCAACCTATCCGAGCCCAAATAAACCAAATGCAAAACAAAAGAGCAAGAATCTTGTACTATAATAATCTTTATAATGCGAGACATACATGACGAGACATGATTAGCTGATGTACCAAAAGGAAGTAGAAACAATACAAGGAAAAATTCAAACTGAGCGGACTCAAAGAGTAACCGCCTGAACTACTACTGCACTACGGAGTCCGCTGAACCCGACAGGTCGCCAAACCGCAAACCACATCGTGCTGACTACGTGTTATTCCAATGAATCTCTACTCGCCGATCAGCAAGCAGCCTAACCACGAGGTCACCTAGCCACTTGACCGCGTGATCTGCTACTGCCGAACTGAATAAGCCTCCAGAAGCAGACAACTTATTGAACTGAGAAACTAGTTGCAGAAGAGAAGACCACCTGGTCGCTACCCGTAACCTGCTGATTACTGCCTGTTGCTAACCGCAGAGTCCGCACTATCCTTGAACGAAGTCAGAACCAAGTCCTAGCTTTCCAACGCTATCTGCACAACCTGCACAGCACAAACTGTTCAACCTTCAAACCACATAGATATAATATCCAGACCGCAACAACTATCCGTGAGTTCACTTACTGTTCATTCGCTTCTAATTGATGTGATAGGGGGTCCTATTTATAGGCACGATGAAGAATATGGTCACCGCCCTAGCCGATTGGAAAACTGCCCCATCTCACGTCGAGCACCAAGTGTATCCGCAAGCCGCGGATACACAACCAGTCCGCCGCGACCTGCAAGATAGCCAGATTTCCAAGTAGCATTACGAAGGCCAGATAGCGAACTCTATCTGCCTTGTCGCCAAAGGCCAAGCCAGGACCAAGACAACAACCCGCAGACATTACAGAAACCTGTCCGCTTATCAACCGACGTAGCCCTAGTCCGCACGCCCTGCGGACACAACTCCAATCCGCATACCCCGAGCCCGCAGCTAAGGCACCAAGATGACAACTGCCAGACTCGACAGATAAGGAGTTCAGTCAGCATGCCCAGGAGGACACTACTCCAGTCTGCACGCCTTGCAGATACAGCTCCAGTCCGCATTCACCAAGCTCGCAAACAAACCACAAGGCAACTGCTGCCGAGCTTGGCGGACTGAGGAGCAGTTTGCGCTTAACCACACGATCACTTGTACTGAGCAAAGCTGGACTTGGTTTAGAACTAATCAAGCCCGCACCACCGGCCACAAGGGAAAGTCCGCGCTTATTGGCGGACACATGCACCAGTTTGCAAATCCCGGTGAACTCCAGCACCTGTCCGCTCTAACCGGCGAACTCCACAGCTTCCACTTGCCATGACACAAGAGCTAGACTAAGGCGCCTACCATGTCAGTCTCCCAAGCTCATGTACAGTCCTCTTCTTGCCGGACTCCGTGGATAGAGACGCTATCCGCCTGATTACCTTCTGGGACCAAACTGTTGGCTGAACATAAACCGGCCTGGTTGGCCGCCACCTCCGTCCGCATAGACCGTGCGAACAGACTGCCCAGGCTGCCAAAGAATAAGCTGACTGAAGAAACTCTGCCAACCTGGGTAACCGCCAGTCTTTTCCGCATAGACCGTGCGGACATGTCGCCCATTCCATCACTATCACTTCACCATTTTCAACACTCCCCCTTGAAGTGAGAAGTGGTGAGCAACCCCAGCAGTTCCCGTAACCTTGCAACTGGTCCCTCCGATAGCGCCTTCGATATGATGTCCAAGAAAGTCCTCACCCCGCATATCCTGGACCATAAAGGATCCCTCCAGCACCTCCTAGAAGGAGAAAAGCAACCCTCTGCCTTCTTATTCAGCTTCGACCTCCATTTGCATGCCATAGGAGTAACACCAACGACCTTTGGCATAAGATTCCAAGCCACGTCTTCTCTGAGGGTAGTCACCTCCTCAACCTTGGTGTTATCAACTCCTTGACTCTAGTGGTGTCATCACAGCTAGAAGACACTTGCTCGATCTGAGGGCCAATAAGGAAACATGAGACCAAGCTCACAGTGTTTCCTTCACTATATCAAGCTGGTGGGTTGGTGACCCTCTTCGACCTTCGAAGATCCTGATCACGACTAACCACCTCCACTGCTCCTTCTAAACAAACTCCATTCCCGGGCAAACCCGGAACAATGCCCCCTTGCTTCCTGAACAAGAAACCACCGCACTGGAACCAGAAGCACCTGGAGCAGCGCTCCCCCTACTTTCTGAACCAGAAGCCTCTGCTCTTGAACTAGAACCGCATAGAACATCGCTCCACTTTCTACCTGAACAAGAAGCCACTACCCTGGAACTAGAAACACCCGGAGTATTGCTCCCCCTGCTTCCTAAACCAGACGCATCTGCCCCGGAGCTAGAATAACCTGGAATTCCTGGTGACACAGGCGACTCAATCTGTACCTTTGCAGCAACCTCCTCTAGCCCACCTACTGTCCTGCTCAACTCTAGATCCACATAAGAGCTACCCCAATATGACGTCAGTTCATCGAAGACAATGTCTCTTGGCACGATGAACTTCTTCATCGCAGGATCCATATACCTCCATCTCCTCTTCTGCTCATCATACCCAACGAAGACAAGCTTTGTCTTGAGAGCATCCGGAGTGTATACATAGTAGGTAAAACCAAACACCCGAAGGTGCTTCATGCTAGGCTTTATCCTGAATATCAGCTCATTTGGAGTCTTTATGTTGATGGGACTTAGAGGTATCCGATTGACGACATGTGCCGCACATGCCATCCCTTCCGCCCAAAATGCCTTAGGAATGCCTTTACACTGAAGCCAACACTTGCAGGTCTCTGTCAAAAGATGGATCTTCTGATCTGCCATTCTGAAAGTCAAGCCTATAGGTAGATAGTCACCTAAAGGGGGAGGGTGAATAGATGACCTTTTAAGATACCTTGCAATTCCTTGTCTCTAATTTAACAACAATAATACCATCACAGATTATAGCACATAACATAAATAAAGAACTGTTCACAACACACAACACACATATAATTTATAGTGGTTCCCCTATCTAGGATACATCCACTTTCCCCCTTCTTCCTCACTAGCAATGTGCTAGATAAGGATATAGCTCCTCCTTTTCAACTCAGATCCAAAGATCCTACAGGCTCAATTTCTGTCAAGAAACCTACACTCAGACCAACTGGTCCTACCTTAGAGATTCTCTCAATCTCCTACCTCAAGCTCTCTCAATAATCCTACCTCAGCCTTTATAGAATATGCCTACAACTTAGTGATTTACCCAAACCACCTACCTCAGGTCCCTCTAGAACCCTACCTTAGCCTTTATAATTTAGACTTACAATCTCAGAGAAAAGATTCTCCTACCCACTCAAATCTATAGGAGATCTTACAATATAAAGTGATAATATAAAACATAGATAACAGAAAACCTATAATCTGTTATATCTATTTACACAGATTCTTCAAATCAGTTGCAATTTAATTTCTTCTTGATAGATCTGTAGACTATAAAGTTCCTTCTCTGAATCAACAATCTTCTTGATGTTGATCGGCGTGAATACCTTGAAGATGTTATTGATCAGATACAATTAGATCTTCAGATCAACCTAGTAAAAGAGATATAAAGATCTTCTTGAAGACCTTTGTCTTCTTCCTCTTTCTCGGAAATGTCTCCTGGTTAGGACTTGGAAGAAATTAGAACGAGAAATTCTGATTACTTGATTTGATTTGTCAGTTATTCTTTTTTAATTTGATTCTCCTTGTCCTTTTTTGTGTGAAGGCAGGACCTTCTGTTTATAGACTTCGCAGATGACTGGATTCTGTTTAATGACGTCAGCAACATACATCAAATCCTTCTTTGATCTTTTTCTATTGAAGTATGAGTTTTCTGCAACTGACTTGTCTTGACATGTTTAGTGTTATCTCAACATATTCTAAAACATAAGTGTCGAGTTGTTCCAGATGTCTCAACATATGTGTTGAGATATCTTAGTAGTCACGACACATTCTAACTTGGAATAATTTTCATCAGAAGCTTAAAGTGTCAAGACAGTTAACTTGCCTCGACACACCCGTTATCTTTGTCGACATCTCTTAATACTTCCTTGTGTCGAGAAAGTTAGATTGTCTCGACACAACTATTTGCTGTGTCGACATCTTCTGACTCTGTCTTGTGTCGAGACAGTGAGATTGTCTCGACACAATCTATCTGCTGTGTCGACATCTTCTGATTCTGCCTTGTGTTGAGACAGTGAGATTATTTCGACACAATCTGTCTGCTGTATCAACATCTTCTGATTCTACCTTATGTCGGGATAGTGAGATTGTTTCGACACAATCTGTCTTTAAGGTGTCGACACAATTGAATTGTATCGACACATATGTGCTTAGACAATTTCTTCACTTTAAATCCTGCACATGTAAACTTAACATGTATCAAATACAACTTTGTCTATATCATTGAGTTGACAAGGGGCTTCTCCAAATCAGATAGACAATTCCCAATGTATCCAACAATCTCCCATATTTGGAGAATTCATAACCCCAATTCAATGATATACACCACAATACCAAAATATAATATAAAAGATTTAGCATAACAACAGATTTATATTAAGATAACAAAAAAAAGGCCAGTGAATATTTTCATTTCATTTAACAAAAATTAATCAGTCCAAAGATTACAAAATGTTATAACAGATTTACATAATTCCTAGACAATACAAAATAATCTAAGACATTGTCATTAAGGAGACAGATCAATCTTAGACTATTTTGTATTGTCTAGGAATTATGTAATGGAAGGGTTTGGGGAAATATTTGCTTGGTTCAACAGCAGTGGCTGGAATCAGCCCATTCTTCTGATCTTTTCTGAACTTATAGATAACACCTTTTTGCTTGATGTGCTTACTCCATTCCTTATCAGAGTACCACTTTTACCTATCATGTCTATTATTGTTAAGTGCTCAGAGTACCACTTTTCTAGAAGTTAGACTCCACTGTTCAAAATCAGGCTTAGCCTCTGCCTGTTCTCTAAATCTTTTCTTAGACATTTGGACTTCTTTTTCCTTCAGCAGGGCATCATCAGTCATCTCCACCACTTCATAAACAACATTTTGAGCATTATGTGGAGGACTATACATGGTCTAAATTGCACTTTGAATATCCTTAAAATTTGGTGGAGAATATATTATATGTTCTGCAACTGGAGGAATCCCTTCCAACTGAGCTGGTTGGCAGCCAGACTCAGCTGTCTGATCATCATCACATAGTGGAGGGTAGCCAAGAGTAGCTCTGATGCTATTGGAAGTCCACTTAGCATAATTAGAACTGGTTTTTATCATAACCCTCTCCCCCTTTATGGCTTCTCTTGCTATGTGATCTCTTAAATCATCCTTTTGAAATCTTACTTGATCAACCACATGATGAGTCCCAGTGGTGTAATAAGTTTTAAATTTCTTAATCTCATCAATGATGCCTTTTTCTTAATCCTTTATGGTTATACTTAGAGAAGCTAATTCAATTGAGAGTTTGGCTTCAGTAGTAGCTGATGTAGAGGTAATTTTGTTTTCCAAAGCTATTGTTTGTTCATCAAGCTTTGTCAGAGAAATGTCATGCATGTCTATGAGATTATCATTTAATATCTTCTGATTTTCCAGAACAAAGCCTTGTTGTACTGTAGTTTCTTCTAAAATCTTCTTTGACTCTGCTTGCTGTTTTGCAAGATAGAACACAACATTTGCACCTTTTTCAAAGAAGTTTGTCATGTCTTATTTCAGTAAATTCACTTCAAATCTTATGGATTTTATATCTTGGGCCAGCTGAAATTGTAAATCCTTTTTACTTTCATCTACATATTTTTCAAGATCTGTTCTGTGTTTATCTAACATTACCTGTAGCTGAACCAAGAGTGAATTGAAATCCTCAATAGGAGAAGGAGATGATTTTCTTGACTGTAATGTATTTTTATAGCGCTGACTTCTCCTTTTTAGTTCAGTTATCTTTCTTTGCTGTAACTGAGATTCTTCTTCTTCATCTGGCTCAGATGAACTAATAATGGCAATAGATTGTTGCTTTTCTGCACTTCCAGACTAAGGGGACTTGGCTTCTTGCTCCCCCTCAACTCTTGCATCATTTTGATCAAGATTTTGATCTACTAAGGTAGTCTCATGTTGTTGATTTTCAACAGCAGGAACATAGTTCTTAGGAGAAGCAGTTATCGCTCCCTGGATGTTAGCTTCCACTCCCAGTGGGATTTCTTCCACAGTCTCCTTAGAGACTACTGCCTCAATGTCAGGCATATACTCATCTTGTTCCTCATTCACATTATTTATCACATCTGTATTCAGTTCATGAAGAACATCCTTTACTATATAATTGACAGTTTCACTGTCTAAGATTGTAGGTTCATTTAGGCTTGTCTCAGCAGTTTGGTCTACTGAGGGTTCAATCTCCCCTTGCACCTTATTCCTTGTTTCAGGTGATGTCATTTGAGGAATGTTTGTAACTGGAACTTCCTGGAATTTCAGAATCACTGGAGGATTTGTATTCCTCCACCACTGCCTTTTTCTTCTTCTCTTTCTTCTTTTCAACTACAGAAGATTCTCTGAATAGAACTCTATCCCATCTGGACAAAATCATCATATCCATTTTTCTAATATGATTTATCTTTGTGCCCAATTTTTGATTTAGGTCTATAGGATTGGCTTTAACTAAATACAGACTTAGTATCCTGCCCATGTTGGGCATCTTGATATGTTGGATCCCTAGTTGGATTTGGGCTAGGTTCAATAATTAGGTTGAGTTTGACCCATATTGTATAGCCAGGGTCAAGTCTTTGAGTCCTAGAGTTTAGGCTAGTCATTAGGTTCTACCTTCATGGACCAGCCAACAGTGGACCTCAGGAGACTCAAGACTTAGCAGGATTCAGAGTTTGAAATGATCAGTTTGAAATTCTTCGAACTCAACTCGATGATCGTCGATCGCAAATCGACGAACTCAAAATTATTTCTCTGAGTTGAGCTCGATGATATTCGAGCTCAGGTCGACGATTTATTCATTTAGACAGATTCTTAGCTTGACGAACTTAGAGGGCATATTTTGCAAGTTATTTATAGATGCAGTTTGCTGAGCTCAGGTCGACGAATGGGAATTATCAACTCGATGAACTTGCAACTCAGGTCGACGAATTCCGTTCAGAGGTCAATAAATTCTGTCCAGAGCCTAACTTAGAGTTTTTCCTGACTTCTATCCCTTACTTTCTATATTAGTTAGCAGTAATATTCCTGAGTAATTAATTCTCATATTCCCCTAAATATAGTCGTTATTGGCAGCATTAATTATGGTCTTCATCAGGTTAATTATTTGCTTATTTTATTAGGGACAGTTGAGAAAACTCATTTAAGACAGATATTCCAGCCATTTTATTCTCCAGATCTTTCAACATTTAATGCAGGAATTCAAATTTCAAAGGAGAATAATTGACTGCAGAATATAAAAGAGATTTTCTCTTTTCAGAAAAAAAAGTACACCAAGCCAGACATTAGAAGAGAACATACAACACTCAAGGCATACAACACACAAGAATACAGAGAGACAATACTGAACATTAAGAACTCTCTCCTAGTGTAGAAAACATTCTGTTTTCTTCCTAGTCCATTCTAAAGACTGACGAAGAACATCCATCACTATCAAGAGTCTTCTTCAACCTTCTCCTCTAGGAACATTCAAGGACAACATCTTGAATCAGTTAGAAAGTTCTAGGATTCATTCAGACAAGGCTGAAGACCCACACCCTGAGCAAGGCTCCAACTTTCTGAACCATCTCAACATCTCAGAAGGATTCTTGATAACAACATATCCACTTTTCTTCTCTGTTGTTTAGAGAAAAGAGAAGACCTTATCACCCCTCTCTCACCTCCTGTACAAAGGGTTTATTAACTCCCTTCAAAAGTTTATTCTTAGTTTTTGGGCACCTGATCAAAAGCCTAAAGGGTTGTGAGATTTCCCTGGAAATAGATCTTTTGGTAGCAGTCACCTGATCAAAAACCTGATAGTGGATTCCTACCAGGGTGGTAGAAGAGTGGATATACCAAGTTTGGGAACCACTATAAATTTCTTGTGTTGTCTGTGTGTGTTCATTTTCTTTCTGTTCTTGTTGTGATTGTGATAACTTAGTTTTGCCTATTTTATTTTTTATATTATTATTAGTATCACCTACTTTCACTCTGATATAAATCTGAAAATTAGCCTAAATTTGAATTACTCTATTCATCCCCCCTCTAGAGTAAATCAGATCTAACCCCTTTCTTTCAATTGGTATCAGAGGGGTGTTCCTTTGGTTGTACAAGTTAACACTTGAACCAAGATCCTTGCTAGATCTTATTTTCTTTTCCTAGTTTTTCTGTTTTCACATCATGACACAGAATAAAGACTATGCAAGCACCAGACCTCCAGTCTGCAACTTAAATAAGTTTGCTATCTGGAAGAAAAGAATCAAGTTGTATATGAACTCTATGTATAAGGATATCTTTAATTCTATTTTGATAGGACCACCAGTTCTAGTTGCACATTTACTACAAGTTCCAGCACACATGTTATTCCACCACCTGAGTGGACAAATGCTTAGAAAAAGGCCAAAATAGCTGATGCTAAGGCCATGAATATTCTGGCTCAGACAATGTTTGATGACATTTTCCAGAAGGTGGCAGAGTGCACATCAGCCAAGGCAATATGGGATTCTCTTAACCAGATAGTTGCTGGTTCAACAAATGAGAGAAAGGAGAGGAGATCCAATCTCATATCACAATATGAGAACTTCAAAAAGGATAAATCAGAGTCTGTTCGTGACATGTACAACAGAATGAGCTCAATCATCAATGAGCTAAAGATTTTGGACAAGGACATCACCCTCACAGAAGTAAATGACAAAATCCTCATATGCTTCCCCAGCTCATGAGATTCCAGAATCTGGCCAATCAAGGAAGCCAAAATCTGAATGAGATTTCCACTGAATCTCTTCTTGGAAAGCTTAAGTCTTATGAACAATTAATAAAGACTAGAGAAGCTACAGAGCAGAAGACTCCTTCATCAGCAAGAAAGGAGCAAAGCATTGCATTCAAAGCAACTGAAGAATCAGAAGATCCAACAGCCAGTGAAGAATTCCTAAGTCTCTTAGCCAAGAGATTTTACAAGATGGGAAAGAGGGATTTAAGAAGAAAGTCATCAAGGCAAGATGACAAACCAAGGTATGACAAAACACCAACTAAAAAGTTGTTTGTTTTGGTTGCAGGATGCCTGGACATTTCATCTCAAAGTGTCCAGAGAACCAAAAGAAGGAGTGAAGAAGAGAAATAGAAACTAGGAAGCAGCACTATAACAAGCCCTCCTCCAACAAGCATAAAAGAAAGGAGAAAGGCTTTGTAGCTGAGACATGGAGTGAAATTGAAGATAAATCTTCATCTTCCAGCTCCAATGAAGATGAAGAGGAAGCAAAGGTAAAGGAGATTTGCCTGATTTCCATCAATGCATCAGGTAGCTGTTCAGAAGTAGAAGATGACAAATTAGACAGTGACGAATCTCTATCTGAAGAGGATCAGATACTATCTTCCTTTGACTTTAATTCTGATAATTTTAGGACTGAATTCAAATCCTTATGCATTGATCTAATCAATCCTGAAAAGAGATAAAACAACTTAGAGAAAGATTAACTGAATAAGAAAAACTACTTTCAGAAAATATTAAGTTAAAAGATGAAATCACTCTAGCTAATGAACAAATCATCAAACTAAAAACTTAATTATCTGAGGCTAGGCAACTTGAAGAATCCCTGAATGGGAGAAGTATCAAGTTGATGGACATCACAAGCACAGTGAATGCCAGACTCAATGGCAAGCTGAGCTTAGGTGCTTCATCAAGCCAACCCCCAATAATCCAGAAAAATATTTTAACAACCCCTATAAAATTTGTTTCTGAAAAGGGTAAAGAGAAGATAGAAGACAATAATGTTAATCAAACAGAACTTAAACACAAGAATAAGAAAAGGAGAAAGAGTAAGACAAATCTTAACCAGAACAATGTTCAGCAGATTTTGTCGAACTCATATCGACAAAATGTGTATGGTTCGTCGAACTCAAGTCGACGAACTCAGAACACAAACTTTTATTATAACTATTCTCTGAGCTGTGATCGATGAAACCAGTATGGTTCGTCGACCTGAGATTGACGATATTGGGGCCCAGAAAATGAATATTTTCATTCTCTGAGTGGAGTTCGACGAACTCACCCCCATTCGTCGAACTCAGATCGACGAATTTACAAAGATTCGTCAAACCCAGTTCAATTTAACAAAAACTTTAATTCAAACAGATCTTTCAATAAACCATGACAATATGTTAATCCCTTTAACCAATGGTTAATTCCACCTATAAGATATCTTCCCTTAAGTTACAAAAATCAGCCTGAATACTCATATATTTCCAGCTTTAGTTATGTAAATCAACAAGGATCCAAGGTAACCTGGGTCAAGAATAGCTAATCTGTTTCATTGCAGGGAAAGACTATCCCACCACAGAGTAACAGTGGTATCTGGATAGTATCTGTTCAAAGCATATGACTAGAAACAAGGACAACTTAATAAACTATAAGTCAAAGCTAGGACCCAAAGTAATATTTGGTGATTCTAATTATGGTCAGACTGAAGGATATGGAAAGGTCAAGATTGGAGCAGTCACCTTCAGGAAGGTTGCATATGTAAGTGGACTGAAGCACAATCTTATATCCATAAGTCAGTTATGTGATGAAAGATTTCAGGTATCATTTAACAAAACTTCCTGTATTATTACTTCTATAGATAACCAAGCAGTTTTAACTGGTACTAGTGTAACATCCCATTTCCGGCTAGACCCCTAGGAGTCGGTCTGCCGTGATAGAACCCTAGGAAGCCCAAGAATTAAAATACATCGACCAAGATTTCGGGTCACGGGTTGGTCACGCCCGTGACCGACCCGTCACGCCCGTGACCTAGGGCGTGACACCTTCGACGATCGTCGATCTCAGGAAGACGATCGCCGAGCGCTGAATTTGCTACCCGGGCCAGTCACGCCCGTGACCTACGTGTCACGCCCATGACCTAGGGTATGACACCTTCGACGATCGTTGATCTCAGGAAGACGATCGCCGAGCACAGAATTTGCTACCCGGTCCTGTCACGCCCGTGACCTACGAGTCATGCCCGTGACCTAGGGCGTGACCCCCCCCCCCCTTCGACGATCGTCGATCTCAGGAAGACGATCGACGAGCGCAAAGTTTCCATCACGGGCTGACACGCCCATGACCGGCAAGTCACGCCCATGACCTAGGGCGTGACCCCTTCGACGATCATCGATCTCAGGAAGACGATCGCCGAACTCTTAATTTGCAACACACCTGTCACGCCCGTGACCGACAAGTCACGCCCGTGACCTAGGGCGTGACCCCTTCGACGATCGTCGATCTCAGGAAGACGATCGCCGAACTCTAAATTTGCAACATACCTGTCATGCCCGTGACCTACGTGTCATGCCCGTGATAAAGGCCGAAACGTCAGTCAGGCTGGAAATTTCTGTAACCCAAGTCATAATTAATTCTAATTATGGGAAGTTACACCAGGAGTATTTATGGGCCGTTTCCTTCTCTAATTACTTAATAAAATGAGGAAGAGTTGACCCAATAGGAAATCGCCACCTGGATCAGTCATTTTATCTTCCACCTTTTCCTCTCCCTCCACCATAACCAAAATATTATTAAGAGAGAGAGAGAGCTTTCATGGCCATGAATGTTTCATCCTTTCCCCTCCCCACATGGAGATCTATAAAAACCCCCTTAGAGCAAGATGAGAAGGTTATACTCTTGACCAAACAGATTCAAATTATTGTTCTTGCTATAGGATAAGCTCGGGAATGCCACCACCGCGCCATGACAACCCGACGTTCATCTCACCTCCAAACCGCGAACAAGGTCCTCCTTTACTTCTTCTCTTATGGGTAGATCTTAGGATCTTAGAAATAAAGTTCGTGCTCAAAGGAGCCGGACCTATCTCGTGTTTTCATGGAAAACAATGAAAAATATATTTTTCGGGTACGCCGGAAACCGCCACCTCCGGCGGCCAAACCACCGCCGACCGATAGCCATCGCCTCGACGAAGGTGGTGGTGGTGGCTTGCCAGGGAAGTGACCGGATGGACGGCGACGGATCATGGAAGAGCTACAGGAAATGTATTTTTCTGAGTACTGTTACGGGTTCTGTTTGGTAGGGAAGATGAACAGTAAAGATATTTTTATAATATAAAATTAAGTATATAATATATAAGGTAAATATACATTAAATGGGTCATTTTGATATTGCAAAACGAGGCACTTAGATGACGATTTAGGAAAATGGCCAGTCACAAAAGTTGTAGCCCTTCGAGTCAAGATTAATTTAAAATTGATTTCAACTCGTTTGGGTAAGCGGTTTGACCGCAACACCCGTTTTAGTGGGGGTTGTACCTAGAGTTTGGCAGGAACTAAAATGAATGCCCATGCTCCGTCCCTTGTCCAAATGACCTGAAATTTGGGCAGGTGGTTATCCTTAGCCATACCTAGAGGCTGTCAAAAAATGGGAATTTTTGGAGATACTTTGCCTAAAGTTTTTTATCTTAATTTAAATAAGTTAGAGTAATTTATCTAAGTGGTCAAATGACATCCAAACCCTCCCAAATTTTGGTGAGTGGTCCCTGGCTATAAAACCTAGCTCCGTGCAAAATTTCAACTCATTTGGATGAGTTTTGGATAGGAAGTCACCTATTCTTAACTAGGCATTAATGAAGCGTTTTTGAGTAAAAAGTGCACTAAGAGGTTGAAATGGTCAAATCAACTCAACAAAGGCTGATATTTTGACCACTGACTTGGAAGGGTTATTATAACCCACTTGGAGAAAATGGTGTGGTTTAGGGTTGGTTTACCATAGGATCCAAACTCAAATCCTAAATGGAGGGTTGTAAAGGACATGGGGGCAATTGCTCTCGTATTGCCTTGAAACTCTGTAGAGTTGACATTAGCATGATAAGAATCATTTGGATGGAATCTTGGAGGATTTAGAGACAAGTAGATACCTCAAAACCCTAATCATAGCTTTAGGGTAAAATACTAATTAAGTACAATCTATCACTAAATATTATCTAAAAGCTGTGAAACTAGGGTAGAGTAAGTTTTAGGACGGGTAGAACCTATAACAATTTTATTTGAATTTTATGATGTCTATTTCCAGCACTTCATTTGTAACGATTATTATAGCCCTAATTGATGTTTTATTTATTTGAATCTTTCTGTTCATTAAAACCCCGTTAAATCTTGGAAGTAAAAGTTTTAGGACAGAATGATTGCTCTTGAATTTTTATATAATTTTTAGTTGAGTAAATCCAGTACTTCCTTCACTAATGTTAAAAAGTGGTTTTATGCTTTAAAAATTAATTATGGATGATATTTTTGCTGAAAAATTATGAAACTTGGTCAACGCTATTTTTAAGATTGTACCTAGATAAAATAATTAAGTTATAATTTTTGGATGAATATACTCTGTACTTGGTTCATAAATATTGGAAGATAGAAAATATTGCTAAAATAGTTTTAGTGCCCTTTTGATGATATAAAAATTGTGATACCTTGGATTTACTATATTGTGATAGCAAAGTATTTATAATAATTTTGTTGGACATTTTGCATGAGTACTTAGGGTAGTTAATGTTCAAACCGGTAGCCCGCAGAATTTTCGAGGAAATTAATTAAATGCCAGATAAATTAGGAAAATTATCATTTTCTGGATTTAGGCTAATTATATCATGATATGTCTCCAGTAAATAATTTAGGGCATTTGGGTGATTATCTAGATTATCTCCTATTCAGTTCGACATATAGTCTAGGTTGGTCTGCATATAGCAAATTGTTAAATTGCAATAGGACATGATCTGGAATAGTGTTGGAGTTAGTCATTTTGTCTGGGTGGATAGATGTGGATGATTTTGTAATAGAATGATATGAAGAGTAGTAAGAAGTGGTGATGGCTAGAGTTAAGAGGTGCTTGGGTTCGACAAAAGATCGTCTTACCCGAAGAAAGGAAGGTTAAAAATCACCCTAGGATAGTCTATCGTAATATGAGAAGGGAATGGGTAAAGGGAATCAACCAATAACAATAAGTGCCTTGCGAAAGGGAACGATGGGCTTCAGCTACCATCATAGTTCCTAGTGCCATTTGAGAGCCCTTCACAGGGAATACCGAGGGCAATCCTGGGTTAATGTAAACTGTATTAATAAACTAATAAGAGTAACTTAGTAATTAGGGTTGCACGTTTCACAAACGCCATAGCACAGGAAGATATTTGGGAGCTTCGGCTCGGTTGGTTAAGAGACGGACAGAATGGTCCGGGGAGCTTCGGCTCGATTGGTTAAAGACGGATGTTTTGGTCCGGGGAGCTTCGACTCGATTTTTGTTTGATTATGAATAAACTTGCATGTGCATAAAAGGAAATAAAATTAAGGTGGTGGGTCTTCGGTATTGGAGGGTCGATGCACCGACGCCAATACGCTGACTCGGCAAGTGTGGTTAGCACTTCACCAACAGAAGTCCGGTGCGCCAGCCGGTAAGAGTGCGCAGGAGTCCGCTTCGTGCACCAAGCGTTGAGGCGTATGATAGGTCTGACCGGTAGTGCTTTACTGGTTTAGAGGTGGGCGAGACCCAACCCACTGCTTCTGTCTGCCATTACGGAGGTATCCTGGGAGGTAACGGCTCCGAAAAGGGGAACTAAAGGTCTGTGTGCACAGAGTAGGGTGTGTGAGTTGCACTTGCATATTCCATCATACCCACTTGCATGTCATAGCATAATCGATTCATTTAACTCTGACACCTAAAGTATAAGTGGTATGTGATGCTTATACATTAGGACCTTCAAAACGACCCCTTGGTCTATAAGCTTATGTGAGCAAGTTTATAAATTAAGGTTAAATTCTTATATATATATATATATACTGTTGTTTGATAACCGACACCCCAACGTATAAGTGGTATGGGACACTTTATACGATGAGAGCCTTGCAGAAGATCCCTTGGCTTATGCGCTACTGCACATAAGTTACGGTTACTTTACCTCCTTTCTGATTCTGTCATATTTATTATAGTATTGCTAGATTAGTTCTATTGCCACCTGTTTCTTTGATTTATTCTCCACCTACATGTCCTTCCCTCTCTTCCTCTCCGCTCGGTAACTAGGAGCCATGAGAGAAGGGGCAGGGGATGATAGGGCTTAGTCTTTATGACTAACGGTTTTCGAACCGCATCATTTTAGGGGATCGTGGAGCCCAGTATGGAGGAGCAGCCCCAGAGACCGGTGCGCTTGGAGATGGGGCAGTCTAGCTCTGGAGTTCATACAGCCAGGACCGTGAGTCTCGACCTTGAGTAGATGTTCTATTTTTTGCTTCAGCATGAGAGATTTGTAGTGAGGACATGATGTACCGGGCATAAGCCCGTATTTTTAGTACTCTGATATTTTATTTTGTGGACACTCCCTTCGTGGAGATTTTATTTCTATATATGTGATTATCTTGTGGACTTGCTTTTACTTCTTTTTGCTACCTTTCTGTGATCGAATTGGCCGGCAGAATCGGCGCTTTGTGGTGATGACCCTTCAGGGCGTGAAGGTGTCACCGCAAAGTGGCAGTTCTGGGCCTAAGACCCCAGTGTTTTAAAAGAAAAAAAAGGGGGTCTTACAACTAGAGTAGGAAATATCTATATAGTTAATTTTAAGTCTGCTAAAGCTGAAATATGCCTGTTTAATCAAACTAGTAATAATAATGATCTTTGACATAGGAGATTAGGACATGTAAACCTGAAAAACATTGCTAAACTTTCTAGGGACAACCTTGTTTGAGGATTGCCTTCTTGCCCCTAAAAGAAGTAAAGCCTTTGCAAGGCTTGCCAATTAGGCAAGCAAACTAAAAATAGTTTTAAGTCACTTAATAAGAGTGATTCACCTAGGATACTTTACTTGCTCCATATGGATCTTTTTGGACCCATTGTTGTACAAAGCCTAAGAGGGAAGTCTTATACCTTAGTAATTATTGATGACTTTTTAAGGTTCACTTGGGTGTTCTTCTTGAGAAACAAGTCAGATAACTTCAAGGCTCTTATAGATTTTCTTAAGAGCATAATTGAGTACTCTACTCCAGTTGCATTTATCAGAAGTGATCATGGTACTGAGTTTGAGTCTCTTCCCATGCAAGAATTTTGTGAGAAGGAACGTATCAGGCATTATTTCTCTGCTCCTAGAACTCCTCAACAAAACGGGATGGCTGAAAGGAAAAACAGAACACTCATTGAAGCTGCAAGCACATTACTTGCAGATGCTCACTTATCCCTATCCTTTTGGGCAGAGGCTGTGCGCACAACAAACTATGTCCTGAACAGAAGTTCGATACACAAGCTCAAGGGCAAGACCCCCTATGAACTACTCAAAGGGAAGAAACCCAAAGTAGATTATTTTAAAGTTTTTGGGTGTGTCTGTTACATTCATAACAACAATAAGAAATATAATAGAAAGTTTGAAGCCAAGGCTGAAGTTGAAATTTTTATTGGATATTCCCAAGTAAGCAAGGCTTATAGGGTATATAATAAATCAACCATGAAAATTGAAGAGACTATTCATATTTCATTTGATGAGACTAACATGTTTTACAAGAAGAAGATATCTTCTACCAGTGAGAATTTTCAGGAACCAAATCTGTGTGAGAAGTTGGATGAGTTGACCCTAATCAATGAGGATGTTACACATCCCTCTCCACAAGTGGCTAAATAAAGTGAATATGATGACACTGAGATCAGTGTAGAGACAACAACAACCATAATTCCACCAGAGAAATTAGCTCCCCAAGGTGTTGCTCAACCAGCTCCTCCTACTGAATTAGTCATACTTAGAGATCACCCTGTATCTCAAGTGATTGGAGACGTATCAGTGGGTGTGCAGACAAGGAATCAACTCCACCAGGACATGATGCATGCCTGCTTCATTTCTCAAATTGAGCCCCAATCCATTAAAGATGCTGAGCAAGATCCACACTGGATCATTGTAATGCAAGAGGAGCTCAACCATTTTGAGAGGTGTAGAGTTTGGGATTTAGTTCGAAGACCCAAAGACTACCCAATCATTAGAACTAAATGGGTATTAGAAATAAACTAGATGCTCAAGGTCTTATCATAAGGAATAAAGCCAGACTAGTTGCTCAAGGATACAGACAAGAGAAAGGCATAGACTATGATCAGACTTTTGTACTGTTGCAAGGCTTGAAGCAATTAGGATTTTCTTAGCATATGCTGCCTATAAGAGGTTCACAGTTTATCAAATGGATGTAAAGAGTACATTCCTAAATGGTGAACTCAAAGAAGAGGTCTAATGTGGAACAACCACCATGTTTTATCTCTTCATCCCATCCATCTTATGTTTTTAAGTTGCATAAAGTTCTTTATGGTCTAAAAGCTTGGTATGAAACCTTAGCTAGCTTTATATTAGAGCATAACTTTTCTAGAGGCATAGTAGATAGGACTTTATTTATTAAGCATCATCATGATAAAATCTTGTTAGTACAAATATATGAAGATGACATCATATTTGGTTCTATAGATTCCAAACTATGCAAAAGGTTCTCCAACCTTATGCATTCCAAGTTTGAAATGAGTAGCATGGGTGAGTTCTCTTACTTCCTTGGTCTCCAAGTGAAGCAGTCTCCTGATGCCATCTTCATATCCCAATCCAAGTATGCTAAGGAGCTGATAAAAAGGTTTGGGATGACTGATGCTTCTGCTAAGAAAACACCTATGGCTACAAATACTATGATTTATTCTGATGAACATGGGAAACCTGTTGATCAGAAATTATATAGGGCCATTATTGGGTCCCTGTTATATCTCACAGCAAGTAGACAAGATATTATGTTTGCTACTTGTCTTTGTGCTAGGTTCCAAGTGAACCCTAAAGAATCTCACCTTATTTTCTTAAAAAGGATTTTAATATATATAAAGAGTTGCACTAATTTAGGACTCTGGTATCCAATAGAATCAGAATATGAGTTAACTGGATACTCTGATGCTGACTTTGTTGGATGTAGAGTGGACATAAAGAGCACATCATGGACTTATCAGCTCCTTGGTGATAGGCTAGTATCCTGGTTTTGCAAGAAGCAACCATCTGTTTCAACCACAACAACAGAAGCTGAGTATATAGCAGCTGGTAGTTGTTGTTCACAGATGTTGTGGATTCAAAACTAACTCCTAAAATATGGTGTCAACTTAAATAATTGAATTCTACTGTGTGATAATACCAGTGTAATTTCTATTGCACAGAATCCAGTGCATCATAGTAGGACTAAGCATATAGATATAAGACATCATTTCATTAGGGAGTGTGTTGATAAAAAGAAAATTAATCTCACCTTCATCTCTACTGATTTGCAAAGGGAAGATATCTTCACCAAACCCTTGGATGAGAAAAAACATTTGTTCTTTATGAATCAGCTAGGTATGATGACGTAAGATGGATTAATTTAACTTTCTGTCTGAGGTCGAAGAATTTGACATAATTCGTCGAAAGGAGATCGACGAACTGAGAAAAGTTCTTGAGACAATTCGTCGACCAGAGATCGACGAATTCTCTGTATGTGAAGTTCTATTCGTCGACCAGAGATCGATGATATTACTTCAGAAAATTCTTCGTCGACCTGAGAACGAC
This sequence comes from Platanthera zijinensis, assembly GCA_039513925.1. Classification (NCBI taxonomy): domain Eukaryota; kingdom Viridiplantae; phylum Streptophyta; class Magnoliopsida; order Asparagales; family Orchidaceae; genus Platanthera; species Platanthera zijinensis. The sequence goes on along the minus strand of CM077082.1, from coordinate 60,478,828 downwards.
GAAATATTTTCCCTTCTTCAGATTGAGATCGACGATCTCTTTTGACAATAAAAATTTCGTCGAACCCTAGATCGAAGAATTTTCTTTCTTTCGCTGGACAGAGTTTGTTGCTTCATATTCTGAAAAACCTTATTTCTAAGTTTTCTTCAAGCTCCATCCCACGCTTTTTGTTCCCTTTGCACTTGATCTTTCTATTTCCCTTTTGCAGGCGATCATGGCGATTCCGGCGAGCACCCTTGCAGCGATGAAGTTTGACACAGGATTTGACATAGAATTCGAGTCATTCCAGCACTCAGATCAAATTTTCTTGGACATCCTGAAATTATTCGAAGAACAGCAGTTGGAGAACTTTTTGATAACAAGGATAAAAATTGCTACCACAGAAATCTGGGAATGGGTGTTCACCTCCTCCACTCCAAATGCCGACACAATGACAAGATCGATATCCGGTAACCAAGTTTCTCTCACCCCCTGCCGTTTTATCTGAAATATTTAGATTTGTAAATGGAGTTGAAGATTTGGAAATAGATAGTTCTGAGTATGATGAAATGTTGAACAAAATGGGTCATACTGGAGAAAATTCTAACAAACTACTGAAGAAAAACTTGTCCTCTGAATACAAGTTCTTAGCTGATGTCGTTGGTAAAGTACTGCTTAGAAAACATACTGCCCATGATTATATCACTAGGCAACAATTTCTAGTGATGTGTGCAGTTGCTATCAGGAAGCCAGTGAACTGGGATAAGATACTGTTTGATCTAATAAAGAAGAAAAATAGTAAGAAATAGGTGTGTTTTGGAAGGATCCTTGAAATCTTCCTACAGGAGAAAGCAAATGAATCCCTGGTCTCCCAGACCATATTCATCAATGCCTCTAAAAGGCTCACATGTGCCTTATTTGGAAGGTGGGAGAGGAATATCCCAAAGCCATCCAAGGCTTCTTCCTCTTCCAGGGCATCTGAGGATACCCGAGCTGTATCAGCTGCTCCCCCACCCCTAGAAGATGTCCCCTCCATCAGGATTCCATCCCCTCCACCTTCATCTCAACAACCAAACACCTCCTCAAGTTCAAACACCTTCAAAAACCCTCCAACAACCATCCCCATCCCCAGCTCATACTCCAACACCCCCACTTCAATCACCTAAACACTAACCAACTCCACCCCAATCTCCAGTGCATGCAACTCCACCTCACACACCAGAGCATGTAACTCCACCTCAATCCCCTCTTCCTCAATATCTACATGACATCCCCCTCCATAATATCTCATCCATACCATCTTTTCATCTACTATCATCTCCCATCTATTCTCCATCAACTCATGATGAACCCATAACAGACACCACCCCTTTTCCATCATCATCCATTCCCCATCCTTCTGTATCAACTCAGAGACCCTCTGAGTTCATGCAAATGGATTCCCCTTCCATTCCCTCTCTTCTACAAATCATCACTCCACTACTCAAACAACTCATAACAGAGGCCATTAAACCTCTTGTTGAATCCATCTCAACCCTCTCTGCTCTTCTGTCTACTGCCCCTACTATTCCTTCTTCTGGGGGCCTGGATTCAGGACCCTCTGAAACTAGGTATGGGGAGATATCCTGTGAAGAAGATCCATTGTCTCCTCTAGCAGTAGCAACAACAGAAGTAGTAACAGTTTTGCAGATTGTTGAGTTACCAGTAACAGATGTACAGATGATTACAGAGTCTGAATCAGTTGATTTTGATATGTTGAGTGCAGATGAGCAAGTTGCTCTCCCAGAGATTTGGACTGTTGTTGATTGCTGTATCAATCCCACAATAGATCTTTTCAATTTATTAAATTCTTTTGATGTAGCTTACTTGAATTATCTTCCAGCAGCTTTCCCAGAGCCATATTTGGCTATAGTATGTTATACTCCACCAATAAGCCCTGCAGTTGTTAAACAACTAAAGGTAAGTTTTGTAGATTCTTTTATATCAGTTGCTGAGGAAGTTTGCAGTCCTCCTCCTCGCATGTGGGCTGAGTCGCCAATGCCAGACCTGTATGCATTTTTATTTGCTGATCTAGAAGAAGACTATCAAATGGTCATTGAGAATATTGCTCCACCTGAAGATGCTGAATCTCAAGCACTTCCTCAAGCTGAAAAACAAATCTCAGAGGAAACCTTAAAGGAGATAGATGCAATGTATGACAATCCTCAAGGATCTTCTGATGATGATGTTGATGAAGAAGATTCTGATGAATCTGATGATCCCCAGGCTAAAAAGAAGGTTGCTAAGAAGAGAAAAGTTGTTCCAAAGGCTGCTCCTAAGCCAAATCCCACCCATGATACTCCATACTATATCTTGAATAAAATTACTCCATACCAAGGTATGCCATAGTGGATATGGCTATCTAAAAATGAGCAGAAAAAAAGAAAGAAGAGAAGGAGGTACAGGTCTCCTCCTAAGAAGTTCAAGAAAGACTCTCCTCCTCCTCCTCCATCTTCTGGGGCCTCTGGAAGTGTATCTCAAAGATAAGCACCTGTTACTAAAACCTATCAGAGACACTCCAAGCTAGGCAGCAGTTAGCAGTCAGCAGTCCTCTCTAAGCAAGCCTCCTCCGGCTATAAATAAGAGAAGTAATACAATCTCTTTTGATGATTCACAGAAGGACTCCAGTCCTAAAATGCCAGAATCTCCACCAATACCATTTGTAGATCCAGAGTAGGAGACAAAAGCAAAAATGGCTAGGTTCCAAGAGCTAATAGGACTCTCTCAGATCAATAAAGCCAAAGATGAAGGAAAGGATCCCTCCCAATATTCAACTATATCATCATACAGGAAAGAAGAACTAAAGAGGTATGCCAAAGCTAACAAATTCTTCAATGTTGATGATTATATGAGCTTGCATCCAGAAGCTGTAGTTCCAAGAGACACATATGTCAATATCATTAGTGCATCAGATATGACCATGACAAAGAAACAAGCTGCTCCTAATAGAGAAATTATTTTCAGACAGCCTTCAGATAAGCCTGAGAAAGAAAATCCAAAGCAGAACAAGTCACTCTTTGTGTTTAAATTTTTTTTCTTTCTTTGAACTCTGTGTGTTTAATCATGAAGCACTTATTATAAATATCTGCTGAATATTTTTATTTTTGCCAGATATATGTTTCTCTACTTTATGATTGTTTCTTTTATTTTATTTTAGTGACCTCACCCAAATAGGGGGAGATTGTTGGATCCCTAGTTGGATTTGGGCTAAGTTCACTAATTAAGTTGAGCTTGACCCACATTGTATAGCTAGGGTCAAGTCTTTGAGTCCTAGAGTTTAGGCTAGTCATTAGGTTCTACCTTCATGGACCAGCCAGCAGTGGACCTCAGGAGACTCAAGACTTAGCATGATTCAGAGTTTGAAATTATTTGTTCGAAATTCTTCGAACTCAGCTCGATGATCGTCGATTGCAGATCGACGAACTCAGCATTATTTCTCTGAGTTGAGCTCCACGATATTCGAGCTCAGGTCGATGATTTATTCATTCAGACAGATTCTCAGCTCGACGAACTTAGAGCGCAGATTTGGCAAGTTATATCCAGATGCAGTTCGCTGAGCTCAGGTCGACGAATGGGAATTATCAGCTCGACGAACTTGCAACTCAGGTCGATGAATTCCGTTCAGAGGTCGACGAATTCTATCTAGAGCCTAACTTAGAGTTTTCCTAACTTCTGTACCTTACTTATTATTTAGTAGTAATTTTCTTGAGTAATTAATGCTCATATTTCCCTGAATATAGCCATTTTTGGCAGCATTAATTATGGTCTTCATTAAGTTAATTACTTGCTTATTTTATTTGGGGCAGTTGGGGAAATTCATTTAAGATAGATATTCCATCCATTTCATTCTCCATATCTTTCAGCATTTAATGCAGGAATTCAAATTTCAAAGGAGAATAATTGACTGCAGAATATAAAAGAGATTTTCTCTTTTTAGAAAAAAAGTACACCAAGCCAGACATTAGAAGAGAACATACAGCACCCAAGGCATAAAACATAAAAGAATACAAAGAGACAATACTGAACATTCAGAACTCTCTCCCAGTGCAGAAAACATTATGTTTTCTTCCTAGTCCATTCTGAAGACTGAAGAAGAACATCCATCACTATCAAGAGTCTTCTTCAACCTTCTCCTCTAGGAACATTCAAGGACAACATCTTGAATCAGTTAGAAAGTTCCAGGATTCATTCAGACAAGGCTGAAGACCTACATCCTGAGCAAGACTCGAACTTTCTGAACCATCTCAACATCTTAGAAGGAGTCTTGACAACAACATATCCACTTGTCTTCTCTATTGTTTAGAGAAAAGAGAAGACCTCATCACCCCTCTCTCACCTCTTGTACAAAGGGTTTATTAACTCCCTTCAAAAGTTTATTCTTGGTTTTTGGGCACCTGATCAAAAGCCTAAAGGGTTATGAGATCTTCCTAGAAATAGATCTTGTGGTGGCAGTCACCTGATCAAACACCTGATAGTGGATTCCTACCAGGGTGGTAGAAGAGTGGATGTACCCAGTTGGGGAACCACTATAAAATTTCTTGTGTTGTCTGTGTGTATTTATTTTCTTTCTTTTCTTGTTATGACTGTGATAACTTAGTTTAGCATATTTTATTTCTTTCTATTATTATTGGTATCACCTACTTTCACTCTGATATAAATCTAAAAAACAGCCTAAATTTTAATTACTCTATTCACCCCCCTCTAGAGTAAATCAAATCTAACCAATTTCTTTCATGATACTCTCAGAAATCTTGTCAAAGACTAACCTACTCCAGCCAGTTTTGAGTTTGAAGATTATTCTTGTCATTAGCTCAAACATGTGAGCAGAAATTCTGTCATGTGCGCCTGTCTTACACAGCAGCACCTTTCTAACTAGTTTTTACAGAAATTTACCTTGGGTATTCATACCCTTCCAATTCAGAGAACTTCCTATCTTTTTGACTAGAACCAACCCACACCAAATTAGTCCTGCAACAGTCTTAGTTGAATCTACGACATCCTCTTGATTGGTTCGAGGTATATGAAGTACCTTAGCCAGTCTTTTGCTTGTTATTTTAACTTTTCCCCATTCACAGTGGATTTAATCTTCATTGAACTGGAACTTAATGTTGCATTGTTGAAGAAATCTAGTACCTCCCGTTTCTAGATGCTTATAGGTTCTGGAAGTAAATATTCAAGACATGCTTCTTGGATTAGGACAATGACATTCCTAATCTCTTCTTCTGCGGAGGCGAATCCATTTCGCACAAGTTCATATCCTTCATTGATGTTTTCATCATTCTTTGGAGCCATTGTTGTCATCGTTCTTGATTTCGTCGAGCGGAAGGAGTCTCGAATGTCGACTAATAGGAATTTGAGGTCTAGACACTTAGTAAGAACTCAAGAAGTTATAGTTGATTCCTAAACTCAATTCACTTTACATAGGCAAATCTTCCTAGAAGGCGAAAGGGCGCGCTGCATATAGGCTTATTCTAAATTTTGGAAAATACCTAGAGTCGACACAAGGGAATTATAGGCTGTCAAGATGTGTCGACACACCTATATGTGTCTCAACATGCAGTATCGACACTCTTTCCTGAGTCTTGACACTAGACTATATATAGTGTCGACATACATAAATTATGTCTCGACATAATTTTTACTTAGTCAAAATTTTGTTTTCTGAACTGTTACTTCCTGATAATTGAGATGTCTATATCTAATAGAGTAAGCTGTATTGTTGACTATTATTTAATTAATAAATTTTTTTAATTATTCTTATTTTAGCTTATCAAGATTTAACATCCCAAGTTCAAATTTAAAGAAATTAAACTTCTCTTCTTCTAGTGGTTTGGTAAAGATATCAGTAATTTGTTTATTTGTAAGAACAACATTCTAGGCTAATATCTTTATTTTCTACATACTCCCTAATGAAGTGATATCTAATTTCTATATGCTTTGTTCTACTGTGAGACACAGGGTTGTGTGCAATAGAAATAGCACTTGTAGAATCACAGAATAAGGGAGTTTCACTTAGCTGTAAATTATAGTCGTGTAGCTGATGCTGAATCCAAAGCATTTGAGCACAGCAACTTCCAGTTGAAATGTATTCAGATTCAGCTATTGATATTTCCACACTTGTCTGCTTTTTGCTACTCCAAGAAATTGACATGACCCTGATGTGCTTTTCCTGTCTTCTTTGCATCCTGCATAATCTGCATCTAAAAAACCAATAAGTTCAAAATCACTATTCCTTGGATACCAAAGGCCAAGATTAGGTGTGTCCTTTAGATATCTCAATATCCTTTTAACTGCTGTATAATGAGATTCTTTAGGGCATGCTTGATACCTGACACAGATGCAAGTGAAATATATTATATCTGGTATACTAGCTGTTAGATAAAGCAGTGATCCAGCTATGCCCCTATACAAGGTTATATCAACTGGCTTGCCAGCAATATCCTTATCTAAAGACATAGTGGATCCCATAGGAGTTCTAATTGAAGTGGTTCTTTCCAAGCCATACTTCTTGATTAACTCTTTGTGAACTTAGACTGACTAATGAAAAGTCCATCTATAGTTTGTTTAACTTGGAGACCCAAGAAAAACTTGAGTTTACCCATGCTACTCATCTCAAACTTACTTTGCATTAATTTGGCAAACTTAATGCAAAGTGACTCATCAGTAGAACCAAATATAATATCATCTACAAATATTTGTACTAGGATGGTCTTGCCTTTGACTTCCCTTAGGAATAGTATATTGTCTATTTTCCCTCTTGAGAATTTATTCTCCAGAAGAAACTCAAACAAAGTCTCATACCAAGCCCTTGGGCTTGTTTTAAACCATAAAGAGCCTTTGAAAGCAAATAAACATGAGTAGGTTTAGTTGAATCAATAAAATCTGATGGTTGCTCTACATAGACTCTTTCTTTGAGATTGCCATTTAGGAAGGCTGACTTAATATCCATTTGGTAAACTTTGAAACCCTTGTAGGATGCATATGCTAGGAAGATTCTTATAGCTTCCAACCTAGCCATTGATACAAAGGTTTGACCAAAGTCTATTTCCTCTTCTTATCTATATCTCTTTGCAACCAGTCTAGCTTTGTTTCTTATTATTACACCATTCTCATCTAGTTTATTTCTATATATCCAATTGGTTCCTATGATGTTGTAGTCATCTGGTCTGGGAACCAGCTTCCATACCTTGCCTCTCTTGAACTGGTTCAATTCTTCCTGTATTGATCCTATCCAAAATGGATCCACATTAGTTTCTTCAAACTTCTTTGGTTCTGTCTGTGACAGAAAACTTGAATACTTATATTATTGTGATGTTTGCTTCTTATGGTCACTCACTGAGCAACATCTCCTATGATTGATTCTCTTAGATGATCCCTTAGATGCCTGACAGCTACAGGCAGTGTGATTTCATATCTTGGACCATCTTGATCAAGGTTCTTAGTTGCCTCTCCTGACTCTTCCTGTGCAAGCACTTCCTCAACAATGTTTATTTCTTCTTGCATATTCTGCTTTGCTATAACTGTATCTTCTATAGTCAGCTCCTTTATCTTCAAGTCCACACCTATTGTGCTTGATGCACCTGACTCATCATTATAAAACATAGAACTTTCATCAAATACAACATGTATAGACTCCTCTACAACTTGATCCTTCAAGTTGTAGACCCTATAGGCCTTGTCATGGTTACTATAACCAACAAATATCCCATCATATGACTTTTCAGCAAACTTGGTTATGCATGTTTTTCCATTATTTAGGACTAACATCTACATCCAAAAATTTTGAAATAGGCTATGTTTAGTTTTCTTCCCTTCATAAGTTGATAAGGAGTTTTATTTAGTCTTTTGTTGATTGAAGCCCTGTTAAGAACATGACATGCAGTGTTAATTTCCTCAGCCTAGAAATATTCTGGAATGAAGAATCACTCAGTATGGTTCTTTCAGCTTTAATGAGAGTTCTGTTCTTCCTCTCAGCAACTCCATTTTGCTGGGGTGTTCTTGGTGAAGAAAATTCTTGCTGAATCCCCAGTTCTTCACAAAACTTTGTCATATAATCAGATTGAAATTCAGTTCCATGGTCACTTCTAATTCTGACTACAGAACTGTTTAATTCATTCTGAATTTATTTGACAAAAGTCTTGAAGACATCATGAGTTTCAGACTTTTTCCTTAAGAAGAAAACTTAAGTATATCTGGAATAACCATCAATAATTACAAAAGTGTAGACTCTCCTTCCTAAACTATGAACTGGCATAGGACCAAACAAGTCTATATGCAGGAGGTATAGATACACCTCACTAAGTCTTTGGATTCATAACTCTTGAATGAAGCTTTAGTCTGCTTGTCTTTTTGGCATGCTGAGCAGATGCTCTCCTTAGAGCATTTAAGGTTAGGACCATTCCTAACCAGCTCTTTGCTGTAAAGTTTGCCTATGACTTTATAGTTCAAGTGAGCTAGCCTCATGTACCATTTGACACAATGTGAGGCTCTCTCACTTGCAACTAGACATAAGGGAGAGTCTGACTTTATACATAAAAAATTTAAACAGTACACATTCCCACGTCTAGTGCCTGTCAAGATGACCTCTTGGTCACTTGACCTTTTTATTAGGAACTCCTCTTTGCGGAAAGATATGACATAGCCCAGATCACAAAGTTGGCATATGCTTATAATATTGTGTTGCAACCCTTCCACATAAGCTACTTTGGTGAGTGTGACTAAGCCATTTGTGATCTTATCATAACCTTTGGTTATGCCTTTATCAGCTCCTTCAAAGATCACCTTTGGTCCATCCTCCAGAGGAATGTATTCCCTCAGATTTCCTCTTGTTCCAGTCATATGTTTGGAACATCCACTATCAAAGTACAAGATTGGTTTATCTTTGGAACTTAGACATTTCTGCAAAATAAGAATTTAATTTTCCTTAGGAACCAAAATTGTTTTGGGTCCTAGGTTTTTGTTAGTTGTGACTCTATTAAAGCCACCAGTAAACTTCTTGACTGGATATCTTTTTTGAATATGAGACACTGAGTAATTGTACCAGCAATTTAAGGCAAAGTGTCCTATCTTTCCACACCACCAGCATTCATATCTGTTATACCTCCTCTTTGGAGAAATAGAAAGATCTTTGTGCTGACATTCCTTTAGGCAGGAGTCAGCAAACTTAATAGTTTTATCTTGATTGGGAGCACAATACTTGTTTTATCTCTCAGCTACAAGATTTCTCCTTGGAGCCTTAGTCTGGAACACTCGTTGTGGAATGACTAGACCCTTTGGTTCTTTTGTCTTTTTGCCCCTTTTTCTTTTGGGTTTAACAAACAAAGACCACTTCCAGGTGTTCTGAGAAGGTGTCTATTATGGGCAGTGCAGTTTTGGGTTTTGAAAATTACTGTACTAGGCTTCTCTCATTCAGAAGTTTCAATTCCAGCTCCTGAATGGTTGCATCCTTTTTCTTAATTAATATTATTTGGCCATCAATGATCTTAGTCAGTTTTATCAACTTAAAATTTTGAAGACCAATCTTCTGAGTATCCATTTTGTGATGATACTTGCAACTTTTTAGATATACAATTTCTACAGCTTGTTCTTTAATAAGCTTCTTGTTGTTAACTAAAGCTACCAGCAACTCACCATATTTAACTATGAGATACTGTAGTTCAGTTACTGAGTTAATCTCATGTGAATCAACCATTGAGTCACATGAGTTTAGCTCACCTTCAGTCTCATAAACAGAAGTCTTAGAGCAGGAAGAGTTGTCATAGATTACTTGTGTACTTTTACAGTCATGTGCTTCTATTTCTGGTTCATCAGATATTGCCATCAAGTTGATCTCCATGTCTTCTTCAGAATCACCATAGTTTGATGAAGTTTTAGAGCTTTTCCCTTTATATATAACCCTTCTGATAAACTCTTATTCATAGGAGAATAGTCCTATAGGTTCTTCTTCTGATTCAGTTGAATCAGTTTCACTATCAGACAAGGTCTTTAACTTCTTTGCCATCAGGCCCTTCTCTGATTTCTTGTCCTTATTAAACTTCTTTTCTTTTGACTTCCTGTTTTCCTTTCTTTTACTGGACAGTCAGCAATGACATGCCCGAACCTATTATAATTAAAACAAATAATGTCAGTCTTAAATTGTTTGTTCTGTTGTGAATCATACCTGACCACAGATTTGTCTTTGTGCTTGTCTTTTCTTTTATTAGAGCTTGATCCAGAAGGTTTCCTATTGCTCCACTGCTTCTTCCTTCTTAATATTTTCTTGAATTGCCTGTTAAATAGTGTCAGTTCAATCATCTGATATTTCTTCTAAAGAAGAGCATGCTCCAGTGTTGTCTGTATCTTCATCCCTTCTGGGTGATGATGCGATTTCTCTTCTAGCTTTCTTAGAAGTATCTGCTTTGAAGGCAACATATTTAGACTGAGTTGAATGTCTAGCAGATTCAGCTTCAGCTTTCCTAGAATTTAGCTAAAGTTCATGTGACATTAACTTCCCATATAAGTCTTGGGGTAACATATTTCTTAAATTCCCCATCTTTCTTACAATACAAATCTTGATGTCCCATTATTTATTAAGGGTTCTTAGAAATTTGTCATTTAGTTCATAGTTTGAGAAGTTTCTACCATAGTTTCTCAAATTTTAAACTATTCTAAAGAACTTTCATAGCATTGTTCAATAGAATCAGTTTTCCCTTGTCTAAAGGCTTCATACTGTTGGTTAAGGAGAGATTTCCTATCATCTCTTACCTCTTCTATGCCTTCCATGTAAACTACGAGGGTATCCCACATCTCCTAGGATATATTACAATGTACCAGATTCTGAAAGGTTGAGTTGTCTATTACACTAACTATTATATTCTATTCCCTCTTGTCCATAGTAGCAAGTATCACCTCATCCTTTGTCATTTCTGATAATTTCTTAGGGGTTTGATCATTAACATCCAAGACTGATATTTTTATGGGCACATATGGTCCTTATACTGTGAAAAAGATTCTTGGATCTAAGGCTTCCATGAATAGTCTCACTCTCTGTTTTCATATTGTAAAGTTATCCTTAGTATAAATTGACAATTTCATATAACTGAGTTCTCTATGAGATTCAGAATCCATAGATCAGATAATATTCAATTACCCTTAGGATCTTTTCAGACTATTAGGTCTTTCTTTGAAGAACCTCCCTCTGATACCACTTGAAAGTCAAGCATATGTGTAGATAGTCACCTAAGGGGGGGGGGGGTGAATAGGTGACCTTTTAAGATACCTTGCAATTCTTTGTCTCTAATCTAATAGCAATAATACCATCACAGATTATAGCACACACAACATAAATAAAGAACAGTTCTCAACTCATAGCACACACAGAATTTATAGTGGTTCCCCTATCTAGGGTACATCCACTTTCCCCCTTCTTCCTCACTAGTAATGTACTAGATAAGGTTATTGCTCCTTTTCAACTTAGATCCAAAGATCCTACATGCTCAGTTTCTGTCAAGAAACCTACATTCAGATCAACTGTCCTACCTCAGAGATTACCTCAATCTCCTACCTTAGGCTCTCTCAAGAACCCTACCTCAGCCTTTATAGAATAGGCCTACAACTTAGTGATTTGCCCAAACCACCTACCTCAGTTCCCTCAAGAACCCTACCTCAGCCTTTATAATTTAGGCTTACAATCTCAGTAAAAAGATTCTCCTACCCACTTAAATCTCTAGGAGATCTTACAATATAAAGTGATAATATAAAACACAGATAACAGAAAACCTGTAATCTGTTATATCTGTTTACACAGATTCTTCAAATTAGCTGCAATTGGATTTCTTCTTGATAGATCTGCAGACTGAAAAGTTCCTTCTCTGAATCAGTAATCTTCTTGATGTTGATCGACGTGAATACCTTGAAGATGTTGTTGATCAAATACAATTAGATCTTCAGATCAACCTAGTAAAAGGGATCTGAAGATCTTCTTGAAGGCCTTCGTCTTCTTCCTCTTTCTCGAAAATGTCGACTGGTTAGGACTTTGAAGAAATTAGAACGAGAAATTGTGATTACTTGATTTGATCTATTAGTTGTTCTTTTTAATTTGATTTTCCTTGTCCTTTTTTGTGAAAGCAGGACCTTCTATTTATAGACTTCGCAGATGACTGGATTCTGTTTGTGTGACATCAGCAACATACATAAAATTCTTCCTGACCTGTTTCTGTTGAAGTATGAGGTTTCTGTAATGACTTGACAGTTCTGACTTGTCTTGACATGTTTAGTGTTGACTCAGCATATTTTGAAACATAATTGTCGAGTTGTTCCAGATGTCTCAACACATGTGTTGAGATATCTTAGTAGTCTTGACACATTCTAACTTGGAATAATTTTCATCAAAAGCTAAAAGTGTCAAGATAGTTGACTTATCTTGACACACCTGTTATCTGTGTCGACATCTCTTAATACTGCCTTGTGTCGAGACAGTTGGATTGTCTCGACACAACTGTCTGCTGTGTTGACATCTTCTAATTCTATCTTGTGTCGAGATAGTGAGATTGTCTCGACACAATCTGTCTGATGTACGACATCTTTTGATTCTGCCTTGTGTCAAGACAGTGAGAATTGTTTTGAACAAAATCTGTCTGCTGTGTCATCATGATTCTGCCAACTGTGTGTCAAGACAATTGATTCTGAGATTGTTTGTAGGGTGTCCAACAATCTAACTGTGTCAACACAAATGAACTTTTATTCCTTCACTTTAAATCCACAAATGTAAACTTAACATACATCAAATACAACTTTGTGTATATCATTGAGTTGACAATGAGCTTCTCCAAATCAGGTACACAATTCCCAATGTACCCAATACACTCCACTTTGTTTTGGAGTATGTCCATAAGAGAGCCCTTCGGATTCCATGCTTCCTGCAGAAGTTAGAGAACACAGTTGAGCCGAACTCATCTCTGTTGCCCGTTCTCAACTTCTTGATCCGCAGGCCAAGTTGGCCCTCCACAAGCTTCTTGAACTCCACAAACAAATGGAACACATTCGACTTCTCCTTCATGAAGTACACCCAAGTATACCTCGAGTAGTCATCAACCAATATCAATATGTATCTGCTGCCTCCAAGACTGGCGGCGACAGTCAGCCCCATAAGATCACCATTGATACACTCCAATGGTGTCTTACACCTAGACTACTCTTTATCAAACATAAAGTGATAAGCTTCACTATGTCGACATACCGCGCAAGCTTGACCGTCGCCTAAGGATGACAACCTAGGCAAGCATCTCACAAGGCTCCTCACTGCCATTGCTTTCAGCTTGTCCACCCTGACATATCCCAGTATTTCATGCCAGATAGCTGCACTATCATTGGTCTTCATCCGATCAACATCAGAACTTTTTGATGACCCAACCAAGTCCTTCCCTTTACTCCCAACATGAGCAACGTTCACTGAGTGTAGGACAACTTACACTCCTTCTTTAAGTGACCAGACTGCTTGCATCTATAGTATCTTAGTCCTTCCTTCCTCTTCCCATCATGCCTAGGAGAAACACTCCTCTCTTGCTGATCAGAAGTAGAGGGGACAACCTCAGCAACCAACTTAACTTCCTTGTTGAACAACCCATCGAGGGAAGTCCAAATCTCCGCAGCTGACCGACATCCGCCGATGTGGTCCAAGAGTTCCGATGAGATCACCTGCTTAAGAACAACCTCTGCTTTCGTATTTGTCTTCTTCCAAGCTCTCACCGCTTCAAAATTGCCAGTAATAGCAGTAACTCTTGCCTTTCTATTCCGCAAATCACCTCCCAAAGGTCCTCGCAAAGAAGATAGCTTTCCATACATGACTTCCACTTATCAAAGTTAGTCCATGTAAGAAGCTCCATTCCAAGACCTCTTGCCAAATCACTTCCATTGCACTTAACCCTGGTTTACCTAGACTCACAGAAGCAATAAAGTAATCTGCCGATTGATCCACTGCACAAGCCTCTGTTCCCTCTGATACCATGTTGAATTTTGATATAGCGAAAATGGGAAATCAGGCGCAGGAATACTCAACCAATCCGAGCCCAAATAAACCAGATGCAAAATAGAAGAGAAATAATCTTGTACTATAATAATCTTTACAATGCGTGACATGCATGGAGAGACATGATTAGCCGATGTACCAAAAGAAGTAGAAACAATACAAAGCAAAACTTAAACCGAGCTGACTCAAAGAGTAACCTCCTGAACTACTACCGCAATATGAGTCCGCTGAACCCGACAGGTCGCCAAACCGCAAACCACGCCTCATAAACTACCCATTATTCCATTGCAAGCTCTACTCACCGATCAACAAGCCGCCTAACCGCGAGGTCGCCTAGCCGCCTGACCGCGCGATCTGCTGTTGCGGAACTGAAACAAGCCGCCAGAAGCGGACAACTTATTGAACCGAGAAACTAGTTGCAGAAGAGAAGACCGCCTGGTCGCTACCCACACGAACTGCTGCTTACTGCCTGTTACTAAGCATAAAGTCCGCATTGTCCCTGACCGAAGTCAGAATCCAAGTCCTGACTTTCCAGTGCTATCCGCGCC